>CM066567.1:21252695-21877695 GCA_033816785.1 Picus viridis
GGTTTACATCCTTCAAATGCCTCAAACACACATGACAGGGAAATGCAGATCCATTCTAATAATGAAAAGCCTGTCGTGAAGACTTCCACCTTCATATAAAGAAAAACATCACAAACATATAAAAAAAATCTCTGACAGGACTTTGCTGAGAACCTGTATAGAAGACTGGAGAGCAAACTGTCATTTTTTAATCCTCACTAGAAAGCAAAACAATTTATTACTGGATTTCTTTTTTTAATTACCTTTCTTTACAGCTTAGGAAATCTCGCAGGTGCATAAAAGAAATGGCTTGAGCTTTGCAGCTTGTGGGAGTAGCGGGAGGATGCTTGTTGGTATCACTCTTTTAAAGAAAATGTAGAGTATGGTCCTACAGCTGGAGTCAGCAGTAGCTTTTACACAGTCTCAAACTGCACCAGGGGAGGTTTATGCTGGATGTTAGGAACAAATTCTTCATAGAGAGAGTGATTGGCCATTGGAATGGGCTGCCGGGGGAGGTGGTGGAGTCACTATTGCTGGAGGTAGTTAGGAGACTTGATGGAGTGCTTGGTGCCATGGTTTAGTTGATTAGAGAGTGTTGGATGATAGGTTGGACACAATGATCTTGAAGGTCTCTTCCAACCTGGTCTGGTCTATTCTATTCTATTCTATTCTATTCTATTCTATTCTATTCTATTCTATTCTATTCTATTCTATTCTATTCATGTGCCCTTGTATGTCTATATGACACTCATAACTCTAGGCTGGCCACAGATTGTCCTGAACAAAGTACTAAGATCCAAGTGAACTTTGATACTCTCTCTCACTTTGATACACTCTGCTCACAGCTCAAAATGGAAAACTGGTTATTTAAGCCCATTTAGAATTACTAAAAGGAATATGTAACACAGGGAATGCAGCTGAAACACAGAAAATATGTTTCCTTTTGAAGCATAAAAAGAAGAATGGGTTTGTGTTTTTCCACAGATTTCTGTAAAATTAGGTAAGGAGAAACGCCCTTGCCTTTGCAGTGAGATTTTTATAGAACCATTTGAAACTACATTTCTTCTGAAGTTTTACCTAACCTATAGAATAGAATAGAATGGTGCTAGAATAGACATAAATCCCACCAAACCTAAAAACATTAATTGGGCCTTATCTAATATGAATGGGATCTGAGAGTCAACACAACTCCTGAGAGTCAACACAACTCCTGAAAGTAACATGGCAGAGGTAAATTCATCATACAGAAATGTGATGGCTTGCATGAGCCCTCTTTTTGAAGTCTGGAGCTGGGTACCATTACCAAACAAGTTTGTGAAGCTCACCAGAAGATTTCTATCATAAACGTTTTTTTGATTTAGCATGACTATAGGTAAACAATGGGAGACAGTCTCACTAAAGAGAGGACCCTTGGACCCTCAGTCTTTTGTATTTTCTCAGGAGGCTGACATAGACCAACAGAGGTAAATTAGGGAAAGCAAAGTGGGATGCTGCCTAATCAGCATTCCTTCCCTAGGATTTTTTGGCTATGAGGTAGGAAAGCCTGAAGACTGATGTCACAGGAGGAAATGGGAGCAAAAATGACATAAAATCCTATCTCCATGGATTGCAGCTTCAAGAAAAGATACATGCTATAGACTGCAGCTTGAAGCAGAAGCATCTAGATGTTTCCAAATTAGATGGTGTTTTTTGAACAGTTTGTTCAAATTTTTAAGTGTGCTTCTGTGAATATTCCATCTCGCATCAGGACAAAACAACAAATGTTGAAAAAATAAGTTTTCTCCTGGGATGAAAACCTCATTTCTACTTGGCTATAGAAAGTAAACAATCTGCAGTAGCTTAGAGGCTTAATTAAAAGCAGACTATACCTGTGGTAAGAGCTGGCAAACATTGATATTTTAATGGCTTCTGTGAGCAATAAAAAAAAGGCACAAACTGAAACAGAATCAAAAATCCACTTGATTTTGCAGTGTAAGGAGGAAAGTAATTCTGAAGATCAGCAAGGCTTTGGGATACCAACCTTTGATGATGGTACCCTTGGAGATAAACAAGACTAAGCCAAGCACTTAAGTGATACACTGGATAGAAAATATTACCTTAATGAGACGTATTTTATAGAGTTGTGTGGCTTTACTACCAGGCCATGATTAAGACCTAATGAAAAACAGAAACAGAAGTGCTTCTGAGATAGGGGAAACAAAGTTTATTGCCACCATTGACCAAACAGCAAACAGGTCCAAGCTGCTTTAGCAGGACTTGCTGTGCAGACACGGAGCTGCTCTGACAATGCAGATGACCACTGTGGAAAATGCAGTAACACCCAGTTGAGATTACATGGATAGGATCTTAAAGAAAATACACTAACCCCTGCAGAGTTTAGTTTTATTTTAAAGCATTGAGCCTCCTAATAAAGGCCCTCACTCGCTCTAAGGGCTGGCTCACAATAGAAAGACATCACTGCAGTGCTAAATAGGATTCACAGTCTAGTAAGAAGGAATAATTAATAGCCTTTATCAGGAGAGCAGGAATTTGAACAGAAATATGTTTCATGTTCCATGAACAGCAAACAGTTCCTATCAAACTCTCATCCTTGCTACTGCTCTAAAACACACTAAGACTCATCCTATTTGTGTGAATAGTTTCTAAATGGTCCATTTGTTTAGAAGTTCCTTTTTGCTCTGCTTAATCTTCCTCCTAGAATGAGAGTCACATTTCACATTAACGGTAGTGCCACAGCTCGTGGACCCTCTGCAAGCGTTGCTCTCCTTGCTGCTGCCTTCCCTTCACCAGCTTGCTATGAAGTTCATTCCACACTGATTCATGACTAGGGAGAAGATGCAATAGCAAATTCTTTCAGTCTTAATGATTTATTCATCTGTTAGTAAATTAAATAGAAGAGGAAGCTGGTTAATCTGGCAACAGGAAAGCTTTCCTCGCTGAAACTTCACAAGCAACAAAGAACTGTTCAGTGGGCATTCATTTGTTCTTTTGATTATTGTAATCCTCTAACAAAGATAATTCATCTGGGGTTATGTCTCAATGAAAATAAATAAATAAACAAACAAATAAATAAATGTTCATAGCAATTTGTACCAGAGTCATACAGGAGAAACCGAAGGTGATTGTCAAGAAAGATTATAATGGAAAAGCAGAACACACACAAATTATAAACAACTCTAATCCTTTTTCTCCTCTATTTTAGACAAGCTCATTTCAGAAGAACTGATTTTCTGCAGTAGCTGCCTTCACTCACAGGGCTCTGATAAACAATCAGCACTGTGCACTGAAGCATGTACTTTCAATGTGTACAGAAATTCACAGTTCAAGAAATTCCCCAGATCAACCTGGAGATGGAATAACAACGGAATTAGATGTGTTATTACAGATAGTGACCCAACACCTTCATTCTTCATCTTTCATTTACCTTTCCCTTTGCCTGCATCTACAAAGTCAAGCTGAGTCTGTCTTCACTCATTCTCTTCTGCGATACAGTGTTTGATGACATTCCTGCAGGCCAAGAATATTATTACTCTCCTTTTAATTTTGATGTTTTTCTCCCCTTGCTGTTCTCATAGAAGCCACATATGGATGGAAGAGATAAACAAAAAAATCACAGTGTACAGGCTTTGAATTAAAATAAAGTTCTTGCCTCCCAGTTTTTTCATGTAGGAAAACACACAACATAGACGGCCTTTCTTCAGCTTTTCCAAGAGGAATCGTTAGGTGATTTTACCTTTGGCAGTGAAAGCAGCAACAATTTCAGACTGCAACAGGTGGGATAATTTTAGTATCTCTTGTTGCCTACAAAGCAAACTTTTCATCCTAACAAACTTGTCATCCTCATGAGCCTGCCACCGTGTCTTTGGTCATCGTGCTCTCCAAACAGCAGCTTCACCTCCTCTGTGCTGTACAAGTCACAGTGACGGAAATCTCTGTTACACCAAAAAGAGTGAGCCAAAACACCGGTGTCTCTGGGCCGACCAGCACCTGCAGCTGGCGCAGAACACAGCATGCTGGCTCCTGTCAGAGTGGCCAGCAGGCTGCTGGGATAGGAAGATATTCGGATTAAATTACAAGGATTTAAGTCCAGCATTTTTAGTGTATCTTCACTTCCCTTCTTCAAATTACTCTGCAAGGCATTAACTTCTTTCTGAGGCACTGAGGCAAGGGACATCAATGCTCTTCAGGTTGTAGAAAGTGAACCTGAAATCCATGGAAGCCTATTAATTTAATATATATTTAATCTATTCATTTAATATATATTTAATCTATTCATTTAATGTATGGCAAAGTATGTTGCACATACAAATATATTCTGAGGCAAAGTAAGGAAAATGTAGCAGTCTCAGTTGGATTTGCTGAAAGCACTTGAAGCATCTGTCCTGCTGAAGATGAACCTGGCACCAAGTCTTGGGTTAGTAAGGCATTGCTGGGCTGCGATAATGCTGGAGGAGTTTTCAGGAGCATGCTACCTGACACCCAGCTTTTTGAAGCCTGTTTTCTGGTGTGGGACATCCCAGCATGCATCACATGCTGCCATGCAGGCTGTCAGCACTATGTGTTCATGAACAACTAACCACAGGTAAAGGAAGAAAGGTCAATATCTAGCTGCCCTTCCCTTCCCCCTCCCCCCCCTGCCAATTTATTACAGCCAAAAACAGTGGCAGGCAGAACCTAAAGTCAGGTGCTGGAACAAGAGTATTTTCAGTTGTGCCTCCTGCCATGCAAAGGCTGTTGCAGCAGCTGTAAGCAGCAGCCTCCTGCCTCCAGAATTATTATTTCCTCACTTGTTGGGTGACCCAAGATATCACAAGATCTTCATTTCAGATGTAAAAAGTAACTTGTCTTTGAATAGCAGGTGATATTTTCATATTCTAGTTCAAACTTTTTCTTAGAAGGCAAATGAGAGGGGCCTTTTTATTTAGAATGGAATAGAATTAACCAGGTTGGAAAAGACCTTTGAGATCATCGAGTCCAACCTATCATCCAACACTCTCTAATCAACTAAACATTGGCACCAAGCACCCCATCCAGTCTCTTCCTAAACACCTCCAGTGATGGTGACTCCACCACCTCCCTGGGCAGCCTGTTCCAATGGCCAAGCACTCTTTCTATGAGCAACTTCTTCCCAACATCCAGCCTAAACCTCCTCTGGCACAGCTTGAGACTGTGTCCTCTTGTTCTGGTGCTGGTTCATAAAAATACTCATAGTAACTTTAATAAACTCCATCTATCACACCTTGGACTTCCAGATCCTTTCACGTCATTCAGGTCTTAAGACAAAGTTTTATCAGCAACACCAGCAACACAGAATTTGTCTGCATGGTGTCATCATCTCTTACTGGTGCTGCCTGAAAACTCTTTTTGTCCTTCTGCATCAGCCACCTGCCCAGTGGGTCATCCTCCACACTCTCCTGCATAGCCATCAGTCCTGTGGAGCTCACCAGGCACTTTACATGCCAGTATTAGTGATGCCTTTCATTCATTTAAAGTCCCCGAGCAACAGCATATAGTCTAGCATGCAGCAAAGTGTCTTATGGTGAGTGCCAGGGTTGTCTCCCTGTCTATTTAGCTTTTGAGCCCTGTAGTTCATTTCTCCTTCAGCCTCCCTTCAGGCCTCCAATTAGTTTCCCAATTCAAAGCTACTGTCCCACAAGTACAACATTATCTCTGCAGTTCTCCAACTGAAGTTCCAAGAGTGGTGAAACATGGAGTCCCGTCACTCAGCTTTATGGCTGTGAGGACATGAGGGACCTAAACATGTGGGGAACCAGGTTAACATCTTTAGAGACTTCCCTTCCCTAACACTAGCACAGTGGGCACAGATTCCTCACAGAGCACATTTGATGGTGTGCCAGTGACAGAGGATGTCCCTGAAGGTACTTTAATTAGTTCAAGCTGGCTTATTCTACCACAGGAGAGCACAAAGGTCTCATAGATTTATTGTCACAGAGCTCTGAGCTGATGCACCTGATAGCAGCCTGCAACAGATCTGTTTGCCATTAAATCATTAGCAGGCCACAAAAACTGAAAATAAACCCAGCTACTATTCACCAGACTTTGGCCATTTCATAATCTTATGAAACACAAAAATAGCTATGCTAATGACATTGTTATGAATCCAGTTTTATTGCTAGTCATTACTATTTTAAAGTGTCTTAAATGGACTAGTAATCACCATAGCAACAAAGCAGCAGTCAGGAGGAATACTATCAAGAGAATTAGATGTCTTTAAAGGGAATATGGCTTTTTACATATTTTCAGTGAAATCTGGGTTTCTTCTGATTCTGAGCCTCAAAACAGACCAGAGAATATGAACATTCCCATGAAAGCACTGAATATCCCCAGTCAACACCTCATATTTATTGATGCCATGTTTCAGGAGCAACTGATGTCATTTACCTGGACTTGAGCAAAGCCTTCGACACTGTCCCGCACCACCTCCTGGTCTCCAAGCTGGCAACACATGGGTTTGATGGATGGACCACTAGATGGATGAAGAACTGGCTTGATGGCCGCACCCAAAGAGTGGCTGTCAACGGGTCCATGTCCCAATGGAGGCCAGTGACAAGCGGAGTCCCTCAGGGATCAGTCCTGGGACCTGTCTTGTTCAACATCTTTGTGGGTGACATGGACAGTGGCATCGAGTGCACCCTCAGCAAGTTTGCTGATGACACCAAGCTGTGTGGTGCAGTGGACACCCTGGAGGGAAGGGATGCCATCCAGAGGGACCTGGACAGGCTGGAGAGGTGGGCACAAGCCAACCTCATGAGCTTCAACAAGACCAAGTGCAGGGTCCTGCATCTGGGTCGAGGCAATCCCAGGCACAAATACAGGCTGGGCAGTGACTGGCTGGAGAGCAGCCCTGAGGAGAGAGACTTGGGGGTGCTGGTGGACGAGAAGCTCAACATGAGCTCTCAATGTGCGCTTGCAGCCCGGAAAGCCAATCAGATCCTGGGCTGCATCAAGAGAAGTGTGGCCAGCAGGTCAAGGGAGGTGCTTCTCCCCCTCTACTCAGCTCTGGTGAGACCCCACCTGGAGTACTGCGTCCAGTTCTGGAGCCCCTATTACAGGAGGGATGTGGACGTGCTGGAGCGTGTCCAGAGAAGGGCCACAAGGATGATCAGAGGGCTGGAGCACCTCTCCTATGAGGACAGACTGAAGGAGTTGGGGCTGTTCAGTCTGGAGAAGAGAAGGCTCCCAGGTGACCTCATTGTGGCCTTCCAGTATCTGAAGGGGGCCTACAGGAAGGCTGGGGAGGGACTTCTCAGGATCTCAGGTAGTGATAGGACTAGGGGGAATGGAATGAAGCTGGAAATGGGGAGATTCAGGCTAGATGTGAGGAAGAAGTTCTTCACCATGAGAGTGGTGAAGCCCTGGAATGAGTTATCCAGGGAGGTGGTTGAGGCCCAGTCCCTGGAGGTGTTTAAGACCAGGTTGGACGAGGCTCTGGCCAGCGTGATCTAGTGTAGGGTGTCCCTGCCCATGGCAGGGGTTGGAACTAGATGATCCTTGTGGTCCCTTCCAACCCTGACTGATTCTATGATTCTATGATTCTATGAAATAGAGAGGCAAGTAGGAATTAGTACATCAGGAAGGATCTAAGTATGTATTAGGGTAAAAAACACATTACAGAATCAAAAAGGAAATCTTGCACCTGGGAAAGCAAATAACTGGAATCTAGAAGAAGACTACAGTGTCTTGCTGTACCTCAGGCTTCTGGAGGTTCTTTTCCCACTTCTGACTTCTCTTTCCATAGGTAAACACTCCCAGAGCCTTAAAATGACCTGTCATGTTATACAGCACAGTCTGAGGCCATTATTTCAGCTGTTCCTTAGACACTGGCATCCACGGCTAAATATATTACAGATGAGATAGAAACATTTTCAAAAATCTGTGCTACTGCCTGCTTTTAGAAGTTTACATCTGTCTAAAATACATAATGACACTGAAACAGCTATTGTCTCTTTCCTAGCTTTTCCTGTTTCTGGAAAAATTGATGGTTCTCAGGAAGAAGCAAACTGAGTCAAAGAGATATAACAAAGATGTTTATTATGCTTAATAACCTTTTTTATTAAATTGCCTTAATTTTTTATTTATTTTTTTTTAAACATACTGACTCATATCTGCACATATCCCTGAAAAACTCTCAGGATAAAAATTCCTCCTGTGATATTCATAAAAAGCCAAGTTCTTTTCTTGTTATTTTTAGGAGAATGGATTGGCCTGCAGATGACAAATTTTCAGTTTCTTCAGCATGGGTGCAGCTCCCATACCTGCCTCCAGCTTCCAAGGGGGTCCAGCCTGACTCAGTGCAGTGCTTTTCCTGTGCACGGTGCTGTCAGCAGAGCTGCAGTCCCTGAAGCAGAGTGCTTAAATGGAAGGCCCACGGCCTCCCCGGCTGTGCTTCCTACAATGGCACAAAGAAGAGATGAGCAGCTAGCACCCCCTCCTCCGCTTCTTTCTGTCAGGTCTGGTTGAGGTTTTGAGAGAATGAGTGGAGAAAAAGTGAGCACTTGAAGGAGCTGCATGAAGCAGGCTAAGCACAGCTCTAACAGCAGCATACCAGCTCTCTAAATGTTTGCATGGGGAGATTCTGTGCAGAGTTAACTTGTGCACAGACATTTGGTTTAGCTGTTTCTGTTCATTAACCTTTAATACTATAAATTCAGGAGTAGTCTTTAATGTTTATTCCATTTCTATTCAAAAATTACCTTTAAAATTGATGGGCATTGCAAAACTGGAAAGGGGAACATGGAAGCAACTGTATATATCAGCTGCATTATGGGCACCAAAAATATGCCTGCAGCTGCAGATGCAAGAGGAGCTAAACCAGCATGTAACAGTTTGCTGTCCTAGAAAGGAGGATGTACATTGCTCTTCTCACTGCCCTCAACTCCTCTTCCAAGCTTGGTGATTCCGTGATTCTGGCCTTCTGCATTGCCATTGCAGAAGGCAGGAAGCTCTTAGCTTGGTGCAAAACCAGTCAGCTTAAAAAGTTTGAGCAGGTGACAGTTTAGGCTTTTCAAGGAGGTGTTTACCCAGTTGGAACTGGGGACTGGCACACCTATAGAAGCAGGCATTAAAAGGCTCCTGTCATCTAAAAGTAAGGGGAAAGCTGTAGGGTGCATGGCGAGTGTACATTAAGCAGCCCAGCTTGTCAGGAACATAAAATAATAAACCTACTGAAATAGTGGGAATAAATTTTAAGTATGAGTTAGCAGAGCAGCAAGTCTAGGTTGTTTGCTGAGACCATATGATTTCTTATTTCACTCTAAAGTCACCAAACACAACTGATATTTACCACATGGTGACCTCAAATGAGGACCACAGTGCTCATGTTTTAAAATGGCTGTTAGGACAGTATAATAAATCCACATTCTTCCCATACAAATTCCATATACATTTCTTGATCTCTGAAGATAGCATCTCCCCTCCTTTTCCAAACACCCTTCTGAACCCTGTTTCAGGCACAGATGGTGGAAGAAGCACTAACAGCCATCATCATTCCAATTTTGGACTGAAGCTGCTTGCCCCTGACATCCCATCTGTCCTCCCTTCCTGCAGACACCACTTCATTCTTGCACCACTCAGACCAAGTCCAGGGTTTAATTCCTCTCTGCTGTGCTTTGCTTTCCTTGGAAAGTGCCCAAAGCCACTCCTCTTGCAGAAGGACTTGAGCACAGACACAGCTGCCACCACTCCAGGAGCTATGCAGTCAGGGTTACTTATTTTGGGAAGTTGCAGGGGTCAGCACACCATGAGAAACAATGTGAAGCTCCACCTGTTAGCAGAAGGCGGCTTCCTGAGGCAGCTCTCCTGCCGGGTGAGCACTGGGAGCAATAACGGTGATCTGTGAAGCTTTGGGAACTTTCCTTGAGCATGTCCACTAACCAACACCACTCATGTATTTCCTGCAGACATCCAAAACATAGGGTGCTTGCAAAAAACCCTGTCTGAATACTGGACAGCTCTGCATTGATATACTAAGCCCTTCCCCCAGTAAAGGTAAAGGCTGCTGTTATGCACATATACCAACAAAATGTCCCTATCACCATCCCCCCCCAACCTTTTTTTTGCAAAGAACTTTTGTTCCCAAATGCTTCTCAGACCATAAATCTGCAAATTTATAGACTTGCATGATATTTTTAGGAATCCTTTTATTTAGAAACAGCTCTAGTGAGTGTTATTCCTTATTCCTGTTGTGTCCAATTAATATCCAATATTAGTATCGATATCAATGTCAACATCACTATTTGTGTCTAATGATGTTTCCCGTCAGACTAGACTGTTTTGCAAAAAGCAAAAATACCACTGTATATAGCTGTTTGATTTACAGATTTTATACTAGGAGCAACCCTTCCCAAATACTTCTCTGACCTAAAAAACTCAGGAGAGGATTTTGAGAAGTTCTAATTGTGAGAGGTTAAAACCTCAACCCTGTGCTCAGGAGTAGCATGGAGATACCTAAGCAAAAACTGGCTAAGGTTCAAACCTTCTCAAATACCATTTTGCAGTAGGCAGCTATTTCTCTGTTATTCCTCTGCAAACATGTTTCACTTGACATAGGCTTTCAACAGTAAGAAAACTGGCTTTGTCAAGAAAAGATGGACTGCTTTTCAGTGCTCACTTAATGGTTTCAAGAAGCATCCTCTCCTTTGAGTTGTGCAACTCATCTGGGGCAAACACACACATCAGTTGGAGAAAATGGAAGCCACTGAGTATTGCAGAGATAGCAGTTTAGCTCCCCTTTACACAAAGTACAAGATGCAAAAGATACAAGGCAGCTTTAGTGAAATGGGGATGCTGATTGACAGCTGGCTGAACACAACTGTGCTCAGCTGGCCAGGAAAGCCAACAGCATCCTGCTCTGTATCAGAAATATTGTGACAAGCAGCACCAGAGAAGTGATTGTCCCCCTGTATTCAGCACTGGTGAGGCTGCACCTCAAATACTGTGTTAGCTTAGGGGCCCTCATTACAAAAACATCACGGTCCTGGAGTGGGTCCAGAGATGAAGCTGGTGAAGGGTCTTATGAGGAGCATCTGAAGGAACTGGGGTTGTCTGGTCTGGACAAAAGGAGGCTGAGGGGACACCTTATCACTCTCTCCAACTACCTGAAGAGGAGGTTGTAGCGAGATGGGTGTTGGTCTCCTCACCCTAGTAACAAGTGGTAGAACAAGAGGAAACAGCCTCAAGTTGCACCAGAGAAGGTTTAGATTTTATATTAGAAGCTTCTTCACTGAAAGAGTTATCAAACACTGGAATAAGTTCCTCAGGGAGGTGACTGAATAACCATTGCTGGAGGTGTTGAAAATACATAGAGATGTGGTGCTGAGGGACACGGATTAGCACCAGACTGAGTAGAGTTGGATAAATGGTGGGACTCCATGATCTTAAAGGTCTTTTCCAATCTAAACCATTCTGGAATTCTATAAATTAAAGTCTGTGAGAAGCATTAGCACAAAGCATTTTTAGTTTTATTTAAATAAAAATTATAATTTATACAAGACTTCCTAAACAAACAAGATTCTCTTAAAAAATTTACAGGGCAAATCATTTCATTATTTCAATTCTTCATACTGTATAAGTCTTTTGTCAAACAAAAGTTACACTGATAATGAATTATTTACAACTTCAAAATAGAGACTCAAACTTCAGACATAAAAATTTTAACACCCATTATATTTCAGTGATTAGTAGAAATTAAACATCTGCCAAAATGTACAGAATTCAATAAAAACTACCAGTGTTTTAATACAAGTTTAAGTAGCCAAAAAACCAAAGTACATCCTTTATCTCTTCATGACTGGGTAAAATCTCTCTTCTCTTTATCTGCAGAAACAGGGGTAGGGTCTTGCTGCTGGCATCCAGTGTGATGTTGCTACTAATAAATAGCTTATTTCATTCAATCTTGCCTCACAAAAGCTACAGAGCATGGAAAGGCATGATTTCATATTTCAGCTTTTTTTTTTTTTTTGCCTTTTGAATTTAAATAGTCACCAATAAAGAATTAAAGCAGTCAGTTTTCATCTCCCTTTTTTGTTTTGTTTTTAAAAGGGACTCAAACTAACCGACGTACTTCTTTAGAAGTTAAATCGAATTATGCACAAATGATCTAGCAATGAACCACAGGCATTAAAAGAATTGCAAATATAAACAGCAAACAGACAGACAGACAGAATAACAAGAACATCACTTGCTGCTATTAGAAAGCAGCACTTTACATTTAGTGGCATGACCCAGCCTGTTACTAAAGCATGGCAGCTGATACAGCAAAACTAGGTAGGAATATTGGAATTTAAGGTGAGAGCTTCACTGTAATTCTAAAAGTCAAGTATGTATTTACTCAGTGTTCATCCCCTTCTGCCCTCCAAACTTGGGAGGGTGCAGCAACAGGAAAAGCATGAGCAAATGCATGAGCAATTTCACCAAGGTTACTCTCTGTCTCTGACATCATTATGCCACAGGAGCAGTTACTTAGCAGGAGGCTGGCCAAGCCCATGTAAAGTGAACTTTGCAAGATATGTACATAGATATTTGTCTGTTATATTACAACTTGTGTGTGTTTGTTTTAACCCAGTCTGTTTTCTACATATTGGAATGGAAAAATGCTGCATTGCAATTTGCACTAGGTTTACTGCTTTAAGAATTGCTAACTATTAGGTTCACATTGTTAAAGTGTGGAGTAATTTGAAACAAACTTAGTAGGTTTTGTAAGAAGTTTGTAATTTCTTTGTACCGAAAAAACCAAAACAGAACACTTTAGGAACATGTTGTATGCATGAGGCATTTCAGTCTGGTAAAAGGATGATGTTTTCTTCTCTCCTTTTCAGAAGCCTAGGTATGATTAGCTATCGTGGCACCATCACCACAGGACCTATAGCTCCTCCAGGAACCAGAATCCAGGACAACCCTATATACTAGTGTCAATTAGTGAAGGGTGGGAGAAGGTAATAAGTGCAAGTCAACCGATTTCCTATGTAAACTGCTGTTATGATTAGAGCAAAGGTATAAATTACACTTCAAAAATGATACAAAAATAAGAAAAAGAGCATGCTCTCAGTAAAAAATATAGTCTTCTGTTTCTTCAAAAAAAGGGGATAACCTTAAACACACCCAAGGGATTTTTTCTTAAGACAAAACAAATGAATCTGATCAAGATTTATATAACATTAAGCAATTTTTAATGCCTATTTGTCAGTCACACTTACTGTTCAGGGAAGCTTCTAGAAAGGAAAACCAAATGATAATACACAGCAATTACAAAAAGAGTTTAAAGTAGGCTTGGTGAAAAAAATTAAGATCCAGGATTTTTATTTGAACTTAAAATCTGCATCTGTGAAGTGATGAAACTATAAACTGCTAAGCTGGTTCCTCACCAGCTTCACTTAGTATTTTACGTTTCCAGGCCCTCAGTTCCACCACATCCAAGGAGGTTTTAGAAAAACACCCCTTTTCAGGTCATGTAAAGAGATGTTCATGTGCTATTCCAAAGGGAGAACTCAAAAATAGAATTTCAGCCATTATTATGGATTTTCCCCATTCTTGTTCACATTCCCACCCAGGACAGTTTTACCCCATCAGTGCTTCACTGTATAATACCCAAGCAAATCACAGTATTCAACAATATTTCTTCATATCACATTCGTATTAAGTTCTTCATATCATACCTCTTCCCAGCCAGACTGAAATAAGGTTTGAACAGTTTAACTGCCACCTTCTTCATTACTTCTGCATTTGTTGAGAGACTTTAATGAAAAGCTGTGTTAAGAGTTAAACATTTTTGTGTGTTTATCTCCCTTTTCCTTTCTTTTATTTTATGCCTTTCACTATGAAGAAAAAAACCTTCTGCTTTAAAGAAAAAGGAAAGAAAGATCCATCAAGTTAAGTCCCATGAGAATTTGCATCTCCATTACGTTTTGGGGAAGACATTCACATAGTGTCTGGAGACATCCATAATGTTCAACTCAAAAGATATAGCAAAGGACAAGGCATACTGGAAGGCTTGGTGTAACTCCTACTGTGCTTTCATGAAAATGCAAATAAAATTCTAAACCTCTCAGTTGGGTGCTATTATATAAAGTACAAAAGCTATCTAAAGGTCAGTATGTGCTTGGCTGCTAAAAAGGCCTGAGAGAGTTTAGAGAAGGAGCACAGCCCTCCTGTGTTACCTGGTCGCTTGGTTTAATTGTTACTACTGTTTAATTTTGCAAAGGGAAAAAGAGCAACATATCAACCTCTCTCAAATTAAGCTCTGAAAATGAACTAGTGCTTTCAGCTGCTACATTATGGTATTTTATTACAAGGTAGCTCAAGAGAAAAGCCACCTTAAAAAAAAAAAGTCATGTCTCAGTTTCATTATTCCCACCTCCCCTAACACATAAAGCCTGCAAATCTTCAATGCATCAACATACAAACACCTTGTACACATAACATGTACAACAGTTGAGCCCTTCTATGTCAAGTATCTTCAGAAATACAAATATATGATGCCTAATATTTTAGGAACAACATTTTGGTGCCCTCTTTTATAAAAAGTATCCACTTGCCTTCCTTCCTCTCACTTTGGTTAATTAAGAAAGGAAGATATAGTTACAAACTTTCTCTTCCAATTCACTGTACAAGCAATTGAAACATCTATGCAGGAAAAACTGAACCTAACCAAACTGGGAAAACATCCTTCTGCAATGCAAGAGTTAGAAAGGAGTTATTTTAAGTGCAGCTATATATACGGAAATACTAGGAAGATCATACTTCCTTTCATAAAGAAACTAAGCAGAAACTGAGCTGAAAAAGGAGAATTCAAAGCTGCTGCAGTCATTCTCATATCTTGGGGAAAAGTCACTGATAAATGGTCAAATGTATCCCTTAGTGATATGAGTGGAGTTGAAGCGATGAATCCATTTCATTTTGTTAGTTCTTTAAGTATCTTCCCAGCTTTTAATGTCAGTAAATAAACATTAAAAGTGCTTAATGTGCAAGGCTAATCGTGATGATAGCACTTTCACTGTTTTATTGATTTTGGTTGTGTTTTGGGTTGTTTGCTTTGTGGTTTTGTTGGGGTTTTTTTTGTTTTGGGTTTTTTTTTGTGTGTTTTCTTTTTCCATCATTTTTTTCTTTTAATTTTTTTTTTTTTTTTTTTTACAAAACCCTTAAAAACAAACATGAAGGCATATATAAAATACACTTGATTTATGTAAGATAGAATATAAACCACCAGACAAGAAAAATTATTGCAAAATAGATGAGGATGTTCATTTTCTTTCACTACCAAGTTCTAAAATAAGAAAGTTTCCTTTAGGTCTTCTAGAATAAGATACTAGCTCTCACTACTTGATGATGCAGAGGTTATTTTCACATACTGGTTGAATATGGTCTCAAAAGCTTCATCTCTGTGTACCATGGCACCAAACACCAAAGGCTAAATGAGAGGAGAAAAAAAAAAAAAAAGTCATGTCAGTCTGGAAATTAAAAATCTTCCTCTAGGTACAGCTTTGAACACATTAATAGGAACAGGAACAGTACTCAAAGTGCATTAATAAAGACAAACATTTTTTTTCCTACTAGACTAGTTTGTAAGATTTGGAGTTTTTTTACTACTTCTTGAAACAACCATGGCATAAAATGCATTGCACAGAGTACTAGCAATGGAGAATATTTCACCTCTCTTTCCATACAACCAGTGCAAAACTTTCACCTGATATACTGCTGCCTCCATTAAAGATATTAAAAATCTTTATCAGTGCATCTTTCTTTCAGCTCACAGAACATTTATGTAGGTAGATGAACATTTTCAACTTCATAATTAAGTACTTTTCAATATCCAACAACAATCAGAAAGCCTGGAACAATGGTTGTGTGTCTTGGAGTCACACAAGTTATTTGTAGGTGATCTTGTGCTGTGCCACTCTCCACCATTTTCCAAAGATCACAGAGAATGGGAGAGGTGCCTGAGGACTGAAGGAAAGCCAATGTCACTTCAAAAAGGGCAAGGAGGAGTACCCGGAAAATACAGTCCAGTCGGCCTCACCTCCATACCTGGAAAGGTGATGGAGCACCTGGAGGTCACCTTTAAGCACATGGAAGACACTATAGTTATCAGGACTAGTCAGCATGGATTCACCAGGGAAAATCATGCTTGACCAATCTGACCCTCTGGGGTGAGTACTGGGACCACTGCTGTTCAATATATTCATGAATGACCTAGATGAGGGCACCAAGTGCACTGTCAGCAAGTTTGCTGACAACACCAAACTGGGTGGAGTGGCTGACACACCAGAGGGTTGTGCTGACATTCAGCCAGACTTGGACAGGCAGAAATTTAATGAAGTTCAAAAAGGGCAAGTGTAGAGTCTTGCACCTGGGAAAGAGCAACCCCATGTATCAGTATAGGTTGGGGACTGACCTGTTGGAGAGCAGTGAAGGGGAAAAGGACCTGGGGAGTCCTAGTGGATGGACCACAAGCCAACAATGTGCTCTTGTGGCCAAGAAGGCCAGTGGTATCCTGGGTTGTATTAGAAGGGGTGTGGTAGAGAGAGGTTCTCCTCCCTCTCTACTCTGTCCTGGTAAGGCCACACCTGGAATATTGTGTTCAGTTCAAGGACAGGGAACTGCTTGAGAGAGTCCAGCACAGAGCCACAAAAATGATTAAGGGAGTGGAACACATTCCTTAAAAGGACAGACTGAGGGAACTAGGGCTCTACAGATTGGAGATGAGGAGACTAAGGGGTAACCTCATAATGTTTATAAATACATAAAGGGTGTGTGCCAAGAGGATGGAGCCAGGCTCTTCTTGGTGATGCCCAATGACAGGACAAGGGGCAATGGGTGGAAGTCAAGGCACAGGAAGTTCCATGGAAACAGGAGGAAGAATTATTTCACTGTGAGGGTGACAGAACACTGGAACAGGCTGCCCAGGGGGTTGTGGAGTCTCCCTCTCTAGAGATATTCAAGACCCACCTGAATCCTGAGTTCCTGTGTGATCTGGTATAGGTGATCCTGCTTTGGCGGGGGGGGTGGACTAGATGATCTCTTGAGATTCCTTCCAGCCCTTGACATTCTGTGATAGCCTTCTACAGCTGGCTAATTAGCTAGGTAGATGAGTGGAGAGCAGCGAATGTTGTGTACCTTTACTTCAGCGAGGTTTTTGTCACTGTCTCCTATTAACATCCTTAAGTAAACTCAGGAAGTGCGGGGTAGATGAGTGGACTTTGAGATGGATTGAGAACTGGCTAAATAAGAGAGCTCAGGGGGCTGTGATCAGCAGTGCAGAGCCCAGCTGGAGGCCCACAGCTAGTGGTGTTCCCCAGGGCCAGTACTGGGTCCAGTCCTGTTCAACATCTTCATCAACAATCTGGATGAGGGGATGGAGTGTACCCTCAGCAAGTTTGCTGATGGTATGAATCTGGGAGGATTGGCTGATACACCAGAAGGCTGTGCTGCCATTCAGCAAGATCTGGACAGACTGGAGAGTCAGGCAGAGAGGGACCTAATGAAATTCAGCAAGGACAAGTGTAGTCCTACACCTGGGTGAGAATAACTCCATGCACCAGTACAGGTTAGAAAAGCAGCTCCATGGAGAAGGACCTGTGACTGCTGGTGGATCATGAGAGAGCAATGAGCCCTTGTGGACAAGAAGGTCAGTGGTTTCCTGGGATTCATTAAGAAGACTCTGGCCAGCAGGTCAAGGGAGGTTCTTCTCTCCCTAGTGAGGCCTCATCTGCACTAGTGTCTAGTTCTGGGTTCCCCAGTTCAAGAGAGACAGGGAACTACTGGAGACAGTCAAACAGAGGCCTATGAGGATAATTAAGGGGAACAGAACATATTTCTTATGAGGAAAAGCTGAGAGACCTGAGGATGTTTAGTCTGGAGAAGAGAAGGCTGACAGGGGATCTGATCGATGTTTAAAAAATACCTTAAGGAAGGGTGTCAACTGATGTGGGCCAGTCTCTTTTCACTGGTGCAAAGTGATAGAATAAGGGGTAATGGATACCAACTGGAACACAGGAAGTTCTGCTTTAACATGAGGAAAAGCTTCTTTACTGTGTGGGTGGAAGCACTGGAATGGGTTTGCTCAAAGAGACTGCGGAGTCTCCTTCTCTGAAGACTTTCAAAACCCACCTGGATGACTTTCTGCTTTGACAGTGGGGTTGGACTAGATGATCTCCAGAGGTCCCCTCCAACCCCTGCCATTCTGTGATTAGTTTAAAACTAGGTTCAGTCACATATTGAGAAAAGCTTTGTTTGCCCAAAGCATATTTGAGGCTTAGAGAAACTTTAGCACCCTAACACTGAAACACAAAAATTGCATCTGATGATCACACCCTTCCATCCCAAAGCCTCCTCACCCAGAAATACTCTCAAGTAATTAGCTTTTCATTCCAGACTGCACAACAGAGCAGCCCTCATGCTACTGATGAAAAGCTGCTGGGGAATGGTCAATGAGGGTAGCAGAACAGCAAAATATTTCTGAAGTGTTAGAGTAAAATAGTTCAGATGCAGCAGAAGCAGTGAAATGTTGAAATTAAAGTTCTGAAGCCAAATACACAGAAAACCAGACAATTCAACTAAGAACAAACAAAACAACCACTGACAAAAGGGGGGAAATAAGTCTTTTATGTTGGTGCTAGCCAGAGAAGACAAAAAGGGCATGGAGTCTAGCACAGCAATGCAGACAGAGCCAGCTACTTACTTTTTGTGTAGATGGCGTCGATACAGCAATACCCATCCCTGATCCCGGGAGAACAGAGAGCACTTTATACTAAAAAATAGAAAAACAAAACAAAAAAACCACACCATAAAACAGAGATGAAAGCTATCTTAATATACTGAACAACTGCAGAAGGTGCTGAGAAGGTTACACAACTTGTCACTGGTGTATCCTCCCAGCCATAACTGACAGACTCCTATACAGAAACAAGCAGCAGCCAGACACCATTCTTTGGCCATGGAGTCATTTGGCACAGCATCACCTGTACAGTGAGATGCCCGGGGACCATGCCAGCAGCTGGTTGGTGCAGGCAGGTGGTACACCCCAGCCATATGTGCATACCTATGTGAGAGTGTGCCTGTGAGCATCACCTAAATGCTTCCCTTGGAGTAACATTCATTCACTGGAGCAGTGAGCAGACCAGAAAGAAGTTTCTTCTTCAAAGTTAAAAAGACAAACAGGGTATGTATAGGTTTGGTTGTTTCATTTTGTTTGCTTGGGGTCTGTGTTTGTTTGTTTGGGTTTTATTTGTTCATTTGGGAATTTTGCTTGGTTTGAGGGGGCTTTTCTAAGGTTTTGCTGGTGTTTGTTTTTTCCATTTGTTGTGTTGTGTTTTGGGGGGGTTGGGAGGGAATGTTTGTGTGTTTTGGTCTGTTGGTTTTGTTGCTTGTTTCTTTTAAAGAAAGACTGTAAAGCTAAGAAGGGATACAGGCAGCTGAACTGGAGAATATCCCAAAGAGGAAACAGACTCCAAATCTGTGTTTCCCACTCTCAAATAAAACCAGGTACAATACATTCTTATGCTTGGTTACATGATCTCTGTCTTATCTTCACTAAAAACCTACACAGCTGAAAAGGACCTTCATGCCACTAAAGGCCTACTAAGCAACAAGCCAGCACTACTTCCAGTATGATGTTTTAAAATCCATAGAGAGTGAATTCCAATGGGAATGTTCAAATTATGCATAAGTTGACTGCTTTGCAAACACATGATATAAACAGAAGGAAGTACTTTGAAAATCTAGAGGTACTTAAGCAGTTAACATTGGGCTGAGGTGTGTCTTTATACAGCATAATTTAATCTGTGGCACTCATGAATACAAGATGTAGAAAGCAGTAGTGTCTATATTTTATAACAGGACAAGCTCAGAGAAGGTAACAAAATGTGACAATAAATGCCACAGAGTGATACAAGACCTCAGTAAAGCCATTAGTGACTGCAGGCTGATAAAACTCAACTGGACATTGTAGTTGTCATACTTCCAGTCATCGATTTCTTGCCTTTTGTTAATGACAAGATCTCAACTAGATGGAACTCCAGCCTGATCCAGTCTAATTCTAATGATTTACTTTTCCCCACTGACTTTTCTCTCTCATCCCTCTGAGGCATCTACTTTGAAGATGGTGCATCATCAACAGTCAAACAAATTATATTACACAATTCCTGCTAATAATAAATCTTCTTAATGCCTAAACAGTTCTAGTCAATGCAGGAGCTAAGACACAACACAACTTAAAAACTGAAATGAATTCAGGAGTGTAGGAGTTTAGTAAACTACTTTGTTTTATGCTCATAGTGAGTTCGCTTGTGCTGAGTCCAAATGGCTAAACAAACAGTTCTGGGAAATATTCCTGATCAAAGGATTACATTTGACATACAAAACAACATAAGCAGAAAAGCAAAACATGACAAGCTGACTAGAAAACCAGCTTCCTCCCCTACCTGCAACACAAAACAGACGTACCTTTTGAATATCTGTTATATCCGTTAGCTTTATAACTTTATTTCTTTTAGATGAGCCGGATTTGGAGCTTTCAAAACACAAATAACTGGAAACAAGGAAAGAAAATGTTCATTTTCATTCAGCAGTCTTAAAAAAAGTTCACTAAGTTCTGTCACTTCAGAGCAAACACTCGTAAATTCTAGCGATTGGCAAACCTGTCAGAAAGCCCAGAATCAGAGTGAAAAACCCCAAACTTGTATTTCTATTACTGCAATGAATGGTTAAACCTGACAAGCATTTTAAAGACACTCAAGCGTGTATATCCTTAAACAACTGCAATATCAAATCCAAAACAGAAGATTTATGGAAAACACTGTGTTTGTTTCACATTATTGTGATGCAGACAAAAGCTCAGATTTCTAAATGCTAGAGTGCACTCCATCAGTAGGCGACATTGCATACAGATGAGTTTTACTTCCACTCATTCACTCCAGGAATTTCAGTGCAAGACCCAAACAGTAGTGATAATAGTTATCCGGCCCTGGGAGGCTGGCGGGTAAGCATTAACAGAAATAAAAATCAAGTACTAGTTTTGAAACCAAGGCTTGATTTTCTATTTTCTTTTGTTGCACACTGTTTCAAGGAAGCTACACATTCAGTGTGGTTTAAAAAAAGAAAATAAGAGTATATGGCAAATAACCACTAATCATAACTCTTCAAAAACACTTAGATTTTAGGTTTCTTTTTCAGTATACATATACTTAGCATGTAATCAAGATCAAGAACTGCAGCTACTAACAATTACTACTCTCCATTGCTATACAAACCCTTCCATGGCAAGATGACACTTGTTAAATGTTACCACACCCCAGATTCAGCTCTCTCCCTCTTGGGGTGCTTTTTCATTTTTTATGTTTTAAAGCACATGAAAAGGCATTTTTGTTTCAAAATATCGTTAAAGGAGTACTTCTAGATTCAAACTTTTTAGTATCTTAGATATTTCCTTCCTATTAAATGTGTGAAGTGCAACAACTCACTTTTCTGTGACATAAAGAACTCCATTCCTGATGTAGTCTGTAGGCATCTTCCTATCTCTGTTTATCAAGCAGCAACGCCAGCCATTTTCACACACTGAAAGTCGTAACAAGAAATGTTGCTTTAAGAAAGAAACAGACGTTACCCCCAACAGTTTCCTTATAAAACAGCAGCAAATACTGAAAATTAAACCAGACCCACGAAAACAGAAGTGTTGACAAAGAAGAGTCTAAATAAGGTGAGTTTAAACATCACGACATGTTTTAACAACGGTCTTTAAAAAACCCCAAACAAGCAAAACCGAAAAAAAACCCCACGCCCACAGAATTATTCCCCTTGCATTACCACAAAAGGCACACCAGGCTGTGCATTCTTTCAAAGAACTATAAGGACAGGGAATGAAAGACACTGTCTCCATTCATCCTAATTTAAAGCAAGTCCTTTCAATCAAAAGGACTTATAGCCGTACATTGCACAGAAAGGGAATTCAACTTTAACCCTTGGACGACGCTCTACGAAGGTAGCCTTTCGCTGCACAGTACCTGCCAAAGGACGCTCATTCTCCGACAGGTTAAAAATTTCATGGAAATTGCCCCTCTTGGTGGTATGAAAACGACTCGTGTCTTCATCTTTGCTTATTCCAGTTGGGGCACTTGAGCCCACATAACTTCTGGATGCTGCTGTTTGAAGCTGCAGAAAAATAAACACAATTCCAAAATCTGAACAGCAACGTTAAACCTGGGGTCTTAAGAGTAACTTAGATAACTACTCTTCCTAAAATAAATAAATCAATCTGTAATGCAAAGTTAACTTTGGAACATTGCATTAAACTACTGCTACAGCATACAAAACTCTAATGTGCTATCTGAACATAGCCTTTCAAAGTGCCAGTCTTTGGGGAACACTGTCTGCAGGGGTGAAAGCACATGGTGCTAAACGGACCTATCTTAAAATACCACTTTACTGTAGTGAAGGGTATATGCAACTGTAGCTAAGTCACTGCACAAAGCTCCAGTTATGATAATAGAAAAACAAGGAACAGTTAATACATTATCATTGTTGGTCCATCTTCGAGAGACAGACAAAGCACAAAATATTACTGCACAAAGTAAGTTTAGAAAGAAAAAAGAGCAAACAAAGAAAAAGCCACACAAAACTGCATAAGCTCATTATGAATACAAATACTGAAATTGAAAAGAAATGTTCCACGCTAAGATCCATACCTTTTCATGCCCTGACAGCTAGCAGGAAAAGAAACAAACAACAGAAATGTGACAGTGACAAAAAGAAAAGAAAGTAGTCTATTTAGCAGTATAATATATAGAATAAAACATGAACTGAGTGACACTGCCAGAACTTGCTCACAAAACAAGAGACTACACACAACAAAGGCAATTAAAAAAAGAAGTTATCAGTGGTTAGAGCACACCAGTTTATTTAGGTTGCATTAGAGCTACTGATCTTTGTTTTCACATTGCACTGAATTTTGGGTGTTGACTTGTGAAATAAAATCAGAATGGTTGTCAGCATCCTTGATGGGGGGGCAAAAAAGGTAGCATGGAGTTCTCAAAACCCAGCTACTTGAGTAAAATCTACTTTTAAACAGTGGATACTGCCCTAGCAAACAAGCCTTGCTTCTTGAAGAACAGAAGACGGTTTCTTTTGGAAAGTTTGCTTCCATTTCCCTTTTCATCTTGGGAAGGACACCATATGATTCCAAAGGCTGGCTTTTGTCACTGAAGCATTAACAGCTCTGTTCTTAGCCCTACTGTACACACAGAGTTAAACACGTGGCAAACTGACAACATGCAGATTCAGAACTAAGCCCTTCTGAAAAGGCCTGATGCTGTCAGAGGCCAATTGGCCTCTGCTGCTTTTTTTTTTTCCCCACCTAAGTTGGCAGCATTCAACACTTCGTAGGATTAGCACTAACAAAAGAAATCCAAAGCAAATGAAAAAATGTGCACTACAATTGCTGACTAGAAACCAGACTGACAACAGGCACAGCAGAGGGTATTTACTGTCCAGCTTTCAGGGCAAATGTAATAGAATGACGCTGCAGGGGAAATGAATAAAGAAAATGGACATTGAAAGCAAACGGTTGATGATAACTGTGCTATTGCTTCGGTTACTGCCCTTCTGTGGTGTCATTAGCATCACTAAGCCCCTGGAACCAAAGAAAGTAATAGCTTCTCCAACCATTTGTGTGCACATTAAAAATCAGATGAATTTTCTGAAGGCTTTCTTGGACAGCTTATTTAGCACAATATGCATGTAAACAGCATTATGAAGAGATGTTTAAAACTTCAGTACCACAAGCAGTCCAATGAGTGTAGACATGAGAAAGTTCTGCTCTTTTAGTTCCAGCCCTTCCTAACACAGGCAAATGTTTCCCCTACCTTTAAAATCAGCAGCTAATTTATCCATATCCACCCAGTCTTAAAACAGCCTACGGTCATTACAGTGGAAAACAAAGCATTGCATCTGATTTTGATAAGGCTTTATTCATAGCTGGGAGTGACTGGATTTGTAATGCTGGAAGAGCCCTGACTCAAATGTCACCAACAACCTGAGCATAGGAATACTTGAAGGTATTCCTTTCCACTTGAACTGGCATCAGCTTTTGGAATACTTTCTTTACCCATCAGTTACTGTTGCCAGGATTATTCTCTAAGGACATGGGGTCAGAGTGGTGGTACAAGCAATTAATTGTGTCTAGGTATATGGCATTGTGTCTAGGTTTATGGCATCAGATACGCTGTTTCCTGATAAGAAGCCAAAGCAAATGCACGTATGCTGGCACTCATGCCTTTGGGTTCTTCCTTTTCTATGGAAAAAAACCAAACCACCACCAAAAAAAACTAAAAAAGCCTTATTAGTTTCTAAATTTCTGTACAAAAATCTATTTTTTTTTTTTATACTATGAGGGTTCCAGAAATATCTCACAGGGTAAAAAAAGTTTGTGCAAAGTTACTGAGACCAGGCTGTTTTCAAAGACATTTGGAAGCGGATAATTCAGTCCTGCAAATCCTTTTCAGGAAGACAATCCAAATTTGTCAACTCTGACATAGCAGTACCAAAGTCTTGCTCTACTTGTGAAAACTTAAGCCATAAGAGATAATAATTCTGTGTAAGTTTATGGATTCAAGTTCAGCAATTCAAAGCCTTTCCACTTCCAGGGCAGATCAGAGACTCTGCAAGAAGCTGCCATAACCACCACAGTATGTGAAGGACAATCTGCAAATTTGAGAGGCAGAGGAACTTTTAAGTCCATCTTCCATGAGCAAGAGAAATATGGGCTATGGACAGCTCCATCTATGTGCTTGTTCATCTCTCATCCCATGGAAAGTAGGAGCAAGAAATTCATTTTCTGTTAGAGACTGTCTTTCCCTACTACTTCCTTCTGAAATGCATAGATTTTGCAGCAGTTATTTTACCCCTAACTACTCCACCACCTCCAGAACCTCACATTCCTCCTTCACAGGTTAACACTCGAAAGTCCATGTGCCAATCTCTTTTGGTTTCCAGTTGTGTAATCAGGCTGAGTTATTGCTATATGCTGCACATTTTAGTCAGGGAACTTATTACACCACACAGATACTAAATGAATGCAATTAGACATTATGATAAAATTAAATTTGACTGAGGTTTTATTACAACTATTTTTATGTTTAGACTAATAAACACTGACAAATTCAGGGACAGGGAAAAGAATAAACTGCTTTTCAGCTATTACATCAGGCCCAAAACAACTTTGTAAAGATATACAAAACAACCGTTACAGATTTAACTATGATATTTTAACAAAAGAAAAATTTACTGTTGGAGTACCAACATGGTGATAAAGTAATCTATCATTGCTATGGAATCACCATCATTGGAGGTGTTCAGGAGGAGACTCGATGGGGTGCTTGGTGCCATGGTTTAGTTGTTTAGGTGGGTTAGATTGGTTGATGGGTTGGACACGATGATCTTGAAGGTCTCTTCCAACCTGGTTTATTCTATTCTATTCTATTCTAAAGGGTCATCCAATAAAAATAATCAAAACACATAATGCCTCTACTCTATTACTTCTGCTAATGCTCATCCCATTAGTAAGATGTGTATTATACTTCAGCCTTTTTAATTTCTTTTTCACTAACTGTTCTTTTCCTTTTTATTAACTGTTCTTCAATATACCCAGGCAGCTGAATTTCCACTGTAAAATTATTTCTGAAAACAGAGAAGGGGAATACAAGACAACTAAATTTTGACAATAAAAATCACACAGAATTTGTGTTACAGAAATTGATTATGAATATTCAGTGTGCTATTTTAGGGTATGCTTCATATGATTTCCAGCATAATTTATACACACATTTTGATAATTGATTCCTTTCTTATGAGAAACAGTATCCATATAAAAGCTGTGGATCATGATAAAATAATTATAAAAAAAGAACAGAAGTAACACTGACTGTTAGGATTTAATTAACCTTCCTTTTAATGTGCTCTAGCCACTGGGGAAAAGTGAAAGGGAGAAAGAGATCCAATTTTCAGATGTTGGGAACAGAGGGATAAAAAGATTTATTACCCTTACCCGTCTCGACACTGTAGCATTAGATCTATCTTTGAGCTGAGGATCTGTTGGGAGACTTGTCCAGATGATATAAGGAGTATCATACTTAGCTCTTAGTCTGGGGCATCGTTTGAAGATGAAATCAATAAGGAAAAACTTGATTCCAGCATAGAGTCCTGAATAAAAAGTAATCACTTTAGTACACATGTCAAAGGGGAATTAATAACATCACTATTTTGATCATGTTTTAACAAGTTCACGGATGAAACCAAAGTTGGAATCTTCAGTCGTAGCACTGAACCATTCTCTCAGGTTTAACACTTTGATTCTTTTTCCAAAGGCAGGAAATTATTTTTCTTTTCCTCCAATGCCCAGACTCCTTCCACCCCACACTCTTCTAAACCACTTAATGTAGCTTCGTTTTATGCAGAACAACATTAAAATAGCTCAGACATATATGCCTTATTACCAGAAGCATTCTGAAAACATTCAACTCTGCAGCTCCTTGCAAGAATTTAAATGGCAACAGAGGGCTCTCATGTACTTCATTAAACTCTATCTTCCAGTATATCCTCTTATCTTATTCAGGGTATTTCCTTGAATTCTACCAGATTAAGAAGGGCTTGAAATAATCTCTCAAAACTTCACTGAATCCAATTCAGATGTCTTTCTAAGAGTCAGAGTAAAGAACATAATTCTTCAAACATTTAATTCAATTCCTGTGTCAAGTGAACCTATGTTTACATTCAAGCTACCACAGTTTGAAGTTCAGATACATGAAAAGTAATACTCATTATATAATTACTGTAATGAAGAAAAAAATCCCCAACAATTCTTCATTCACAGGACGTGGCTTCATATAAAGACAAGACAGTCACATGCTGTAGCAAAAGCCTTCTTTTCCCAGTTAAGAATTAAAATAACTGCAACTTCACCCACAGAAAGCTGTTCAGTTCACCCAGCCTATCCTCCAAGTTTTACAGGTAGTCCCATCAGACCTTTAACTTTTTTCTAACCCTGCCATCTTTGTGCCTTCTAATTTGTCCCACGTATTTCATTTGCAAGGATGTACAAGCAAAAAGTAACCAAAATATAGGGCTTCCTGGAAGGAGGTCTTATAGCTGCCAGTTTGAAGATCTCTGAGACTTCAAACTGTTTGCTGCAAGGATGAGGTAACACCTCATCATAAACCCCTGCTCTTCAAGGACTGAATGCATTATCCAGTCTTTTTCTACCTTATTATATATCCAGAGATGCTTTCCAAAATGTACATGACAAACACCAAACAATGAAAATACTTTAAAACAATTCATTTTTTTTTAACTCTAAAATCCTTCCTCTGTAGATGACATTAAGCTTTAACACATTAAGTCTAGATTGTAACAGGTCACTTATTTATTGCATTTACCCATTGCAAGCCCAATAATCCTGTAGGGTAAAAAGCAGGATGCAACAAATGCTGCCCATAGGGCAATGTAGAGCTTCTGTGTTATTTCTGGTTGGACCCACATGAACAAGCTGCAGACAAAAAGAAATATTTTATTACTAGCATTCCAAACATTGGCCAAATCTAGTTTTAACATGGGGAGAAAAAGACTAACATCAGACAACTTACTTTTTAATTTTTTCCAGTATGTCTGCCATCTTGCCAAAAAGATTCTGCATAAGAAGCATCAGAATTAGAACCAAGTCCTGCATTATCTGAGGTTTTTCTGTCCACACAATAGACACCAGCAATTACCTTACTCTGCTGCTAACAAGCAATTCCCAGAAGTGATTTTTTTAAAAACTAATTTTTAGCCATTAAAGTACTTCATAATTGAGTAAATAAAAAAATAGGATAGCTATATGTGATGACTTCCATCTCATTTAACATCTTGTTCTACAATTTGTGATTGATTGCTAGAAGTGAGGAAGCTATTTGACCTCACTGTCACAACTGGAAAGTGTTTACATCACAACAAAGATTTTAAATTAAGCTGTCAGTCTAAGAGTTAAGAGTTTCTGTCAGTAGGTAAACAAACCGGGAGCTGCTTCTTACACTGAGTACTGAAGTCTCAGGAAGTGTTTACTGAGTTCATCAAACCTTAGATGCTCAGCTTCTTTAGAAACACACCACCAGGTGTTTACCAAGTACCCTTTGCATTACTAGATTCCATGTAATTCCAGCAGCTGTTGATGGAGACATATCCCTGCTCAGAACTAAGGTTACTCAGCCATCCTCTCTAACTCATTTTTGCTGTCACAGCATCTGCAAACCTCATTTTCCCAATAAACTTCCAAAGGTGTTCACATAAGCATAAGCACTACTACTAGCAGAAGAAAAATGAGCATACACAGTTGGCAAGAGAATGGTAAACTACATTCAACAGTGACACATCATGAGACATGGCACTAGGTTGCAGTTAAACTGGATGGTGGAGTCACTCAGCTATTAGGATACTTCAAACTGATGGAGCTGGGAGAAAACCTGTCCTCACCCTCTCCCACAGAAGCAATAAAGGACTGGGGGTTGGTAGTGTTTAAAACCAACTCTCTCAGAGATGTTGTGCAAACAAAGCTGAATTAATAGGGTCTCTTCACCACAGTTCTGCAACTTGCATGCTTAGGATACAGATCCATACACTGGTAAGATTCATAATCTGATCTATATTATCAAAAGCTCATTCACAAATGTTAAGAGAAAAAACTGTCAGAAGCTCCTTTGTTCTTCAGACCTTGCTCAGAGCCATGACTGGGGAATCTCAACTAGTTCTCTGAAATATCATGCTGTTCCCAGAAGTTCCAGGCATCTTTCTGAGATCCTTATTGCTCATAGGTAAAGATCCCCATGCAAAGAAAATACTGCTTTTTAAAGTGTCTGTTTCCACACACTGCAAAACAAAGTACTTTGACCGCTTGGACTATGAATTTCCTTGTCCAAGTGCAGCACAAGTACCTGTGCCTTCTGAGCCACGTCTAGAACAAGCTGAAACTTTTCAGACACCGTCAGGTCCTCTTTTGGAGGTTCCTTGGGCAAGAAAGAGAAAATCCATTAACTTTCAGCTCAGCTAAAAATGAAACTTACAAAATTCCTCATGACAGCATGACCCTTCAACATTCTGACAAGTCTATGGTCCTTTCTCTCTAAACAGTCTCTGAATTTGCCAAATTTCAGTCTTGCTTCAGATCTACTGCTTACATCTTCCATTGATGGTTATCAAAGCTTTTTCTCCGTATTATATGTAAAAATAGTTATATGAGTCCATGACAGAAAGTATTTAGAGTGGCCTGGCTGCAATGACTACAACCACACACTTAAACTGACCTCTTTCATGTCTCATACAGAAATGTAGAGGGTTTTAAAGTGTTTCATACCTAAAATTTTATTTAACTGAATTGTTGGCCTTTTATGAATAATAAAATTATCCTTGAAATAAAGCCTCACTAAGTCTTAAGAGGTTTAAAATTCAAAGAACTCCATCTGGGCCCCTCAGTTTAGGAAGGATGCTGGAATGTGTTCAGAGAAGGGCAACAAAGTTGGTGAGGGGTTTGGAACACAAGCCCTATGAGAAGACACTGAGGGAGCTGGGGTTGCTTAGCCTGGAGAAGAGGAGGCTCAAGGGAGACCTTATTGCTGTCTACAACTACCTGAAGGGAGGTTGTAGATAGGCAGAGGTTGGTCTCTTCTCCCAAGCAACCAGCACCAGAACAGGAGGACACAGTCTCAAGCTGCGCCAGGGGAGGTTTAAGCTGGTGTTTAGGAAGAAGTTCTATACAGAGAGAGTGATTGCCCATTGGAATGGGCTGCCTGGGGAGGTGGTGGAGTCACCATCATCAGAGGTGTTCAGGAGGAGACTTGATAGGGTGCTCGGTGCCATGGTTTAGTTGATTAGGTGGGTTGGATAATAGGCTGGACACGATGATCTTGAAGGTCTCTTCCAACCTGGTTTATTCTATTGTATCCTGTCTTGCATTAACGCAGTGCTTCCGAGTATTCATTTTGAAAATGTTACAGAGGCAACAGAGTGCAAGGCTTACAGAAGATCTCACAGGATCTAACTTGTCTCAAGCTGTTACAATAACATTTATTCCAGAAATGTCATTCAAGATTGGAATATTTTACAGTGAAACACCCAAACCTACTGCTGCTACTCATTTTTTTTTCAAATTTTAAGAGAGGAAAAAAGCTGCAGCGTCTTTATTCGCACTTGACTCTCTCTTCCTCTTACTGCTACCCACATAATCACAGAAGGTTTTGAATGTGCGATTTTTAATGCAGGCATATGGGTCAAAAGAGTTGAAGACCTACCACGGGTTCAGAAACTTCAGGCACAATGCTCCACTGTATTCTCCAACCCCTAGAAGTTATGGAAATAGTTAAAGAGAGCAAGTACTACTACACCTGCCAACACAGATTACTTGTAAGGCATTAAAAAGTAACTTTCAGCAGCAGGAACTTATGGCTTTAAATAAATAACTAAATCCCCAAATACACAAAGAGCCCACAAAATAATGTAAGCACAGGTGGCCAAACACAGACAGCTTTAAAGTGATACATTTATTTCTTTTTAAATATATTAGCTGTGTAGATTCACAGAATCGTTGCTTGCAGGTTTTGCAATAGAAGTGGATTCTGTGCACAGAGTAAATAACTACAAGTATTTTTTTCTCCAGGATTTTTTATGTGATCAAAATGATATCAACTTTTCCTGGAGCCTATTTGCTACTGGCAACTTCCAAGTAAGAGAATCACACAGTAAGCATTAAGAAAATGGTTTTAAATTACGCACATCAAGATCCTCCTCTCACCATTTTAATCACCTTAAAGGCACCATCAGCCTAAAGGAGCATTTTTAAATAATCATCTCAGTACAGAAAATGTTTCGGTTTGTTGTAGTTTTGTTGTTGTTCTTGTTGCTGTTTTATTTTGTTTTAAAGAAAGGCTTCATTTTTAGTAGAGAATGAATGCATAAATGGAAGATACTTTGCATAAAGTATGCCAAGGGCCACTGAAAAAGGCAGAAGTGCTGTTTTAGGCATAGGTGAAAATTCCGTCCAGGAAAAAGCAGCAGGTTTTAATATTTAATGTGATGTTCCCCAACTACTTTGAATACTGCAGAGTATTTTAGAATTCTGAAGTGTTGAGGAATATATCTGAGAACATGCAGCATTCATTTATCATGATCCAAGTCACAGGAAATGAAGATAATTCCTTGGAACAGTCAAAAAAATCATAGAAATCAAGCAACAAAATAAAGTATATTAGACTTTGAATTTCACTTTGTTAAACTGAACTCACAATGTTAAAAAAGTTAACAGCTTACAATTCAGTGCAAGAACAACAAAGCATCTTTCAAGCAAAGCATGAAAAAAGATTAATCTAGTGCTTAAGTAAATACCTGGCTATGAGGTAATTTAGGGACAACCTCAAAATTGCTAAAAATAAGAACATGGGAATGGCCCAGCCATGCCATACAGCATTCATGTATATCTGCAGATTAAGAAGGAAGAAAAAAGAGAGATGTGGATTACAAACTGCAGCACAGTGAGCTACACAAAATACCATTTCCCCACTGTACTGTTGGGTTCAGAATCACAAAAGCCAGACCACAAAAGGTACTAAATTTTAGCAACCCCATGACAGACAATAGCACTGTATTCATGAGTGTGAAGTACAAACTGAACTAAATTTCCAGAGATGACAGTTAAATACTGCTCAGCTGCTTGGGAGAATTAATATTTTCAACACTTCATTTATAAGAGGGTATAAATAAAAATAGTAAACCTTGAAGTCTGTGAATCTGCTATATAACCATGATATGGTCAGACCTCACCTAGATGAGTTGAAGCAATGGCACAGTAGAAGAGTTATAACAATTATATTGGCGGTCAGTCACTAGTGTCCCCCAGGGATCAGCGTTGGGCCCAATCCTGTTTAATATCTTTACTGATGATCTGGATGTGGAGATAGTGTCCACCATTAGTAAAGTTTGCAGATGACACCAAGTTGGGGGCAGGTGTCAACCTGTTAGAGGGTAGAAGGGCTCTGCAGAAGGACCTTGACAGGCTGGACAGATGGGCAGAATCCCATGTAGTGCTACAGGCTGGGGTTGGACAGCAGCCAGGCAGAAAGGGACCTCGGGGTACTGGTTGATAGTAGGCTGAACACGAGCCAGCAGTGTGCCCAGGTGGCCAAGAGGGCAAATGGCATCCTGGCCTGCATCAAAAATAGCATGGCCAGCAGGAGCAGGGAAGTCATTGTGCCCCTATACTTGACACTGGTTAGTCCACACCTTGAGTACTGTGTCCAGTTCTGGGCCACTCAATTTAAGAAGGATATTGAGATACTTGCACATGTCCAGAGAAGGGCAATGAGGCTGGTGAGAGGTCTCAAGCACAAGCCCTATGAGGAGAGGCTGAGGGAGCTGGGGTTGCTTAGCCTGGAGAAGAGGAGGTTCAGGGGAGACCTTACTGCTCTCCACAACTACCTGAAGGGGAAATGTAGCCAGGTGGGGGTTGGTCTCTTCTCCCAGGCAACCAGCACCAGAACAAGAGGACACAGTCTCAAACTGCACCAGGAGAAGTTTAGGCTCGAGGTGAGGAGAAAATTGTTCACAGAAAGAGTACTTGGCCATGTACTTGGCCACAGAATGTGCTGCCCATGGAGATGGTGGAGTCACTGTCCCTGGAGGTGTTCAAAAAAGATTGGATGTGGTACTTGAAGCCATGGTTTGGTTATTAGGAGGTGCTACGTATTAGGTTGGACTTGATGATCTCTGAGGTCTTTTCCAGCCTGGTTGATTCTGTGATTCTGTGAATTAGCCTCTTGCTCTATTATTTCAAGATAACTAAATCCCAAGTTTTTACCAAGCTTAAGACGACTGCAGAAAAACAGGCCTTCTTTTACCTAAAAATATAGATGAGAATTACTTCAAATACTATTCTGTCCACTTTACAACTTCTAAAGCTACAGAGACTACTGCCTCCATGCTGAAAGATATATAGGTTTTTCACTGGTAACCCCAAAATGAAGGATTGCTCTGGCTTTGATGTTCCAGAGCTTTCTGAGTAACAGCTGAAGATCCTTCTTTCAGCTTTTATGTGAAGAATGGGTTTGTTAGGAGAGGTGAAGGAAAAAGGAGTAGATTAGAATGGAGTGAATACAGGATGTGGAGTTCTCCTTTTCAGTGTTTCTTGAGCTGTGCTGTGTAACAAAATGTTAAATAAGGCTCTGTAACTTAGAGAGAGGACCACTTAATGAAAAGGTGTGTGACATTTTCACCAAAGAAGCTGTATTAGGTTTGGTAGTTGGCAGGGACTACAAAGGTAGTTTCTGTGAGAAGCTGCTAGAAGATTCCTCTGTGCATGACAGAGCTAGTGTCAGCCAGCTCCATGACAGACCCACTGCTGGCCAAGGCTGAGCTCATCAGTTATATGATAGCATATATTGGAAGGAAGAAACATTGCTGTGCAAGAGCAATTGCAGCTGAAGAGAGGAGACCATGTGAGAGAAACAACTCCGCAGACACCAAAGTCAGCAAAAAACCAAGAGGGAGGAGGTGCTAGTGGCACAGGTGCAAATGTTCCCTTGTAGCCCTCGGTGGAGACCATGTGCCACAGGCTGTCCCCCTGCAGCCCACAAGGTTGATGGTGGAGTAAATCTCCACCCACAGCCCACACTGGAGAAGGTTCCTGGCAGGATCTGTTATCCATGGAGGACCCATTTTGGAGCAGTCTTTTCCTGAAGGACTGTACTTCATGGAAAGGAAACATACAGGTGAAGTTCATAAAGAAATAAAGCCAGTGGGAAGGACTCACATTGGAGAGCTTCATGGAGAACTAACACACTGGTATAAGGGAAGAGTGTGAGGAGTCCTCCTGCTGAGGAAGAAGGAGCTGCAGAGAAAACATGATGAACTGACTGCAATCTCCATTCCACATCCTCCTGCACTGCTTGGGTGGAGCAGTAGAGAAACTAGGAGTAAAACTGAGTCAAGGAATAAGAAAGGAGCAGGGATTTTATTTCTCATTATCCTACTCTGATTTGACTTATTTCCCCAAGCCAAGTCTGTTTTGCCTGTGACAGTAATTGCTGAATGATCTCTCCCTGTCCTTATCTCCACCTACTAGCTTTTCATTATATTTTCTCTCTTGTAGATGATGAGGGCAGTGATAGAGCAGTTTTGGTGGGCACTTGGCTTCCAGCTAGGGTCAACCTGCACCACACAGATTCATTCAATTCAGCTACAGCTGCTGGTAATAATTTCCTTTGACATAAAAATATTTAATGATCAAAAGACTTGATATCATTTAATTGACAATTAGAAGTAAACCAAATCACAATTCCATTAATAGTTACGTCACTCTGTGGTAAGTGAACCTCCTTACATAGCATGGAAATGCTTGAATTTAGCTCATAGACCTGATGTTTCCACATTAAATGATACTCAAATCAGGGCATTTTGTGACTCATCTCTAAGTATGATCCTAATGAATGGCAAAAATGGTGAATTTTAGTCTCTTATCAAATATAGCCACTGTCAACATTACAGCCCTAGACGACAAGAGATTTGGCAGAGGTTGAAATACCATTCAACAGGACTGAGAGACAGGAGACAAGAAACAAGAGAACAAATCCCAGATCATTCTAAGTTATTTTAACAGTTACAGAACTATGTTACAACCCACAGCGGACAATTAAAGTGGCTTTAAAATACAATGCAAGTGGTATTTTGTGTTAAATGAAATCACACTATTTGCTATGACTTAACTGCAGCATAACCCCTACTCAGATATAGCAGTTTCAGTGGATTTCAGTAAATAGCTCTTATGACCCCTGCAGGAACAGGATAACTTACAATAAAGGCAATAGCAGAAGTGTAGATAGAATACCAGTCTGATAAGGCAGAAAGATTCTTCACAAAATTGGTTACAGGTTTGGCACCTCTCTCTAAATAGAAACCAAGAAAAAACACAACTGTTACAATTAGCTGTCAGTGGTTAAATTGTTTTCAGATGACAAACAACCAAATTAGAAAATTAATAGAAATATTCAAGTCAGATAATAATAAAAATGCTTATCCAAATTAAGAAAAAGGAAACCTATCAACATAACTGAACAATTAGTTAAGTAATGGCTTACCAAAAACTAAAGTGTTAAGACAAAGGTTATGTTTAAACACTTGAAGTACAGACAAAAGTAAACATGACCCTCTATAAAGGTACCTTGTATGCTGATACAAATCTCTTCTGAGTCCTGTCCATATTACCCTGAAGACCAGTTCATCCCATGTAAACCACTGAAGAACAACTGGCTGCTTCTTGACCAAGCTAGGCTAACAGCAGGCTAGATCCTTCTTGGCTACATTTCTGCAGATGTCTATCTATTGGTAGCACTTCACTGCTTACTATTCCTAAAGCAAGAAACCTTGCTGCCTGAAGAAATTTGTCTCTTGCCTTTGCAGACCTTTGGTCTCACAGTAACTGCACGAGATACTAATCTGTGCTGGAAGAAGCACCATGCCCATGAGCAGATGCACGCAGCCAGCCAGTGACAGCAGGAGATGATCTTCAGCTCCCCAAAAATCACTTATCTATACCCTACTCTTCTAAGCTATTCCACTTGGTCAAACTAGCGAGGGGACACAAGAAAACATGAGAGCACCTTTGCTTCCTCTGCTGGAGCACAGCAAGCCCCAGAAGCATTCACCCTCATTTTCATTACATGTCACAATTTTGGAAGGCTTTCCTCAAGACAGCTTGCATCTTGCTGTCCTAGTTTGTTTGGCTTGAAATTCAGCTATTCTCAACACACTTCCTATGCAAAGTAATTAAACAACCAGAACTAGATTTACTTGAGCATCAGCAACACAGCCAAAGCAGATGATGAAGTGAATGGAAGCGAACACACAAGGCACTGGAGATCACAGACACAAGCATTTCTTCCATCTGCTCTGTTCCATTAAGCTACACTGAACCTGCTGGGAAGGTCAGTATTTGGAACCTGCTGGCAACAAGGTTCTTGAGAGCTCCAGGCAGTGATCAGGCACCCTTGGACAACAGAGACCTAGATTTTGTGGCTCATCCAGTGGAAATTAAGAACCACTCAAAGCTTAAACCTAAGACCTTTTTTTAAAAGCTATGCACATCCACCATGGAGAACAGATCACAAGTATTCTCCCAAATGAGACTAGAATGAATACCACTATTAGAATAAGGAGAACAAACTGACCTTACACAGAGATTACAGACCCTTGTTTCAACTTCACCTTTTCCTCTACAATAATTTAACAATTTGGAGCACAAATCAGACTTCTGGTTTGGTGGGGTTTTTTGCCTGGCAGCAACTCTTTCCTGCACAGAACTTTTGGAGAACTTACCTAATTTTTTTAACCTGTCATCTTGCATCTTCCACCTCCCAAAATAACTTATTAGCTACCCAAGAGACAGAAATGCAAGACACACTCCGGGTATGCATCATCCAACAACTTCTCCTTTGAATGCTAATAGACTTAGCAAGCAAGCTACAAAGAGCTGAGGTATCAGCATACAAAGACCGTTACTTTTGCCACTGCTTATGAATTGACAGAAGTATTTCAAACCACTGTATTTTAAAACACAGCAATCCTCCCAATTACTAAGAATTAAGTTTAGTTCCAGAAAATAAAATATTTCAAAGTACTTACTTAATCTTCTCATATTTTCAGTTAATCTGAAAAATAATACATAAAAGCACCTTGTTACATAGGTAAGTAGTGCACAGCTGCATACATTAGATCCCTGAAATACTGCTCAGTTATAAATTAGATGTTTGTGCATAAAGCTTCATTCTTGCCTGCTATGAAACATGTTTCCAGTAACCCATGCCAGCCTACCTGGCATCAGACCACAGTTTGAGAGTCATATGACAGAACCTAGTACATAATGCCACTCTTGTTCTATATCAGGCAGCATATAAATTTTAAATTTCATGTCTGGCCTTCACAAACTGCTTGAGGTGGCTCAGTCCTTTAGTTTAATTACTTGTTTTGAGCATGTGTTTGCATAACATGTAAAGAGTTGTGAAATACAACAGAAAATATTAAAAACAATATAAATAATAAAAAACCCAACTTGTAAAGAAGCCAACAGTTTCTCACAATCATGCTAGACATGTACCTTCTTGCACTAAGTGGTTCTTCTGTTTCCACTGTACTCTCTTCTGGCTGAAATCTGAAGTCTTCAACATACTCCCCAAATTTGTCAAAAAACCATTTCTGGAGTCTCGAACTGACTGTGTGACTACGCTTATCTATAAAAAAGAAGCACTATGTATCAAGGTAATATTAAAAGACATCTTCATCCAAAGCCTGCCCCTATACACCATGCTTCATTAAGAAGCAGACTTCACACAGCTTTCCTGTCGTTTGCCAACACTCCTCACAGAAATTCAGCTCTGACACTGCACAGAAACCCTGACTGCACTAAACTGAAGGTGATTCCTGCTTTGCTCTAAATATGGAACACGGAAGCATCTTATTAGCAGAAATACAGAGTTTATTTCAACATCCTAACAAGTAAGAATTTTCAGTAAACACTGTAAAATCATTTTCTGTTCAGGAGGGTCTTGTAAACAAGATTGCTGTAAATCTCAGTGCTCCTGCTGTGCTGAAGGGTCAGCTCTAGAATAGCAAATGTAAAGCAGAACGCTCCTGAGCGGAGAGCAGGACAACCACCTTCAGCCACCTGAATTTGACAGGAAAGGGAGATGGAAACTTAAGCAAGATTCTGTAAGAGAACTTTTACTACCACTTTTGAACAATTTATAGGCTGGAATGATTGTATATGTGTGATTCTGTATATACACACACACACACACACACACAAAACATGCCCTTTCTTTTTTCCTAAAGCCAGGCTACAGAAATTATGCTGTATATGTCACTTTCTATATATGGAATATATAGTCATACTACTGCCTGAGAAGTCTTATGTATAGCAAAGCGATGAAGTAATGCACGCTTTCCATACATCAGTTTCAGAGGAAAAATAGAAGCATATATATATGGAAATATATCTATACATGGAAATAATATAAAATGGAATACGTAACGGAGTACATGGAAATAATATAAGGCTAAAATCCTTAATGCGACACAAGTGAGATCAGTTCTTCCTTACAATCACTTTCTTCTTTACCCACAGCTCACAAAATCACTGCCTAGAAGGAACATATGGACCACTCTTTGGAAAGGAAGGTCAATACAGCAATGTCTCAAAGAGGACACTGGTCACTATTCTAGGACCAAACTTCATACAGAACTCTGTAAAACCAAGATGATTAAATAGAGGCATGAAAGAGTAACCAGTTAACTACAACAGCCAAAACTGTAATTTTAAGCATGTGACAAAAATCAACCAGTGCCCAGAAAACAGAGTCAAACTATTTCTTAATGAAGGACAGTGGCATCCAGAAAAACAAAGTGACAGTTTACAACTGACAACACTTCTGTCAGAAAACATATTCATGAAATAGTTTCCCACATCCACGTACTTCACAAAGTAACAAGAAACAAACAACAAGAAAAAAAGACATTTTGAGTATCTAAGACTGAAAAAAATGGCAGGTAGTTTATATAAGAAAGTATTGACAACAAAGGAATAATGACTTCAAATCTAGTCTGCACATTTAAGTCTCAAGAGAAGAAAGCTTAAGTGTACTGAAAGATTGAGAATCTGCCTCTTGCCTTAGTTCTTTCAGGAATTACAACATTACTGAATTCATCATAAGCAGTAGCTTGAGAAAGGTAGATGATGGGTGTAGATGTCCAAAACATGAGTTACTCTTAAGCTTATTCCTTCTCCAGAATATACTTTGTTTTAGAGAAAGGAAGAATAGGGTTAATGGCTTTTAAGAGCTTTTTCAGTTGAGAACAAAACAGAGTTGAGGGTGGTGAGACACTGGAACAGGTTGCCCAGGGGGGTGATAGAAGCCCCATCCCCAGAATTTTTTAAGGCTAGGCTGGATATGGCTCTGAGCAACTTGATCTAGTGCAAGGTGTCTCTGCCCATGGCAGGGGGCTGGAACTAGGATGATCCTTGTGGTCCCTTCCATCCCTGACAACTCCATGATTCTATATTACACCTGTTTTCTTGCAAGACAGGGATCAGAAAGGCATGCAAGAATGAAGTTGTTAGGCAATAGGTTTCATTACATTCTTAAATGCTTTACAGTACATAATTCCTTGCTTGCGCATGCAAAGTCAACTACAAAAATAAATGCAATAACCTGTTTAGAGAGATAAGAAGCTTTTCAAATTATCTTTTATATTCAGCTTTTTCAGAAACCTGCTTAAGGATCCAGCAAGTTTATGGGTAAGGTTTGGTGTTCTAAGGATCAGAAGAAAGGGGTGAAGGAAATCCAGCTGAATCAAAGTGTTAGTAGAGATCTGACCAAGATTACCTGTTCCATTGGCTTGCGCCTGTGGCTTTGCAGGTTGCTGAGCTGCAGTCACCTCTTCCGTCCTACAAATGAAATAAACAATGTGAAACGCTACAGATGAAGAATTTTTTCCCTTTTCGGTAAAGGGACCACCACAACCTCCATGGTATCCATAGCTGAGGTAATGTAACTGGACAACAGAAACCCAACCTATGACAAAATTCAAACTATTAATCAGGTCAGAGAAACTCCATTCACTGGAAGGAGAGATGTGGCTTAGTCATTTCCTGTCACTGACAGCTCAACTTTGTCTTACAACTACTACATAATTTAGTATAAAATTTCACAGAATCACACAGATTCAGAGAATGTTATGGGTTGGAAGGGACCTCAAAAGATCAAGTCCAATCCCTGTGCCAGAGCAGGGCCACCTAGAGCAGGTCACACAGGAACACACCCAGGTGGGTTTTGAACTTCTCCAAGTAAAGGAGACTCCACCACCTCCCTGGGCAGCCTGTTACAGTGCTGTGTCACACAGTGAAAAGGTTTTTCTTATGTTTACGTGGAACCTCCTATGCTCCATCTTGCACCCATTGCCCTTTGTCCTATCACTGGACATCACTGAGAAGATCCTGGCTTCATTCTCCCACCTGCCCTTCCTGGGTTTATGAACATTAATGAGGTCACCCCTCAGTATCCTCCAAGCTAAAGAGATGCAGTTCCTTCAGCCTTTCCTCATGAAGGAGAAGTTCCATTCCCTAAATCATCTTTGTGGCTCTGCACTGGAGTCCCTCAAGCAGTTCCCTGTCCTTCTTGAGCTGAGGGGCCCAGAACTGGACAGAATGTTCCAGATGTGGCCTCACCAGGACAGAGTACTATTAGCCACATCTCTCGTAATACACCCTAGGATGCCATTGGCCTACTTGGCCACAAGGACACATGCTGGCTCATGGTCATCCTGTTGTCGACCAGGACTCCCAGATCCTTTTCCCCAGAGCTGTTGTCCAACAGATCAGCCCGCAACCTACACTGGCACAGGAGGCTGTTTTGTCCCAGATATAAGACTCTACATTTGTCCTTGTTGTATGCCATTAAATTTCTCCCCATCCAACTCCCCAGCCTGTCAAGGTCTCACTGACACTGCCTTCAGGTGTGTCAGCCACTGCTCCAATTTATTGCATGACATGCATTTGAGTTGTACATACACTGTAATGCCTGTCAGGAAAACTCTTCAGGAGCCCAAATTTCTCCTTCAGCAGCAAATAAAAAGAGATTCCATACCACGAGATAACCACCACAGTACTGGAACAAACCCACAGTTTAATGCATGAACCTTGCCATTGTTACTAGAGTCAAACACCACTCATCTTCAGAATGAGAGGAACAGGTGGTAAGAATTATTTAAAATGTTAAGTTTTAAGCTCTTCAAATGCAGCAATAGCAACCAATATTAAAAATACCTTTTTCAAAATTTGTAGAACTGAAAATAATGGTCTGAAATCCAAAAATATTCTAAAAGTGTATGGCAAGCAGCAGGCATCATTGGTCTCATTTTTCAAAATGAATCAAGAATAATATTCTCGTCCATTAAAAGTGAGCAGATCTTGGAAAAGACAAATGCTTTTGTCATTCTGCATACATGCAAGGCTTTAAATTACATTTGCCCTATCCACAGCCTCCAACTGCCAACTTGTCTTGAGAATACTTCATGATTCAGTCCAAAAGTTGTCAGTTACTCATGTAAATATCCTACAGAATTTTTTTGAAGCAGCAGTTTGACAACATAACACCAGCTGCAGGAAGCTTTACTTGACAGGGATTTGTATGATTGAAAAAAATTACTGCTTGAAACAAAAACATGTTGGTTATGCAATTTCATTATCACTCATTTATCAGACAATACAACTGCTTTCAAACACTCCCTTCATCTTTTGCCCCTCAGGAAGGCAACCAGGTAAGATGTCAGTAAATGGGGAGTGAGAAGAGGGATCACACTGTACTGTGCAGACTGCAAGAATAAGGACGGATATGTACTTCTCTCTCCTGACAACCCTCTAAAGTACATTACGGAAAGATCTCGCTGTTACTGCCTGCACACAGAAAAGGCTACAGAAAGAACACACTAATGTGGTCTGTCTCAACATCAGCATGCATCAATGAATAATGATTGAGAAACTACAGAACTAATTACCTCTTCCTTCCTAAGTACTCCCCATATTTAATGAGCTTTTCACATCCTTGTTCATTTTTGAAAGGAACATTTAGAAATAATTTACTGATTTATAAATTATAACTGGACATCTATCAGTGTGGAGAAGCTAAATTCGACAGTTTCTGCTTTCAAAGCCATTTTTATTCACACCCCTACAGGACTTTTCCACAATGGCTTCTCTATTTGCACCAACTCTTTTCAAAAGCCATCCAAAATTTCCTGTTTGTTTTTCCTAGTTAAGGTTTAACTTTGGTTTCTGTGCCTTTTCCCCAGTTTCTATACAAACCATGGGTTCCTCATGCAAAAACTCCTCTGCTTATTATTTCCCCAGCACACTTGCATCTCCTCCACTTCCAGCTCTGTCTTCCTAAAGACAGAAATTAATGCAGTTAAACTTGCACAAGCGATTCTATAGCAATGTCTCGTTTATCAAGCTTGTTACACAGTATAGGTGAACATTTTCACCTGTGTTCTGTTACTGCAACCATCTTCCACCGAAGCTGAAGACACATTTAAGTGGAAAGGGGATAGTCATTCACAAACAGGTTCACACAGACAAAAGCCAGTTACTCAAGCTGTTCCAGTCATGAAAAAGCACTTCAGGGGTATTACACCTGAATGACTCCAGTGACAAAGCCGAGATGGCATCCCTCCACTGCCAGCCTTGAGAGCCTTCAGGCTGGATCTTCCTTTGACATGCTGGGATATATTTTCAGAAAGAGCAAAGCATCATTACTCCCCATGTTTCTCGAGGAAAAAAAACCAAAACAAGAATCTCATCAAGAAGTAGCTGTGGATAGCACCTCACTGGGCTCCATCAGGTGATGGTTTGGTATTCTTATTTTCTTTTTTGGCTAAGTCTTTCTTGCCATCTGCCTGTTACTCCTTCCCCATGAAGAACCTGACCTTTACGAATCATCAGGTTAATGACAGCTCATTACTGCACCTGTGAATCAGGTTATAATTAGCCACTTCAGATAGATACGGGCCAGGAAGCTCAGAATTCATTGTTTAGGCTTGCACACCCACTGGGAAACTCCATCTCAAAACCAGGTCATGTCAAGACCACTGACAGAGGGGAGAAACTACCTTTCTTGCAGTCTCTGAAACACTCTTCATGCCAGAGATCAGTTGAAAGGCTGGAAAACATAAATGGTCTCCACAACAATGCAGCAAAAGAGAGTGTTTCAGGTTAGGAAGGCGTCCTAACCGTGGCCTGCACTGAAGAAAACAAGCTGCACTGATTCCTCTGGGACCATGCTTTCAACCCAGAAAGGAGATGTGATTGGTAACATCAACAGACCTCCTACCTGAGGCTAGGTCATATTTATGCAACTAGAGCATTTAAAAGCACTGATTAAACAGCCAAGGAAGACGACAAAGACAAATGTCCTTTTTAAAAAAAGATACTGCAGTCAAGAAGCACGAATGTCAGAGTGGTTCATAATCAGCATACACTGGCATACTCAATGCTGCCCAACAGAATAGCACCAAAGCATTTTTTAGCCACAAGTATGATGTAAGTTAAGGGACTGAAAGCCATTTACCTTTAATAAATATTTTGGTTTGTGCATATTAGGCCTTGAATACAGTTGCAACTTGAGGTGTATGCAAATGAAGACCACATCAACAACTGGGACTGCCTCCAGAGCAACCTCAAGCTGAGGCATCTTCTCAGTGGACAAAGTCAGCCATGCCCTCAACATCACGTGTGGAAGACAACATCATTTAACAAGAGGCCAGGATAAGCATCTCAGAAGGAATAGTGGCTTATGCAGAAGCATTGCCTACTTGCTCCTTTTAAAAGACTATCACAATGATACTAGTAAAAAGGTCTGCTTGAGCAAGAGCTTGTTGGCAGGTGGTGTTGCAAAACTTGGGTGGGTTTTGTGTGTGTGTGTGTAGGGGTTTTTTTTGTTTTTTTCTCTTCTCTGTGTGATGGAGCTAGCTCACAATTTGTAAAATAAAACAGCAACACCCCACAATTTAGACCGAAAAAACATTGCTCTCACAGACTATTACAAATTACTTATGCATTGTTCCATTAGCAAGATGTCATAAGCTTCAACTGTCACACCAAATGTTGGGATATCCTAAAGTGGGTCCATGGAAAACTTCAGCTGAGACCACCATGTTTCTGAATACTCATACATACAAACAAAATCCCTAAAAATGCTTCTTGCACTCCTCTATGAAGGCACTCAGTGAAAGAAGCCCACATTATTCAGAATGAAAAAAAACCACTAGATTATTAGCTCAAAGTTTTCTCCTTGCTGAACACTTCGAAGCATGCATTTATATAGCTACATGTACTGATCTACTTCAAATACCTTTGAAGATTGCAACTACTAAAATAATTTCTTCTTTCTTACACCCCAGCATAGTTTGGTTTCCATTAGCAGCTCACTTCTGTAAGTAAAGAGTACATGCAAACATGTTTATATGCATATCTATTTAAAGATTGTATGAAAATTTACTTGAGAAGGCAGACCAAATTTGGTTTTGTTGACATAAGCAGAGACAACTTTCTGCTCTTGCTTTGCTTAACGAAATTAAGTTTCCATCGGGTGTAAATTTGCCTTATTATGTATTTGACTGTGTCAGCCAACACTTTGCCTGTAGTCCTAATTACATTTTTAAATACTTTTAAGTGCAAAAAGACAAAAAGCAGTGAAGACAACTTTCACACAATGGAGTGCAAGTGCTAAGAGGGAAAAAATAGACAGCCTTATTTTTACTCTTCTGGGTAGAAACTGTGAATTTTTCAGTCTTACTTTGTTTTCACATTGTGTGTATCTGCCTGTCCCCAGAAAGGTCAGATCACCTTCCCAGTGCATGGCCACAGGGATGACTTGGGAACCAGACTCCTCCACAACAAACTCACAGAGTCTCTGATAAGTGTGCATGCAGCTTGGCACATTAGGTCAAAACTGCACAGACTGATTTTGCATAGAGCCAGTAACTTTGGAAAACCATCAGTGAGAAACAGTAGCTAAAAAAATCCCACTGTACTGGGAACTGAGGATAAGAGGGAAGGCCTAATTTATCTTCTCTAAGCCTTGGTAAACCCATACTGAATACTGCATGAATTCAACCTCTCTGTCTTCAGACAAAACAGTTACAGAACAGCAACTGAACTGATGAAAGGGATGGAGTATTCTTGAGGTTGCACTGGAAAAGGTGGAATTTTTCAGTCTGGAGAGGAGAATAGAGGAAAACACTGGTCAAGGGCAGTAAATAAGCTGAATGCTGAGCAGTTATTCACTATATCTCAGAATTCTGTAACCATGAGGCATCCCTTGAAATTACTAAGAAATCTGTTAAAAAGGGAAGAAAATAGATTGCTTCTTTAGGTCTTTTGTAATGTATTGCCTCTATAACTTCCATTAGTAGATAGCTCCAGCACTTTCAAGAGGCAGTTAAATATATTCACGGATAACAGGTCTGAAAACATATACTGAGAAAGCAGCAACATACCTTCTGATACTCCTAGGGTGTTTGTGGATGCTTATGAAGAGCAGCTGAGGGAACTAGGGGTCCTCAGTCAGAGAAAAGAAAACTCAGAGGAGACCTTATTGCTCTCTACAACTATCTGAAAAGAGGCTGTGGGAGTCAGGCTCTTCTCCCAAGTTACAAGTAATAGAAGAGGAAATGACCTCAAGCTGCACCAGGGGAGGTTTAGATTGGATATCAAGAAAAAATTTCTTCTCCAAAAGGGTTGTTAAGCATTGGACCAGTCTACCCAGGGAAGTAGATGAGTCACTATCCCTGGAGGTATTTAAAAGATATATAGATGTGGCACTTAAGCACATGGTTTAGTGGTAGACTTGGCAGTTTAATGCTTATGGTTGGACTTGGTGATCTTAAAGGTCCTTTCCAAACTATACGATCCTATGATTCTATAGGAGTAGGAGGCAAACAGGCCGCAGAACTCCACTAGTCCTGACAGCTTGACAATAACAGCATTTTTACACTTGGAATGAGTACAAAAGGAAGCAGCAGGCTGGGAAAAGTTTGTATGGCTTTGGGAAACCTCCTACCAAAGCAAAATGTTTTGCCTGTTTGTTACTCCTCAGTAACTGGCAGTGCTCATTGCATTCAATTACCAGCTCAGCCTGCACTGTCTCCTGATGACAGTAGCTGAAAGTGATCCTATTGCTTAGACAAGCCATCTTAGCTTCTACTGAGAAAGGTAACAGACAACTACATCTGCAACTGGTCTAAATCAATGAGGTCACCAAGCTGCTGCCAAGATCTAAAGCCCATGCAGCTGGGCAGGTTTAGAAGCCGCACCATCAAATGTGATGCTTTGCATCACGAAGGTGAGTGCCCTCAAGGCTGAAAGGACTGAGGGGTATAAGGAGGCATGTTTCCATTTGTCATTGCAGTGCCAAAGAAGGCTCAAACTCCAGTAACTCACATTTAGGGTTGTGCTGTGGTACTGGGTTGTCCTTGCTGCTTCTACAATAAGAGTAACAAGGATTGTGCTGTGTGAGGATGACACAGATTTTTAAAAGGCAAAGCATAAGCAATGCTACAGCAAAGGTTCTGGCATTCAGTAACACATACTGCATGCTGATAATTCCAAGTGAGATCTCAGAGGAAGGGTATCAGAGAAGGTGAAGTGAAGAATACCCCAAGCATCAGGACGTGTCTCATGGCTAGGGCAGTATGTGCAGTCAAGTAATTCAAGTGTAAGTGGGTGTACAAGACATACTTTTTCAGAAAAATATAGACAGCTCCTCTCTCTGTGAGCTACTAATTTATTTTAAGAGAATCTAGGCTGGAAATGGATGCTTTCACCAGAGCTCCTCAGAGCCAGATGAAGATCTCAAATGGCTTTCAGCTTTATAGTGAAGGTCTCTTACCTTGTTTTAAGTACTTCATTGACTTTTTGTTCTAGTTCTAATCTTCTCTGACGCTCCTTTTCTAGCTCCTGCTTTAATGTTTCAGCATTCGTTTCTTCTCTCAGCTTCCTGAGCTCCTCCTCTGTTAATTAAGGGAAAAGAAAAAGACCAAGTTACTCTGAAATATTTCTGCAAGAAAATTAAAACCTAACTATAACAGATTAGGTAGTGGGATTTTTATCTGTGATACACTAAATATATTCACCAGAAAAAAAAAAACCAAAACAAAAGTAATCAAAGGCTAGAAAGAGTTCACATAAAGCACACAGCTCTACCATGTACAAAATATTTAGTTATAATTGTTAAAGCAAGGAGGAAAACAACTTTAAAGCCCTCATCAAGATACAATGTATTAAAAATAAGACCCTGTCCCAAGCTACCTTTATCTAAATAAAAAGCTATATTCTCCAAAGAAATAATCTTCAGGAAAGGCTGTCTATAGCTAAATCCGGTGGTGACAACAAGAAACAGACCCCAAAACAAAACAACAAACAAATAAAAAACCCCACACAAACAAAAAACAAAACCACCCCAAACTGTTGTGGTGGTTCATGGTTGCTGCTGTTGGTTTTGCTTTGGGGTTTTTTGGTTGGTTGGGTGGGTTTTTTTTGTTTTTTCCCCCCATGTCAACAGGTAGAAAAGAAAATAAACTTATATTCACAAAGAATTATACAATGCCATATAACCCCTTATCCCTTGACTTCAGGCACCTCTGTATCTTTACAGAAATCAGATGGCCCCATTACAGAACTGAGTATCTTTTAGTTTTGTGTTGTAAGACTAGGAACTTTCCCGTTTCTGAGGTTAGTGTGTCCTAGTAATTTACACATTCACATACATATATACTTTTACAACAAAATATATGCATTCTCATAACTCAAGAAATCAGTATCATCTATACATATGGCTTTTTTGTGGCTAATTAGACTTCCCCCAAACCCCCCAGCAGCAGTCTTATTTATGACCAGGGTCTCTTATCACTGATCAATTTTCCCAGACAGGTATACAAGAGACAAACTGAAGACTGAATCTTTTTCTTTTAAACAAATAAACAAAAAATTCTTCTACATTTTGGTTCCTCTGCTGGTTTTAAGCTCAGTATCAACAATACACAGTGGTAAAGCAAGTGTATTTCAAGAATAATAATTCTACTATGAACGCAGACACAAGAGTTAAGATTTTCATGTTGTTTTACAGGATTCATCTATTGTGCTCCACCCTCTTCTGTTCCTTTTTACATACAGCCATGTAAATCTTTGATAATCAGATGATTTTGGTATCTGAGCTTCTCTGACTCCAATCATGTGTTTTGAAAAGGTTTGTAGCCCCAGAACAAATGCTCAGAAGAACTGACAAATTCTCTCCCCTGTGTAGGGGACAATACCTCAAATCATTTTATCTGCTGTGAAAGTTAGGTGGTGGTAGATCATATGTAATCCTGCAGCACTGAAAGGTTTAGAGCACAGAATTAGAAGAGATGGGAAAAAGACACTAGTCAAGAGGACAGTATGACAGTTTGCACCATGAAGCTACAGACTGAATTTCATCAAACAGAAAGGAGTTCTGCCGTATCCCCACTGATGCTTTTTTAGTGACACTGGAAAAAGGAGTTGGAGCACAGAAAGTTATCCTCCAGCAACAAAAACTAAAATTTATTCCCCGAGGGTAGGGCAGAGAACTTTCACTGTTGCAGCAGGCATTGTCTCTCCTGTAAATAAATGGAAAGAGATGGACATATGTGTATGTCTGTATATGGACCTGTTGCTAATCACATATCCACAAAGAATTTTCAATACAAAAAGAAAACTACATTTGTAATTGGTTTATCTACCTTCAAGGGTTCACCTTGTTCCAGAAAAAAAGCATGCATGCAGCTGAGGGAAAACATCTGTTGTACTCCAAATGCAGCTTGTGCAGTACTATGAAGATACCACAAAAAGTTCTCCAGACCATTAAAGGGAAAAAATTCTTCATTAAGCACTTTTTGTTTAAAAAACAAGGAAGTGACTATGTATTGTGTATACATAAGCAAACCACAAGTTATGTAAATTAACCTCAATGCCCTTGAAAGCCTACTCAGACATTCCAGCTTCCTTAATTCCAGTTGTTCCAATTGTACTACATCATGTTCTATTAAAACCAAAACAAAACCCCCAGAAACTTGATCATAGGAGGATAAGCAGCATCAGAGATGCAGAACTTCTTTATGCAGAGATGCAGAGTTAAAGGGTACACAATGAATGAAGCAGAACTCCTACAAAATAAAATGCAGAATCTCATCATGGATTTTTACAGTTTCACATTGCATGGCATTTCCTAACTTTCATATACATTACTGCAATTCAAATCCACCCCACTCTGGCCCCTTCAACCCTTTAAAGCAGCATTTGTTGCTCCTTTGGCAGAAGTGTGGTCTGGCATTGCAAAACCTCCGAGTTTGGTTAACTAAATGCTCTAAAGCCTACTAAATGACAGAAAACACAAAAAGAAGGGGAAAAAGTAAATACAAAAAGTAAGTTCTTCCTTGCTCTGTCCCTTGATATAAACTAAAATTTGGCCAAGCTGAAATGAACTTACAAAGAACACTCCTCTAGCCCTGAGGGTTCCTCCTGTAAAACAACTGAAGTTGACTACAAAGAGCAAAGGTCATGGACCTTTGAGAAGAACTCACAGGAACATTTCAACATGGTCTCCATCTACCCAGCTTCACAGATGAGTATCCCCCCATGATGAGAATGAAGTGCCCCTTGGATTTCATCTTCAGACAGTGAAAATTCAAGTATCATCCCCTTCCACATACACACACAAAAGAGTAAAACATAACATGTCAAGACTCAGCTCCAAGATTAATCAGCTCCCTGATAATTTCCCTTCTAGGCACATCAGCCACAGCTCCCGGTCTCCTTCTGGACAAGAAGCGTTAAAATATTACAAGAGGCTCAGGGCATGTCTTAGCTGGACATGTAAGTGATGTAAGCAGTCACTGAGTTGACCTCGTTAGAAGGGGAGAAGTCCTAACAGCTGAAAATATCCCTTCAAATACTGACAGAGAAAATGCTACCTAGCCTGGGAACTAGGCCTGGGAAGCAGAAGTATCTTGAAAAGTGCAGCTGGCCTCTGAAGTTCACAGCCATGTACCTAGAAACTGTAACAGCAACTTATCATCTGAAAAGGTGGGGGAAAGGGAAAAACTTCCTAAGAACGTAAGAACTGCCCCTGTCTGTTCTATCTGCAAGAATAGGAAAATGGTCTGGGGGAAAAGAAAAAATGGCCTGACGAAACAGAAAACATCAACATCTACTGGCTATTCTGGATGAAAAACAGAAAAATAACATCACTGATTGGCTGCTGAAGTAGTGGAGTCCTACACCTCCTTGTTTCTCTAAGATGACAAAGATGACTTAAATCTTTATTTAAAAATGCAGCTTCTCCCAGAGAGAGCCTCCTGTGCTGCACATTCTTTTCCTTGCCCAAGTAAGCTGAACTCTCTACAGAAACTTTCTAAGAGACCTTGGACCCTCGCTGGAGAGGGAAGGCTTATCCTCCCACTTCTGGGATGGCTGACTCAACCCTGTGGGATGATTTGGCACCTTCTGAGATCTCTTTAACAAACCTGATACTGATATTATAGTGAACATACATGTCTCATATATATGTGTGTGTGTATACACACACATGAATATATAATCTATTGTAACTACTTCTGCTGCTATATTATTGATAAGTTTGCTTCACTACTGGTAAGTTTGTGGCAACTCGTAATAGTATAAATCTCCTTGGCTGCTGCCATACTATTGATTGTTGCCAATAATGTTTAATAACTTTATACACACACACACACACTTGTGCTTTTATTTTGTTTTCATATATCGATAGTTGCTAGTGGTGAGTTTTGTGGTATCAGTGTAAACCAGTAAGTAAGTAGAGAAATGGAGTAAAGAATCTTCAGTATCCTTGTATGTTACAGAATCCTATCAAAGCACAGTCACAATCTCTACATACCTGCAGGCTGGGCAACCTTTTAAAGCCGTTACAGCAGATGTGACTCTGAACAAGTACTTTAAGATATTTCTAATAAATTCAATTTGTGTTGAAAAGCAAAACTGTATCTGGGTAACACTGCACTTTTACAATAAGAGAAAAACATGAGAGAAGGCAAAAATAGTGTTACATTATCTTATGGATTACTGCACTATTAACCCTAGGAGAGTTGACCCTATAGGAAAAACCAGCATCATCTCACAAGTCACCAAGACCAACTTTATCCATTTCAGGTTTTCTACACATTCTACCCTCTATTAGATGCAACACAACTGTCAAACCTGCACTCTATGGACTTGGTCATTTAAATTCAAAAGCTTAACAATTCAAAGTGTTTCTTGATACCAGGTAATTGTCAGAAGACAAGTTACCAGGTATTTCATTGAATCATATGTCATCAGCCACTAGGGCAAATGAAAGTATTTCAGTTTGCTCCCAGAATACACAAGCTTGTAAGAAATGTATTTATTCCGGGCAAGAACAGCATCTGAGTTGCATTTAGAAATGAAGGCTGACCCATCAAGATGGGAAGGAGTGGCATCAGGTTGGATTTCTGATTCCTCACTGCATGTGCAGTAAAGCGGATGTTTCCCTTAATGCGGGGATTGGAGGTGGATTAAAGAATCTCTTAGTGGCTGTTTTACATAACAGCATTCCTTTGTAGGCCTACAGGTATCCTGCAAAATCCTCTCCAGGGATGAAGTGACAACAAAAATAAAAATAACATTAAAAAAAAAATCAAAACTACAACAAAAAAAAAAAAAACCCTCTCAGAACACAGGTAGAGACTGTAGGTCATTGTTTCTAGCTACCAAATAAGTTCAGCGTTAAAACCAAGAACATAAAGTTTAAAACTAGAAATGCCAAAAAGGGTACATGCACCCTGTCATATTTACATGGGGAAACACCAGTGCTTAACAAGACAAAAATAACCCCTCCACGTCTATGTTAATTATGGCAAATCTCCCAACAACCCTTTGATGATCTCTGAGGTCTTTTCCAACCTCATTGATTCTATGATTCTAAGAGGGACTTGTGCCAGTACTATCTACTTGCAGCGCAGGGACTTCCTCTGCCAGGCATGTTTCATGATGCTAGGGTGTAGAATGGCAGCCAATGTTACAGCATCACAAGGAGCATGACACAAACTATTCAAAATATATTGTGATTACAGTTTCCTCTAAGGGCACAGCTGAAGATGCCAGTGAAAGCATTAGCTACCTAGATGGAACAGAGCTATCTACAAGCTCTGATCCACCTCAACAAGCTCTAGCAATCCGTGCTACACTGAAATTCTCTACAGCAAAAGCAAACTTCTGTTGTAATTTTTGTACCATTCAATGAATTTATTCAGTGATGAGAAGCCCTGTGTGAGCAAAGAAACTCCTGCATGGAAAAAGTAAAAGCAAGAGAAAGTGCAAAAAAATCCCAACAAACCACCACCTCATATGATCTACTACTATACACAGATCAAAATAAATTTTCCACATATTTAGCTATCCAATTAATCCTCAATGAACTCACTCCTCCTCCCTCAAAAACTTTTCCTATTGCTCTAAAAGACTCATTGTGAACTACTTTCTCTTCAGATGACCTTTCCTCAACTGTAGTGTGTAGACTAAAATAATGTTAAAATTTTTTCAAGAGTTTTTAACTCAACCAGACTATGGATGGGGACAAAATCTAAGACATCCAAATGCTAAGCAGATGAGGGGGGCAGGGAACCAACCAACCACCCAGTAAAAAAAAAAACAAACAAAAACCTAAACAACACCCCAAACAAAAAAAAATCCCCAAACAAAAAATGAAACAAAAACAAGTCACCAATGAAGGAAAACTGAAGGAAGAACTGGAAGCAGCTGCATTTGACAACACCTTGTTTTGTCAGTGTAATGATTTTCTTTGCTGTTAATTCTCTTGTTTTCATGAGTCTTTCATACAGAGAAAAAAGCAGGCAAAGAGCAGGGAAGATTTTTCTAATAGAAAAACTGGTGTCATAAAAAACTGAAAACAGAGAGAGTAATACCCTTGAGTGGATATCCTTTCCTCCCCCCTACCCTATCTTACACAGGTGTTTTGGTAGAATGGAGAAATCAAGCAGTTCGATATAAACCCCACATTTTCACTATATCCTTTCTCCAGCTCAGTCTGGCTTACCTGCACACATCAAAAAGAACAGTGACATGTCAGCTTTTGAAAAAGTCATGCCAATTTGCCTAAAAAAAAAAAAAAATAATACAAAAATCCCCAACAAAACCTAACAGTGGCTTGGGCAGATAAACAATCCTTGTTTGAAAGTTAAACAATCTCTTTTTTTTTTCCACTTGTTTCCATCATTCTGTTGTACCTCTCCTCTTTCAAAAGCAAAGGTCCTGTTCCAGTAGTCACAACAAGCACAGCTTTTGAGGACCAATTTCTAAGTCTCTTTGCATACACCTGCAGGAGGGAGAGCAGCATGGGCTCTTTACACCAACAGGAAATAAGCCAACTCTGATGTAGAAGCAGTGGAGGGAAGGCTGCGTCTGAACCATCATCCTGCTTCCCAATGCAATTAATATTCCCCTTGCAGTCTTCTCAACAGCAGTTTCACATGAAGTGTTCTTCTATTTCATGTACTGAGAGAGAGTGATTTACAAAGCATATCACATTTGACAAACTGCCAACTTGTCTAGTCTTCTCTCTCACTACTCCTGTTACATCCCACTTCAAGAGGGTGAGGTTAGGAAGAATTAAGATGTCATTAGCATGGTATGTACAAAATAGTCACATCAGCCACCAATTAGTATCTTAACATTTTTATCTAGTGTTTTCACTAGATCATTTTCCTGCAAGTATTCAAACTATCTTAAAAATTTGCTGAGACAGATCCCCTTCTCAAAACATCAAGTGGGAAGTTTTCTATTGCTAGATACACCTTTGTGAGCTTGAAAGTCATGAGAAGCACTGCTGCTCTATGAATTTTCAGGAATTTCTGAGACTAAAAATGCCAGTAGAGTGTCAGAATCCATTTAAAACAAAGGGTGCTGAAAAAAATTGTCATTGCAAGAACCATGTTCACTCTCAATTTCTGGCAGAACTGAAAGGCTATAAACATTTCAATGCTAACCAGATAAGGGAGCAGTAGGCTCCTCCAAAGCTTTCATGTTATTTATCTGAGCACGGAAGGGCAGGATCCACATGAGGCTCCTGCAATCTCCAGCCCCGCTATACAAAAGTGACAGGCACAGCAGGACTGACTGCTGCCCTGCCTGAGCTGTCACACTGACTGCAGTTCATTAAGCCAAGCTGGGCATGCAAAAAAGGTAGAAGCAAGATCACAACCCACCTACAGGATATGGTGTGTAGGTGGCATGTGTTTGAGCTGGTGGAGGAACTAAAACAACACAATTCTGTCACCACAATTCTGCACTTTGGTTAGTGAGCCCTGCAGAAAGCCAGTATGATGGCATATCTTCTGGGTTGAGCCCTCCAGCATTCTGGTATCTTCATGCCACCATCGCTCACATGCTTTGTATAATGACGACAACAAATTGCACAAGCCAGGCTCAGAACAGGGACCAGCTCAGGACTCCAACTAAGGGTGTTCTGACACAGTTGGTAACTGGAGTCAATTTGTGGCCTACAATTACTGCAGCTGTTTGAGCAGGTATTAGTATTTCTGTACAGAAGAGTGCATAGTACAAGTTTTTTGCTGGTCACAACCAACACTATACACTTTGCCTCTATAGTTTATCACTTCCTAATACCCTAGAGCTGCCCAAAACCTATGTATGGTTTTCTAGAGCTCTACTTTCATGAGATCGATATTCTGTCCGGTCACTTTTACAAAGAATCATTGGGTCACTTATATCAAAAGTGGAAGCCAAAAAGAAAACACTGTGAAGACAGCCACATGCAAGGTTTAAAAAGGCATGAGAAAGAAGAGCATGGGGAAGCAGAAATGTCAATGGGACAGAAACACAATGACAGCTTCTTTTGTAATGTTGGTATAAAACCCATAATCAAAATCAGCAGTTTCTTAAGTCTGCAGAGACTCCTGTCAATGCCTGCTGTACGGACTGGAATGCCAAACCCTTGAGAGAAGCCTGTATTTCCTCCTAAAGCTTTTCATGCTCGCACGGCACTTCTTCAATTTACCAGTCTATGACTAACCCTCCTCTCTAACAGTCACCTGTCTTTGGTTACTCTTAGCTGCTGCTACCACCACCTCCCTCTTTCCTGAGCTGCTAAAATTAGCACTGCAAAGGGCTTGAACATCTTTGAATGAGAGTTAAATAATACCTCATGTAGGAACCATAGGGTGCAGGCACACTTAGAAAGCACCTTGTGGCACAGAGACCAGAGCGCTGATACAAGCAAACAAGGCACAAACAGTAATAGGAAGGTGCAAACTCAAAAAGATATTGCCTGTCATTTTGTCTTTTAAATGCAAGAGCAGAAAGCAAGTTTTTACCTTTCTTGTTTAGATACAGACAGATCTTGGAAGCACAAAAAAAGCACAACTAACCTTAGCATATTAACCTAGCTGCCCCATTTCAGCAGCTGCCTTCCCCACCTGAACCCCCAGCCAGCACTAAGGCAGCATTCAAGTGTGTTAAGAACAAGTTACAGTAATATACAAAGTCCATTAGAAAAAGATGATTCTGATGGTGATAGCTCCAAGACAAAGCTTTTTCCATCCCCATGTATTCAGGGGTCCAAATTAAGCTCTTTGCACTTTTCACTCAAATCTGCAGAAATCCACCTCAAGAGGCATGTTCTCACCAGACCCAACAAGCACAAATTCAGCCTTCTTGTAGTACAGCTCAAAAGGAGCCATCATATTACAGAGATTAAGACAATTCCCACACAGACAGGAAAAGCAACTTTAGCCCTTTCAGCTGGAAGAGTCAGATGATCTCTCCCTTGCTTAAGACATCATTATCCATGATCCCCTCCTCCACCCCTCATCCTCCTGTTAGTCTGCAGCTTAAACCCCTTGCATTTCCAGTCACATTTTATTTACATTTACAGCTATGCAACACACTGAGCATTCCTCATTTTCACTTCTCCAGATGTTCAGATTATCTCTTCACTAAGGAAGAGATTCCTCTGACCTCATAGATCAAGATATTTTCCATTTACAGACAACTATTTCTCTCTAGTAACTGCTTGCTCCAGATATCCTGTTAGAAAATATATGGCAAGCTCTGAACACTAAAACAACCTTCTGAAGTTCAAAAATAACTCTTTAAAATTACCATTTTGGGAAGCAGCTAAGTAAGGCTTCTCTTTGACTTAGAAAGATCTCTACTTCTATCAAGTTAAAGGAATGCTTATCCCCCTCTTTCCTTTGGTTTTAATTAGCTATCCTGTCTTACAAGCCAGCAGTGCAGATCTGCTGAGATAAAATCCCCAGAATTACAAGTGCCTCCAGCCATGAATGCAACCTTTGTCTCATATATACACATATAGAAAACACAAACTCAAACAAATAACACTTGAAATCTAAAGTTACTCTAAGGTGTATTTCTCACTTATGAATAATTATTCATAATTGCTGAGACGTGTTTTAAGGCGTATTACTTGTTGAAACAGCAGCCAAAGAAATGCATTGGTCACCGCTTCAGAAATCTCTTCCTTCTTATAATTACTACTAGACAAAACACATCTACTGCAACCACATTAAGGTTGAATTGATCCTAAGATGGCAACACCAAGACATAAACTACATAACTTTTGCCACATACTGAGGTATATTCTGAGTAATGCAATGAGGGGAAAAAAAAATAAATAAAAAAATCTAGGTGACCCAGAAACCTGGGGCATGCTTTTACATTCCTCATGGAGAAGTGTCAGCCACATACTATCTACACATCAGCCTATGCACTACCTGCACACTTCAAAATTCTGAGGCCAGTTTCTGCAGTTTAGAGAAGCCTTATTTCAGCAGGCTTGAGCCATTTGTTTCTGCAGAGCATGAAGTTTATACTTACGTAAAAAGTGTTTTTCCAGTAAGGCTATTTCCAGGTGACCTTTGATCTCATTCAGTCTGTCAGACTCCGTTCTGTTGAAATCCTGGACTCCTGAAGCCATGATGATGGTCCCTGGACCAGCCTATAAGAAAGTCAGAACACACTGACAGCTCAGAGACATGTGTTTTTTGTTATTTATGTGTGTCAGCTTCTGGGGCAGCAAAGAATCAGTCACCTGAGAAACGTGCAAGTATCAACAACTTAGCATGCCTCTTGTTCAGCATTAAATCACCAAAATAAATGAGTGAAAGCCAATCAAATGCACAGAATCTGTGTGAGTTTACAGAATGCACTTTGGCAGACCTCAGGGAGTTACAGAAAACAAAGATTCCTGCCCTCCCTGCTGCCACTACTGCCTCTGCTGCATCATCATTTAGTCATTCTTCTGCTGATTTAAAGGATGCATTTATACTATCCCTCGCCTCTTCCCATGAAATGAATGGTCAATGCAACATACAAAATTCTGCAGTTAGCAAAAGACTTTTCTATGTATTTACTAGGCTTCTAGAAAACACATACTCTACATTATCTTCTCATGGAATTGGCAATTCTGAAGACCATGGTCTCTCTGCAAGGAAGGGTTCCATCCAGCACAGACAGGTTACTGCTGAAGGATGTCATTGGTGCCAGAAGCTCACCCTGGCAGGCCACGAGAGGGGAAGTCAGGAGATTGTCTGTCTTGACAGATTTAACAACACCCCTCAAATTATCTTAGTGCTGAAAATGCTGCAAAATGGAGAAATTAAAGAGCTATTTGATTAGTTAGGAAGAGCAGTGACAACTACCACCTCCACAAAGTGAGCACAGTAAAAATCTCAAGCCCACATGGCAGAAGTCAGGTGATGCTGTCTTTCTCTCATCAAGTGAGCATTTTTAGACAGCAGGGAAGAGGGTGGGTGAGGGCATCTCCTGGGTAATGGTTGTTCAGGCATTCAGTACCAACCCCACTAGCTACAAAAAGTTTTTCAAAGAGAATTACAGGAGCTTCTCCAACACCTTATACTCAAAATCAAAGTCCTAGACTATAGAAACCTACATCTAAGAAATTATCTCAAAACAAAATAGGATTTATTTACCTATCATAACTATTCCCCTCCCCTTTATCCCTGAAAACATTCAGGAACTGTATAGCTTTCAAAAGTCAGCTTGCATACATTTAACCATGACAGCTTAAATTACATACACATATAAATTCAACTCATCTACAAGAGAGCTACTTAAGACATTTTCTGTGTTTTGGGAAAGAGGTGCAGAAAACTCACTGAGTATTTTCCCTGCTAAGAATGATTTGCATTTTTAAGATTAACAGTGTGGAGATACCTATTAAACATCTGCTTCCTTGCTTGAGCTGAACAGATGCTGAGTTTAAGCCTCAACAATTGTCTATACAGGCAAATTAGAGCTCTGTAGCCATTTTGCTGCACAGTGTTCACCTGGCATTAACTCATCACCTGGGCTTACTCAATACAGTGCCAAGCTGAGATGCTATTTCCAGTCCCAAAAGCAACACACACCCGCATAACACTCTGCCAACATCACTGGTCCTGATGAGGAGCAGAAGTTGTTGGCTCAGCAGCATCCCTTTGCTGATTCCCATCTAGGAAACAGCATGAATCATGCCATAGAAAAGACTGACAGATTCCAGGGCACTCCTCACACAGGAGCTGCAGCGCAGCATCCTCCCCACCATGCTCCACATTTTTCATTCACACCTGCCAGAGAGGTGCAGAAAGACACCCTTTACAACCACTCCAGCCACTGCTGAAGAGTAACAGCTGTCTGTTTGCAGATGAGCACGGGATCACAATTAACTTCTGTGTTGATTTCTTATCTACAGAGCTCAGTCATATTTATTTATGCTGCAAGATTTAGCGTTATCACTTGCCAGGCATTTGAAGAGTCCCAAAGAGAATGGTGTGGCTGAAAGCAAACAGCAGCACCCCTACAATACACTCCAGGCAGGAACAAGGAAAGCAAAGAAAACTGAGCCGCTTGGACCCCCACAAGGCCATGGGACCGGATGGGATCCATCCTAGGGTGCTGAGATTGCTGATTGCTGACAGATGAGCTGTCCAAGCCACTTTCCATCATTTTTCAGCAGTCCTGGCTCACTGGAGAGGTCCCCGAAGACTGGAAGCTGGCTAACGTGGTGCCCATCCACAAGAAGGGCCGGTTGGATGAGCCAGGGAATTATAGGCCTGTCAGCCTGACCTCAGTGCCAGGCAAGATTATGGAACGGGTCATCTCGAGTGCGATCACACAGCACTTACAGGATGACCAGGGGCTCAGGCCTAGCCAGCATGGATTTAGGAGGGGCAGGTCCTGCCTGACCAACCTGATCTATGATCAGGTGACCCGCCTGGTGGATGTGGGGAGGCCTGTGGATGTGGTCTACCTGGACCTCAGCAAGGCCTTTGACACCGTCCCCACAGCAAACTCCTGGCCAAGCTGGCAGCCCATGGCTTGGACAGGAGCACACTGCGTTGGGTTAGGAACTGGCTGGAGGGCCGAGCCCAGAGAGTAATGGTGAATGGCACCACATCCAGCTGGCGGCCTGTCACTAGTGGTGTGCCCCAGGGATCAGTGCTGGGCCCCATGCTCTTCAACATCTTTATTGATGATCTGGATGAGGGCATTGAGTCCATCATCAGTAAATTTGCAGATGACACCAAGCTGGGGGCAGCAGTTGATTTGCTGGAGGGCAGAGAGGCTTTGCAGAGGGACCTCGACAGGCTGGACAGATGGGCAGAGTCCAATGGCATGAGATTTAACACATCCAAGTGCCGGGTTCTGCACATTGGCCACAACAACCCCAGGCAGTGCTACAGGCTGGGGTCAGAGTGGCTGGAGAGTGGCCAGGCAGAGAGGGACCTGGGGGTACTGGTCAATTGTAGGCTGAACATGAGCCTGCAGTGTGCTCAGGCAGCCAAGAAGGCCAATGGCATCCTGGCTTGCATCAGGAACAGTGTGGCCAGCAGGAGCAGGGAGGTCATTCTCCCCCTGTACACTGCACTGGTTAGGCTGCACCTTGAGTACTGTGTCCAGTTCTGGGCCCCTCAGTTTAGGAAGGATGTTGACTTGCTGGAACGTGTCCAGAGAAGGGCAACAAAGCTGGTGAGGGGTTTGGAACACAAGCCCTATGAGGAAAGGCTGAGGGAGCTGGGGTTGCTTAGCCTGGAGAAGAGGAGACTGAGGGGTGACCTTATTGCTCTCTACAACTACCTGAAGGGAGGTTGTAGCCAGGCAGAGGTTGGCCTCTTCTCCCAGGCAGCCAGCACCAGAACAAGAGGACACAGTCTCAGGCTGCGCCAGGGCAGGTTTAGGCTGGATGTTAGGAAGAAGTTCTACACGGAGAGAGTGATTGGCCATTGGAATCGGCTGCCCATGGAGGTGGTGGACTCACCTTCACAGGAGGTGTTCAGGAGAAGACTTGATGGGGTGCTTGGCTGTATGGTCTAGTTGTTGGGTGGGTTGGATTGTTTGATGGGTTGGACACGATGATCTTGAAGGTCTCTTCCAACCTGGTGTATTGTATTGTATTGTATTGTTATTAGTTTTTAAAATGCAGATTGCTGCCCAGGTATTAATGCATGCCTTTCTGCATTGCATATCCACATCTGAAACAAAGGGGCAATCTCTGGTTCCAGCATGCAGAGGGTCATATGGAGCTGTCTAAAGAAATAGGGCCACTGCTTCAAAGTAAACAGATAAATAAAATCACGTATGGTCCAGTGATTAGGCAGTACCAAGCTCCTGTCCAACCAGACCTCAGTCCCCAAATCCATGCACGGAGGAGGGGACAGGAGCACAAAGACTGAGATGAGGGAGAAGAAATGGGCTGGTACATATCTACACATATTCAAGTTTTCATCCTCATTGAAGATATTAAAGCTATTTCAGCCATAGATGAGCTACCTTTCAGAACATCTAGAGAATGTCTACATTTCCATCTAAGAACCAGCTCCACTTTTGCTGCATCTTAGATACTACATCTTTAATTAATAACCCCAGGATACCTTGACTATCTCTTAGGAAGAAGAAAAAAAAAGAAAGAGTTGCATAGTACTGACACCAGCAATATGAGTCAACAGTGCTCCAAGTTTCCAAAAGTCTATCTGCTAAAGCGCTGGATCCAAGAAGTCCAACATCATCTGACAGATTAAAAATCATCATTAAACTAATACAAAAGGTCACAATGATCTTCTAAGTTGGGGGGAGGGGGAAGGATTTAAAAAATCCACGAAGTCAAAATATAAGTCTGCTTGCTATGTATACTAAAAGTAAGATAATGTCATTATTGTCGTTAAGTACTTTAACCAGAGTAGTAATATACAAAATGATGCAAGTTTAGTGGCAAATAAAGCATTCCAAATTACTGACATTATAATGCATTAATGAATATGAGTTAGAAGAGTTCAGAAAATTGAGCATGTCTAGGATGGCTGTATGGGAGACATGCAAGTGCGTGGTTCTCTTGTCCCAGAAGTTTTTTCTCCACACCATCACAGCTGACAAGAGGTGATAAAAAGCTAAAAAAGATAAGAAATGAAAACTATAAAGTTGCTGAAGATCAGCTATCTAGCTCTGAATTAAAACTGTCTCAGTCTGAAGTTAGCATAACAGACTCAACTTGTAAGTTAACAAAATTATTATCTTGTATTAATTCCAGCGCTAACTGGGTAAAGGTTTCTCCTTTCTGCTGCCTCTGTAGGCTAGGGCTGGAACTCGGGTGGGGTTAACTACACGGTACTGTACAGATGCCTTTGCTTGCTTCTGACTCACAGTAAAGGCCCTGAAGGCTTCCAAAGGTTTCTGTTTTTCCTTTTGCCTTTCTAGTTTTGACAGTATTTGACACAGGAGACCTCTTAAAATGTTAGCAATCACTATTACTTAGTGAAGACCATGCACAAGGCTTAGCAGTGCCTAGGAAACCAGCAAAACACCAGCTGAGCAGGGAGTCAGAGAGAGAGGGGTTAAAGAAAGATTTCTGATGATGACAGATTGCCTTATCAGAGTTCAGATCTGCTGTTCCAAGTCACATCCAGCTCCGGATATGAAAAAACACATCTACCACAAATGTGTTTTTTAAGCTAGCTGCAGTTCACACTTTTTGTAACAGCATTTCCCAACTTGAGAGTTTTCTGCCTTCTCTCTCCAAATCGCCCTCATCCTGTGAGCCCCCGTTATTTTGTTTTGTGTGCTAAGCACTGACTGCACTCTCACTGTACAGCCACAGATAAGGTCTAAGTAATTTCTTAATCAAGCTGATGTGGATCTGTCCTCTCTATCTACAGCACAACACATCAGACAGAAAAATAACTGGCCAATTCTCTTTCTATTTCACTTGCACAGTCATCATATGTGGATGACATTTCTCTAGGAATATCTAACAAAACATTGATGTCATTTCAAGTGTGTAATTCACTTAGAGAGAAGCAGTTCTCAAACACTGAGGATGGGGAGCAGCAAGGACACAGCACATCAAGCCTAGAGACATAACCATCCACTGAAGTCTCTTCTCAGGGCCCAGCAGTGGCCATGACACAGAGGAGTAGCAGCTTAAATACAACATTTGAACTTGAACTTGCATTCATTTGAGCAGCAAGGACAAAAAAGTCAGACTACAATGCTTGTCTAGGGAGATGTCAGGCTCCAGAATTTCTCAACTGATCCTTCATACATGCATTTTCTTACTGGAAGTTATGAAAGGGTTTCCAGTGCATGTTGCATTTACCTGCTGCAAGCAAAGTGAGAACCCAGCAACACTGCTCAAGAATGAAAGCATCTGCATCAATAGTTAATCCCTAGTAGTTATTCTTGAAAGCACAACCACATTGGCAAGCTCCTAGAACAGCTATATTTTACATAAATTTAAAATAAAACTAGCTAGGTTCTGAGACTTTAATGTCTTAATTGTAATGTCTGCATCAGGCTTTGTACCTTCCAGTCATGTTTTTATTGACATGTTTCAGGAAAAGCCAAATGGTACTGGACCAGCAATTAATGTTTTCTGTACCACAATAACTTAGATTTAACCCCTGCACACCAGTACAGAACTTGCATAAGTAGATGAGACTGCTTTCAATACAGTATGCCACATACAAGAGTGCTTTTGACTTATAATTCTCACTGTCAATTTAGTGCAAAACCTCTGTGGGTTTAAACACAAATTTGTTCTTTCCCCGCTCTGCCGAAGGGGATGAGATTCCCCTCTGTACCAAGTTCACTCTTATATCCACACAGAAAACTGAACATTTTGTCCTCTTAAAAAAAAGGGAAATTAACATGCATAAATTAATCTCTAGCACAAAATGACAAGACATAAGTTAAAATGAGACAATTCAAGCCAGGACTGGCAAATACTGGGATGTTACTTAATATCTTTTCTTTAAAAAGACAACAAACCATCTACAGTAAAGAGAGAAGGGAGTAAGAAATAACCTGGGAAGCAATTAACTCTTAGCAAAGAGTTAATCTGTTAACCAGCACAGCTGTCTTGGCAATGATCTGACGGCAGTGTCCAACTACCCACAGAGACCTAAGAAAATACCCACTCTCTAAGACATATCTGGTAGTCAGGGAACTTAAATAGGGTGAGGGGTTAAAATACCCCACATACACATGCAAGCAGACAGCCTGTAAATTGAGAACGAGATAGTTCAAATTAAAGAGTCAATTCTCCTCAGTGATTTCTGAGAATTTAAAGGAAAACAACAAATCCTTCCAATCTCAGGACCCTCCTACCAGGAACTAGATATGTTTATTATTGAAGTAAGGAGGTAAAACTCATGGTTTAAGTTAAAGAATAAGGTGACCTTATCTGCCCATCCTTTCTGTTCTTCTATAGGGTGTTATTCTGCACGTGCTACTTTAGTAACACATGTGACATATTGAGATTAAGCCCCATCTGGGACTGAACATTCACTTTACTTGTAGGAGGTGTGCAACAGAGGATGCTCTTCATTGCAGATAGTCAGAGCTCTACAATCATAAGCTTTCCTGACTTTTCAAAACCTCCACTTGTGGCAAGTTTTTGGATACCCTTGGTAAGTTCAGGTACATACATAAAGAAGAGGCATCTGACGTGCACATTTCTAAGGGTACTACTTACTCCTGAGGCACGCTACATAAGGGCCTTTCATTCATATGACTGTGCTGTACTGTTGTAATAGAGAGCATTCTTAAATGGCTCTGTAATGATTAATACACCAGACTGGGGGGGTGGGGGTGTAGGAAAGGAAAAAACAACAACAACAACTAAAACAACCTTGAAAAAAACCCAACACGGGGTAGAGATGAAGCCTTTGCCAAGGGAATGGCTGACAGTGGAGTCATCTACATATTGAAGATGCAGAGAAGGGGACCAGGACTCAAATTTTGCATGACTATGATGTTACAAGCCACCAATCTTGCGCTTTCAAGTCCATGAGTTCTGTACTCAGATTTTAATAGAAGCAGTGAAGCAGCTATAGTGAAAGCACAGTACAGCTCACACTTATCTGAAAAAACATGCAGCATAACTTCAGTTTATGCATGAGACTCGAACTGACTTTTCTATGCTTTTAACAGTTCCAAAGGTATTGAACAGAAAGAAACCAGCAAGACTTATCTTCTTATGATCAGTGCTAACAAAACTATAATATCAAGTTGCTTACAGAGCCTGCAAAAGAAAGTCACTCTCCCTAAGCAACTAAAAACAATTCAGTCCAAATTCAACCACACAATCTCAGTAAGGAACACAGGGATAATTCAGGATTGCCCTGTTCACACAATTTCAGCCACTATTTTATACTGACTTAAACATAAAAGTGTTATTTCTACTCCCAGCACCTCTGCAACACACAGGATTATTTGTTCTCCCTTCATTTTGTGGATGGGCAGCAGTGATCTCTAGGGAGCAAGTGCTAATGCCCCAAACATCCTATCTGAAATTTAGCGCTTGTAAGTCAGCCTTTTTTGCATGCAGGTTTGCTTATTTTGCTCTCTGGCTCTTGCAACATCCCATTGGTTTGGTGCACCCAAAGGTACTGAAGAACAGGACAAAGCAATAAGTCTGATGCTGCTGCTTTCCTCTCCCTTTCTCTCTGCATTTAAAGAACTACACTCAACTGGACTTATCCCATGACAGCCTACTTAGTCTGCAATCACAGAATCAAAGAATCGTTCAGGTCAGAAAAGACCCTTGGGATCATCAACTCCAACCATTAACCCTACTCTATAAAGCTCAGCCCTAAACCATATCCCCAAGCACCACATCCATACTACCTTTAAACACACCCAGGGACAGTGGGCGACTCAACCACCCCCATGGGCAGCCTATTCCAGTGCTTGACCACTCTTTCTGTGAAAAATATTTTTCCTAATGTCCAGTCGAAACCTGTCCTGTTGCAGTTTGAGACCATCCCCTCTTGTTGCTAATTACCCGTGAGAAGAGACCAGCACCAGTCTCTCTACAACATCCTTTCAGGTAGTTGTAGAGCAATGAGGTCTCTTCTCAGTCTTCCTTTCCAAACTAAACAGTCCCAGCTCATTCAGTTGCTCCTCATAAGACTTATTCTGCAGGCCCTTCACCAGCTTTGCTGCCCTCCTCTGCACTTGTTTCAGCATCTCAGTATGTCTCTTGTGTTGAGGTGCTCAAAATTGAGCACTATACTCAAGGTGTGGCCTCACCAATGCCAAGTACAGGGGGACAATCACCTCCCTACTCCGGCTGGACAACGGGTTTCTAATACAAACCAGAATGCCATTTACTTTCTTGACCACCTGGGCACACTGCTGGCTCATACTCAGCCACTTATTGATTAGAACCCCCAGATCCCTTTCTGCTAGACAGCTTCCCAGTCACACTTCCCCAAGCCTGTAGCATTTTATGGGGCTGTTGTGACCCAAGTGCAGGACCTGGCATTTGGCCTTGTTGAAGCTCATACTGTTAACACTGGCCCAAAACAGCTAGAAAGCAACATGTTTCTCTTCAGATTACCTTCTCAGCACACAGAGTTCAATAATTTGAGAAAACAGTGATCATCATCACCGCCATGTAGCCATAAGATTTCCTAACTCGTCAAATGCGGGAGAAGGATTGTTTTCGGCTATCTCTGGAAGGCTACAGGGAAGATTCGCCTTTGCTCAAATTCGAGAAAGCTATGTTTTGTCTTTGACTCTGAAAAGAATGTAAACTCCTTGTAACCGAAGGAGAGAAGCTGGGCAGAATTTAGTTGGATGTGTTAAAATATTGTTTTGCTATTTTGACTTATTGTATGCCTTAATTACATGCATGCCGGTAGAAAATGACCAACTAAGATGTGACATGTGCCTTCTGATATAGTATATAACTTTGCTGTATAACGTAATTAATGTCTTTGCCTGCTTACATCTTGTCCCGGAAGCTTTGCTCAAGGTGATTCAAACAACTACATAACAAATGGAAGCAGTGCAACGAGAAGAATAAAAAAAAAACACTGTATTATAACAGTCAAAACTGTAGGTTTACCTCAGTATTTCCTCAGTCATACCATCCTGCTCCTAAAGAAACAGAGAAAACACTATCTAGGATTTAAGACAGATCTTTCTGTAGCCTCTAGTTCTGCCATTCCAATCATTCTGATTAGATACAAAGGGTAGTCTCTGCTCTTTGCACATATATCTAATGCCTTAAACTTAATGAAAATAAGATAGTATTTACCTACAAAAACCACAGAAAATGCCACGTTGGAAGGGCTGCAGCACAGATTAGTTCTAGTATACACAATACACGTATCCTAAAAAACAACAGATCTTATTCAGTAGAATAAGAGTAAAGAAAAGGTGTTAACAGGCTTTCTTGTCTACAGAGCTTAAGGATTTCCATATAGTAGAGTTTTTTTGACTGAAAACAATTGTATCATTATTATTATCTGCTTGTTCCATGATTACAGGAAAAAAATTCTGGCAAAAGAGGGCCATGTAAACAAGAGTGCATTTATTACCATGCAAGCCCACTTTAATTTAAAAAAAACTAATAGGATACAAGCTGCCAAACCCAAAGGAGATGGTTAAGCATATACAGTTTGAAGTCTTTGGCTAAGATCATTGGAAACCAGCTAAACAACAGAGTGCATAGATGTGAACCAGCAGTAAGTACTACTGGATACAACACTTAAGTGACAATCAAAGTGATGAGATTCTAATGAAGCCAAAGCCTTAACCCTACAATACTCAGTGTCATCTGAGCAGACCTGAGCTCCTCAGACTGCAAAGTCTTTCCTTCAGATGTGCCCATTAGTAATTCAACAAATAAATAAAAAATACCCCAGCATTCAGAAGCCCAAACTAGGTTAACAAACCTGCCAACCCACAACTTCTAAAATCAGTAGTAGGGACAAGGAACCCTAATACTAAAGCACTAACTGATCTTTACACAAAGTGGATGCCTATTACTGGAAACTTTCTAGTTCACAGATCTTCAAGTGTTAAATCCAAAATACAGTAACAAAGAATTATTAATTCCTCTTATTTTTATGCCTGGCAACCATGCAACATAATGATATTTAAATACTTACAGGGTCTCTCAGCTCTTCATTGTCTCGAGTTGATGTTCGAGGTATTTTCACTGGGATTTCATCCCCACATTCAGTGTCTGAAGCATTTGGAGACTCTGCTAAATCAAGGAACTCATCTCTCTTGTGACCTCTGAACCTTATTTTGTCCAACTTCTTTAGCATGTTCAGCACTGCACTTTTCTGCTTTACCTTAACATGACGATTGGAGTCTCTGCAAGAAATGGACAAGCGTACATTATAAATCTTGTGACAAACCTAAATACTGATCACTAACTGCTTCTAACCATCTTTCAAGGGGCCTTCTGCCATTAGTGGAAAACCATGCTGCAGCCTACCTTTTTAACAGACATTTGTTTCCACAATTTAACAAATGCACGATTTGTTTTTCAGTAGTTGATAATTTACCACCTTCCCGCACTACTACAGCCTCCATCTCAAGGGCCCAATCTGCACTCCAAAGCTTGAGAAGTCAGTTTCTAACAGGTTACTTGAAACAAAAACTGTCTGATTGGCAAGTCCAAGTTCTTCAACTTGCTGATGCTTCTTATCAAAGACAAAAATCCACTAAGCTTCACAACCAATCCTTCAATTCCCAGAAAGACTGCAGCAAAAGAGTAGAGGCTGTGGTGGTTTTAGGCTATGCCTTTAAAATTTAGTTACCGATTTTGAGCAGAAAAGTAGAAAAATATAAATAAGTCACTATTGGGCATAAAAAGGAAAATAAAAGTTTATTCTAAACAAATTCATTGGATAAATATCTACTATAAAACAGGCTGTACCAAAACAATTCTCTTTTCTGATCCTTCTCTGCTTGCTTTGCTTGGGAGAGACTAATCTGCATTTCAGCTGACCTTGGCTGCATTGTTTAGTTAAGTCTAACCCATTGCTTTCTCTCTGCTCCTTTCTCTCTGGGGGGAAGAGGGGGCACAGCAGTGGAACGGCTTCCCTGGTCTCTGACCAGGGGGATTTTCGTGTTGTTTGCTAATTGTAAATATCTGTATAATATTTAAATACTATGTATTTTGTACATACTCATTGCATTCCATTTTTGAGTGTAGTTTTTGCTTGTAAATACAGCTTTCATTTCCTTCTGAGTTGGTCTGACAAAGTTAAAGTTGGTGGAGAAACTTCAACCCACCACATTACAAAATATTTGGCGCCCAACGTGGACAAATTGCTTGATTGATTAATTCCTGCTCAGATTAAGGAGGCAAAATGAAGCTGTTTTGGGTTTTGTGATATACAATATAACACAATACAATAAACCAGGTTGGAAGAGACCTTCAAGATAATCGCGTCCAACCTATCAAACAATCCAACCCACCTAAACAACTAGATCATGGCACCAAGCACCCCATCAAGTCTCCTCCTAAACACCTCCAATGATGGTGACTCCACCACCTCCTGGGCAGTCCATTCCAATGGGCAATCACTCTCTCTGTACTGAACTTCTTCCTAACATCCTAACATCTCAAAACCTCCCCTGGCACAGCTTGAGACTATGTCCTCTTGTTCTGGTGCTGGCTGCCTGGGAGAATGTATTCTGCTATTGGGTTTTGATATATTCTGCTCTGACTGAATGCTGTACAAGTGGTGCATGTCGGCCATGGTTGATAAAATAGGTAGATATTTGGCATATAAACTGTTCCTTTGGTTTAAATACAAGCTGCAAATGCTGTATGACCGCTGGTTGGGATTTCTTTGGCTAAGAAGTTATAATAACTTGATTGTAACTGTTCCTGCAGAGATATATGAATTTAGTATTCCTGTTACAGAGGCTTATGTGAGCAGCTGGGACCCCAAAATGATCTATTTGCTGTGTGTGAATCTGTTATTGGAGATAATAGTTGTGTGCTTGTTGATAGCACTGTATTGAGAGATATATGCAGCAAATAGGTGTTCTATTTTTAGATGTATCAGATGGAGACATCAGAGGGTTAGTTCTAATTCAAATGCAGAAATTTCTGGTGACGATGAAGACAAAGAAACAGGACAAACAGCTGGAAACAAGCAGGCAGAAGTTAACGGGAAAGCAGCTCTGAGTGAGATCGGCAGTAGTACTGGTGTTCAGCCAACGGGAGGGGCAGGCGCAGCCCACAGCGCCAGTACCTAAGATGGCAGCCGCAGCTTCACTGGCAGCCATTACAGAGGCAAAGCCTCTTCCACCTGCAGCAGCAGGAGCAGAAGCGAGTCCCGCAGCAGCAGCAGGCCCCAAAGTCCTGCAGAGAGTAACATTAGGATTACAGGGACAGGCAATTCAAGAGGATGCGGATGGAGAGGATGAGGATGACATGCAGTCAGCTAATGCACCCAGACAGAACATTAGGCCTGTAAGAAAAGATTTCATTAGAGGAGGGAATGAGCCAATTCTGACCTAGCTAGGAAGGTGGTACGATATGGGGGCACCTGCTTTAATAGTGGGGGACAAGTCAGCATCTCAGCTTGGAACCCTCTTGAAAAATAGTGGAATAGATAGGCATCTGCCCAAATGTCTTGGTAAGGTTTCTCTGTGGATGCACCTTTTCTTGGCAGCTCTTATGAGGTACCCATCCAGCAATGATCTTCCCTGGAACCCTAAGCCTTGGAACACCATGGATGAGGGAATTAAGCACTTGAGAGAGTTTGCTGTGAGAGAAGTGATGTATGGAGACCACGGTACTCTGAATCCTGATGAAATGCCTGTGGGAACAGGTCTTGTCAAAAATCTCACCAAACTTGCTCCTCCTAATTATGCTACTATTCTGGCAAGCAGAATTGTGGCAAGAAATTATGGGGGAACGCTTCCTACTGCCAGCCATTTCACTGACCAAATGAGACAGTTGGAGGATAATCTCACACACGTTTCTTTGGTCTCAGCTATTGAAACTCTGTCTGGAAAAATTGAGAATTGCATAAAAGAGCTGAAGGAGGAATTTAAAACCTCCATATCCAAACTGGCACAAGGAGGTAATTCCAATTCTTCTTCCAGATGGATACAGCTTTCAGCTGTTAGAAACAGACGTCCTCCAAGGAGGCCATTCCAAAATGCTTACTGCTTCAGGCTAAGAACACAAAGTACCAAGGGTCTTTCAAAAAGGCCAACTGACATATCAACGCAGAAGATCCAAACAACAACTAAAGATTGTTGAAATAGACAACAAGCCACATTCAAATGCACTGTCAAAATCCTTAAAATTACCACTACTGACAATCTTGTATATCCTTTGCCAGATTTCTATTACTCCCTTTGAGATGCAAAGAAGAATCATTTTATATTAGCAATTATTTCACAAGTATTTAAAACTATCACGACCAAAATTTTACTGCAAAAGAAACAGGGCAGTCAGTATTTTTGCAGACTGTGCAGGTGCCATGCCATCTGAAGTCTGAACAAGAAATTCCCAGGACATTGCACTTCAGAGACAGCATTATGACATGAGCAATATATAAATCCTAAATCACAAATTGTACTGGGAGAAGCATTTTGTTTTTAAAAAGACAATAAAATTAACGGTAATTCAAGTATATAAACTCATTGCAATTGTAGCTTTTCAACACGCTACGCTGTATAATTTCTGATGCAAACCAGACCTACCACATTAATCCAATTCAATGCTCTGTGTGTATCACAATGTATAAAAAAAGGCCCCCAAATCCATTTATTGCTGGTTTGCTATAAACTGCCAGAGCAGTAGCTTGCTGGAGTAGCAGAATTGAACTAATTTAAAATAATAAAATAAATAGTTTTCTCTCCTACAAATTCTGTTCCCCAGCTCAGAGCATTCCATTTGTAGGGTGCCACAATGCTCTCTCAGATGAATTGTCCGCAGCACTGAAAAATGGAAGCACTCATTCCTGTTACTATGGGTTTTCCTCCTATGGCAAACACTGCCCTCCTCCATTAGAAAACATGCTTAGCTTTACAGCACATCATCCTAGACACTGGTAGGAGATGAAAAATCCAAAGCAGATCTAGACATGTGTCACCAAGATTATAAATAAAAAGCAAGAAAGAAGATCCTTTTGCTACTGGCTCCCACAGCCTTTACACTTGGGGTAAATCTCACCTCCTAACACAAACCTCTTTTCCACAGAGTTTTTCATCTATCCCTGCAGATTATCCACTTACCCTAACAGTCTGGCAGGGACTACTGACACCAAGTTCAGATCAGATAACTTCCTTCAATACCTGCCTTAGCCCACATCTCAGCCAAAGTTTATTAAACACCCTTTACCTAAACACAGAAGTTTGAAACTAATGTAAAGACCCTAGAGTGCAGTGGGGAGAGGAAAAAAAATTCAAAAAAACAACCCACAAACCTCTTCCTTTATTAGAGACACTTAAAGTTGCAGCCTTTTGTTTAATCCTTCACTTGATCCACTTGCAATAACTCACACCAAGGTTATTTTCCATGAACAGCTTTTCATTTAAGTTCTCTTACTTGTCAAATCTAAGTCAAAAATAGAAACACTTCTTGCTCATTCATTGACTATTTGATGAAAAAACTTGTCAGCTATCACAACCAGAAATATCTCTAGGCCCTACTATTAATAGCAACTACAGAACAAATGCTATCAGGGAAGTTTAAACCTCTGATAAGTACCAGCACAACTGTGCTCCCTTCCATCTGAAAGATTTCCATCTATGTTCAACCACTTTTACATACCATGCAAGTCAAATCCACAGCAAAGCAGTTGTAAATCAAACCCTTTTGTTCACCATCCATTCTGTCACTGCTAATGATACAGCTATTTGAAAAAATAATGATTATCACACATGAGTCCGTATCAACAGTGGACAAGCATGCTTCCAAGCCTTCCCCATTGCTCTTTTGGATGGAGCAGTTAACTCAAAGCTGCGTAAGAGCGTTGCTGCCCTGAGCAGAATTAGGAGTCCTCAGCTTCTGCTGTGAAAGTCATGTTTATCCACTACTCCCCAAAGACCAGGGCTGCTTCTGAGCCTCTTTTTATAGTCTGGCATATACAGCACTTTGATGGATGTTTCAAAGCCTGAACTCAGTCTTCCCCGTAGAGTGGACTCAAATTTACAGATCACACAAAAGTAGGAGGAAGCAACAAAAACATCTTGACAGTCTCTAACTCTCCTCTTCAAAGCTCTGCCTTCAGGCAACAAAGAATGAAAGACCCCCAAGGCCAGTGAAAAGTCCCAGCAGTGTAACTGCCTGGGTTGGACATTGTATGGGGACACAAAGTTCTAAATTCCAGTCTTCTCCTGAAATGGTTCATGCATTTCAGCCCAAGGTCACAGAACAACCTGGCCAGCAGACAAACTCATTAACACTTTTTTTTTTTGGAACCAGTAAAACTGATGTACCTACCTTAAGTGGATTTATCACCTAGTCTTTTAAAAATGCCGACCTTTCTTTAAAGTACTAACATATCACTACAGAGAGTAATCTTAAATTCCATAATACAGAGCCTAAAAAAAGAAGGTGATGTCAGTGTCGATATTCTTAAGGTATTATTTAGCAGGTTGGTGCTTAGAAGAGGAAATAGTAAATATCCATGTTCCTAGACATTTAAATGCTTTAAGAAGCTGTTATACAAAAATATCTGCTCAGTTATAATATTTTTAGACTAAATTATATTATTTTTGTTATTTGGAATGTACGAGGCTCCCAGATTACTTACAGTTACATTAACCTAAGCAAAAACCTAAGCTTGCCATCAAGCTCCTATAGAAACTCATTATCTGGCCTCCACCCAAATGCACCATCTAAACCAGGCCTTTTATATCAGCAGCTTCCTCTTGCAAATACTACTTTTTTTTTTTTTAAATAAAGATCAATAAATGTAGAGACATTTTGTCAGTTTCTCAAGAGGTTTTGTATTATAAGAGACTCCAGTCAAATTTAGATTATTTTTGAGGAAGCTTTTCTAAAGCATAAGAGCATAATCTGACCTAGAATCAAATTTCTTGTAAAATATAGTCATTAAGTATCAAAATACTTGGTCTACCACAACAGCTATTCATTTCCTCACTCTCTCCCAACTACACATCCACATCCTGGACTCAGCCTGGAACTTACAGCTGAACTAGCTGTTTCTAATAGCTTCCCACACCAGCAACATCCAACTAACATGCAGTTTTGCACATGCAGAACTCAAGAATGAAAATACAGACCTACATCTTCTGTTGCCTTCAAACTAATCATGAAAGAAAATGTGAAATAACAAAAATAAAATATTGTTAATCCTGTGTGTTAATAATATAATAATACAATAATATAATAATACAATACACCAGGTTGGAAGAGACCTTCAAGATCATCGCGTCCAACCCATCAACCAATCCAACCCACCCAACAACTAGACCATACAGCCAAGCACCCCATCAAGTCTTCTCCTGAGCACCTCCAGTGAAGGTGACTCCACCACCTCCACGGGTAGCCGATTCCAATGGGCAATCACTCTCTCCGTGTAGAACTTCTTCCTAACATCCAGCCTAAACCTGCCCTGGCACAGTAAACACTCATTTCACAACACTGTCATACATGTTGCAATACTATTCTCACTACTGTACAATAAGCACACTATAAGAATTTGCTCAATTTAGTAATTTGCAAGCATGATACAAGTAAAATCAAATCCAATCCCAAAATCAAGACCCAAAATCCTAAAACAACAAAAATACATTTCATACTTATGCTAAGTAGAGAAAAAGTTTTCCCAAACTTTCACACAAAAATCGGAGAGATCTGGCTTCATAAAAGAGACAACCAGCTGCTGGGCAATGACAAGAGCCAGCCTGCCTGGTGAAGCATGGAAGGACTCAGTTACAGGGGTTGTTCCTAAGTACATACCCCCTACCCCTTCAAGCCACTGCTGTCCCCATGGTCTGCTCTTGCACGAGTGTTGAAGAGGCTGGGATGCAGAGGAGAAGAGAGAAATCAGGGAAGGGCAGCAGTCAGTGTACCGCAGCTGTCTGAAATCCACCTTAACTTGCCCCAGGTTCTCCTGCAAAGTGGGTTATAGGTTTTGGTTGCTGTTGATGCATTTTGTTTTTATACAAGACTACACTGAATGTATGCACATGGCTTGGTAGACCAGGCAGAAATTGAACAGCTAAATCTTCATGTGTACTTTGCTAGAAAAAGGATTCTGCTTTGCAATCCAGCATTTCAGTTTTCCTTAACTCTCAGCAAAATGAAAACCTGACAGACAAAGACCAACAACATAGCCTCAGTAAGTGTTTATCTGGAGCCTAGGGGGAAAAAAAAACCAGCAACAACAAAAAGTCACATCATGGATGAGTTTCATCTCAGGTCAAAATGGCCACAGAAGATTACAACACAGCAAAGTAACCTTCAAAGCACCTGTGTTCCTTTTGCTAGAAAAACAGCATTTCAGAAAGCTGAAGATGACATTGGAGTTGAAGCAAATCTAGCTTAGCCTTCTCATCTTTACACTCCATCTCCTTCACACTCTCCTTTCAATCTCAAAATGTCTTTCTGCAGGAGCCCAAGGTAAGAGCTCTGTGTGGTACCCAAGAAAAGCCAGGCTCTGTGTGGATACTGACACAGTGTCAACACTGGGATGTTTTGGTCTCGTTATAAGCAAGGTATGGTACAGACAGAGGAAAGTATCAGGATTACATTATTAATTCTTCGCTGAAATGCTCCTCTCTATTATTATACAGGAGTTGACAGGAGAGCAAGAAAACAGCAAGATATACTCAGGCCATCAGCGTACCAGCTGATACTGAAAACAAAGCTTGGCGTGTGGTTTTTTTCTGAATATGTCTAACTAAACCCGAAAGCCTCAGTAAGTATATCTAAGCCTACAACAGATTTACAGTCCAGCTCTATATACTGCTCTCTGGAAAGTTCTCTCTTTCTACGTGATTGATTTTTTTTTTCACCCCAATTTCTCATTTTAATAGACAGATTCTCAAGTCACTGTATGAACATTTTGTACTTATTAATATTTAAGAAACTAACCAGAGAAAGATCAACTGACTACACTTGAGAGCCCCTTGTCTGCTCAGCTTTTCCTCCCCATCACACACCATCTCCCAAACTGCTGTCCAGAAGGCTCACATCTTACTCATAGCATCTCTTCTTGAGCAATGGGAAATGGTTTTATATAGAGGAAAGGGATGCCTTTTCAAAAAACTTTACATAAAGATCAGCTTAAGCCATTTAAGCACACAGAAGGGACACAAGCCTCACTCAGCAGCCTTTTCAGGAGCAGTGCCCATGAGAGACTTCAATCACCCAGGATTAAGCAGTATGTTTTCTGTATAGATTGATATAATTATTTCTTATTGTAATCCAAGACACAGCAATACTTTGAGTCAGTTGGACTGGCCAAGAGCAGCTTACAAACACCCTCCAAGTCACAAGTGTTGTGCAAGTGCCCTCAAATTCTGACATTCACAAGCACGCAGGGCCTGACCTTCAGAGCTAAGCTCTCCCTACGCTCAACCTATCATAGGTTCATCTTAGAATTAGTCACTACCTTAACATCACAGTCTGGTAAAGATTTCCTCCAGTTACGTCATTCTCGGCCCCAGGGTCATACTATGATGTGATGCATATACAGAGCCAACTGTTTTCTGGTTTTGAGTAACAGCTACTAAAGGCTCCAAATTCTTCCAGGGTCAGGAGTCCTTAAAACTCTAGGTATAGATTAGACTGGATAGGGATAGACTAGGGGAGTAGATTTTTTTTTGGGTATTATGCTTAGCAATTGAGGTTTATTCTTTCCCTGAGTTTAAAGGGAAATGAACAAAAGAAAATCCCACTAAAATCACCTCCTCTGCATTACAAACGGCTGGCAAAAGCAATACTTCATTAACAGATCAGAAACAAGTAGAAATTTGTGTTTCAGGCTTAATTAGATGCAGATATTGTCAACTCTGAAACAATTTAAAGTTGTCCGCTGACTGAGGGAAGGAGGGGAGAAAAAAGAACAAGCGAAAGGCTGTGTAACATGCACTATGGTACAACACAGGAACTACAGACAGAAGTTCAACATACCAATCTTGACTGCCAGGGGTAATGTTGTCACAGCAACCATAATGCAGCTCCATGAATATACATTATGCTAAAATCTCTTTTTTTTCCAGTAGAGACTAAACGTCATTCAGCTCACAACATGAAGCTGCCTGGGAGATGAAACAGGGGTTTACAATAAAAAAAATCTCCAGCTCGGCTGCTCCAGACAGGAGGGGCTGTGGGAAGAAAAGGAAGACAGAACGTGGCAGCATGGGGCTGTAGGATGCCTCAGCCAGAGGGCACCTCCGACATATTCAGCAAGCATTTTAAGGCAGAGGTTCTCAAAATGAGCTTCTCAATCCCTACAAAGTTTACAGCTCCAAACAACACACAAATACCAATACAGGTCATAAACCAGTACATCAAGAAACAAAATCAAGGGTAGTGACTATTTCAGCTGAGTAGCTATGGGAGTTGTATTTTGTACTTAATCCTCCGCTTAACGTTATACCGGAAACACACCTCCAAACCACTTCCCCAAATGTGATGACACCCTGTCTTTCATCATGACACCTAAAATTAGCAAGCTTCCTTAAATTAATTCCTCTGTGAACTCTTAGATTGTGAATTTTAACTCCCCAAAATGATAAAGCTCATTTTTCACTCAAAACACCTGTGCAGGGAGTAAAGGGGGGAAGGGGGGGGAGGAGATATTGTAACTTTCACTATGCCATCAGCAGAGCACACCAGAAACCCTGCATGAAAATGAGTGTGTCTGCAGAAAGAAGCTCAGGCAGCACACACAGAGTGGAGGATTTATCAGTTCAAGACAGTGAGCAGTTAATCAGCACTGGTGTTTGTCAGCTACTCTACCTAGCACTGCGAGATGAGTAGCATGTCATTATAGTTTAAAAAAAAAAAAAAAAAAAGCATATCACCCTCCAAGTGAACCCCTCCCTTGTCCCACTGGGTCACATCCCCTCACTCCATAACTATTCTGACCACAGAGAAGCCTAGCCAGATCTGAAGCCCACTTGATCACAGGCTGATACCAAAAGGATCAGCCCTGTTCATTTCTGCCATGGCCTTCATGTCACTTGACCACTCATGCAGTTTACCAGCTTGTTGCTGATGCAACTAATTTTTGTGCTTGTTTCCTGGCAAGGTCAGTCTAAAGAGAGCAGACAGCTATGCAGCCTCACTTGTGGTTGTACAAGCTAACAGAGCTGTCCTGCCTCCTGCACAAAAAATGTTTCTGGTCATCGGCATAGGGAGAATACATCCTTTAACAGCAGTCACTTGCACTTAAATCAGGTTAAATGACTAGAAAGGTCCACCCTGAAGACAGGGATTATGAAGCTATCATGATGCACATTTCTGAAACTGGTCACACACCAAAGCTTCAGTCCCTCCTTCTGACGGATGGGGGAAGAGCTTATCACAGCTTGGCATTGACAAAAAGCTTTTTTCTGGTTCCTCACTCTGAATTTTGTCTTCTAGTGAGGGAGCTGCAGGTGAAGACAGGAAGATGAGCATCAGCAGCTCAGCAAGAACCTTCACGTGCAAGACAGTTGAGGTCTGGCTGCAAGACAGCAGGGCACAGAGGAAACACTGCCGTAAGTAAGCACCATGAGTCCTGCCCATAAAAAAATCCAGAGAGACATGGGGTGACAGATTGAGGGAAGGATAAAAGATGACTAACATAGGCCAAGATTAGGCTATCATTGCATACACCTCCTCTTCCGCTTTCGAAGGGAAATATAAGAAGCCTAGCTTGACATAGCCTTCAGAATGAAATTGGGTTTTGATGATCTGCTTTAAAAACAAACAGAGTCAGAAATACACGTACTAGCATTCTGATTAATAAGTTTATTATGGAAGGTGAACACTGTTTATAAAGTGTAAGTCCTACCAACCCTGAAGAATTTTAATTCTACTCCTTCAAGTGAAAAAAAAGTTATTAAGGCCAGCACAGCTATATCTGTTTGATGCTACCTGTGTTTTTCACAATCTCAATAAGCATGTACATCATCTTCAGATGACAAACACAGATAAATCAGAAGAGATACTGATAAAAAGAGACACTGTGGAAATTAACCATAATCCAGGCTTAGAGTAAGACACTTTCAGAACACCCTTCCAAGGTCCACACAGAATGGCTTGGACGTAGCAAGTATTTCTTTGAGGAGGCTCTCAACAGCAGAAAAATACTCATGCTGCTCAGGAGGACTGCTCATAGCTCACCCAGCAACCTTCAGAAACTGAACAAAGGTATACAACAACGTGAGTTTTGAAGAGTGACTACGCTGGGTTTTTTGGGGTGGGTTTCTTTGTTGTTTTTTGGGGTGGTGGTGTTGTTTCTAATAAAAAAAGATTTCACATTGCCAATCATTAAACAAAACACATACACACACACCAAAAACACAACCAAAAACAAACAAGAGAACCAAGAAGTACACACTTCAGAGAGGAAACAGCTCACAGCTAACCTGGTCTCTGCTGACCTCCATGCAGAGCATATACCCACACTGAGCACAGCCATAAAACATAAAATAGTTACTCCAGTTAAGTTTCCCATGCATGCTTGTCTTTTCTCCCAAATTTCATTACTTCATTAAACCAATTTTGTTTTGCAAACAAAACCAGAATAACTCACCACTTAAAACACTCAACACTGACACAAATTAATTCCAGCTAGCAATCTTAACCTGCTCATCTCCAGACACGTGCAGAGCAGTTCAACTCTCCACCCTTGTCAGCATGGCATATGTGGCTGCATGCATGACTGACAGAGGAACTGGAAGGCAAGATGGAGACAGGTATCCATATTCTACTAGCAATTTTGAAGCTTCCTTAAATCATACATAGACTTGAGGAAAAGGAAATTAAAAAATCCACAATTTCAAGAAAACAAATTATGTTTTAAGTGTGTAAGGAAGGTACAAAGCCTCTTCAAAGCATGTAAACCAGCCAACTGAGGCTATTACCATAAACTATCCCAGTTCTTATTAATTTGCCCATATATGTAGGAAATTAACATTAATGGTGCTTGTTATATCCTACTGCCTCATAACTGTAGGTGGCCCAAAAAAGAAAATTATACGCAGAAGCTAACAGCTACATTTCTGAAGTAGCCTGAAGAGACTGAAACAAGGTATCTCAGAGGAAGTCTTTAAATAAACTAGGACACATCAACATACCCAGCTCCCCTGTTCTGCCAAGGGGGAACCTGATGTTGGTAGCACCACTAAAGTTAAGTGTTAAGTGGTATTTCTCCCAAGAGAAGCTAACTCCTCTCTTGATAGTGTCACATGAGCAAGGGTTCCACTGTGTTTCAACAGAGAATGTACTGGACTCAAGGAAAAGGCAGAAAAAAAAAATGTTATGCTTTTTGATCCCAAACATTGGATCACGTATGAATCCAACGGTGTTCACACTTAATGGATCAGCTCTTCAGTTTACAAAGTGCTCTGTTTCAAAACGAAGTATTTTCTTGTCACAAAATACCAGAAATACACCATGAAGCCTACCAGGCTGCTAAGATGATACAAAACCCAGTAACAGTAAATAACAACCAGGCACGTTGCTGAGCCTTCACACTTGAAATAGATTTAAATTAACACAAAGATAGCAGGATAGTTTAGTAACAAAGTGAAAAGAAAACAAAGGAAAAGAAATAAGATTACTTCAGTTATCATTTCAGTCAGACAAAGCAACTAAAAAGCCAGCTACAAGATGGCATTTACATCTGCCTCTAAGACTGGGATGAGGGCCAGAATTACACTACTTGAGCTGACGGGTTTATTTATGCAATGACAGTTCAGTTAGCAATGATAAAGGTCTAAAGGTCAAAGCACTTTAAGAAAAAGAGCAATAAACATACAGTATATCTTAGCAGTTATTGTTGGGGTGGGGATGGAAGGGGCACACCCTCAGCTGCTCCACCAGCCCACGTCACCTGTGCTCATTACAAAGCTTCCTAAATTCACAAAGGAGATTTCTGCAGAGATCCTACTTTTCTTTGTTCTGCCACTCCTAAGAAATTGTTTGGGCTTGCAAGTCAAAGCTGGAGAGAAGACAGGGGTGCCTCATGGCAGAACTGAGAGGTCATATGATCAGCTTAAGCCCAGAAACAGTATCACAGATCTCCAAAAGAAAAGGAAAAAAAAATTAAAAATATAGTCCATATGCTACTGATAGTCCTGCCAAACACTTCTATTTATTGTAGAATACAAAAATCTTCAGAAACTAAACAGCAGTTTTAATCAAGGACTGTTCTGGGTTTTACTGCTGTGCTCCACAGCATACCCTTCATTAGCCCTTCAACAGCTCTATCGCAATAATGTTAGAAAAAGGATACATAATAGTTTTATTATAAACAATATGGCATATTAATCAAAATATTAATAACCTTTATTAATAGGGAAATTGCCAAACTTATCAGAAGGTTTGATGTACAGTTAGAATATATTTACAGGGGGAATGTACAGTATTTGGGCAACTACAACAATTTGAACAATTTTATGCAAACCAGGAGGAACTAACAGAAAGAGAATACCCTGGGAGTGAAATGGCACTCGACCACAGTGGGGGCAGAGAGACTCAACAAGAACAGTTATGCCAAAGAGGCAGTTAATTAATTACTCACAGCTGGTTGTACGCAGGTAGGGAGTGCTGCTGCTGTGTATTAGAGGCTTTGGGGCGCTCTCATGCGCCAGGCACAGCAGGTCACCAGCAGGAATGCCACGAAGTCGTTGATGGCTGGTCTGGCTTCAGCAGATGGGAGGCTGTTAACGACACTTCTTCGCTACGGGCACTTGCTTTGTCCTGGGTGAATTGAGGCACATCAAAATCCTGGTCACAAGGGGAAGCAGGCTTGGTTCTGACCCCTAAGCTCGTGGCTTCTCTGGTAGCATGCGGTGTATATGCTCGTGGCTTTATCCCAGGCGCTGGGCCGGGCAACTCCAGGCAGTTTCAAACCAGGCAAGGTCCAAGCGGGTTCAAGCACGCAAGGCTTGAGCAAGGCAAAGGCGAGACTAAGCAAGGCACAGGCAACTAGAAATCAGTTGTACATAAATCTTGCCAGAGATTGATTGGACCAATAGGGCATGAAACCAGCACATAGTTACCCAATGGGAAGGAGTTCTGCCAGGCTGTGGCCAGAACGCATGCCCTTACCACAGATACAGGGTTGTTTACCAGACATGCATGGTCCCGTCCCCTTTGTTCCTCTTCCCATGTTACCCTGGCTTTCTGCAGGAAGGAGGGGGAAGAAGGAGACCATGTCTAGACACCTTAGTGTCTGCCTGGGTTTGTGCTGGGGCCTTTTGGCCCTACCATGACAAATAAGCAGACTGAAATACACAAAGAGCTACAGCCACTTTTTCAGAAGAGGCAGCCACACAACCCAGAAGACATGAAAGCAAGTTTTCCTGAACTAGAAGACTGTTTCCCAGTTTGCAGAACAGTCTCTAGGTGCCTGGGAATCATGATAAACAGCAAGTACTGGAAAGCTGGGTCAAATTTGTGTACAACAAGCCATAACACTTTTGACTAAGAGCTCACACATTTACAGAAAAAAGCCTTTAGATTTTGTATGTAAGTTAACAAGGCTACGGAAGAGGTCAGACTACTTCACCCTGGTGTTCTCACGTGAGCATGCATACAAGAGCCTGTGGAGGATAGAATTTGTCTCCCTTCAAGAATGACAGGGCTACTGAATCTCATGCAACTGAATACCTTTAAATAAAGACATATTCCTTAGCTGACTTGCTATCATGTGAGCTTTCCTTTCCACCTTGCTAGGCAGAGACCTTTGCTCTCCCCCCTAGTGCAGTAAAAATACTCACATTACTAGTTATGACTGCATTTTGCAAAAAAGAAAAACAACCAACAACTTCTACTTCAAGAGTTGAACCTACTGTTTAATCTTCATTTAAAATTAAGAAGTTATTTCAAATCATCAACTTTTAGGAAAGAAAATCTGCATCATGATCTACTTCAAGACTCGGTGTCTGGCATTTCCTCCACCAGAAACACCAGAAATCTATGTGGTTCCTTAGCACCATTTCTCAACTTGTATTTCAGATAACAAGCAACCTGTGGTCATACCATCATCCTCAAGATCCAACTCCTTCTTAGAGTTTCCAGGAAGTATTTAACTAAGGTCTTTATCTACTTTTCTTCTGACTTTTACAAGAATGCAATATTAACTTCATTAGCAGTTAAAAACTGCTGAATGAAAAAAACTTCAAGAAAATGACAGTCTAACTAAAAAAAAAAAAAAAAAAAAGGGGCAAACAGACACCTTTTTTGTGTCAGTCCATTTTTGTGCAATGTGTATGGTCTGCTGTACTTTCATATTAGCTCTCAGATAATATCATGAACTTTTAGACAGCTGAGAAGAAAGCAACCTTCAGGGTAAAATAAATATAGTTTCCTTCAGACAGTAAGAAGTACAAACTGCATGGAAAGATTTTCCATGACTTAACAAAGCCAAAATGTCACCAACAATGGTCTAATGAGTCGAAAACAGCTTAATATTTAAAGTTTTATCTCTAAATGAAAGAATATTTACATGATTTCAAAGTATTAGTAAAAAACACAGAAAACTAGTTTTGAAGCGATCCCGTAGTATCCATCCAGAATAGCTGTATGCATGCAAGTGAAATCCAAAACAGAGGCTGCACACAACCAGGCTTGCATTTCACCAGAAAAAAAGAGATTGAAAATGCCAGTCATTGTTTCTTGTTCAAAAAGCATATGCTGTCCCTGCTTGGCTTGAACAGAGGGCTGCCAAGGGCCAGAGAGCCTTACCAGGCAAATTCAAACTGCTAAGCAAAGTGAGCTCTACATTTCTCCTATAAAATATTCCAAGAAATGGCATTTCTGCCTCACTTGTTTTCAGTGTGTTGTTGTAGACAGTAAGTGATATGGCATTAGAGGAAATTGTTGTTGGCTAAGCTCTCAAACTGGGGAAAAGTTGCTACTTGAAAGAAACAGGAAAAAAGCAGAATTAGCTTTAGAAAAGTGTTACTTGCTGTAAAAATGTTTCTTAATACAGTTTTCTAGGGAAGTCAGAACTATTATTCACTTTGGCTGGTTATTCTCATAATTGAAAGCAAAAAGAAAAGCTGTTGAATGCATGTGCCTTGATCAATCCTGTAAGCAGCTGTGCTATGGAAGGAAGACAAAATCCTTCAACATAGACCCAGACTCTTTAATAAGCATCAAAAGCTATATATTGAGATTTATGTTTTTCAACAGAAACAAAGGCAGGACTAGATCCAGATAATCAGAAATAAACCACGGACCTCATTTTTACAGTGTTTTGTAAGCTCTTAATGTTAGTTTCAACTACTGAAAGTTTCCAAAGAAGCTCTCACAGCTGAAGAAAATCTTGTAGCAGCTGGCAGTTCTCTTAAAGGATCAATATGCCCAGCCAGGTGCTCCATGGCTTTTTGGATATTACAGTCCTCACTGTACAATTCCAGACAATCGCATACAGCTGCTGAGATCATGGAGGTTTACACAAAACAGAACCATACTACATTTTCATAGACAAGGTGGTCTCAAATACTTGGTGATACCTTTAGGGTTGCCTTGCAGATTAGCCCTTTAAGAAGAATGTGAAGGTCATAGATAAAAGCACTGCAGAAGTGCAAAAAAGTTATAAGATTGATCAAACTGGAATAATACCTAGAAGTGGTTTAATGCTTTGAAAAGTCAGACTGCCTAAAGAACATAGTTATACAGACTCCATTTATTCCTGTTTCTTCTGATAATATGATCCTTGCAAGCTGACATGAGACTTGGAAGTTTACAGAGCTGGGATTTACTATTATCTCATGATCACAGTACAAAGTCACCCTAATGCTAGTCAAATGAATGAGGATGCTCTGGATGTGTGCTGCTCTCAGGTTCTACACTTCACAGCTACCTCTGCCTGGGAATCAAACCTCTCAGCTACATGCAGAAAGAATCAGCAGCCAGGATCTTCAAAGACAGTACTAGCAGATAACTCCCTCAGCATTACTCCCTGTCTCACAAAGGAAAAGGAGAGCAAATGGAAAGATGAAGAAAGCCTCAAAAGTGAGTTCAGAAATACAATCCAGGACTATACGCCATCTTGCACCTTGATTTTGCATCAGGTAGCCAAAGTAATGTTCATCAAGGGCCATGCAAGTGCAAGGAACATCACTCTGAAGGTGCAGTGCATTTCACCTTTGAGTGCTGAACGTGGTATTTTTTCTGTTGCAACACATGGTATCTTGTTGCAATAGCTGTGCATCTTACAAATGCACATCTTACCCAGGCTACCATTCCCTTCACTCCAGAATTGGATTATGGGTATTTTCAGACTGGTCCCCTCTTTGCTGCTCACATCTCCAAGGTTCAAATTTCTAAGGCTCAAATTGAGCATGCCACTCTCTCTAGCCAATCCAGAAAGCATGAACTCACTCAGTTTCTGGCTGCACGTTGTCCCTGGAACAAAATCCACTACTGATAGAGGTCAAAACTTACTACTGGTAGTGGTCCCACAACTACAGGATTGTGCAGAGAAGTAGCTTGTGCCCCAAGCACAGAACTGTACAGGTCTCTAGACTCATATCTGGAGTAAACTGAGTCACCAACCCTGGATATGTTAAAGGTCATTTGGATGTGGTGCTTACAAATGTGGTTTAGGGGAGAACCTTGTAGTAGGGTTATTGGTTGGATTTGCTGATCTTGAGGGTCTTTTCCAACCTGAATGTTTCTGTCATTCTGTGACTTTAGACATCCACGTCAGTCCTAATATAACTAGGAGGGCCCCTGAATTCTAGTTACAAACATCACCTGGCTCTACCAAAAGATCCTTATTCAGCTCATAGCACAACATCATGGACTATGCATGGTGTTGAAACTGTATTTTAAGAGATCCTTGTCTAGAGGATCACATTTCCCCATTCCTGTGGCTGCAACACTGCTTAAATACTGATTAAAGTTATAAATCCACACACCTCTCTAGCCCTGCTACATTTCCCCAGGAATTACAACACATTAACTTTGAAAAGTGCAGCAAGTTATTTTACAATGCAGTTACTGTGCACACCTGGGAATGCAGAGATAAGATCCAGAGAGAGGAAGAAAAACATGCAAACCATTTTCTGAATGTGTAAGGAACATGGACCCTCAAGTAGTGAAATCCAGTGAGAGACTGGATGACTTTTTTCTGACGATAGCTCTGGAGTTATAACTCCTAAGAATCTCTTCTGCATGCAGATTTCTAACTTGAAGCAGCTATTTTTCAAAATTGAAGCCAATGATAAAACTTAACTCTGCTTTGAACATCTAAAGATGCTTGTGTATCCTTCACTGGTACTAATTTTCAGACTCTGAGAATTGGTTGGTTTCCAAACAAGTGAATTTGAAGTGCATAAGTAACCCAATACCTGAAATTAATATTGAAGGAACAAATGACTTCTCTAACATGGTAAAAAATGCCCAGCATTAGTAATGCCAGATACTAACACAAACTGCTGACAGTCCTATCAAGACCCTCTGATAAGACAGTTTTAGCAGTTGGAAACTAATTGCACTCAGTCACTAATTGCATACATTGGGCCAGCATGGAGTGCATGGCTTTGTTCTCTTTAATTAAGGTAAGTATAAACCTCTCTTGTTATGCAGTTACTTTCAGGGGAGCACTATGGAAATGTAAAATGTGTCTGTTAACCATTATATTTGAACATACAGAAGGCAAACAACTGCTAGCTGCATTTTCCAAGTAATTTTGCAATACTCTTAAGACATTGAAAAAAAACCCATCCTAACCAACTACGCACATCTAAGGTATATGGGAGGGGACATTCAATAGTGAATAAATGAGTGTCCCTTCCCATTGAGTTTGATGACAATTTCAAGGATAAAGTGGTATTTTGTGCTTGATGATTTTTTCTTGTTCTCCTCCCTCCTTCCCCATCCAGGAACAGCATTACACTAACAGCATTACACCTGAAATGTTGACCTAAAAATAAAAACCTTGTTTACAACTTCTATACTTAACATCCACTACAGTTACTATAAGCGCATACAAAACAGATGTGGTAGAATAAGGAAGCAACAGAACTTCACTCAGTTTATAGACAGATGCTCACCTTCAGGCATGTCACAAGGGAAATGCAGATGTACAAAGTGTCCATGGAGCATGCAGGTCAGCCCCGCCCGAGTGTAACACAAAATAGGATGGCTGCTGGAGAACCAAACCAGCCCCCAGCAAGGATATGCCCTCACATAACTAACCAAGCATTCACACAAAACTGACAGAAGCTGTTTCAGACAGCAGTCCATATGAACACAAATAGCCATGAAACTCAGCATCTAATGATTACACTTAGTAGGCATGTGTAGTCAAACCTAGTCATAAATCCCTTAATCACAGGTCAAAGTTCTCAAACCTGCATGGATGGGATCAGGAAAATACTGAAGCACTTGTAGGTTTTATTAAGAAGGAACATGAGCTCTTGCTCAGTGAAGCTGCAATAATGACTTCCTGCACCACAGCGACCTCTCAGACCTGCCCCCTAAAATTAATGCTCAAATTTTAATTTAGAAGTCTCTCATTTTTACAGCAATGTGGAAATGTGAAGCCATAGCTGGAGTACTGTGTCCAGTTCTGGGACTGCCAGTACTAGAACCACAGTGAAAGTCCAACAAAGGGCCACAGCGGGGTTGGAGAAAAATGTGAGCAAAGGCTGAGGGAGCTGGGTCTGTTCAGTTCTGAAAAGAGAAGGCTCAAGGTAGGCGGAGGGATGCGGTTGTCTGATAAATGCATACGAACACCTGCAGAAGTGTGCAAAGACACCGGAGTCAGACTCTTTCCAGTGAAGCCCAGTAAAAGGACTGGAGGCAATGAGCACAAACTGAAACACAGTAGAGTCCATCTGAACTTCAGGAAACACTTTTTTCACAGTGAGGATGAGCAAGCATAGGTTGCCCAGGAAGGTTGTGGAGCCTTTACTCTTAGATATTCAAAAGCCACGTAGGGTGGGCCCTGGGAAATCTCTTTTAGATAGCCCTGCTTGAGCAGGGGTTGGATCTAATGACCTCCAGAGGTCCCTTTCAACCCCAACCTCTCTGTGATTCTGGGAAACAGACTAGATTTCTTCAGTTACTGAGACACTTAAAACAAGTTTTACTGTAAGTTTGATGCATTCCTGTATCTACATTCTTCACAGAGCATCACAAAGCTGCATTAACTTGGGATTTGTCAGAAGCTGCAATTAACTGGAATTTCAATTTCCATTAAGATGCAGACACAGCTTTTAAACAAACAAAAAAAAAAATTAATTATTCTTAAGGCATGTTTAGAAAATACCACTGCAGAGGTGGGGGGGGGGGGGGGGGGGGAGACACGATTTCCTGATCAACACAGGGAATATTAAATACACACAGTAAGACAAGATGCAAAGAATTTTTCAAACACACAAAAAAGGAAAAATAATTGTATCATTTAAGCACCTCTGAAGATCTGGTCTTGTAAGTCATGGAATTTAACTTATTGCTTCCAGAACGTACACCAAGACAAAAGAAAGATTGGATGTAAAACAGAGGACTGGAAAACCAGCAAGAGCAGTCCTAATCACAGGTATAGTGATTTTGGTTTGCACATAGTAACTGTTCTTTCAGTTTAGTCAAGGTAAGAAGATTTAGTCTGTGAAAGAAACTGTACTATTATGGTGAAGAAAAAACATCCAGAACATCCTCTGTGAAGACTGCAAAGCTTGTTAATATTTATGAAATCTGGCTTCAAAGACTCCTTCATTTTCTTATGCTGCAATAAAAAGCAGAAGTAACTCACTGAATTTTAAGGTGAGTTCACCACTTAACAATAACCCTCCCAGGAAAAGGCCTAACTTTGTTTTTTGTATGTTTGTATCCCTCATATCAGTGACAACGACCACCAGATGAAAAAAGACATTTTGCATTTCATAGAAACAAAGAATGATTTGGGTTGGAAGGCACCTTCAAGATCATCCAGTTCCAATCCCCCTGCCATGGGCAGGGACACCTTCCAGTAGACCAGGTTGCTCAAGGCCTCATCCAGGCCTCTAACACCTCCAAGGAGCGAGTATCCACAACCTGTTCCAGCATCTCACCACACTTAAGGAATTTCTTTCTAATATCCAGTATAAATCTACCCTGCTCAATCTTCAGTCCATTCCTTCTTATCCTATTGCAACAAGCCCTTGTAAAAAGTCCCATCCCAGCTTTCTTGTAAGCCCCCTTTGGGTACTGGAAAGATGAAAACACATGAACACCAGAAGCACCCAACATTATCACTGAAAGGCTTATGTTTGATGGCTGTACTTCTCTGCACAGATTACTTCATGGATTATCCTGCCACCATGCAAAAGCCAGGGCAGTGGGCAGAGACAGAATCTCTGTTGGAAGTCTTTAATTAAGCATTTGCTGTCAACAGCTTTCTCTCTGAAAAAAAATCTGTGTTAATAAATAACACGTTAGAGGAAGTCATTGTTCCTAGCATGGATGCTGCCATGCAGATATTTAGTTGAGAAAATTCTGTGTAGGGAGGGGAAAAAAAGAAGAAAGAAAGGGAAATAGTGTTAGAGTGTATCTAGAACATTGCATATTTTGTTTCAGCCTGACATAGTGAGGCTTGGACAAGAGAGCCTCCAATCTGGGACAGTACCTTTTTCTAAACATAACACTGGAGTATTTTAGTAATAGCCAGGGCTTTCGGGACCTGGACACCGTCTCAAGTACTGTGTTAAGTTTTGGAGTCCTCACTACAAGACAGATATTGAGGTGCTGGACAAAATCCAGAGAAGAGCTACAAAGATGGTGAAGGATCTGGAGGTCTTACGAGGCACAGGTAAGGGAACTGGGATTGTTTAGACTGGAAAAAAAGGAGTCTGAGGGGAGATCCTCTCGCTCTCTAACTGGCCTGAAAGGAGATTGTAGTAAGGTGGTTGTCAGTCTCTTCTTCCTACTAACAAGTGATAGGATGAGAGGAATGGCCTCAGGTTACACCACAGGAGGTATTGATTGGATATTAGAATAAAATTCTTTGCTGAAAAGATTATCAAATACTGGAATAGGTGCCTGAACCACCATCCCTGGAGATTTTAAAAGATGCATACATGTGGTGCCAAGGGACATGATGTAGCACCAGACTTAGCAGAGTTGGATAATGACTGGACTGGATGACCTTAAAGGTCTTTTCCAAAGTGAGTCTATGATTCCATTACTTCAAAATTAGAAAGTATCATTGCTAACCCTGATAAATACTGGGGGTAAAGAAAGGCAGGAAGAGACCAGGACAAGCCACTGAATAGCTACATAGCTTTCATCTAAAAAAATTCAACTAAGCATTCCTTCTTTCAAACATTCCTGCATAGCATTTACTTTTCACACCTAGAAGAAACAAAACATTGGGAAATGTGATCTGCTACTCCTTAAATAAAAAGATATTCACCATAAAACTGTTAATGGACCATAAATTACACAAAACAGTTTCCTATCTTTGAGAATCCCTATGGATTTGGTAGTAACTGAATCAAAAAACAATGCACAACTTTTCAAAAGGCATAATGAAGTGAAACGGGGTCTTTGTTAATTTTCCTGTCATTGCTTTGAGGGTTAAACAATCAGTGCTTCTCCTTAGCAATCGGTGCTTCTCCTTAGTTTTGAAGTCACAACACACATATCTAGTATCAAACATATGTACCCACAATGTTCCAGAAACATGAAAATGCAGTGCTTCAGGATATAGTTTAGTGGTCTTGATAGCTGGATTACAACTGGACTCGATGATCTTGGAGGTCTTTTCCAACCTCCATGATTCTATACCCCAGGCATTACCTGACCTTTAACAGCAGTACTAATAATTTCTCAGACACTGCAGAAGTTCCCTTACCAAAATAAAACATTCAAGTAGGGGGGGATTCCCAGGTCTTAAACAATACTGAACCTCATTTGCATGTGATATTGCCTCAGCCATTCACTCTTACAACAGACTTCAGTTCCTACAAGCTTTGAATATCACATGTCACAAAAAGAATGAGCAGGAAAGAATTTCTGCACTGGCTATCTATTGTAAATCACCAGGTACTAGTTTCCAGCCAAGAAGACAGCAGGGCTATGCATCAGCCCTGATTTTGTTTCTTCAATTACGATCTTCCCTCTGCAAGCCTCTTTAAAACCAGGTCCCTTCAAAGAGTGGAGCTAGAACAGGCTTTTCACTGCTGCTGCTCTTAATTCCTCCCTCCCCCATAGGTGCTGATGTCAGGTCACCAGGCCACAGCAATGCTGACAAGGTGGGCAGGCAGACCATGAAGTCAAGCAAAGATGGGCAATGCCTACACCTAGAGCAGAGGCTATACCACTCCAAGAAGCGGTACATGTATGTTCAAGCAGCAGCAGCCTCTCCCACACCATTTGACCCAGGATAGGCTGACCAGGTTTGACCAGGTCCACAGTTAAAAGAGAAAAAACCCAAGCCCATCAATCTGACACTTTAGCTCAGGTTAGTCCCTCCTGCCACTGGCCAAAACCATCTCTAAGAGTATACCAGCAGAGCTGGAAACATGACATGGCTAATCTTCAATTCAGCCTGGCATCTCAGCCCAAAGCCACCTTTATTATGACAAAGGGATAAACCAAATGTACTTGTGGCCACCATATAAAAAACACTTAACTATAACACAGGCTTTCAGGGCCTGGGCATTTCAGGTCAATTAATTTAATATAGTTTCACAGCCAGTAAATTGAGTGTCAGCCTCAGAAGAACACAGACAAGGACTGAGAAAAGCCCTTCCCCCTTTTTTGAATAACTAGGTAAGGCTTTTTTAAAAAATTAAGACAGCTCATATCTCTAATTCTGAGGAATGAAACTACTTCTCACATGTTAAAAATGAAAACAGGATACTACTAGACAATGCAGATCACAGGCACCTGGGATTCCTTACTTTATTAAATACTTCCTCTCCCCACCCACATATCAACCAATACAGGAAACGTGATACCCAAGAACTTGTCCATCATTCATTCCACATTCACACAAGCTTAACAGTATCACAACCACTCAAGCTAAAACTCTGCAGCTGCAGTAAATGAAGCATGACACAAACCCATGACAAAAAGCTGTTGTTTTCCAATTTGCCCCATAGGTGTGTTTAAGCCCAGTGATGACACACGGAAGCACACAAGAGGCTCATGAAATACGTGCACACCTACCAGAACTTTTCTGAAGGAGTCCAGGTTGACAGCTTGGACTGTAGAATAGCCATTTACCCAGCACCACAGCTCTGCCATTCTCAGTCTCCTTGAAAGTAAGCTGTCCAGTAGAATTTCTTTGCTCCTATTCCCCCAACATCCCTGCCCCTCATCACTCCACACCAAGATAAATCCAGGCACTACACATTTGGAGAGAGTGGTACCTTATTGGCTACTATTTAATATGAACATGTGGCCAGGCCCTAATCCAGTAAGGCTTGGCTAAAGCTCAGAAAGCAAACCCCACAACATAAACAACGTTCCCAGGTCCTATTTCCGAATCAAACACCTCTATGGCCGAAAGAAGAGGTATAGGAGGAGTGTGATGCAGCTCGCACTGCTCCCCGCCTCGCCAACAGAGATCCCTGCCAAGATCAAAACCAACTGCAAGGCAGCGTGAAGACGAGAAGCAGGTCTGGCGAGGACAGCGTACCAGCAGCTGCAACACGGTCCCCAAGACGACAACTTGAGAGACCAGCTAGGACGAGCTGCGTTTGTACGTAACGATGTGACCTTTACCAGCTTCACCGCCACCCTTCACACGCTGTGTTTACTACAGCCTGTGACTCCAGGCTTTGCGCTTCACCTGGGTGGAGGTGGTGTTGCAACACCTGTCCACGCAGCCCCGTGTCAGAGGGACGCGGGAAGGAGAGCAGAGCTGCTCCGTCACCTCGGGAGGGGGCTGCCAGGCACCATGAGTGCCCACCGGGACGGTCTACAGTTTTCCGCAAACCTAAGAAGGCCCAGAAAGGCTGAGCCACCGGCCGAGCTCCTCAGTGGCTCCCCACGCACCACCCCTCGTCTGCCGTTTTTCCCCCCCAACCCCGAGAAAAGTGAACAAAAGACGACCCTCTCTCGGGGGTCCTCATCCCAGAGAGAGGCGGGCTCTGCGCGGCGCCAGGCACCACGCCCCGCACGCAGCCCTGCCCCGGGCTGAGGGTCGTGCCTGGCCACCAGCCCGCAGGGCCAGCGAGTCCCCGTCGCTCCGGCCCGAGGAGGTCGGTACTACTATAAGAATAGAGAGGGTTGGATCCAATATATAAAAAAATAATATTCCACATACAGCCTACACAAGCACACACGGGAGGCGGCCCGCCGGGGCACTCACCCTGCTCGTAAATCGGAGCAAACTCTCATTCACGCTCCCCGCGGTGCCCAGGCCGCCGGAGCCAGGCGACGCCCCAAGAGCCGCCGGTCGCTGGCCTGCGCCGAGTTGGGCCAGGCGCCGCAGGGGCCAGGCGCGCCCTCTCAGTCCCGGACAAAGCTCTGCACCCCTGCCCGCTGCGGGCGACGGCGGCAGCAGGTGCCCCTCCGCTGGCACCCCTGAGGCCGTGCCGACCGTCCTGCGCAGCCGCTGCCGCCGCAGCGCCCAAGCTGTTCGCCGGGGCCGCGCAGCGCGCCCGCCCCGCCCCCGGGGGCCCCACGGCGGGAGCCCGCAGAGGCGGGGCGGGCGGGGCCGGCCCGGCCTGTGGGCGGCCTCACGGGCGGAGTGGCCCATAGGAGCGCGGCGGCGCAGAGGGAGGCGTCCTATCGGTCCCACCCGGGCTGCAGCTTTCGCGGCCGGTGGCGGGTGCTGTGGTCTGCCCGGTGCGGCGTTCGCAGGCTCTGCGTGGAGCGACAACGAGCGAGCAAACCCAACCCCCCCCCCCCTTCCCCCAGTCTCGCCGCCTCGCCCGGTGTGTACCTGCCCTGCGCCGTGCCGGCGCCTGGAGCTCGCCTGCGGAGGAGTCCAGACGCCTAGCAGGCAAGATCCACCATACTGTGCTGGCGGTAATGGTGCAGTGTGCGCTGCCCTCTGCTATAGGCACTGCACACCGGCGCAGTCCGCAGCGGGGCTGCGCTCTCAGTGCGCTGTTCGTTCCGCAGCCGGTACCGTGATGCAGAGAATGGGTGGCGGTAGCGGGCGTTGCGGCTGGTCTTGAGCCCAGCAGGATCAGGTCGTGCTGCGGGCGTGACAGGTACACGGGCAGGGAAGCAGCTTTGCCGTAGCAATTAGGAGTCGCATCGCCGGCGCTAATTGAGCTCTGGTTCACCGTGTGCTGAAGGCGAAGCACATTCCCGAACGTAGGCAAAGCGGTGGCAGGGCCAGGGGCTGCAGTCCAGCGTGGGGCACCCGCCTCCGGGGTCTGCGCTGGGCCAGGCTGGCCGTCCGCAGCCTTACCACAAACACGCTGATAAACTCGGGCCCACAGGGAAGGAAGGGTCGTTCCTGTGTGTATCAACACTGTGTCAACGCTCTGTACGTTTGTTAATTATTTAGTAAGCATATGGGGCTGCATAACATCGTTCATGCACAGTTTGTTGTGTTTTGCACTGCTTATTGTTAACCCTGAGCTTAAGAAGTACAGAATGTGTATGCCGTAAGAAACCCTTTTCCTTCTCATTATTCTTATGTATCTTCTGAGCATAGTGTTGCAGGAACTGCCTAACAGAGTGGCTACCATGCAGTGTAAGCAATATTACACAATTCTCTAACAGATTTGTCCACCTCAGCGTGTGCCTCTAGTGCAATAGAGATGAGCCATAGTTTTCTACGTGGCATTCTCCAGTGAGCCCCTGGAGGGAATGGCTTAGGGTCCACTGCTTTTCTCTGGCAAATTTTCCTTTGTGCAGGGTGGCAGATTCTGCATTCACCAGTGTTCTATTTCACATCATCTCATGCCCTTTGTGTGCTGGCTTTGTAAATCTCTTCTTTTTTGAGATCAAGAATTTATGAATCAAAAGATGGGGGAGTGGAGCCATGTGGAGGCTGAGTCAGATTGTGGAAAAGGAAAGCCAAGTGAGAGTGTGCAATTGCATATCACATTTACAAACAGTTTCATTCATCTCCATATGTTGCTCCTGTTACTACTAATAAAGCTGGTTTCTCATACTGGTGCTGCCCTTGGAACACTGATCTTCCTGGGTTTTTTTACTTTATAGCCTTCTTAGTACTTGTGTTATACTGTGTTATTTTCCCAACTATGTTTTTATTACACTGAAGACATTAATAACAGAAAAAAATTGATTATTTCCCATACCCTCTTCCTTTGTTCCTATTATTCAATGTGCAAAGGAATGACAGATTATCTACCAGAAGCAATTTTTTCCCTCTACATTGGTACAATTTCCTAATTACAAAACCAAGAAAGAAGATATTTCCCTGAGCACTCACCCCTGTCTGCTTCCTCTTTTTCCTCATTCCACTAATGATACCCAGTGCTATCACAGTAATTTTGGAGCTGCAGGAAATCTAGCTTTGTCTACTGAATGATTTCTGCACAAGCTTGTGTAGGCAAAGGAAGCTAGGAAGCAAAGCCTGCTTTAGGCATAATGGTGTCAGAGGTTTTCTTCCTTGCTAGGGATGTGTAACCTTGGAGTGTACAGTAATTTCATTAACACTTGGAGAGAAGGAGAAGGAAAAAATACTGTATTGGAAAAAATTAAGGTGTTTCTTTTAGGTGTAAAATCAGAGTGGTGATTTCAGTGACCTTCATTATTTCTATTTTAGACAAAAGGCAGCAACTTAGTACAGTGGTATCATTTGTCTTCCCTCGCCTCATCCTTTGTTCTCCTTGGGTTTAGCCTGTCACTTCCCAGGGTTTGACTGTTCCTCACTGGGGCAGCAGCACCTCTCACCCATGACTCAGAAGTGCTGAACTAGCAGGTGATATTTTTCTCCAGCTGCTTATTTCACAACTTCTCTGCTGTGCAAAGTTTTTCTCTTACTTTCTGTCTGTCTGTATCTGTCTTTTCTGCCTCTAACTCTCTTTCTTTCTTCTTAGGACCCTCTAAGTTTTTCTTCTGTGTCCTATGCTTCAGTATTGCTGTTTTGCCAGACAATTTGCTGGTTACTTTACCCTCCCCCTTCTCTACATTTTTTTTCTGCTTTTGCCTTTTCTCTCATTTTTGTGCCCTCTCATATATCTTCTCATTCCCCCCCCCCCCCCTTTTTTTTCTGTCGTGGTTTTTATACCCTGTCTCGCTTTCTCCTTCCTGACATCTCACTTCATTCTACTGTCCTATTCTACCTTCCTCTTGCCATTTTTGGTCCTTTGGTCATAGTCCTCACCTGTCGTTTCTCTTGACTTATGTTTACATATGTGCAAATGTACATGTGTGTGTGTATATACATATTTATTTACATATATGAGGGGCTGTCTATACATATATATGGGGACTGTTCTGTACACACACATGTATGTATGCTTGCATGTATATGTGTATCTCTGCTCTGCTCCAGCTCTTCCCTTCACTAGATGAACAAAGGACAGACTCATGCTGGTAGTCTGATCCCTTTCTCAGCACCTGAAATACACTGCTTCTGCCCATCCTCAAACACACGTATTGGGTAGATTGAAAAAGTAAGTATTTGGGAAATGTTCCTAAATTCAGAAGTGAACATGAGAAAGCAGCTTGCTCAAGCTGCGTTGTGAGCAAAACAGTGATAGTGCTCCCACTGAGAGTACCAGAGGGTGCTTGTAAGCACTTAGGACCCCAATAAGTCTGGTTTTTAGTAGTGAAAAGTCTATAATTATGCACCTCTCTGCAGCTATTGGCAGAGAAATGCTTTTTGCCTCATCAGAGCTAAGTCTCTCTGAAAAGGGCTCTGTGTGGGGTGAGGCTGGGATCTCAGCTTGTCAGCTTCCCCTTTTTTCTGAGGCCAGAGGGAGAGGAGAGAGCTGTGACTGTAGAATCATATGCATTGGGTGGGAGATGGAAGAATAAATGCATAACCCAAAGATATTGCATTAACCTTAGAGGGTGGAGTTGTTTAATAATATTTCCCTTTGACTTTCACTGACTACAAACAGCATCATTAGGGATCAAGGGAAAATGTTACATTTTGCTATTTAAATAACTCCTAGTTTTTAAAAGATCTTATTTAATAATTACACTTTTTTTTTTTCTTTCAAAAAGCATACTACTAACTCACTGGTATGAAAACAGCTCCATCCCACGGATTCCACCTCTGCGTTCTGGCAGCTTACCTGACTCATAAAGAGTGGGGGATTTTACATGCCACCTACATCAACTCAACATTTTCCTTTGTGGTGAGAGTTAATCACCACCCTTGTCATATTATTTTGCTGATCTTATTGAAGATATGATTTGTCAGGGGGGATTCTTTATCTTATTAGGGGTACGGGTTGGAAGGGACCTCTGGAGATCACGTAGTCAAATCTCTCTGCTAATGCAAGTGCACAGATTGTTGGAAGCTACAGAGAGGACATGCAGAAAGTGAGGGGAAGCTTGAGCAGAAAAGTACATGACAGCTTTCTTATAGAATATGGGGAGAGGGGCTGAATTTTTTGAAAAATTCAGAAACCTGACCTCCTGTAACAAGGTGACCCACTTAGTGGATGAAGGAAAGGCTGTGGATGTTATCTGCCTTGACTTTAGTAAAGCTTTTGGCATTGTTCCCCACAGCATTCTCCTGGAGAAACTTCTCATGGCCTGAATGGGTATATGGTTCTCTGAATAAAAGCTTATTGGGATGGCTAGGTCCAAGAGTGGTGGGGAATGAAGTTAAACTGAGTTGGTGGCTGGTCACAAGTGGTGTTCCCCAGGGCTCAATACTGGGCCCTGTTCTTTTTTATACCTTTATGAGAAATCTGGATGAAGGGATCAAGGGCACCCTCACTAAGTTTGCAGACAACACCAATTTACGCTAGAATGTTGATCTGCTAGACAGTAGGGAGGCTCTGCAGAGGAATTGATGGGCAAAGGTCAGTTGTATGAGGTTCAGCAAGGCCAAGTGCCAGGTCCTACACTTGGGTCACAATAGCCCCATACAATGCGACAGGCATGGGAAAGAATGGCTAGAAAGCTGCCCAGCAGAAAAGGACCTGGGCATGCTGGCTGACAGCTGGCTGAACATGAGCCAGCAGTGTGTTCAGGTGGCCAAGAAGACCAACAGCATCCTGGCCTGTATCAGGAATAGTGTGGCCAGCAGGAGTAGGCATATGATTGTTCCCTTGTATTCAGCACTGGTAAGGCCACACCTCAGATACTGTGCTCAGTTTTGTGTTCATCACTACAAGAAGGATTTTGATGCTGGAATGTATCCAGAGAAGAGCAGAAAAGGTGGCAAAGGGTCTAGAGCACAAGTTCTGTGAGATGCTCCTCATAGAGGGTACAGGGTTGTTTGGCCTGGAGAAATGGAGGATAAGGATCTCGCAAGTAACTGACAGGAGGTTATAGCAAGGTACAGCTCAGCCTGTTCTCCCAAGTAATAAGTGACAGGATGAGAGGAAATGCCCTCAAGTTGGACCAGGGGAGATTTAGGGTGGACATTAGGAAAAATGTCTTCACTGTAAAGGTTGTAAAGCATTGGAATAGTCTGCCTAGGGAAGAGGTGGAATCACCATCCCTGGAAGTATTTAAAAGATGTGCAGATTTGGCACTGAGAGACATAGTTTAGTGGTGACCTACAAGTGTAGGGTTAGCAGTTGGACTGTATGATTTTAAAGATTGCTTCTAATCAAATATTTCTATGATAATATACAGTGAGGCCATTGTAATAAGGTTTTCTTTGCTATTTGTTAAAAATTGGTGTTTACCCCCAGTCATGGAAGGGATAGTTTCTGTTTGCAGAGGACTCATCTCTGACATGAGATGTGCCATCTAGAGAGTCAAGATGCATCAGCTGTAGAGAACCATACCCCAGATAACCTTTACAGGGAGTATGCACTGAGGAAGAAGTTGTGAGGTTATAGTCACAGTGGTAAAGGATATAAGAGGAAAAAGTTTGTATTAAACTAACTGAGAGAGTCAGGAAAAACAGGCATACTTTTACGCATACAACATTTCTCCTTATAATCTGTCCCTGTAGTCTGTGTGATCTTATCTATTGTGATGAGAGACATTGTAAGTAGCAGGCTGGTATTTGTGAAGCAGGAAATGCTACATTAAAGAAGACAGGAAGATGTGAATGAGAACAAAACATGAACATGGCAATACAATAAATGCAATGTGCGTAGGAGACAGTGGAAGAAGGGTGTGAGGAATCATAGAATCATAGAATGGTATGAGTTGGAAGGGACCTCTAGTCAAATCTCACCTAGTCAATTCTCACCTAGTCAAATCTCTCTGCTAATGCAGTTGCACAGGTTGTTGGGAGCTACAGAGAGGACATGCGGAAAGTGAGAGGAAGCTTGAGCAGGAAAGTACGTGATGTTTTTGCAAGAAGTTCTTGAAATGTGGTACAGGGAGGACAGAAAGTTAGGAAGAGCTCAACACTTAGTGTGAAGCATGGCCAGAGAAAGTATTTGATAAGAGTCCTCACTTCTCTCACCAGGGCAGGCAGAATCAAGGAACAGGAAGGAAAGGGGAAAAACTAAAGAACTGATGTAAGCCACTGACAAATGTGAATGAAGGAAGGGTGGGGAAGTTCCTGTCATGTTGACAGAAAGGGAGTTTCTGTGGGACATGGAAAATGTTTGAGTAACAAGTGGGATGCTACACGTCAGAAGAGAGGGAACAGCCTATCAGGAACAAGCTGAGTCTACCCAATACAAATATATGAGTTATTTCCATCGTTGATGTGTATAAGCCTTAATATGCATTGAAGATACAGCAACTCTGCCCTGAAGATACATGGACGCTGCAACTGTCTCGCCTTTCCTGTCACACCTTCCACTTTCTCCTGAGCCAGAATTAATCCCATATCCTCGCCTCTCCTGCACTCTGGGTCCTCGGTCCAGCTCTGATTGTCCTACTTATCTATTGTCCCTGTGATAACTGGAGCATAACTTGAGATAAGGACTCTGGAGCTACTTGCAAATAATGTGCTGCTTGAAGCAAAGGCACTAATGAGCTTTGCGGAGAGTGTGTGCTGAGAAAGGCACCAGGAGGAGAGAAGAAGAGCAAAGGGTGAGCACTTCATCTGAAGAAGAAACAGACTGGGACACCATCACAGTGAGGAAGATAAAGGTGTGGAAGCCTCAGGACGAAAGGTAGTGTAGGAGGATGGAGCCACAGATAGTTAAAAATAACAGTACAATACAGATAATGTGGCACTCCCCTGGCATTTTAAACCTGCTGCCTTTGTAAACCTTTCTGTATTTTGAAAAGCAAGCCATATACTGAATTGTTATATTTGCTACTGACTAGCCAGGACCACTGGTTTTTTGAGGCTCTCATTTTGTCCAGCAACCCTCATTTTCTTTACTGTGGGTCTAGTGGCTGTAACTGAGTCTTCAGCAGAGAGCTCTTTGCACCCTGCCTGACATAAATATTGATGTATCCCCAGTTATGCTTTTATTTCTCTAGAAGGAAGATGGCCCTTTTTAGCTTGTATCAGTATACTGACTAGCCCATGTGATAATGATTTTTTTCAATGTTTTTGGAGAATTGCAAGTTTTCCAACTCCATAGCTGTTCCAACTAATGTTTTAGTCTGTGTGCAAGGCCACATACTGGATGGGACTAAGTGGCAGCAAACGTGCCAAGGCTTTGAACCTCCTGGTACTTGTAGTGGGTGTGAGAGAAAGAAAGAAAGAAGGAACACTGAATAAAGGACAGGGAATTATGAAGTGGAGGATATCTCTGCAGTAACAGAGCAACATAGAACAGAAAGATGTTGTCTCATTAAGGTAGAGCAGTTTATTGCTACAGCCATATCTTTGAATTGCCTTTTTTTTTCCCAATAAATCAGATTTTTATCTTTGAAATACATAATATAAGAGTTTCTTAATCTTTCTCCCCACCTCTGTTGCCTTCATTCTCTCACTTCCAAGTAAGACTGTGAGGTTCTTTTGCACATGTGGTACCCCTCAAGGATCTGTATTTGGACTAGTGCTGTTCAATATTTTCATCGATCATATTGGTAGTGAGATTGAGTGCACCCTCATAAGAGCTGCAGATGATACCATGCTGAGTGATGCAGTTGATAAGTGTGAAGAATGGGATGCCATTCAGGGGAACCTGGACAGGCTGGAAAGGTGAGCTGTGAAGAACCTCAAGAGGTTCAATGAAGCAAAGTCCTGTACCTAGGTCCTGTACCTAGGTCAGGGCAATCCTTGATATAAATACAGGCTGGAGGATGATGAAGTTGGGAGCAGCCCTGCAGAAAATGAATTGGGGATGCTGCTGGATGAGAAGCTGAACGTGAGCCAACAATGAGCACTTGAAGCCCAGAAGGCCAGCACTGGAGGACTGTGTCCAGCTCCTGAGCCCTCAACACAGGAAGGACATGGACCTGATAGAGCAGGTCCAGAAAAGGGCCACATAAATGATCAGGGGGCTGGAACACCTCTGCTATAAGGACAGGATGAGGGAGCTGGGGTTGTTCAGCTCTAGGGAGGCCTAATAGCAGCCTTCCAGTACCTGAAGGAGACCTATACGAGAAGGCTGGAGAGGGACTGTTAATGGCCTGTAGCGATAGGATGAGGGGGCAGTGGTTTTAAATGAGAGAAGAGTAGATTAGATTGGATGTTAGGAAAAAGTTCTTTACTATGAGGGTGGTGGAACACTGGAACAGGTTGCCCAGGGAGGTAGTTGAGGCCCCACCCCTGGAGATATTCAAGGTCAGTCTTGACAAGGCTCTGAGCAACTGCTAGTGGAGGATGTCCCTGCTCAGTGCAGGGGGGGATTGGACTAGATGACCTTTGTAGGTCCTTTCTAACACATACCGTTCTATGCTTCTATGATCTCTAGTATAAATTTATCCATGAACATTTTAAAGCAGCTTACTGTCAGTTCTTGTGTCAGAGTTTACTTTTGCCTTCAATAACTTATGTCCTTAGTGCTCACTCCTATCTATTTCTGGAGAGTAGCCAGCTCCCTGCTTTGGGGGAGCTTTGCTGTATTGTCCCAGCTGTGCTTTTCTCCTCTGCTTCCACCTAAGAGGGTCTCCGTTTTCCTGCTTCATACAGTGATGACCTCTAATGCTCAGAGGACTCTCTGCCTGTGGTAATGAGATCTAGTGGCTGCAGCAGAGAAAGGTGTCAGCAGTTCTGGATCGTATTCCACATCCAGTTATTGAACAATGTGAGATTTGGGGACGGACATTTATCTTTGTTTCCCTGCAGGCTCCAGTAATAGTCACACATCTCCATTTTACAGTAAAATTGCTATTACTATGCCAAATCAATTATTAATACACACATTACAATATTTTCCAGTATCCTGTAGCAATGAAATCTGACTGTGTGCCACTCACTGCTCATTAGTTTGTGGCATGACGTGTATGTGTGGTACCCATAACTCCTGCGTCTACACTCCATGTTCCCAGATACACATAATCCTTTCATATAATCCTGCCTTTTTCATTAATTGCATGCTTCCCAGTAATATTTTTTAATATTTTCAGTGCTTGCTGAAATGTAAGTAATGTAACTGGGAAATAATGATTGAAGTTAGTGACTGTCATTTAGAAGGAAAATTGATCATGACTGATTAGAGCTGCACACATCATGTCTTCACCTGGGTCTTTCTCATGCAGTGGGAGAGGTGTTGATACTGCCCAGATCTGGTGAGCAAATGTGCATTAGACCAATATACATTGCACAAAAGCTGTTGATAAGTTCTGTTGGGCTTATTTCACCCATGCCATTGAGGATATGTGGTAGCACTTATATTGTGTTACACTCATCACACCACTCATTAGGCATCGCATTAAGACTCATAAGCCTTAATGACCGTCTATCTTGAGTCTAATTTGTGAACAAAGCTTTCCACTTCAGCGTGGTTTTATATCTACACATATTGTTCCCAGTCAGCATAGTATGAAAGGGGAAATATTTTGGGGTATGATATCCAATTGTTTTTCAGAAACTTACTGAAACCTGAGGATGGAGCATGTAGAAAGAAGAGGCGCCACCCTTCTCCGCATCGGTTCCCATGTAACTCCTGCCTTAACTCAGGAGCAGCTCTCCTGGGACTGCATTACCTCCTTCTCCCACCCACTATGGCCTGCAGGTCTTGGGCCTTAGCTTCTCTCATACTTTTGTCTAAGGCTGAATTAGTGTGTTTTTAATAGATGCTTTTTCCACACCAATGAAAATAGCTTGCTTCAATGCCATAGCAGTTCTCTAGGCTTATTATCACTACTGATTTAGAGACCTCGGCAGCACTGTAGGAGCCATTTAAATAGCAAACTCTTCAGGTTTATGGATTTCTGCTTTTTTACAGAAAAATTTAAATGATGAGCTCAAAGATCAAGTAATTTTCATTTTTTATATGTGATGGAGCAATTTATTTTGAATCCATACTTTGTTTTCAATAGCATAGGTCATCAGGAATAAGTAAAGTGCCTTTCTGATGTGTAATGGGTCATTATAGTATTACAGTCCCCAGTCACCTGTGATTTTTATTCTCACACTCATCTCCAATAGCCTGTACTTTGCAAATTTGAGTGCCTCCAGAAGGGAGATCAAATGGATCAAGCAATTTGGTGCTAGGCTTTTCCTTTTAGGTTTTACCCCAACAATGTTTTGGTTAGAATCACAGTCTCACAGAAACGTGTACTGTGCATAACACTAAACTGCTTGTATCTCAGCACAGGAAAGAGGTAGGCCAGAATTCAAAGGGTCAATTTGAGTGCCTCCAGAAGGGAGATCAAAAGATAGGTAGAATGTCTGATGCTTATGAGTAGCAGAGCTGCTGTGATATCTTGCTTGAAATAGTGGTACATTGTGCTGCAGTTTATGTTGTGAAGGTTTTCAGGTACTGATAAAACCCCAGAAAGGGAGTGAGCCTGGTTGTGTTCTCTGTTGGACTGTGTCAGTACTGAGGACTCTCACTCTGTGGCAAAACTGTGTGGAGTGGAATTGTAGTAGAGCTGGTACTGGATAAACGTTTAGTGAATATTGATCTATACAAAACGTCATTTCTCCTTTTTGCATTTATTAGATCCTGTTGGTCAAGCATGTAGATTTGAGATATTCCAGAGAACTTAGATAATGGGTACACTACATGAAGAGCAAATGAAAGTCATGCTGAAGCTTTTTAAAGTGTTCATTTATGCACAGTAACAAAAATACAATGAAAATAATAAATTATAAAATGTGGAGGCTGATCTATACAGTGTACTGACTCCTGGATTTCAGTGGAAATCAATGTTGACTGTTGGTGCTAAGCATCTCTAAACATCAAATGTCTGGTTTCAGACCTAGGTTAAACCTCCACTGACTTCAGGTACTCCTTTAATCAGAGTAAGGACAGAAGTATTTAGCCTCCTGACAGTCATTCTTCTTGTAGTGCTGTGTCACTGTGTTGCTCTGCTTGATTCATGGATATAAATTGCTTTTCTTTAAAAATCCAGTGTGCCTTCTATGCATAGACAGAAGTAGCACAAGAAATTACAGCTGTTGCTGGTGATTAAAATTGTGTTTCCTAAGGTCACAAATGGAAATGGCAGGAAAGAAAAGAGGAAAGATTACTGTAAGGGGTGTCCTCTAATGAACTCCCAAGCAACACGTTAAGACAAGCAATGATAAGGATCAGTCAAAGAGCTAGTGTATCTCAGTGCTCTGTTCTGCTTGTATTTCTTATAAAGAAATCTAAAGATCACTTTGTACATAGTGTATCTGTTTTGGGGAGTGTGTTTGTAGCATTTTTGCCTCTGTTAAGGGGGAGTGAGCACCTTCAGTTTTAACATATTTTCAAGGTCCACTATGCAAGCATGAATCTTTTCCCTAGAAAAACTGCATGTGTGTGTCCAAGGTTAAATATTAGCCATTAAAATGATAGCTGTACAGGAGCAATCGTATGGAGTACAGCACAGCATGTGGGACTGGGGATGAGGCCTTGTTATTTATACTGGATTACCTGGGAGGAAACCCGGGATCCCCAAAACTGATCTCTGCACCCCTCCACCAGTGGAAAAAATCAGGCATTTCAGACTAGTGTACCTTATTCTAGGAAATTCTCCTCCTCGTTACTTCAGAGCAAATATTACCTCATCATCACATGCTAGGCAACATACCAAGAGAAAAATTCTTTCCAGTTCAAAATGTTACTATCAATTTTTGCACATGAGGCAGCATCACCGATGTCTCACAATGAAATGTTCGTGCTTCTGATCTACTTTACTACCTAAGGCAGAGGTTGCTACCAAATAACCATAAACTATCTGCTTGTTTTCTCAGCTATTGCTGTTTAAAGGCACTTACCAGGTGAGCAAATTCTGGTTTAGTAGATTTCAGGTAGATAGCTGTACATTATAAAAAGGAGAGGTTTTACAGTGTAGAGAAATACACTATTCTGACAACAGTGATTTACTGACATCTGCTAATTTGTAAACTGTATTTACCAGACCTGCTGTCTGTGCTCTTGCAAGCATTTCAGAGCAGATGAAGCCATTAGAAAAATCTTTCTTTTTGGTAGTAACATTCTCTAATTTGTTGTCTTTCTTTGTGTTTCAGAGAGAGCAAAACAAAAAGCAGCAGCAAATTTCACTTTACATTTCTTGACCTGTAGGATTAAACCAAACTTGTGGTTGATTTTTGTTGGTTTTGTTTTGTTTTGTTTTTTTTGTTTTATACAGCAAGAGAAACTACAGAAAGGGACAATTATTGGGCAGAACTAACAAAACATTCCTATGTAAGGGGCATAAAAACCAGCAAATGCCTTCTGGCTCTCATTTGCTCTAGCAAGGATGAAAATAGATCATCAGAAGATTAGCAAATATCAGATATCCTGAAGAATGAGAGCTTGAATTTTTTGTACAAACATTTATTTTTTCACCAAGACCTCCAAAGAACAAAGTGCTGATTCTAAAATGTAAATGTTATGGCTGATTACGAAATTACAGCAAGGGAGCAGCCCGGTGGGCATGGGGATTTATGATGGATGCTACAGAGCTCATCACAGCAGGGACAGTTTTTAATAGAAAAAAAGAAGAGGAAAATTCGTGTGCTGTTTCCACCCCTGCATGGGGAGAGAGCCAAGAAAAAGAGCTAATAGTCCACCCATGCTCACCCATGCACACTGCTGGCATTGGTCCTACAGACTCAGCAGCAAGGCCAAAAATGAACAAAAATGCTGTGGGAGCTTCCCTGCCTCCCTCTCTCCCTCCATCAATATATCAGGGCTGTGGAAAACAAAGACAGCATCAGGCTTCACGTGGGATTTCTCAACAGGACTCCTCTCTCATCTCAGATCTGAGAGACTGTAGTGATTTGTATCTTCGAATACATCTTCAGTTCATTTTCCTTTTAATGATGCTGAAGAAAGGGATGTCAACACAAATGAAGATGTATCTGTCACTGCTTTGGTTTCTAGCAGCAGGCAGGCTGATGTTTGGAGGTGGCTAGAAAAAATACTGTGATTTGTTTTGGTGTTGGTTTTCTAAAGAAGGGGAAAAATGCCAGCACTGATAACTGATTGACTCAGAGCATATAAAACCATAAAGAAAATGTGCTCAAAGATTTTCTTCAAAAGCATGAGACCTTTGAAATGTCACTATGAGGCTTCAGAGTGGCTCCTCTTGCATGGCCATACCCTGTGTCCCAGAGACCTTGATATGGATGTGGAAATGAGCACTATCTACCCTTGTTAGGAGGTTTTGTGGGATGTTTTGGGTACTGTATCCTATGAGAAATGTCCATCAGAGGAACACAGTTCACAGATGATGTTCTAGGTAAGAAGTATCCAGGTTCAGTCTCTAAGAGTCACAGAGTGACTTAGGCTGGAGGTGCCTCTGGAGAACACAGTCTCAAGCTGTGCCAGGGGAAGTTTAGGCTCGAGGTGAGGAGAAAGTTCTTCACTGAGAGAGTCATTAGCCATTGGAATGGGCTGCCCAGGGAGGTGGTGGAGTCACTGTATCTGGAGGTGTTCAAGAGGGATTGGACATGGCACTTGGTGCCATGGTCTAGTCATGAGGTCTGTGGTGACAGGTTGGACTCGATGATCTTTGAGGTCTCTTCCAACCTTGGTGGTACTGTGACTGTGAGCATGTAGTCCAGCTCACAGCAGAGCTGGCTGCCATGGATTGATCAGGGCCATATCCAGTAGGATTTTGAGTATCTCCACGGATGGAGATCCTGCAACCTCTCTGAGCAACTTGTGCCAGAGCTTGTTCACCCTCACAGCAGAGAAGTGAATCATGATGGCAACACTTCCAAACTCAAAAACTAATTGTTATTAACCTTTTCACCGTTTTTTGTTTGGCTTGGGGTTTTTCTGTGGTGTGGGGTTTTGGGGGGGTTGTGTTTGGCTTTTATTGGTTTGTTTGTTTGTTTTTTGGGAGGAGATTGGTTAGCTGGGGTCTTTTTATGAGAAAAAAAAAAATAAACTATTTTCATTAAAAGAAAGCATGTTTTTAAAGGTCCCCTGTTTTTTCCTCAACAAACTGCACATGAGCATGAACACTTTGGGAATAATCCCACTACTTCTTTCTACATGCCAGAGCAGCACCTGCCTGTGGATTGCCTTGCACTGTTGGTAGAACAGTTTGTGATACTGTTGACCATTATTAACATTATTTATTTAGCACCTGGCAAATGGAGCCAGACTCTTTGTGCTAGGTACTGCGCAAACAAACTGGAAGGAAGATAACTTGTTCTCAAATAAGGTGTTCTTTACCTGCTAAACAGTAGGCTGCAAAGAAGTGGGTGGAGGGAAGCAAGAACACCAAAGCTTTTGTGCTAATCTCTGAACTTTAAAATGGTTTCCCTCATCATAGCTATATGTGGGAGGAGAGCAAGATCCTTGCCATGCTACCTGAGGGTGTTAGGTAGTCAGACAGAGATGTTCTGCAGGTGTGACCTTCTCTGGAGACATGTGAAATCACTCTGGTGCCTGCTGGGCTCTGTATTCATCCTTTAAAAGCTGCAGTACAAATGCCTTTATCAATTAATTCATATTTTAGAAGGACACACTTTATAAAAAGCCTAAGAAATAGCAATTTACATTTTTCAGTTGTGGTGGTTTTCTGCCAGAAAATTAGCTCAAAAGAAAAAGAAACAAGTGCACAGTTACTTCTTCTCTTGGAAAAATGCCTTTCCATTGAAAATACCTATTTTTGAGTCTGCAAACAAGAGCAGTGTGGGATTTCCTTTCCAGATATTGCTTCCCAAGTTGAAAAAGAGAGGAAGGAAAATCATGTTTTTACCAGAGGGAGAAGATAACGTGTTTAAAGTGGCAGATGTCAGAGTTTTGAAGGGTGTCTAGGACATTTAGAGCAGTCTAATGCTTGTTCTCATAAATGCCTACACTGAAAAGAATGCCCAGGAAGATTAAGAAAGTGGGTGAGGTGTCAGAGTCAAGCACATATCACATGAAAATCATGTTATTTGGAGATTTTAAAGACAACGTAAAAATTTATCTAGGCGAGCACACCTGGGTACCCCATCCTCAAAACAAAGCATGGAGCTCTGGAGGCTCCTTCCAGCTGCATGTTCTTGGCATTCTGTAATACTGTTTATTCATACACTCAAAATGAGAATTTTGCCATGCCAAGTCTCAGAGTCCACTTTGGTCAGAGCCATCCTGACTGTCCCCGGGCACGACTCTTTGTCCGTGCTTTTCCACCTAGCTCAGCTCACTTGACCATGAATTTTTGCTGGGGGTAAGCTCACGTGAAGGAGAATTACTCTCACAACGTACCCATCTCCTTCCTCTTTCTGTGAAACTGTTTTTCCTGTAACTCCAGAGTCAGCAAAATACATTAGTTTATGATTTCCACATGTTATAATCACATATGTTACAACTACAGGTTTCCTGAAACTTGGAAAAGATACTCATGTTCTTAAATCAAAGCTAAATAGAAGAAAGCATCAACAGCTTTTGATACTTTTGTTCACTTGTCCTTTCCTTTTCCTTTCCCTTTTCCCCCTTTTTCCTTTTCCTTTTTCTTTTCCCTTTCCTTTTCCTCTTCCTTTTCCCTTTCCCCTTCTCTTTTCCTTTTTCTCCTTATAATCCACACATGGTGTTAAGTTACTAGTTATGTCAGGGATTTGAGAGATTTGCATGTATTTACCCAGTTTTGGCTGGTGTTTTTTCTTTAATACTTGTTTAAGCATGAACAGTTTGAGGGCTTGGTGTAGTGAGGAGTTAATGGTGTCTTTGCAACCTGCTACATGAAGTTTTGCTGTATGCTGGTCTATTACACCTAGTTAGACAATATCCCATTTTGGAATGACAAACTACTTATTTTTGCAAGATGAAAGAAAGGAAACTTGAATGGGTCTCTCAGGCTTCTCAAAGGAAAAATTCCTATTAGTAGCAAGGAAGAAACTTCATTACTTGAGCAAGAACTCAGTGCTAATGACACTGGTGCCAACTTTTGCTTCTAGCCAGGCAAGCATTTGGAAGGCTGTGGTGGAAATGTTGTCTCACTGCTTCCTAGTATCCTAAGCAGTGCCAACCTGCCGTAGCAGCTGGGTGTACCCCCACTTGAAATGCTCAGTGTTGCCCTTTGCCTAACACTGCCCAGATCATGTGGCTGCCAGAGCCTATCACTGGTGCCCTGTCAGATAAAGCAGCCAGCAGTGGCCCTAGTGCTTGCTGCAGGTGGAAGGTAGCATCTCACATTCTGAGGACTTGCTACCACAGTGGTTTCTCACATGGTTTGGAAGCAGGAGCTAGTATCCACAAAGATGTGGGCACACAAATCCACCATTAGCATCAAAGATGTCTGCAACTGGAAACTTCTTAGAGACTTGGCTGCAACACAGTTGCTGTGTCTGGCTTTGATTGCAGATGCAAGCAACAGCAAAGAAGCCAGACCATGGTGCAGGGTGGCACCTCATTCCTTCCCAAGGAGAGGCAGGACTGAGCATGCAGCCATCGCTTTGGCACAGGCACAGTTTGGGTCTCTTTCTGATGCTCTGTATGTGCAGACCATATGTTACATCCCAGCTTCCTCTTTCCTGTTCATTGCTATTCATTTTCCCATGTGCCATCCTCCCTGAAGCTCTTTCTTCTCTTCTAGTCTTTCTTGGCCAACAGACTGCAGTTCCAAGGTCATCTTCAAAAGAGGTACAGATCAGTCCCTGAGGTGATGCTGGAAGCTGATCCTCCAGCAAAGACTGGAGAAGCCTTGCCTTTCAAGGGAGCTCTCAAAGTGTCCTCTGAAACACAAAGCCATTTACTAGGTTATGACATAGTTATTCCCTTGACCCACATAGTAAAGCAGATGTAAATGTGTAGTTTTATGGGAGACAGCCAGTTTTATGACAGATTTAAGTACTGTCTTTTTGTTACTGCACTTCTGGAGGGCAGTAATTGCCTGCAGATTTGGGCTCTGCAGGTTGGCCCCTGATGAAGAGAAACTCGGGGAGGATGAGGCATCTGTGATGTAAACTGGCCAGCAGAGGCTCACTCTCGCTCCAAAGCAGAAAGCACCAAATAGCAGGAAACTATTTCAGTCTGTGTAGCTTCTCTCCATCAACACATAGCCCCAAAAGCTCTTTGACTGTTTCCTCTTTTCCACATTCCTGCTTCTTTGCCAGGCGATTCCTGCCACTTTCTCTGAGCTTTTCTCCTCTCTGGTGTTTTTGCTAGCCAGCATGAATACTGAGAGATTCCTGTGGCTCAGCTAGTTAGCATAAAACCATACCCTTTTTATATTCCATTGCAATACATGGTGTAAAACAATAGCCACAGAAATGCAAGCACCAACAAAGTAAACTTTCACCTCCATGCAAAGGAAAAAAAGGGTCCGTTCAAGACAGTAATAACCATGTAAAATCATTATGACTAGTCTTATATAAAAGTGGCTTCAGTGATACTTAGCCAGTTTCCAGCCTATTCCAGCAAGATTTAATTTAATCCATGCTGGAGTTAGTGTTTTCTTTGGGACTGCAATGTTTTTCTCCAGCCCATATTTACTAAGTAGATGCCAGGTCGGTCTGGGACCAGTGATGTTTACAAGGCCAATATTATGGGGATTTGAGCAGAAAACAAAGAAAACCCGTACACAAAATGGAGCAGTTCTCAACGGAAGCTCAAAAATGCTAGCATGGGGTCATGGGGTGTTTGTCTCAGATTCAGAGATGTTGCTTGTCTCTGATTCACTCTTTCATCTGTTAGTAAAACTATACTGTAGAAGAACAAAAAGGAATTTGATTTTTTTGGTGTCCTTTCCAAGCAGCTCCAAGATACAGAGGAAGAGCTCTCAGGATGCCAGAGCCAGCGAAGTCCACCTCTGCCCCTAAAAAGGGCTCCAAGAAAGCTGTGACAAAGACCCAGAAGAAAGGTGATAAGAAGCGGCACAAGAGCAGGAAAGAGAGCTACTCTATTTACGTCTACAAAGTGCTGAAGCAGGTCCACCCTGACACTGGCATCTCCTCCAAGGCCATGGGCATCATGAACTCTTTTGTCAACGACATCTTTGAGCGCATTGCTGGAGAAGCATCCCGCCTGGCCCATTACAACAAGCGCTCCACCATCACCTCCCGGGAGATCCAGACAGCTGTGCGCCTGCTGCTCCCAGGAGAGCTGGCCAAGCATGCTGTTTCAGAGGGCACCAAAGCTGTCACCAAGTACACAAGCTCCAAGTAGCCATACATCACCTCTCCAGTGGGACCATCAAGCGCTGGACCCTCTGCGCAAGCACAGGTGGGTGGCCACAGTCTGGGTAAACATCACAGCTATTATCCACAGCAATTTACAGCCTTGGGATGGGCATGAGAAGCTGGAAGATGAAACAGTGATCTGGATGTGAGCTGATTTTTATAGTCTGTTTGGGACATGCATTGGGTTCAGCGAGGCTGGTGAAGGAGGCCTTTGTTTTCACACCTCATCTGAAGAATGGACTGACATCCAAACTCTCCTCTATGCTTCGCAAACATGCATGTTTGGTTGGCACTGTCAGGAGAGACTGGCAGCAGCAACACAGTGATGCCATTTCTGAAGTCTTCCTGTTTAGCTGCTTTCTCACAGTCATCCAAGATGGGTACTGAGGAGTCAGCGCTGGTATCCTCTCCCTCATAGCCTGGATCCGTCCTGGTGTGCAGTGGCACAGCCCAGCCTGTGCTGGCAGAAGTGGCATCAACTGTAACTGGGCATGAGCTGTGGAATAAAATCTACATTGATTCAACAGCTATCTGTGCTTGACAGACTGTTTTCAAGAGCAAGCCTGGCAGGCACGTAGATGGCCAGGATGATACCAAGCGCTATTCCTCCTTGTCACTCACATTGGATGAGCCATCAAACAGACTGAGGGTGCTGGCACTGGAACTGCCTGCTGCCTCTCACCTTGTGCCAAAGCAGATGAATGGGCAAGGTGGGAATGCTGGGGCTGGGTTGCTACCTTCCCCTGTTTTGTCTGTTTTAAGGACTTGGTTTGGTCTGCAAGACATTGCTGATTCTGCTGCTTTTCAGAGACTATTCCTGCCTTGACGCTGCCTGGGTTCCCCAAGACAGAGTGGTCCCTGTGGGAATCCCCTCCCCTGTGAGTGCTAGGGTGGTGCAGGACAAACAGCACAGAGGCATCAGGAGGGGACTAGGATTTGGAAAGACGTGGAGTGGGAACAGAGGTGGTTAATGCAGAGATCACTGTGGGCAACTCACTTGGTCCTGCCTTGCCTGCTTTACTCACCAATTAGAGAGCAAAACCAAAACCTGGGGCTGGATGGATACATAGGGATGCTTGCCTACATCCCAGTGATACTTTAAATATTAAATAATTTTAAACCGTGTCTGATACTCTCCACATCTTTTTAAGTCCACAACAAGGTAAGCAATAATAAAATCCTGATAAAAGCCATAGAGATTAGTGGAGGAATGTCTTGGTTACAAGTTTATCTTGCCCAAACTGCTGGATAGCATGTGTAGAACTGGTGTGAAGTTGAAGCTTCCTACTCAAAATACAAAATTAGCCCTCAAAAAAATAACAAAATCTCTGGTAGGCAGTAATGCTCAGATAAAAATTATTCATGTCTAAAATAACAACTGCTTTCTGCAGCTTATTCTGTAAATAAAAAGGGCTGGAAAGAAACAAGATCCAGAACTAAGTGCAGGTTCTCCCAGACTCCAAGACCTTTCTTTTAACTGAAAGGTAAATTCATACCCCAAAATAGCAACCTTGCAGTCCATTTCTCACTTTCTCCTATGTTTATCTCTATCCTGTTTCTTTACACTTTGACTGATGGGGACTCTAGCAAATTTATGTTGCTTTCGGAGCTGTAGGACTATGTTTTTATGACAGTGTTGCAGTCATTTGCCAGTTGGTTTGAGAAAAGGTCCATGTGGAGGTGCTCAACCAAGAGATCTCAGAAACCGCATGGCAGCACTGGGGGTCATGTGGTCTCTGTGGAAGAGAAAACATCAAGTTGCTTATGGACTGCTTCCATCTCCCTTGTTTCAGTTTGAACACCCCATAAAGGAGCTTTCCTACCAGACTTTGCTCATTGATAGCACACAGCCATGTTTCATACTCTAATGCCATCAGGAATCCCTAGCAATGTCTTTCAGAAAGAGCAAAAGCCGGATGTCAGCATCCACAATGCGCAGCTCCCAGTAGCTGCAGCTGTACTTGGTAGCATTTGTATCCTGTGGGGCTTGGGTAGGATGCTTTGGAGGTGACAGCTTTGCACTTCCTTTTGTTTTCCAATCAAATTGGCAGGATCAGATAAAAAAGATGAAACTGTGCATGTGCAGTAGGCCTAGAGCCACTGTCCGTGGCTCCTTTCCCACCAGAAATCAGAGAGCAGATGATGCAGAAGAGGAATATAGGGAATGAAGAGGAATATAGGGAATGAAGAGCTAGCTGGCAACACTGCAGCTTTTTCCTCCCATCTCTATGATCTGCAGGTTAGCATTCTTCCCATGAGGGAGTCCTCCTGAAGGTAGGAGTTCGGAATGGCATCAATCCACTCTAGTACAAGCAGTGTGTACAAGCCAGGCTTACCTAGCACAGCCTCTAAATCCTCACTCTTTTGAGCAGAACAAAATCCTGCTCTACTGTCTGCAGGCTGTAGAAAGTGGAGAAAAAAAGATGAGATGTTGTCCCTCCATGGTCTCCTGGGCAGCTCAGGCAGCTGGGGACAAGGCTGGGCATTCAGACAAGAGCTGCTGTCATCATACACATACAGTACTGGTCTCATTTTTTTCTGCCACTGTTACCACTCTCCATTTTGGGAAATTATTTCAGACAGAGGAGAAATGGCAATTTAAGGCTATAAAAATACATGGAAGGTTTAAAGAGGATTTTTATATTGTCTTCAGTCAAGTGACTGAGAGTGGTCATGCTCATCCGTTTATAATTCAGGCTGTCCTTTCACACATGATTTGCTCTTCACTCTCCCTTTGTATCATTTCTTTTCTTGCCCCTAACAATGTGGATCACAGTGTTGAGGAACTGATCCAGGTTAAAATGAACCAGGTTAAAAAACTTTGTTTTAACGCAGGTCTGGTGCCTGCTCTGATCTGTCACTGTTGTGCAGACATTTGTGCCATCCAAGGGAAGGGCTAATCCAGGAAGGACTAGGTTGGCATAAGATAGGACTGCCACAGAAAGCAGTTGAGAAATTAATGGTCTTAGTGTTAAAGAAAAATGCAGAATTCTATGTGTCGTGCAGTGGTCCAATTAGCAGCAAAGGTGGGCCTTTTAAATACAGCAGGATGGCTCTTGCCCTTGCAGCGTCCCACAGTTTGTCCTAGAGTCCTGACACTGCAAATCAGACACATCCCATTTCTGCAGATCCCAGAGGACTCAACTGTTACACAAATGAAAAGAAACAGACTGAGAAGGGGATTCTGTTCCCATGCAGCCACCCAGCTGCAGTGGTTGAGGGTACTTGCTCAGCAGGCTAAAAGCATGAGGTACACCCTTCCCACAGCTGCCTGCTGCTGTACAGGAGTACGGTCACAGCAGTTTAACAGGAATCACTTTGGCTGTGATGAGCTTGGAGTAAGCCTTAATATAGTACAGGCAACAGAAAAAGGTCTACAAGGTCAAGTATCAGTTGTCCATTCAGTAACCTGAGGTGTGACATATTGCACAGTTCCCTGGTAAGGGGATTTGCTGTAGAAGATGAGTTCTGCACTTCAAGATTTTTGCTTTTGAGAAACATATACCTCCATCTCTGGTATTGAAAAATGTTTTTAAAACTAAGATAATACACCAAGCCCAACTATTCCTACCCAGAAGCATTCTTGTGTTTTGCTAATTAAGCAAAAACAATCAACTGGAGATTGGAAGTTGGAAAAGGAAGCTGAAAAGGAGTAATATAGCCTCGATATTAACCTCACATTAACACCATGGACATCACTGCACTAAGTTAATCGTTTTCATGTACATTTTAAGAGATAAAATTAGCTGTTACAGATCTAGTCCTGATTTTCTACCCTGCTTCCCAGAAGGGCTTAAAATCTATCCACTCTTTACAGCAGAGCTCAGTCTACAGAACTGAGTGGCTGTGTGCTTGGACATGTGCTCCTGATCAGGGCAGACAGGTCTTTAGTCAAGCACGGGGAAAACTAAAGACAAGTGTGGAGGATGAGTCTGTCCTGAACAGAGCTGCATGCCTTAGGAAGGAATGCTTAAGCTGAGACCACAGAAGAGCCCTAACCAGAGAAGCCATGTGTCTGTATGTCCTTCTGTCCTGGTGACAGGCAGCCATGTGGAGGTAGCCCCAAGTTCTGGCCACCCCTGGAGTCAAGCCTGGCATGGTCTTTGCACAGCCCCAAGCATTTGTCCCATAATAGCATTTTCTGACGGTTTACATCCAGACCAAATTGGTTACAGAGAAGGGAAGAATGAGAACTATTACAATCACTTGCTGCCAGAGTTTTTAGAGTTCCCTGGGACCAGCACCTGGGGAGCAACCCCTCATACTTACTCTCCATGCATGGTATTTTGTGGGCTTATGCACACAGTTTTTCTGACAGTGTTACATTAATTATGATCTATGTTATATTACTGCTGTTGAATGAGCTATCATACAGCTGATTACCTGTTTTCTGTTAAATGTATAAATAAAATGTAAATGCCAACATGTTGAAAGTCAGATGAGATCCACCTGTCTGGATGTCTTTGCTTCTGCTCTAAAACCAGGGTCCCTTCAAGCCCTACCTTTCTCCATCATATTTCCTCTAGACCTGGGGTGAGAGCAACCACCCTTCCAGTTGAAATGGAGGCTGGCTGGTCCTGGCAGAGGGTCAGTCATAAAAAACAGCAGCCTCTCACTGAGAGGACGTCATGGGCTGCCACTGAGACCTGATGGGGTGTCACTCTCCCCAGTTATTGGCACAGCATGAGCACATGTGTGTTTTCAAGCCCTTCCAATAAGTTTGCCCCGGGCAGAATCAAGTACTCTTGCCTAGTACCAATCCTCTGACTCCCAAGGTATGACACTTTTGACTTCCACAGATTAAGAACTGTGAGATTCTCTGGTTGGAAAATTGTTTTGTACACATTCAGGATTACCATTTATCTGAATTAACAATTGCTGCCACTAGAAACAGAAACATTTTTTCTTGGCCTATGAGATGTTTATAGACAGCAAACATGGAATAAGATGTAGCATCTGAAAGCCCCAAGAAGGAAACATCTTCCTTGTAATGAATGAACAGTAAATACACTCAAGTGAAACACTTAACCTGCTGGACATAAGCATCATAATGCACTTATTGGAGTGGGAAATATATGTGCCACAATAGAAGCTGTGTGCTGGAGAAACAAGCCAAGACTTCAGATATAGCATATATCAGAAATAGGAGCTTAAAAGATTTGGAGTCTGTTTAGAGACAGGTTCATAAGCTTAATGTAATTGGGGAAAGGCTGTACCTGGAGAAAACAAACCTTTGTAACTGACTGAGCTGAAGGCTGCCCAGAGAGGTTGTGGAGTCCCCTTCTCCGGAGACTTTCAAAACCCACCTAGGTGTATTCCTGTGCAGACTACCCTACGTGACCCTGCTTTGGCAGGGGGGTTGGACTCAATGGTCTCTTGAGGTCCCTTCCAACCTCTAATGTACTGTGATGCTGTGATTTCTTTCCAAAGAAATAAATTATGCTGCTTCTTAAGCCAATTTCCATTTTGATACCCCTTTGCAGAGCTGACACCTCAACCTCAGGAAGACCCATAATCTATTGTCATGCTCCTTCAAGTGGTTGGGTGATAACTAATTTTTATTATTTTTTTAATTATTCAGTTATAATTTAAAATTATTAGCTGGTTATTCAAAGAACAGTAGCTGGATTTAGGCACCACATGGTTAAAGCTGCTGGTAGAACCAGATGCAAGAGCTGAGGAGCATTTAAAAGTAACTGTGAAAGAGCAAGGTTTAAAAATAAGTAAAAGGAGCAGCAATTCATGCAACAAGCAGCCCACCTATTGAGCCCTTTGCCAACAAATGTTGGAGATGTTACAGATTGGTTCAAGAACATATTAAGAGAAATCTACTGAGAGTTGCTAAAAGCTATGTTGAAAAATATTAGAGACTGGGGGAATAGAACTGTTGATGTTGGAAGAGACCTTTGAGATCATCAAGTTCAACTGCTTGCCTAGAGTTCACAGTCGCACTACTACTGCTAAGATACTACCACTAAATCATGTCCCTAAGCACCCATTTTAGGGGAAATGACAACAAAGCAATGAGAGATCTGTGCAGCCATCCTCTTGGGCAGATGTGAGAAGCAGCTAAAAAGGTTTCCCAAGGACTGGAGTGGACAGTTTCAGAGTAAAAAGGAAATACGTGGGGAAATGCATTGGCAACCATTGATGTCAGGGTAAAATGTAATTTTGCATTCTGTGTGGACATAATCTCCTTCTTAGCACCCAGCTCAGCTCCTGGGATCATGCAGTGAGCTCAGAGGGTTGTGATCATCGGTGCAGAGTTTAGTTGGAGGCCTGTAGCTAGTGGTGTTCCCCAGGAGTCAGTACTGGGTTCAGTCCTGTTAATCATCATCAACAATGAAGATGATGCAGTGAGCCTTCAGCAAGTTTGCTGACAGTACGAGAATGAGAGGATTGGCTGACACCCTGTCAGACTTTGCTGTCATTCAGTGAGACCTCAACAGACTGGAGAGTTGAGCAGAGTGGAACCTAAGGTTGTTCAGCCAGGGCAAGTGTAGGGTCCTGCACCTGGGGAGGAATAATCCCCTTCACTAGTACAAGTGAGGGGTTGATCTGCTGGAAAACTGCTGCAGGAAAAAGGCCCTGGGAGTGCTATTGGACAAGTTCACCATGAGCTAGCAATGTGCTTTTATGACCATGAAGGCAAATGGTCTCTGGGGGTGCACTAAGGAGAGTGTGACCAGCAGCAGATTGAGGGTGGTTCTCCTCCCCCTCTACTCTGATGCTTAGAAGAAAGCATAAAAGAAATCTTTTTGTCTTCCTTTCCTGTATGGCCCCTGCACTTGCCTTGATGGTGGAGCATGTTAGCCTGGCCTACATGAAAGATGTAAGAGATGTTTTGTTTCTAAAATAGTTAGAGTTAATAAACACAGATGGTGTGAGAAAGAGAGAGGAATGGAGCTTCTGTTTTCTCATATAAAGGAAAGCTGTTCTCAAAAACATTTCTCATTTTGTCCCTCAAAGCACTTGATTTTAAAAAAATAATGCAGAGTTCCCTGCCTTTTAATGTCCATAATGATAATCCCCCCCCAAGAAAATCTCCGGCAGAATTCATTCAGAAAAAATAATTCTTGCAGATTTAACTGTCTTCTAAAGATAGAAGATTGTAATAGTAATAGAAATAAGACTGATAAGAATGTGGAAGGAATGGCAATGGTTGAGTGTGAGAGACTAAAAGGGACCAAAGACAGGAGACTATAAGTAAATGCTGTAAGACAGGTGGGTCCTGAGAAGACCTCAGCAAGGAACCCACATCTTTGGTGGAAGAAGATGGACACATGCATCCCGGTGTCTACATGCTGGTCAGACAGCTTGGACACATGTGGCTGGTGAGTATGTGGCTATGGGAACATGAATGTGAGTGAAATAGGTACTGCTTTTGTGGGATAACTGCCTAGCTTACCATGGGGCAGGAAGGCAAGTTGATTTAGTACTCTTTGGGACCAAGGTCATTTACAATCAGCAGGTGTTTGTGTTAAGTGAAGATCTGTGGAGCTCACCTGCCAAAGAGCTGGATGAGTGAGTCTTATGAAGATACGACAGCCTTGTTTTGGTTAAAACTGATGAAGCAGAGCTCTAATAACTTAAACACCCAACTTCAAAATAGATTTTGAGAGATGGGTTGCCCAAACCAAGACCTTTGCCTAATTAACTGCAATTTTAATATTAAAGTTGACACCCCTCAGTATGCTAATGAGCAAAACTGAGTATATCCTAAATATATATGATTATGTTATGCAACTCTCCTCCCAAGTCATGCTAAATGTCGCCTCGAACACAGGGACAGCCTGAGCTAGGGTGTAAAAGTCAAGAGAACGTCTGTCAGGGGAGTGTAGCAGCTGCAACAGGTGTGTGCAGGGGCGCTGCACCAGCAAGTGTGCAGGGACACCAGAACCAGCATGATTGAGGACAGTCAAAAGGCTATGCACCTTTTCCTCCACCCAAGACAGGAACATCTTCCTTGGTAAGAGCTGCACCTTCAGTATACAGCTTAACTTTTGCTGTTAGAGCTATTGCAAGGGTTTGCATCTCTGTCTCCATTGGATGTCACCCACAATTTACTAACCTGAGGTCATCTTGCAGTCAGTACCTTTATCACGCAATCCCAAATCTGTTGTACCTGTCATTTTAATAAATTAAACCACTTGATTGTTTTAACTTTCTGAACTTGTGTCACAGAAAGTCTTTATAAGGGCACTTGAAGGAGAGGCAAATATTAATTTTGCCAAATTGTTCGAGCAAGGGTCCTGGGCTCTGAATCAGGGAGAGATCGGGATCTTCCCCATAACCCAACAATAATTGGTATAGTTGACAGGATTGCCATGGACACACTGCTACAAGAATTTAAGTCTGCACCATCCCCAGAAGGAGTAGAATGGGCAGTAAAATTTTGTAAAGATAAGGATAAAGTGGTAGAGTAGATAGAATCATAGAATCAATAAGGTTGGAAAAGACCTCAGAGATCATCAAGTCCAACCTGTTGCCCAACACCTCATGACTAACTAAACCATGGCTTCAAGTGCCACATCCAGTCCCTTTTTGAACACCTCCAGGGACATGACTCCACTACCTCCCTGGGCAGCACATTCCAATGGCAAATTACTCTTTCTGTGAAGAACTTTCTCCTCACTTTGAGCCTAAACTTCCCCTGGCACAGCTTGAGACTGTGTCCTCTTGTTCTGGTGCTGCTTGCCTGGGAGAATAGACCAACCCCCACCTCGCTACAACCACCCTTCAGGTAGTTGTAGAGAGCAATAAGGTCTCCCTGAGCCTCCACTTCTCCAGGCTAAACAACCCCAGCTCCCTCAGCCTCTCCTCGTAGGGCTTGTGCTCAAGGACTCTCACCAGCCTTGTTGCCCTTCTCTGAACACATTTAAGAGTCTCAATGTCCTTCTTAAACTGAGGGGCCCAGAACTGGACACAGTACTCAAGGTGTGGCCCAACTCCCTGCTTCTGCTGGCCACACTATTCTTGATGCAGGCCAGGATGCTGCTGGCCTTCTTGGCCACCTGGGCACACTGCTGGCTCATGTTCAGCCAGCTGTCAACCAGTACTCCCAGGTCCCTTTCTGCCTGGCTGTTCTCCAACCACTACAACCCCAGCCTGTAGCACTACATGGGATTGTTGTGGCCAAAGTGCAGCACCTGGCACTTGGACTTGTTGAATGACATCATGTTGGACTCTGCCCATCTGTCCAGTCTGTCAAGGTCCCTCTGGAGAGCCCTTCTACCCTCTAACAGATCAACACCTGCTCCCAGCTTGGTGCCATCTGCAAATTTACTGATGACTGTCTCAATCCCCTCATCCAGATCATCAATAAAGATATTGAACAGGATGGGGCCCAGCACTGATCCCTGGGGGACACCACTAGTGACTGGCCTCCAGCTGGATGTGGCACCATTCACCATCACTCTCTGGGCTTGGCTCTCCAGCCAGTTCCTAACCCAGCACAGAGTGCTCCTGTCCAAGCCATGGGCTGACAGCTTAGCCAGGAGTTTGCTGTGGGGAGCGGTGTCAAAGGCCTTGCTGAAGTCCAGGTAGACCACATCCACAGCCTTCCCCACATCCACCAGGCGGGTCACCTGATCATAGAAGGAGATCAGGTTGGTCAGGCAGGACCTGCCCTTCCTGAATCCATGCTGGCTGGGCCTGATCCCTTGGCCATCCTGCAGGTGCGCAGTGATTGCCCCCAAGATGATCTGCTCCATAATCTTTCCTGGCACTGAGGTCAGGCTGACAGGCCTGTAGTTTGCAGAATCCTCTATCCATCCCTTCTTGTGGATGGGCATCACATTGGCCAGTAAAAAAATTATGGAACACTTCATGAATTTGTGTGTCATCCTCACGCAGGGGCCGTGCAAATCTTCTCTGTATTGTTCCAATTTTAGCACATGTGCTGCCAAAGCGAGCACAGATACATAATATGATGTAGGAGTATTAGAAGATCAAAAGAGGTAAAGGCAAAGGAATCACTTCTGTAGTGTTGGAGGCTTGCTTGTCAAGGGCACGGAGAGAAATTAGGCAGCTGCTTTCCCTGGAAGGAACTGAAAATGTAGAATAGACTACCCTGAAGTCCAGAAAGAAGGCATTGAAAGCATCAGTGGTTTTGGGGAGGGAGAGTCTGGAGAAATTAGAATCATTGGTCTCTGAGAAAGAAAAATCAGACAAGTTCCCAGCTTTTGTGAGAGAGTCAAGAGAAGCTGGAGACATCAGTGTCTTTGATAGAAAGAGCTGGGAAAAGCTAGTAACAGTGTTGGTTTCTGAAAAGGAGAAATTGGAAGCACTGTTGACTTCTGAAAGAGAGAGCCAGGGAAAGTTACAGACAGTGTTGGTTTTTGGAAAGGAGGAAATGGAAGCTAGAGTAGATACCCTCATTGCTGAAACCCAAACCCTAAATAGGGAACACTGGGAACTTAAAACACTATTTGCCTCAGCCAAAGAGCGAAGAAGGAAATTACAGGAAAAATTAAATCTTTTATTGGGCCTAATAGCATCCTCAATCTCAGTTAAACAATTCCACAAATCACTACACTGTGTGGATCCAGGGACATTGCAGTTGTCTGGGGCAGTGAGAGTGGCAGCAATGTTCCTGTTAAAAACTTGTGACCTGGCTCCAGAACCCAATGTCTTTACAACCACTGACTAAAACTGAAGTTAAAGATGAGGGGAATGGCAATGTTCGTGTTATGATGTGCTCCATTTCATGGTCTTCAGCTGAGTTAGAGAGGTCTCAGAAGCACTCCAGGCATCCAGATGAGTCAGCGACAGATATATGCAGCAAGTTTCCCTGATGGGGGGAGATCAAATCCAATTAAGTGAGGAGGAATCATGAGGCTATTGGGGTCCTGGAGTATTTTTAGTCACTAGACAGTGATATTGATTCTTCAGAAACTTCACGGGCTCATTTCTGGGCTGGCAGCTTGCAGCCACATGAAAGAAGAGAGCCTTTTGTTATTAAAACTGCCAGTTTCTCAGACCTCACAGTGTCTGTGCAAAAAGCAGCAGCATACAAGTGATGTATGAGAAGGATGCATTAAGGAGGTCTCCGATGTCAGCTCCTATCAACCCTGCACAGTTAACTCCCTCTAACCATGGCCTCCTGGACAGCCTTAAAACACATGCAGCTAACACTCAGGGCTGCACACAAACTGCCCATGCTGTGAATGCTGCTGCAGCTCAGGCGCAGCCTCCACAGCAGCTGGCACATGTAACAACCTGGAGTGAAGTTGTGCAAGAAGTAGTGGATTATGGGTGTCGCACGGGTTGAAGCAAAACAGCTACGGGGGAAGTTACAGAATGTACACAATGAATTCATCAGGTTCAGGCTGTTAAGCCAAACCAGAATTTGACAAAGAAGAAAATGGTCTTTGGCATAGAGCCCCAGAACTGGAGTTAACATGGCAGGCATTACATGGTATGACCATTGCCAATCTTCAAGCATTAGTACAGCTACAGAGTGGGGGAAAAAAACAAACAACAAACAACAACAAAAACAAACCAAAAACCAACAACCTTGATAGTAAAAGCCAGATAGCAGATAGTTGGAGAGGAAGTTGTGGCTACTGCTCCAAATGGGTACTTGACTTCACTTAAAGGAATGCTCAGCTGAAGAAACATGCAGTGACTGACCGTCCCTGGCAGGTAATAGCAATACTATTGCTCTTTAATAACTGTCTCAAGCCCACTACTGAAGTTCCGGCAGGGACTCAGAGAGTTTGTGAAAGTTTTGTAACAGCCACAGGAGCACAAATGTCTCTAATCAGTAGTGAGACTCCTAAGGACTTTGATGCAAAACCTGATCACTGCAAAGTAACATATAAAGGAGATAGTGGAATTGTAAACAAGTGCCCCACTACAAAAATCACATTCCAGCTTCCATGGAAGGAAAGGTTAACCCCTGCTGAGGTACTGGTTGGTGCCACCAACATTAACATCTTAAGATTTGATTTACTCAGTAGTAAAGTTTTGAAACTTCGAGGTAGGACTGTCTGGAGTTTCACAGCAACACAGGCTAACAATAACACAGTTAACTGTATACAGTTGTTAGAAACCTTAATATCCCTCCCCCCATCAGAAATCACAAATGTAAAACAGTACCCTCTACCTGCAGCCACACACTTGTGCAGTGACAAATTTCCAAGTCTGTTGCCACAAAACAGACTTGGGAAAAAAAAAAAAAAAAGAGATATTATCACTTGTGCTCATTCTCTCTATAATTCTCCTGTCTGGCCAGTGAGAAAGCCAGATGGACAGTGGCAGCTTACAACTGATTTTAGGCAACTGAACACCAATACTGCACCTTTAACTGACATTGTGCCAAACATTGCAGAACAGATAAGAAAAGGACAGTGTGATTGTTAGGAATGTTTCCATCTCCCAGATATAGCTCACAGGGGTACAGCATTTCCCAGACACCTACAATATTTGAGCCAGCTGGTGCTGGTTAAAATGCCTCATGTTGGGGCAATGGTAGTGGTGCTACAATAGTACCCAACTTTCAACCCAGTTATGCTGGTTAAGATAAAACTGAGTAGATTTCTTTTCCTTTACAGATGTCCTGATGTCTCTGAACTGCACCTGGGACTAAGGATCACCAGGTGTGGAACTGTAGTGTCTGCAAGGGCTGCTAATATTTTTTATTACAATATAGCTACTTTTAATTTTAGTTATACATGGAAAACAAAATTTTAGTACAAAATATTGTATTTGGGGAATCCTATTAATGCTAGTTTTGTGGAATGACAGTTTTAGCTTACGTTCAACTAATTTGAACCCAAATTGCAATTAATCTTTTGGACGAACACATAATGTTAGTCACATTACTGCATGCTTGCCTGTTCCTGAATCAGCTGAGTCTCCAGTAAATCTAGAGAAGGGTAGTGAAGGACTCAGGAGCACAGGTTCTTTTCATCAGTCCTCCCAATTCAGGGGAAGGGGATTGAAAGGGCTGATAGAATTGGGAAAATCAATAAACGGTTGAGGGAGTGGTGTCATGGACAGGGCTTTGGCTGTCTAACCCATAGGACTTCCTTTCAGAAATCTGTTCTTCTGGGGGCTGAAGTGGCACACCTTTCAGAGAAGGGGAAGAGCATGTTTGGCAACAAGCTTTCCAATCCAGTCAGGAGGACTTTAAAGTGGGGTTGCTGGGAGAAGGGTTCCTCACACATCATGGCCAATGATACTAATAGGCACACCAGACCTGGAGGTAAACCGCAGGCTGGGAAGAGAGCACCTGAAGTGCAGGATAAGGGGACCCTGTGGTAGGGTGAGAAAGTTCCCCACACACACACAAAAGAATCCACAGCTAACTCAGCCGGAGAAGCAGATGAAAGCTATATTTACAAGCAGAAAATGGAAGGCAATGAATATATACAAAAATCTACAATATTTACAATATATATACAGGAATATACAGCAATGTATGTTAATACAGAAGACCCACAGCCAGACGAGGGGTGCCCCTCCCCAGCCATAATCCCCCTTCTCCCTCCCTACCTCCCCTTTTTTCCCAAAAGGGTTAGAGAGAGAGAGAAAGGTAATTAAGGAGAAAATTAATTCTGTTAGTTCAAAGTGAATGCAAGAGTTAGTTTTCTTATCTGGTTAGCAAGGTCGTTCCTGCTCAGCAAGCTGTTGCTTCAGAGAGAGAAACAGGCCAGCCAACAGGACAGAGAAGAACAGACTGACTCCAAACAGACTGAACCCAAAACTAAAAGTTGCATTATACCAAATCCACCAATGAAATACGTTTAGCATATCTTTGTTTTTGTTATTATCCCAAAACATTCAGCCAGTGTTCAGAAAGTGTCCATTTCTTAAAGGCACAGCCTAAACCGGTCACAGACCCCAGTCAGTAAACTAGCTTCAACGGAAGCCCAACTTAAATTCCTCTGTACTAGCACATATAGCATGGGGAACAAGCAAGAAGAGCTACAGACATGCATGTGCCTGCAGGCCTGTGATGTCATTGGCATCACTAAGACATGGTGGGATGGCTCTTGCAACTAGATAGTAGAATTAGATGGTTACAAGCTCTTCAGCAAAGACAGGCAGGGGAGAAGGGGAGGGGGTGTTGCCCTCTATATCAAGGACCAACTAGAGTCCATGGAGTTCCACCTGGGGATAGATGAAGACATGACAGAGATCTTACAGATGAGGATTAAAAGAAATGCAAGGGAAAGAGAGAGACATCATAGTGGGGTTCTGCTACAGACCACCTAACCAAGAAGACTGAGTGGATGAGGTTCTCTATAAACATAGGACCAGCTTTGTGTTCACAAGCCCTGGTCCTCATGGGAAATTGCAACCACTTGACTATCTGCTGGAAGGACAACACATTAGGGCACCAGAAATCCAAGAGGTTCCTAAAATGCACTGATGATAATTTCCTCCTCTAAGTGGTAAAGGAACCCACAAGAAAAAGTGCTATGCTGGACCCTGTCCTCACCAATAAAGTGGGGCTGGTGAGCAATATGAAACTGAAGGGCAGTCTTGGCTGCAGTGTCCATGAAGTGAGAGAGTTTAAGATCCTCAAGGCATCAAAGAGGGTGCAAAGCTAGCTCATTACTCTGGATTTCAATGGCAGACTTCATCTCTTCAGGTATATGCTTAACAGAGTGTCATGGTATAATGCCCTGTAGGGAAGAGGGGCCTAAGAAAGTTGGTCAATATTCAAGGACCATGTCCTCCAAGCTCAGGAGAAGCACATCCCATGACAGAAGGCAGGCAAGACTGCCAGGAGGCTGGAGTGGATGAACAAGATGCTCCTGGACCTACCTGGGGTAAACAAATAGTCTGTAAGGAACAGAAGCAAGAACAGCCATGTGGGAGGACTAAAAAGTTGTCCAAGCAGCCAGGGATCAGGTTAGGAAATCAAAAATGCAGGTAGAAATAAACTTGGCTAGGGACATAAAAGGAAACAAGAAGAAATTCTTCAGGTATATCAGTGGCAAAAAGAAGTCTAGGGAATATGTGGGGCCTCTTCAGAAGGAAAACAGAGACCTGATTGTATGGGATAGGGAGAAGGCTGAGGTACTCAGTGGCTACTTTGCCTCAGTCTTCACCAGCAAGGGCTCTAGCCGCACTGCACGAGCTCCAGAAGGCAAGGGTAGGGAGTGGGAAAAGGAAGATATGCCCACTGTAAGTGAAGATCAGATTTGAGACCTGAAACCTGAACCAGTCCATGGGGCCTGACAAGATCTGACCATGGGTATGGAGGGAACTGGCAGATGGACTACTGCCCATCAGATCTGAAATGTCATGGCAATGCAGTGAAGTTCCTGCTGACTGGAAAAAGGGAAACATAACCCCCATCTTCAAAGAAGGAAAAAAGGAAGACCTTGCAAACTATAGACCAGACATTCTCACCTCAATTTAAGAAGGACATTGAGACTCTTAAACGTGTTCAGAGAAGGGCAACGACGCTGGTGAGGGGTCTCAAGCACAAGCCCTACGAGGAGAGGCTGGGGGAGCTGGGGTTGCTTAGCCTGGAGAAGAGGAGGCTCAGGGGTGACCTCATTGCTCTCTACAACTACCTGAAAGGTGGTTGTAGACAGGAGGGGGTTGGTCTCTTCTCCCAGGCAACCAGCACCAGAACAAGAGGACACAGTCTCAAGCTGTGCCAGGGGAAGTTTAGGCTCGAGGTGAGGAGAAAGTTCTTCACAGAAAGAGTAATTTCCATTGGAATGTGCTGCCCAGGGAGGTGGTGGAGTCACCATCCCTGGAGGTGTTCAAGAGGGGATTGGACATGGCACTTGGTGCCATGGTTTAGTAGTCATGAGGTGTTGGGCAACAGGTTGGACTCAATGATCTCTGAGGTCTTTTCCAACCTTATTGATTCTATGATTTTGTAGTAAGTCTATGTTAAGCTGAATATTTATCCCCCAAGTGCACATATCACCCAATTGGACAGAATGGGGTAAGGAGGAAAAGTACAGTATAAGGGAGACTCTCAACATTGATATTATATCATCATGATTTGAGATTCTCTGTTGAGTGATCACAGTCACAGAGTGGAAGATGTGGGACAACTACTTAGCTTACCACGGGGCAGGAAGGCAAATTGATTTAGCACTCTTTGAGACCCAGGTCAGAATTGCATCTCCCGTACGCAGTTAAACTTTTGCTGTGTTTCTATTAGATCTATTGCGAAGGTTTGCATCTCCAACTCTGTCAGACATTACCCAGAATTTAACCTGAGATCATCTTGCAGTCAGTGCCTTTACCACTGGCAATCCTGAATCTGCTGTATCTGTTGCTTTGATCAATTAAAGTGATTGATTCTTTAAACGTTCTGAATTTGTGTCAGAGCAAGTCCTTATATGGGCACCTGAAAGAGAGGCAAATGTTAATTTTGCTGAATAGTTCCAGCAAGAGTCCTGGGCTCTGAGACAGGCAGACATCAGGAGCTTCCCAGTAACACAACAGTTTTTAAAAAATTCACCTGCCTGTAAGCTGATAATGTCACCCTCCCACCAGGACTTGTGTCTGTATTTACTAACACAGGAAAAATTGCCCAGCATAACTTTTTTAATAAACCAGGAGATGCTTCTGACCTAACCTGAAATGTCCTGGTGAATACCAGGCTGCCTCTGAAAAACATTGTTCCATCGGGTAAAGCCATGAGTACTGCTGATATAAACACTCAGTCTTCCCTCTTTGCCTTAGACTGTCTGGGGAGACAGTCCAACAATAGGAGGAAACATAAGTGCAGCACATCAAATTTCACTAAAGTGAAGGAAATGGCATTAACCAATTTCAAAATACAGGCTTCAGTTTCTTTGGAGTGCTGCAGTATTCAAGAGCTCCCAGGAAGTCTCGTCTTGCAGGCACTAATGGAAACAGGCTGATGAACTGTTCCATCTCCATAAAACCTGCCCATGCAGGATGCTTTCTGAATCATGTCTGAGTTCTAACATAATGGGAAGTCCGCAATGGCAAGAGCTACATGAGCACGAGGTAGATGATTGCTTTTGTTGAGAGGCTAGTTTTTTTGGGATGAACATTTATCCCACAGCTACTTCCTCCTGTCATCAAGGTAATAAAAGGTCTCATCTCAGTGCTGACTTTAGAGATGTAACATCCTCCTCTCTCCTTCACAAACACTCTGCAATGTCACATACTCATGAATTCACAATAAAGTCCTTCCAGCTTCCACATTGATTTTCACTCTGTCCCAGGCCTAGAGCAAATCCATGGCAACTTTACACAGAAAATTCAGTGGGAGAGCAAAAGAAGAAAATTCAAAATCCTCCCCAGCTCCTTTTGCAGCTGGCATTGTGGAGAGAGGACCCAGACACCTCTCCCTGCAGCTGATCTTGGCTAACAAAAGCTGTCTCCATGGGGTCCACCAGCAGCCTCTGGCCACTTAGCAGGAGAGAGCCAGAGCTCTTTTTAGCCCGGATGATTCAGCACAAAGAAGCCTTTATAGCTCAGCAGCAGGCATCTCTCGCCTCTTCTCATCATGCCTCTTCTCGGGTTTTAAATACAAGAGGACAAAAGTTCCTACAAACTCCTGATTCTGTCAATTCCCTGAACATATGCCTGTAACACTGTTTATGGCATTGAAGTGTCTTTAAATGGAAAAGCTACAGCTCTTACAAATCATGGGACACTGCATGTACCATCTCTCTTTCAGGGCCAGCGTCTTCCCAGGCATAAGCTAATCATCATTTGTGATATTCTCTGTAGGGTGGGATACTGAACAACTATGAACAGCAACAGAAAGTTTGATACAAGCAGCTGTGTGCCATGAGGTATGAGCAAGAGGTCCTTTGTGCCAAAGGGTATCACAGCAAACAAGAGCCCAGACATATTTTAGAGGAATTAGAAGTGCATGGATGGCAAGAAGAATAACAAAAGAACAGATAGATGCAAGTTTGCAAGCAACAGGCACCCTCTGCTTTATAGCGAAGTCACACTGATTACAAAAGAAAAGAAGGAAGAAGCCTTGTTCCACCTTGCCAGCTGCTATGAGGCTTGCACTATCCTCAGAAAGAGTTCAAACCTGCTGGCCCTGGCAAAGAACCTCTGCTAAGTAGAGGGAGAACAGAAATTTGTTCTGTTAAGTGTCCTGTTCATGTGAATGAATCATCAGTCCAGAGCAATGGGAAAGGAATGCTCAATTTTGGAAGTTTTTTTATTTTTTCATTTTCAGTTTACCATTTGGATCACATTTTTTCATGTTATCTTTAGAATCTTAGGGCTTAGTCTGGCTGTGGATAACTTTAAGCTATGCACCTGCCAAAGCCTGAGTGGACAATGGTTCTAAAAGTTACCTAGAGAAATGGGAAGACAACCTAAATAACTGCAGTTTTGCTTCTTGGCACAAAGATGCCAAAGCATCTGTGCCTATGAAAGGCTGAACAACTTTGTACTGATACTTAAGCCTGATGTTCTTCCAATTTCTCTCTAGGAAACTGTCAGGAAAGGCAAAAACACTGAGCCACTGCTTACTTAATCCTGTAGCTCAGAAAACAAACCCCCCTTATTTATTTCCTTCCTCTCTTTGGACAAGTGAGAACATTGGCTTGAAACAAGGCCACCGACTGTTAGGAGAAGCCAAAAATTGCTGGCTATAGCCGCCTATTCCCCAGCTTACAATCCCTAGTCCTGTAATTACCCCTGTTTCTAACCTGGGACTTACCTCTCTAGTCCTACTGCTGATGTTGGGCAGCTATTTGGAAAAAAAAAAAAAAAAAAAAAAAAAAACGGGCAAAATACATGTAGGAAAGAGTGCTTCTGAAGTAAAATAGGTCAATACCCTAAAATCTGTTTGCTGTTATCTCTGAAATGCTTAATGAAAAAGGTGCAAACAACTTGGAACATCTCCTCCATGCTTGGCATCAGGCACACTTTCACTTTCTACTATTTGTGGACAGCGTGTCAATGTAGGAGAGGACCAAGGGCCAGGACTCTTGGAAATGAGGCCCAAAGGTATTACTTCAATCTCCCACATATCCCTATAACAGAGCTAAGTACTTGCACGTGGGTGGAAATCCAATATTACTGTGCAGAGCTGCCCTTCTCCTGTATTAGCATCTCCCTGTCTCTGTAACTGAGCACTCAACTGAGATCTAAGATGTAGATATGCATTGTCTAAACCATTCCAAGTATTATATCCTATGTCTTGATATAAGCCCAATCGCTGTGCTCAGTAAGCTCCAATATGAGATCCTACGTAGATTCTCAAGTCATAATTAAGTGAGATTTCACTAACAATTGAATTTACTTTTAGCAAGGTGGGGAAAGTCCTTTTTCATCCTAAGAGACTCAGTACTCTCCTTCAAGTCAGACAGCTAAGACACTTGTGCTGAGTCACACAACCTAAGATGGTAGCACCTTATTCTTACAGAAATAGGCGTGAGATCAATTGGCTTTTGAACTCTGAGCTGAAACAGTGCCTGTGCCATACTGACAAGTCGAGTCACTGAGACAGCCACAGGGAGAAAAGCCTTGGGCACAGATAATACACTCACCTGCAATCCAGTCCAAAGGCCTGACACTGAAGGACCATGCACACAAAGCTCCTTCTAGTAGCTCCTGTATGAGCTGGCTTAAACCTGCTTCTGACAGTTATTTTCATTCTTTAAAATAAAGATAAGCTGTGGATATGGCAGAGGAGTATTTGGTATAAATCAGTTCATTGAAACTCAGCCAACTTGTGTCATGGCTGAAATTAAACTGAAAAGAATAAGTCATCCATCCCAATTATTTTATTTTTATTTCAGCAGTACTAAAGTAATTCAAATGATCACAGGTCTTGACAAAAAAGAAAACAGCTTCTGTGCCAGAAAGCCTGCTCACAGGCACAGGGACAGGCTGGCAGGATGGCTAGGGTACGACAAGAAGCAATGCACCAAGGGACCCTGCCAGGCACCAAGGGAGCAAAAGGCAACCTGGCTCCACTGACCTGCCCCATACTGACACTTTGCAATCTGCTCAGGCTTTGGCAGGTCCCAGTGCTGCCATATTGATGAGGTACAGCCTATGTGTGCACCAAGCTTGTGGCAAGAGGCTGTGACACTGCCATGTGCAGCCATTTGTGGGTGACTGGATATATGCTTGGTCTGTCTGGCATAGGAAGTGGCCATTTTCTAGGCAAAGCTAGGCCAATAGGGTGTTCTTCGTGACTTCTACTCCCGTATATCATGGTGTGCAATAGCAGCAGGCTGTAGGCAGGACCCATGACCTTCCCAAGCACAGAGGTGAGGCAGACAGGTCAGTAGCTTCCAGGGTCATATTTTTTAACCCTTTTTATAGGTGGGTGTAATGCTTCACTTCTTGCAGTTTCCAGGGACTTTACCTGAGTTCCAGGACTTTTCAAATAGTATGGAGAGAGATGTTACAACTACATGAGCCAATTCCTTCATAACTCGGGGATGCATCTCATTGGATCCCATAGAATTATGTATGTTGAGGCTCCTCAGTCCTGAATTTGATCTTGCCTTATGGTGAGCGGGACTTTACCCCTCTGTTCCACACCTAGTGGTCCATGGACTCAAGAGAAGGACAGAGCAAGACTGCCAGTGAAGACTGAGGCATTCCACATCTCTCCCTAAAACTAACATGATCTTACTACACTGGGAGTTTGGGAGATTAGTAGCACTTAATTACACAGTTCTTTGAGTAGTATGAATCTTCCTTGTATGCAGGTTGGAAGAGTCACAAGCTAATGACAAATATTTGTTCTCTTTAATTATGTGTAGCAAGGAGGACAGCCCAGCTCCTCCAGCTTTCCTCCTCCATCACTCTGACAGCTTCAACACCACCTGCTCTTAGAGAAAAGTGAGCACAGAAATAAAATCCACAGTACTTTTTACACCAAGCATCACAGGCTTGTATTGTGAGAACATGCACTTTATTCACAAGTACCAGTAAGGAACTTGGGCACCTCTAAGGCATCAGTGACCTTCCTGATCTTAGAATCATAGAATCATTTAGGTTGGAAAAGACCTTTAAGATCATCAAGTCCAACTGCAAACCTAATACTGCCAAGTCCAATATTAAACCATATCACTCAGTTCCACATCTCTTAAACAACCTCCAGAGATGATGACTTAAACACTTCCCTGGGCAGATTGTTCCAGTGTTTGACAATCATTTCAGCGAAGAAACATTTTAAAATATCCAATCTAACCCCCCAGGTACAACATAGGACCATTTCCTCTCATTCTATCACTTGTTACTTCAGAGAAGAGACCAACCCCCCACCTTTCTACAAACTCCTTCCAGGTAGTTGTAGAGGGCAAGAAGATCTGCCCTCAGCCTCCTTTTCTTCAGACTGAAAAAAGCCAGTTCCCTCAGTTGCTCCTCACAAGACATGCTCTAGACCCTTAAGGGTGGTCTTTCTTGTAGTGAACACAGTGTTTGAGGTCTGGCCTCATCGGTGCCAAGTACAGGAGAACAATCACTTCCCTAGTCCTGCTTGCCACCCTATTCCTGGTATAAGCCAGGATGCTGTTGGTCTTCTTGGCCATCTGAGCACATTTCTGGCTCATGTTCATCCAGCTGTCAATCAACACTCCAAGGTTTTTTTCTGCTGGGCAGCTTTCCATCCACTCTTTCCCAAGAGTTATTGAGACTGAAGTGCAGGACTGGCACTTAGCCTTGCTGAACCTCATGCAAGTGGCCTCAGCCAGGCTATCCAGATCCCTCTGTAGACCCTCCCTACTTTCAAGCAGATCAACACTCCTGCCTAGCTTGGTGTCACCTGCAAACTTACTGAGGGTGCACTCAATCCCCTCATCCAGACCACTGATAAAGATATTAAAGACAACTGGCCCAAATACTGCGGCCTGGGCAATATTACTTCTGACTAGCTGCCAACTGGATTTAACTCCATTCCCCACCACTCTTTGGGCCAGGCCATCTAGTCAGGATTTTTATCCAGCAAAGTAATCTTTCATGCTGTCTTTCACTTGCCTTTTAGAAGATCTACCCCTAGCAAATGGTTGACATGAAGCAGGGAAGTAATGTGTTATTTCTGGCCAGTGAATGATTTCTAGATGTTTTGGAGGTCAGAGGTATCACTGTGGTTCTTCCAGCCAGACAGAGAGAGAGAACAGAGCTGTAGCTGCTGTCAATTGTGAGACATTCCACAAGGTGAGGAAAAAGTCATACTTGACAGCTGCAAAATAACTACCTAATTCATTTATATGGCTCATTTGGACATCTATGGGAAGAATTTTGATACAGCTACACATAAAACAAATCTTACCAGTAGCTGGCAGATGGACATCAGCCCCTTTTGTTAAAGAATGATAATTTTTTGTGTCCTATGTGCTCTCTGGGCACAGAAAGTTCACTTGAACAGAAGCTGGACAGGGTTTATGCAACCTGATCCAGTGATAGATGCTCCTGTCTGTGGTAGGGGAGTAGATCTAGATGATCTTTGAAGGTCCCTTCCAACCTAATCCATTTTGTGATTCTAAGGGAGCGAAGGCATTTGTCACCTGTATCTCCATGCTGCTGACTTGGTAGCTACCAGCACAGGACCCTCACCTCTTGCTGTCACACTCAGGGGCTTAAAAATAGGGTTTCCACATTAACCTGCATTGCTGGGACATACCTAGTCTGGCCCCAGGCACATGTTGGTCCTCTTCCCTCACAGAGTCTGTTGTGTAATGGGGTCCCAATCCACATGAAGGGGTTCACAGAGCTGCCGCAATGCAAATAATACGAGGTACAGCTGATACATAATGCCAGGAGATTTATGCCTTTGAAAGATCAGGATGGATGCTGCTCCTGTACAGAGAATAGATGATGCATGTAAATTTTGTCCTGGGTAGCCTAAAAACTTACATAAAAGGAAAAAAAAAAAAAAAAAAAAAAAAAAAAAAAAAGAAGCTTCTTTTAAGTAACCTAAGTAACCCCTGAAAACTCATGGAAAGACCATGAATATAATACAGATACTGTTGTTCATATTTAGTATGATACCTTTGAGTTTTGGTGAGAAGATGTGGCACTTTAAAAAAAAAGTTACTCTTTTCATAAAGCTAGATTTGAAAAGTCTGTGATTTACAAAACTCTCCACAGGCAAGTTATAAAGGTTTCCTACAGAAAAAAAAAGAAAACAATCCCTCCTTCTAAAGAGCTTCACTCTTTTAGAGAACTAACACTTTACTCCACTGTTTTAGTCGTTGTCTCAAAAAGTAGAACAACTGTACCATGATTAATTTTTCATGCCTTGAGTTGGAAGGGAAAATTAACATGTGTTTCACACCAATTGTCTGCAACAGTTTTCTAATTAACTAATTGACTACAGAGCTAATGAGATGCAAAATTAATTTTTATATTCGAATTTGGCCAGGCTTATTTTGAGAACTATAAACACAGATTGGCCGGGACATTTCATTCGCTGTCAACCAGCCCGCTGTTTTGGAAATACTGTTACATTGCGGCCTGGAAAGCTGTTTTGCAGTGGGGTTTGCCGCTACCTGGTGGCTGGAAGAAGAATTGCATGATGCCCAGTTTTTCTTTGGTGGGATGCGAGCAGCCTTTTTTTGAATAGGAATATTCCAGTTCTGTGTCCAGTTCTGGGCCACTCAGTTTAAGAAGGACATCGAGACACTTGAACGTGTGCAGAGAAGGGCAACAAGGCTGGTGAGAAGCCTCGAGCACAAGCCCTACGAGGAGAGGCTGAGGGAGCTGGGATTGTTTAGCCTGGAGAGGAGGAGGCTCAGGGGAGACCTTATTGCTTTCTACAACTATCTGAAGGGTGGTTGTAGCCAAGAAGGGATTGGTCTCTTCTCTCTAGCAACCAGCACCAGAACAAGAGGACACAGTCTCAAGCTGCAACAGGGGAAGTTTAGGCTCAAGGTGAGGAGAAAGTTCTTCACCGAGAGAGTCATTCATCATTGGAATGGGCTGCCTGGGGAGGTGGTGGAGTCCCTGGAGGGGTTCAAGAGGGGATTGGATGTGGCACGTTCTTCACCAAGAGAGTGATTCGCCATTGGAATGGGCTGCCTGGGGAGGTGGTTGAGTCACCATCCCTGGAGGTGTTCAAGAGGGGACTGGACATGGCACTTGGTGCCATGGTCTAGTCATAGGGTCTGTGGTGACAGGTTGGACTCGATGATCTTCAAGGTCTCTTCCAACCTTAGCGATACTGTGATACTGTGATACTTGGTGCCATGGTCTAGTCATGAGGTCTATGGTGACAGGTCGGACTCGATGATCTTTGAGGTCTCTTCCAACCTTGGTGATACTGTGATAAATAGAAATATGAAAAACACTCTAAGCAATCAGGGACTGTTTAGGGACTCTTTTTTTCTTTTTCTTTCTTTTTTTCCTTTGTTTTTTTTTTGGGGGAGGGGGAGTGTTGGTGTTTGGGTTTTGGTGGTGGTGGTTTGGGGGTGGTGGTGTTGGTTTGTTTATTTCCCTTAATTCCACAGTTGAGTCGAGAACTATTGAAAGGGATTGGTGGTGTGGATAAGTGAATAAGTATGATACATTTGTTCAAGTTATCATCAGAAGTCATAGAACCATAGAATGTTAGGGGTTGGAAAGGACTTCCAGAGATCACCAAGTCCAACATACCCCCTGCTGAAAGTGAGATCAATACAATAATACAATACAATACAATACAATACACCAGGTTGGAAGAGACCTTCAAGATCATCGCGTCCAACCCATCAAATAATCCAACCCACCCAACAACTAGACCATACAGCCAAGCACCCCATCAAGTCTTCTCCTGAACACCTCCAGTGAAGGTGACTCCACCACCTCCATGGGCAGCCGATTCCAATGGCCAATCACTCTCTCCGTGTAGAACTTCTTCCTAACATCCAGCCTAAACCTGCCCTGGCGCAGCCTGAGACTGTGTCCTCTTGTTCTGGTGCTGGCTGCCTGGGAGAAGAGGCCAACCTCTGCCTGGCTACAACCTCCCTTCAGGTAGTTGTAGAGAGCAATAAGGTCACCCCTCAGTCTCCTCTTCTCCAGGCTAAGCAACCCCAGCTCCCTCAGCCTTTCCTCATAGGGCTTGTGTTCCAAACCCCTCACCAGCTTTGTTGCCCTTCTCTGGACACGTTCCAGCAAGTCAACATCCTTCCTAAACTGAGGGGCCCAGAACTGGACACAGTACTCAAGGTGTGGCCTAACCAGTGCAGTGTACAGGGGGAGAATGACCTCCCTGCTCCTGCTGGCCACACTGTTCCTGATGCAAGCCAGGATGCCATTGGCCTTCCTGGCTGCCTGGGCACACTGCAGGCTCATGTTCAGCCTACAATCGACCAGTACCCCCAGGTCCCTCTCTGCCTGGCCACTCTCCAGCCACTCTGACCCCAGCCTGTAGCACTGCCTGGGGTTGTTGTGGCCAATGTGCAGAACCCGGCACTTGGATGTGTTAAATCTCATGCCATTGGACTCTGCCCATCTGTCCAGCCTGTCGAGGTCCTTCTGCAAAGCCTCTCTGCCCTCCAGCAAATCAACTGCTGCCCCCAGCTTGGTGTCATCTGCAAATTTACTGATGATGGACTCAATGCCCTCATCCAGATCATCAATAAAGATGTTGAAGAGCATGGGGCCCAGTACTGATCCCTGGGGCACACCACTAGTGACAGGCCGCCAGCTGGATGTGGCACCATTCACCATCACTCTCTGGGCTCGGCCCTCCAGCCAGTTCCTAACCCAACGCAGTGTGCTCCTGTCCAAGCCACGGGCTGCCAGCTTGGCCAGGAGTTTGCTGTGGGGGACGGTGTCAAAGGCCTTGCTGAGGTCCAGGTAGACCACATCCACAGGCCTCCCCACATCCACCAGGCGGGTCACCTGATCATAGATCAGGTTGGTCAGGCAGGACCTGCCCCTCCTAAATCCATGCTGGCTAGGCCTGAGCCCCTGGCCATCCTGTAAGTGCTGTGTGATCGCACTCGAGATGAGCCGTTCCATAATCTTGCCTGGCACTGAGGTCAGGCTGACAGGCCTATAATTCCCTGGCTCATCCAACCGGCCCTTCTTGTGGATGGGCACCACGTTGGCCAGCTTCCAGTCTTCTGGGACCTCTCCAGTGAGCCAGGACTGCTGAAAAATGATGGAAAGTGGCTTGGACAGCTCATCCATCAGCAATCTCAGCACCCTAGGATGGATCCCATCCGGTCCCATGGCCTTGTGGGGGTCCAAGCAGCTCAGTAGATCTCTAACTTCCTCTTGGAGCAGCGGGAAACTATGCAGCTCTCTGGCTCCTTCTGCCAGCTCTGCAGGCCAGCTGTCTGGAAGACGTTCTGCCCTGCTAGTGAAGACTGAGGCAAAGAAGGTGTTAAGTACCTCTGCCTTTTCCTCATCCTTTGTTACAACGTTCCCCTCCGTGTCAACCAAGGAGTGGAGGTTGTCCTTGCCCTTCTTCTTGCTATTGATGTATTTATAGAAGGACTTTTTGTTGTCCTTCACAGCAGAGGCCAGTCTAAGTTCTAAATGGGCTTTTGCCTCCCTAATTTTCTTCCTGCACAACCTAGCAACATCCCTAAACATTCTGTAGGTTGCCTCCCCTTTCTTCCAAAGATGATACACCCTCTTTTTTCCCTAAGTTCTATTAAAAGTTCATTGCCCATCCAGGCTGGCCGTCTGCCAGCCTCCAAAGTAGCTGCCATGGATTAAGAAAGAGAGGAAAGAGAGTTTTCATGTGAGCAAGCAATTGGCAAAATACAGGAATACACCATCAATAGTCACAGGGAAGGGTAGTCAGAGCTGGAGTCCTACACTTACATGTGCTGCAGCTGTTCTGAGAACCACTTTGTACAAAATCTGCAAAAGGTGAATAATAAACCTTTAGGGATAATGGGTAAAATCAGATAATGGTACATAGCTGTCCAAAACAACAAGGATGAAGTTACTGCAGCAGCTGCAAAAGGGTTTTATAAAACCCAGAAATTGGATGATAAAAGTTTAAGGTGAAATCTGCAGATAAAAGGTAGATGAGTTTAAGTCAACCCATTAGCAACCCAATTCTAATTTCCAATATGCAGAGATACAGACTGATACTGCTTGGTAAGCTCAGCCTAAGAGATGCTGAACACCAGATGCCATGGCCATTGGCCATCTGTGGGCACTGTCCTCACTACCTGGCCAGCGTCTGGCAGAACAATAAGACAGGTGTGTACATCTTCCAGATATGCTGGAATGTGTCATATAAACTCTTGCAATGACAAAGCTAGTAACAGTAGTAGAGTGACAATCCAGCCCAAGCAAAGAAGCTGTTCTTAGACCTTCCGGCAGACAAGTCAGCCATGATTATTGCATCCCAGTGTATCTCACTTAGCAAAACTGTCAATGGATGTCAGGAATCTGAATGAACAGTGCTAGTGAGGCCTGATGTGGAGGTATACTGAGCACTGTGTGCATTTAACGTGCTAGGTACTTCTGATCTAGAACCACAGCACTGCAAACTCATGCCCCAAAGCATGACAGGACTCACACTCCAGAGGAGAGGGAAAAAACAAAGAAAAACGCTTGATTAGGAGCCTTGTCTCTTAGATCACTTCTGCATGGCCACAGAAAACCTCTGCGTCCATGCCTAGGTGATGAAGTGCAGGGACAGGGCAGACACTGGGCAGTTCTTCAGGAGCCTTCTGGTTTTACTGGCTTGGAACAGACTGGCTACAAACTACTGACAACCATCCTGAGAAATTCAGTACCAGGTAGGAAGCCTGCCAAGATGTGAGATTATTGACATTTTCCAGTTTGCATCCACTTTCTATTGTAGCATTGTATCTCAGTAAGTCCTAAGAGACTGGTTGCAGATGGGGCTAGAAGAAAAGGAATGCTAACTGATGATCCCTCCTGGCAGTCTCACCCCTCTCTTCCATTCTGCTCCAGCAATTCAATTTGCTCCATCGTTTTGGCCTCTTTTATCCTATCCCTTGTCTGCTGTTCACTCTCCTGTTTTGAGTCACAGAATCACAGATGACTGAGTTCAGGCGGGACTTCCTGAAGTCAGCCGGTCCAATTACTCAGGCTCATGGCCAAATGGCTTTTGAGTATCTCCGAGGACAGATACGGCACAACCTCCCTGGGCAACATGTGCCAGTTCTTGGTCATTCTCACAGTGAAAAAGTGTTTCCTTGATGCTCAGAGGAAAACTCCTGTGTTTCAGTTGTCCCCATTGCTTCTGGTCCTGTCACTGCACACCAGTGGAAAGATCCTGGCTCCAGCTTCTTTGCACACTCCTTTCAGATGTTTGTATTTGTTTATACACTTGAGACACTACCCTGTTGAGCCTTCACTTTTCTGGGTTGACCAGTCCCAGCTCTCTCAGCCGTTCCTCACGGGAAAGATGTTACAGCTACTTCATCATCTCCATGGCCATTTGCTGGGTTGTCTCCAGTATGTCCATGTCTCTGCTGTATGGGGAGCCCATAACTGGACCCAGCACCCCAGGTGTGGCCTCACTGGTTTGGAGAAGAAGGGAAGGATTGCCTCCCTCAGCCTGCTGGCAACATTTTGCCTAATGCAGTGCAGAATACTGTTAGTTTGTTTTGCAGTGTGGACATATCACTGACTCAGTAGTCCTGGCGCTGACCCAGGCCCTGTGCACACCAGGCCAAATTCTGCTTACAGCTATCCTCATGATTTAAGATGATTTTCTAAATCAGAATAAATTTGGCTCCACTACCTAGGTTATTATAACAGGGAAGGTAGAGAAGCAGAGATTTTGCTCTGAGCACATTCATCGCAGACACATTAAGTATTGTGGTTTGGCTGAAAAGACTCTCACAACCTCATAAAACCCAAACTACTGCTCACAAGAAGTAGCAAGGAAAACATGGCAAAGAAACACTCTACAAAGTAATGAGCAGAAAGCCTGATAAGCATCATGAGGGACAAGGAAAAAAAATGCCACAGAACTCACCTGAGAAGAGTGGTTTCATTGAACTCTTACAGCCAACAAGTTCCTACCTAATGGGTTAGCAAGGTAGAACCACTTTTGCATTTCAGAAAAATGCTGCCTTAAGACTGAACAAAGCATGAAATCAAAAGTTACAGTATGTGAGAAAAGCAAGGCCTTTCCAAGAGAGCCATATGGCTGTACAATGGATATAGATCATGGATTCAGACAGGGAGTAACTTTGGTTTAGTAGAATAAGATGCAGATACAAGGCAAAAAGCCATCAGCATCATTACTATTCTCAGAAGTTCTGGGTATATGCAACATACAGGTGGGTGAAAGAGCAAAGGGAGAATAGGAAAACCCACTGTTCCAAACAAGAAGACTGAAGGCTTCCCTTCATGTCTTTTCCCAAGAAGAAACCCTGCAGCACTCAGTGATATCCACTCATGTGAAGTCCAGCATCCCAGCACTATACCTCATGACCTAGGACCTTTCTTTGCTACTGCTTCTCCTGACAACATGGTTTGCTGGTTGAAATTTTTAGAATAAGACTATTTTTACAATCTTTTTCACCAGTGGCAGTGGCAGCTGCAGGAATGTTTTTAGTTCTGAGTCTCTCAGAAACCTCATAGTTCAGAAAACATCTCACTTCTGCACTGTGGGTGGAAATGGAGATTAGTGCTTTTTAATGCTAACAGCAATACTCCCTGCATGAGTAACACAGTTGATGGTGGGAGTCCTAGTGTTTTATCCATGGTCTGCAAAACCCAAGGGCACCCTCCATTCTCCTAATGTGACATGGCAGAAGGTGCAACTAATTGCAGAGACAGTAGCAAGGGGTGATGCTACACACTCCAGTAGGAATGATTAGAGATATACCCAGAGGATTTTTTTTTTCACCTGAAGTGATACATTGTGCCTCTGAGGACAAAGAAATCATCAAGACAGCATTTAGAGCTATAGGTCAGTCCTGGAGAATCAAGCAGGGTGCTTTAAGTGCTGTTTTGACTCTGGACAGAGCTCTGTGCTGTTCACCCAGGAACTATTGCTGTGGCAATAGTGACAGTGAGATTTGAAACCAGTCAGTTCCTGTCATTACAGAGGAAATCATCCTGGCAGCAGTGGTAGGAATGGAGTACAAACCTGACAGCCTAATGACCTTCCCACTGTCCAGTCAGTGTAACCGGTGATTATTTTTGTCCTTTTTCCTGACTACAGCTTCCAGGCTAGACTAACCAAAGATAAGGGTGTTTCAGGGAATGTCAGGCAGATTAAGAAATGACCCCTGCCTGTACCTGTGCAAGAAAATGGGTCCCCTTGTTTCCATGTGGCACTTCCTCCCACAATGGCGCTGCCAGTAAGACTGCTGTGCACAGAGAGTCTCCAGTCACTGCAAATAGGCTTGACCAATTTTCCTTAAAAAGCAGAATTTGGACTGTTTCCCATGTTATAATTACATATATATAAATATAATGATAATTATGCTACCTAACTGAGACCTCAGCACACAAAGCTGACAAGTGATGACAACTACATTCATTAAGAGTGCAGATGTTCTTCCTCTCTTTTATGAAACAATATTGAGTGATCCCTGAAGAAATCCTGCAATCAGAGACTTGATCTGCTAATAAGTGGTGAGTCCGGTAATGACTGCTGGAGAGACAGGACAATCCATCCCCTCCAGGAAGAACCTTGGTGCTATACAGCTAGTAAGGAAGCAGAAAAGTGGGCACTTAAGACATTGGATTTTGAAAATGGAATGTATTTCATGCATTTAGAGTGAAACCTATCTTTTCACTGTGTTTAGACAGGAAAATAAATCAGGGCAGAGGCAGTTCTTTATCACAGAAAGCAACTAGTATAGCATGGTATGCATCCAGAGAAAAGCTCTTTTCTCTTTCCTGATATACACAGGGTAGACCCATCCAAATTTATCACTAGACATGGTCCCAGGGCTGTGCTAAGCCCAGCCTGTCATGGGCTGACCAAAGGAATGCGAAGACACAGGGAACCGCTCAGCTTCAACGCATGGCAGTGGTACAACATGCTGGTCCTGCAACAGCACTTGGGCCTGAACCCCTGGATGTCTGTGGGAGAATGTGGTGTCTCTGCACAGATTCATAGAATGGTTTGGGTTGGAAGGGGCTATCTAGGGATCACCTAGTTCTGACACCCCTGCCATGGGCAAGGACACCTTCCAGTAGACCAGAGTACTCAAGGCCTTATCCAACCTGGCCAGGGATGAAGCAGTTTAGTGTCCTTCTTATGCTGGGGGCACCAGAACTGGACAAAATACTCCAGCTGGGGTATCACAAGAGCAGAGTAGAGGGGGAGAATCTCCTCCCTTGTCCTTTTGGTCACACTTCTTTTGAAGCAGCCCAGGATGCAGTTGGCCTTCTGGGCTGCAAGTACACATTGCTGGCCCATGTTGAATTTTTCATCAGTTGACACTCCCAGGTCCTTATCCTCAAGGCTGATCTCAAGCCACTCCTCACCCAGACTGTATTTATGCTTGGGATTGCCACAACCCAGGTGTAGGACCTTGCATTTCGCCTTGTTGAACTTAATGATGTTGGCTTGGGCCCACTTCTCAAACCTGCCCAAGTCCCTCTGGATGACATCCCTTCCCTCCAGTGCGAACCAGACCACACAGCTTGCTGTCATCCACAAACTTGCTGAGGGTGCACTCAATCCCGCTGTCCATATTGCTGACAAAGATGCTAAACAGCACTGGTCACAGTACCTGTCCTGAGTGAGCGAGAGCCCAAACCGGGGCCCATTACAGTCTTGCTGATGCTTTTCAAAGTGATTTAGTATACCAGTTTTTCAAGTGTTTTCTATTTTTTCACATTCAGAGTTGCCAAGCCCCAGGGATGACAACAAACACTCAGAAATATGTTATGAAATACATCTACAAGGGGAAAAAAATAACTGTTCTTAGGCCTGCCATGAAAAGATGAGATGAGATCTTGGTGCATGCTGTGCTTCCAAATCAGGACTGGAAATGAAAACTGCATTCCATCAAACTCTACATAGGAAATAACAACATGAAATGGGAGAAAATAGCAATAGCTGTAATACTTCATCTGCAAAAAATACAGTGATTAAGAGAGATGCTGAACACCTACATAACCTTCTCAGTCTTTTTGCTGAGACAGCCACAGAGCCTGAATTCTTACCATTATCTAAACAACCTGTTATGCTGACTTCATATTCCCAAGTTAAGCATTTCAGCTGACATTCTTATTATTCTAACAAGTGAACTTATCTCGTACATGCGTTTCATTACAGCTGTGTTCTTCCTCCCCTAAGAGTCTCAAATACTTTGTCTTTGTATGTAATTGAACTTACTGAACACTTTAGACCAAAGTCATGATGTCCTTACTTTCACTTTGCCTTCATGCCTATCTGTAAGAAACTATTTGAATTCTTTTTTATAAGTAGTTTGCTCAATGGTTTTCCTGCTCAAGGGTTGCTGTGTCTGAGGAGCCCCCAGCAAACTCATGGAAAACAGTCAACAAAGTCCCATTGCAGGGAAAGAGCTCAATAGAAAGGTGACTGAGTGTGTAAGTGTTAAAAAAAAATAAATAGTCAGTATTGTTGACTCTAATGACATCAAATCTGACTGGCTTTTTGAATTGTGAAGAAGAATCTTGTAGCGTGGAATGAACAGGCAATGTAATGGCAGATGATGCTGATAAGCATAAAGTAATGGAGACTGGAGGAAGAAACCCAGTCCTGTATGTAAACCATAACAAGGTCAGAAAATATTAGTAGCTCCAGAAAAAATATTTTTGACACATTAAAATTCCTGGAAAGCATTTTAAGTATTTTAGTCCTAAATGTGTGTCAAAAAGAATACAGAGAGCTTCAGAATTACTAGGAGAGAAACTGCAGCAGAATGTAGTCTTAACAATGTATAAAACATTCAGGTGTAGTTACAAAAGAGCAGTTACTGACAGTGATACAAAAACATTATCCCCACACTCCCATGTAAATGCAGACTGTCCCTATCCCACAATCATTCTGTGCAGTCCTGCAGAAGCCTGCTCCACAGCCAGAAACTTCTCTATGAATACTTGAATTCTACTACTCAATCTACGTATCTTTCACAGCACCTCCTTGCTCCTCACGTTCTTGTACCACCTTCACTAACTGCTCCTGGGTGACTGCATCTGGACGTTTATGATGCATTGCTAGAGTCCAGGCTGCTTCAGTCCCTAACCTGTCTCAGCCAAACTAGAGCTATCCATCTTGTGGACTAATTTCTTATTAATTAGTCCCTAACCACCTGATTAAATAACAGAAGCTGGCAAAGCCAGCAAACCTGTACTGCTGCACCTTTATTTTGATGGACTGACAGCAAACTCGCAAACTCACCTGAATCTCTTGGGCATAGCTGTGAGGTGATTTTTGTACAGACTAGGGTGAGACCCTGTGAGAAAGGGCAAATCCTGCAAAACAAAAGGGACATGGGTTAGTTTCTCAGTCATTACCTCTGTTAATCTGTAAGACATATATTAAAAAAAGTCACAGGAATCTATAGACCTGGGCTTTCTACTCTGCTTACTGGAACTGGATTATTAGTCTCAGCCTTTGTATACTATCTTGTTACTGAATTTGTTGCAGGGTTTGTTAGTTGGTAGAACTACATTTCCGAGGCATTAGCTCTAGGTCACTTTTGCCATAAATAAAAGCCAAGCCATATTCAGCTTTTATTTGGCCACTGTGCAAGTTTTGGAAATGAAATTTGCTCTTCTTGGTTTATATATGTAGTTGCATGTTGTAACTAGTACAGCCTTTAGCTAAAGTAAGTGAGGAGGGGAAAAAATTACTCAAACCAATTTAGAGTGAGGAAATTCACAGGCAGTGTTTGAGAAGGGTGGAGCTGAGCTCCTTAGGGTAAATTATAAATGGATGGTATTAAGTCTAAGGAAATAAACAAGTTCCAACACTGAATTGCTGCTACCTCCACCAAGGATTTTAAAAGAAGCAACAATACGATTGGCTACAACAAACTTGGTGTCCAAGAGCTCTGAATTGTTTCTTCTTTTTCTGCAAAAGAGAAGCTACATACAGCCAAGAAGCCTTAAACGTTAATTTCTGTAATAAGGATCCCAGTATTTTGGAATCTATTCTTGGCTTTAAGAATACTAAATGTTATCAATAAAACCCATGTGATTCCTGCAATAGGTGAATGTTCAAGTTTCACCTTATGGAGCTCAAAGTAATTCTTAAAATCAACTCACATAAAACATGAGAAAAAATACATTACTTTTGCTTATTTGAGTTTTCTTGGGCTTGATATGGAACAGATTCATATGGTAAATGGAAGTGCAAACACCTGTCACAGAGCAACTTATTAACGTTATGTTTCCTTTCTGTGGTGATTGGAGAAATTATCTAATATTCTGGGTTTAACCAATTTGAATCTGATAGAGTGGCAACGAGACCCAGCTCTGGTCCTCAGACTAATCTGCACACTGCTTTAGGTAGATGAAGACCCTGTCTGCAGTTCCCAGTCCCAGAGAATCAGGGACAAGTCAACTGGCAGCAGCCCAGAGCTCCAAGCTGCCTCCTACCATGGACTCACCCTCAAAACTAAGGAATTCCTCTTAGCTTGCCCCTCTCTTTTTCATTAGTCTTTGTCTGGGATTGATCACTGCTGCTATATAATTTCAGACAATGAAGACACCTAGCCTTGAGGGTAGGATGCAACAGCAACCAGGGAGCCTAAAAATTAGCAAGTTATTTGTTGGGGTTTGGTTTTGGTTTTGTTGTTGTTGTTTTGTTTGTTTGGGTTTTCTGTTGGTTTGGTGTTGGGGGGATTTTTGGGGGGGGCATTGCTTTTTGGTTTTGGGTAGGTTTTTTGTGGGGTTGGTTGGTTGGGGTTTTTTTTGTGTCTAGTATGTTATCAGTTTATTTGAAATAATGGAGAATAAATAATGTTCCCCTCCAGAACCTAGTTTTTTCCACTTATAATGTGAGGCAAAAAAAAAAAAAAAGTGGTTTCTTTTTAGGTGCTGGAAGATTGGAAGGTTAAAGTGTGGTTAAAGGCCGCTTTATTGCTACCTTTAGTGGTTTCTCAGCTTATTTTCTCAAAGCATTACTATAGCAAGAATAGATCACTAGTGCATTTGCGAAGTAAATAAATGCAGTTATGATCACATGTTAAACATATCAATTTATGTTAACTCTATGTATATAGAGATCCTGTACATGATAAAGTTTGTGTTACGTGGATGCCTAAATCTGAGAATAATTTTTCTTCCCTTGCATAGCCTCCCCAAGCAAGAGTTTAGAAGATACAACCACTGGCTGGTGGGGGACATACTGCATATTACTTTTTTGCAACATGTTGCACAAATCCTATGAAAAAAAAAAAAAAAGCTTTCCGTCACTCTTCTATGGAAAAAAAGTTAACTATTTGTAACACAGCATTACTGAACGTGAATTTTCAAGTATTTCCTCAAGTACTAGTGAGCAAAGATGAGAATATCTCCATCTCCTTCCAGAGAACCACCTCCTCTGCAGGGATGTGTGTTACACTGAATCACTTAATTCCCAACATTAAAAATGTGATTTGATCTAGATGCAGGCAACCCCACCTTTGTGTTCCTCTTTCTCAGGGCTACAAAACTCACCACAGAGTTTCAATTAAGAAATGAGTCTTGGTCTTTTCCCTGGTCTTGTAAACTTCATGTTTTAAGAAAATCCCTTAAAGTTGAATTATTTTTTTTAGAGCTGAGCACTGAACAGAGCTGAGTAGTAATGGCATCTTATTTATTATTATCCCCCCCCTCTGGATTCTCAGCTTTGTTTTAAATTCACTTTGAAAGGAAACATGAACTACTTCACTCCTGGACAAGTTGAAACACAGCATTTCTGAAATGTGAAATGAATATGTCATTGATTGGAACTAAGGAAACAAAGGGTCAGGCAAAACCTCACCCGCTTGCATATTTTTATGGATGTCAGCCTGATTTCTTCTGCAAGAAACAGCAGGTTATACCAGAAAATCTGCACAATCAGATCCAAAAGTATCTGACTTTCTTAGAAGGATTGGCATTCACTGAAAATGCACCAGTTAAAACATAACACAGATGTGATTCTAATTTTTCTCCCTGCCTTGAGTTACCAGTCCTTCAACATTGCCACTGCCTTCTCTAACTCTTCTGGACCCACAGAAGCAGCAGCAGAAATGGATCTCATGACCCTTGACCTCTGACCAGCAGTGACACTCGTTTCATAACAGAGCAATGTGGGAACAGGCACAAGACAACTGGCCATCTCTTAAACATGATTTGAGTTGCCAACATGTTAACCCACTCCTTTCACTAGGGCTACAAGTTGGCCTTCAATAGTATTTTCACCATTTTGCATTGAAATCTATTTTTATTGTAAAATTATATGACAAGTGGTATGACTCATGAAAGGAACAATGGGGCTTATATAGATAACAAGAATACAGTGGGACACATCAGATAAACAACATGGAATTAACTGAAAACAGAGGGAAAGTTACACAAACAGGAATCAGGGGACGATTTTGTGCCATTATGAACATAACTAATTTCATATAGGAGCTTTTACACTATCTTCCTTTTCCCAATTCATGATGGATTTTGCCTCGTGGCAATAAAACCGAAAGAAAAAAGTTTAAACTGTATTTTCTTGTGAATCTATTTTATCCTGGATCTCACTTTTTAAAAGGCATAGAAGAAGATCATTTTGTAGCAAAAACTTATTTTTCAAAATGTGGCTATTAAGCATCACAGAAAACATAGAACAGAGAAGAAAAGTAAGGACTTAAACTAGAGAATTCTTATGCAGATTCCAAGTGAGTATTGATATGATTTAAACCAGAGTGAGCCACTTGATTTCTAGAGTACAAAACAGACCCACTCAAATTTAATAAAGGGGAGGTAATGTTTAATATTTTTAACCTGTTTCTTTTCTCTTGCTTTTCATGAACTATCAATTTCACCAGAGGATCTGAAAAGCCATCTTGGCTTCCAAATTCCTTTGTAAAAAAATAAACTAATTGAATAGAGCTGAATCAGATAAACATCTTCTAAAATGGTAATTTATAAAGCTTTTTAAAATCTTGACAGATGTGTTGGCAATAATTCAGGTGGAATTTTTTCTCCCATGCAATACTGCAGTTCCCGGGGTGAAAGCAGCTGAAAGAATTTGCACTCTTTTCACAGTGCTCTCCTGAGCACTGAAGATCCTGAACTGACAGCAACAGATTGCTCTGGAAGTTGCCTTCCATTCCCTACAAGGCACAACGTTTTGCAAAAACCCAGTCGGCAATATTTGGCGGCTTATTGCTTGCCACTCCCTGCTCTTCTTCCAGTGTAAAGCTCTTGTACACCAAATCTGTAGATTAGCATCAGTATTTGCCACAGGTGTCACGACGAGCACCGGCTAGGAATCACAAGCTTTCCTTCCCAGGCAGCTTCACCGTTGGCTCCGCACAGACATGCTGAGGGGCCACGTCCTTCCCACCGTACCCACAAGGGGACACTGCAGCCGCGGGGATGAGGACTCAGCACCGGCGTAGCGCTTCAAAGCAACCATCACACACCGAAAAACCAAACCAAACCAAAACACAAAAAAACCAACCCACACCAAAAAAGAAGTAGAACTATGTAAAGCGATTCAGCATAAATCCGTAGAACTGACATTTTAATCACCAGTGCAACATTTACATGCAGGGTTTGGCTTTGCTTCTTCCCACAAAATACTTAAGTTTGCATTTTGTATATTATTACTTGCAACTGCCCCGAAGAAATCTTTAATTCAAGGTTCCAGATCCTACCTGCACTTTTTCATAGTGTATAGTGAAGCGTGAGCTGCGTGTACCTGCGCTGCGGTACATGGCCCTCCTTACATCAGGCAGATAATACTCGGTTTGCCCTGAAAAAGTAGTTTTACTTTTCTTTTAACTCCATACGGGGAATTAAATATAAATAAATAAATCAGATAAACTATGTTCTGGACGACAGGTCTGATACAACAGGTGCTACTATTCGGGGAAGCAGTTGCGAGACCAGCGCCTTCCCGCGGAGCCATCGCCCGTCCGAGGGCCGTTTCTCTCGGCGGTAGCGGAGCGGCAGAAGCGGTACCTGCCCCGCCTGCCGCTCGCTCAGCCTCCACCCAGCGCAGCCTCTAGGCCGGGGCGGGCAGCGATCCCGGCTGCCTGGGAACGGGGACGAGACCAGCCGCTGTGAGGCGCCGGGTGGCGGAGCTGGAGCCCCGCGGGGCCGGACCCGCCCTGGCCCCCGCCGCCGCCGCCCGGGAGGGGCCGGCGGAAACCCCGCCCCGGGCAGCGCCCGCCGAGCTCCGCGCTGCCTGTGTCGCTGAACGCCGCCGAGGAAACGAGCGGAGCGGGGCAGCGGGGACGGGACGGGACAGGACGGGACGGGGCGGCTCTGCCGCGTCGTGCAACCACGCGGGACCGCGCTGCCGTGAGCCGGCCCCACCGCGGAGGGACACTTCGTGGTTTTTGGGTGTTTTTTTGGTTGGTGTTTTGTTTGGGTTTTTTTTTGCTTTTTTTTTTTGAAGGAGAGGAGCAGCAGGTTTATGCTAATCACTCTCTCGGGAGCGGCAGTGGAAGGAGGAGGAGAGGAGCCATTTTGAACTCACTTCAAAGTTTAAGGTGGAAAAGTTGGAGCTCTCCAGCCCTCTGCCCGGCGACGGTGCGCGGGTCTCTGGGCCGACGACGCCCGGGTGGCGAGGGAGGGGCTAAGCCGGCGGCTGATGGATGAGGGCGGGCGGGCAGCCCGACGGGTGGATGGATTGTACGGCAGCCCTCTGCTCGGCATCGCTGCCCGCTGAGCTCTGGAGATGCTGCGGCTGTCCGCCGCTGCCTGCCTGTCCTGGGCCGCGCTGCTCTGCGCCCTGGCGCCGGCGGGCGGCGGGGAGCTGCGACCGCCTCGCACAGCTCCGCTCCTCCACCTGCCCCCGGGGGCTGTGGGGCGCCGCGCCGCCGAGCCGCCGGCCCTACCGCCTGCCGGGCGCCTGAGGGCAGTGGGCGCCGCTCTGCGCCGCGCTCAGCCCGCCGAGACCCGTGTGCCCCGCGGCTGCGGACCCTGCCCGCGGCGCGCCCGGCAGCGGTCGGCCTCCGAGCCCCGAGGACCCTCCGCTGGCTGCACCACTCCGCCGGCGGAGGAGGGCAGCGGGAGGCGAGGAGTGCGGCGGGCGCGGAGCCTCAACAGCCCGCCGCAGTTCCAGCTGCCAAGCTACCAGGTTTCTATACCCGAGAACGAGCCTGCCGGCACGGCAGTCATCGTGCTGCGGGCCCAGGACCCCGACGAGGGGGAAGCCGGCCGGCTTGCTTACTCCATGGAGGCGCTCTTCGACGAGCGCTCCAACGACTACTTCTCCATCGACGCCGAGACGGGAAGCGTGGTCACCACCCGCAGCCTCGACCGGGAGACGAAGGACACCCACGTGCTGAAGGTGACCGCCTCCGACCATGGCTCCCCGCGCCGCCGCTCAGCTACCACCTACCTGACAGTGACCGTGAGTGACACCAACGACCACGAGCCAGTGTTTGAGCAGCCCGAGTACAAGGAGAGCATCCGTGAAAATCTGGAGGTGGGTTACGAGGTGCTGACCATCCGTGCCACAGACGGTGATGCCCCAGCCAATGCAAATATGCTTTACCGCCTGCTGGAGCCAGGAGCTGGTGATGGGGTCTTTGAGATTGACCCACGCTCTGGGGTTGTGAGGACCCGAGCCCCAGTGGACCGGGAAGAAGTCTCTGAATACCACCTAGTGGTGGAAGCCAATGACCAAGGCAAGGATCCAGGACCACGCAGTGCCACGGCTATGGTACACATTACTGTTGAGGATGAGAATGACAACTACCCTCAGTTCAGTGAAAAGCGCTACCTAGTCCAGGTGCCAGAGGATGCCCCAGTGAACAGCCAGATATTGCAGGTGCAGGCCACAGATCAGGACCGGGGCAGCAATGCCCAGGTGCACTACAGCATTGTGAGCGGTAACCTGAAAGGCCAGTTCTACATCCACTCTTTCTCTGGCGCCATTGACTTGATCAACCCTCTGGATTATGAGACTATTCGGGAATACACACTCCGGATCAAAGCCCAGGATGGGGGCAGGCCTCCCTTGATAAACTCCAGTGGCATGGTGTCAGTGCAGGTTGTGGACGTGAACGACAATGCCCCCATTTTTGTGAGTACTCCTTTCCAGGCCACGGTGCTGGAAAACGTTCCTCTGGGCTACTCAGTGCTGCACATCCAGGCTGTAGATGCTGACTCTGGGGAGAATGCCCGTCTGGAGTACAAACTCATAGAGATGGCACCATCCACTGGAGGTGCCCCTGTAGCAGGTGACTCTGGGTTCCCTTTTCAGATCAACAACAGCACAGGGTGGATCACAGTGGCTGCAGAGCTGGACCGAGAGACTGTGGAGAACTATCACTTTGGGGTGGAGGCCAGGGACCATGGTGTGCCAGTCATGACCTCCTCGGCCAGTGTGTCCATCACTGTCCTGGACGTGAATGACAACAATCCGACCTTCACAGAGAAGGTGTACCACCTCAGACTGAACGAGGATGCAGCTGTGGGCAGCAGTGTCCTGACTTTGACTGCAGTGGACAGGGACGTTAACAGTGTTGTGACTTACCAGATCACCAGTGGTAACACCAGGAATCGCTTTGCCATCACCAGTCAGAGTGGAGGGGGCCTGATCACACTGGCCTTGCCCCTGGATTACAAGCAGGAAAGGCAGTATGTGCTCACAGTCACTGCCTCTGATGGCACTCGCTTTGACACTGTCCAGGTTTTCATCAATGTTACAGATGCCAACACACACCGCCCAGTGTTCCAGAGCTCCCACTACACAGTAAGTGTCAGTGAGGACAAGCCCATTGGTACCTCTATTGTCACCATCAGTGCCACTGATGAAGACACAGGAGAGAATGCAAGAATCACTTACATTTTGGACGATAACATCCCTCAGTTCCGCATTGACCCAGACACAGGCACCATCACCACCCTGATGGAGCTGGACTATGAGGACCAGGCCTCCTACACGCTGGCCATTACAGCTCATGACAATGGCATCCCCCAGAAATCGGATACCACCTATGTCGAGATCCTCATCCTAGATGCTAATGACAACGCACCACACTTCCTGCGTGACCGCTACCAGGGCTCAGTTTTTGAGGATGTGCCACTCTCCACCAGTGTACTGCAGCTGTCTGCAACTGACCGTGACTCAGGCCTCAATGGCCGTCTCCTTTACACATTCCAAGGTGGTGATGATGGGGATGGAGACTTCTACATTGAACCCACTTCTGGAGTGATACGCACACTGCGCAAACTGGACCGTGAGAACGTGGCTGTCTACAGCCTTCGGGCCTTTGCTGTGGACAGGGGCAGCCCACCACTGAAAGCCTCTGTGGATATCCAAGTGACAGTGCTGGACATCAATGATAACCCCCCTGTCTTTGAGAAGGATGAATTTGACATCTTTGTGGAGGAGAACAGCCCCGTGGGCTCTATTGTGGCAAGGATCAGTGCAGCTGATCCTGATGAGGGGACCAATGCACAGATCATGTACCAGATTGTAGAGGGGAACATACCTGAGGTCTTCCAATTAGACTTGCTCAATGGAGACCTCACAGCCCTCATGGACCTGGATTACGAGAGCCGGACGGAGTATGTAATTGTGGTGCAGGCCACTTCAGCCCCTCTTGTGAGCCGGGCAACAGTGCACATCCGCCTCCTGGACCAGAATGATAATCCACCTGTGCTGGAGGATTTCCAGATCCTCTTCAATAACTATGTGACCAACAAGTCCAACAGCTTCCCTTCTGGTGTGATTGGAAAGATCCCAGCTCATGATCCTGATGTATCTGACAGCTTGGCTTACACCTTTGTGCAAGGCAATGAATTAAACTTGCTTCTCTTAGACTCTGCCACTGGGGAACTCAAACTCAGTCGTGATCTGGACAACAACAGACCCCTGGAAGCCCTTATGAAAGTGTCAGTCTCAGGTAAGCAAGTGTTTGAGGTTCATAAAGCATGTAATTCTTCTTCTCAGGTCAGTACAGGGGCATGGGCAGAAACAGCCCACCGTGCAGTTCAGGTGCAGCTTTCAGTTGCTTTGAACAGCAGTTTATCTGTAAAATTTTGGAAGAGGATCCACAAAAATGTATCAAGCCTGTGTGTTGTGGGTTGAAGTGGTGCAGTAAATGTAGATTACAAGGTGTTTAGTAAATGTAGATCACAAGGGTAAATAAATACAAGTGTGCATGGAAGGGTATGTACGCCCTCAGTTGAGGTGGTACTTTGGCTGAAGCCTTTTTGATGTGGTTGCATAAGGGTAGTAAATGATGTAAGTTGTGAAGATGTAGGGAATGCACATGTCCATAATGCTGGCTCCCCTCCCTCTTCTTATCCTCTTGAAAAAAAAAAAAAAAAAAAAAAAAAGAAAGAAAGAAAGAGAGAGAGAAGAGTTTGATTTTGGTATCTTTGCTTTTTTATTAGCTGGAAGACATGTTCATTCCCTTCCACATACTGGGAGATTTGGCTAGTGGATCCTTAGACCTCAGACTAGACCTCTGCTGGTGTGCCCTGGGTGGATGTGTGCTGGTTTGCATTGTTGGCCGGTGTGTTTCTGTGGGAAATGGCAGTTCTGAAAACAGTGAGTTATGGCTGTGTAATAGATGTGTAGCGCAGCTAATTGCACTGGAATTGCTGTAGTAGCACTAGGGGCACATACTGGCCAAATGCATCCCCAAAAATCAGAGCTGTTGTGGGGAGGGTGGGGAACAGAGAGGGAGAGCTGCCGTACCATGAACTTCCTCAGAGAATTTATTTCAGTGTGTGTGAAGATTGTTCAATATCATCTAATATATACTTTTATATGAGCGTTTTAGTACTCTCAGGTTATTATTTTTCTGTTCAGTTGCTTGTTTATTGTGAAATTACTTTTTATGCCTCTGATTTTGGCATCAATCATGCAATGAGTAATTTCCTCTGCAGGTGCCACTCTATAAAGTTTACTGTGGACTCGATCCCGTACTTCTGTTGACTTTCAAAGGTTTAACCAGATAAATTCATTGCTGCCTCTCTACAACCTAAAACTAACGTTTGTACTTTTTCTGCTGAGAAATAGCTGAAAGTATAGGTACATCAAATGACAGTTTGCGAGGTGCTTGTTTTCAGACGGTTGTATTAAAAAAGTAATAATCACAGTGTGGTGTAACAGTGGCAGTGCTTGTTTCACTGTATGCAGTCATGGCATGCAGCAAGGGCCTTGGGGGAATAAGCTGTGCACTCCCTTGTGTTTGCAGGCCTGAGGGCTTTTTTTCTTCAGGAAAATGAAAGTGATATTAACTGAGCTGACTGAATTTACTGTGGTATATCATCTGACAATCCACTCTTGGTTCTCCCAGGAGCTGGGGGTCAGCTAATGTGGTAAGGTAACTCATAAATGCTGTTACCATGTCCTATGAGGACTTGAAGAAAAAACAAACAGTTGGCTTGTGACCTTAAAGAAAAACATTTGGATTAAGGTGCAGGTGATTGCATGGTCACTGTCTGACTGAAGCAGTAGCTCTTTATCTGGTAGCAGAAGATAAGACCTCATCTTGTAGCACAAAGCTTGGCAAACTTGTTTAGTTTACTAGATGAAGAGTGTGTTCAGAACAGAAAAATAGATGGCATGAACTACTCCTTAATCTAATGATTTATGCGGTTTAAGTGAAAATGAAATCTCGGGTAGGAATGAAGACCTTTTGTTTTCTTAAGTAACAGGAGCTTGATAATTTTCATATTTGGTGAAGGTGTGAACTTGGAAAGTGTGAACTTTGAAAGTGCTGATGTTGGGTAGGAATTTAAAAGTCATTTTGACAAGTACTGAACTGTGTTTGACATTAAGTTGAAGACGTTTGCTGTTTGGAAATTGAAAGAGGAGAGTTTGGCAATGTGTGATCAGTCCAGGAAAGTCTCACCTGCCTGCTTTCTCTGATTTATCTGATGTAGTCTTTGAAAAACAAAAGCGGAGAAGAAGCTCAGACAGGAGTACTCCGCAGGGTTATCTCTAAGTCCTGCAAAATACTTGCAAATCATCTGCTAAAAAGACCTGCCAGTTAACTAAAAAACGTGTCTGTGTAGTAGCCATTAACCTCTCAACCCAGACAAACACACATTCCAGCCCTACTCAGCTGCTCCTCACATCAGGGAAAGATTGGAGCACTTTATGCACTTGGGAATTTGATCTATATGCAAGTCGGAAGTAACACTGTTGCTATAAAAATCTTATCCCCGCTTAGCAATATGTTGTGCCGTGGATACAGGTGGGTATGTGTGATTCTAGTGAGGAGCTACACTACTCTTGAATTACATTGAGACTTTGATACTTGGCTAAATCCAGGATACTTTTAGTTGATTTGGGGTTTATTCATATAATCATGGTAACTTCTGCATGTCAACAGAACTTTAGGTTGATTAGGCAGATGGAGATAATCAGTTTCAGAAAACCTGAGAATGGCACACTTGGCATTTAAAACTTGCTCTTAACCGTGTAGACTTCATCAGAAGTTGAGTGGCCGGTGGGCAGCTGTGGGCAGGCTCAGTGCATGTGTCGCACTGCCTTTGTCCTGGTGGCGCAGTACTTGCTCAGCTGTGCTCCCGGCAGCCCCTCAGGAACCCACCCAAGCGGAGGAGGCAGGAATGTGGGTGGTGTGGATATTAGCATTTTGCTTTGGACTGGGAGGGAGCTTTTGAAGTCAATCTCTTTTGAAGTGAGCCTCTCATGGGTCCTTCTCTGCCCGCGCCTGTCGTGTAGAGCGTCTGAGTGAACAAACTGGACCTCTTTTGGGTGAAATAAATCCGGATATGCTTCAGGAGTCCTTTAAAAGACATATTCTCCATCTGTAGATACAATGGAAGAAGGCAGATCTTGGCCTTATATTCCTTGCATATTTTGTCATTATGTTTCTATTGCTTTTAATAACAGGGGTGAAATCTGTACCCTGCTGCCCTTGCTTTCTGTTGGAGTAGGATTTTACTGTGGGTTTCTGAAAGAGGTGGTCCAGGGTCTATCAGTCTGTGATTTCTTTGTGTTGCTAATAAATATATGGCTTAAATTGGTAAGATTGTTTAAAACTATTACTTTTTGTCCACACTGATGTTCACAATACTATTAAAGTAGGATTCATTTGGTCAAAAAAAATAGTTAAACATTGCTTGAGTCACATTGCATTTGCCTGTGTTAAACATTATACCACAGTCTCCACCGGTGCTTGGGGGAAGGCTGTTACTAGCCTCAACTTTGCACTAGGTATCACGTTGCAAATGCTGCTGGCACCTGTTTGGTTGTGCTGCCGCAAGTAGTCCCACTTATCAGCAACAGCTCAATGGGATACAACTGATGAGTGTACAAACTCCTTTGTGAACCCAACCTAATTCACCAGTGCAGACAAAATCCAGCTACAGCTTTGGAGTGGTCCAGATAAATGTGAAATGTTGTTATGCAGCATACAATATACAGTTTTGGAAGGTAGTAGTCCTCAAGCGGTGGTGGATAGACACCCAAGCATTTTTGTGGCCATTCAAGCTCAAGTATCGTCTTTTACATTTCCTGGGCTTTTAATCTCCGGTGTCATTCAGTGAGGTTATTGACTATCAGCAAATGCAAATGAAGATAGAGTTCGTTTGAGTTGCAGTAAACTTTTGAGATTTTTACTTAAGGCTTGGTAAAGGATCTTCATTATTATTGTAATTTAAAAGTCATTATGCTAATGATCCTGGATCTCCAGCTCTGTGCCTACTCTATACAAATGTAACAGAAGATGCTCTTCTGATAAAGGTAGGGCCACAGCTGTGCCTGAGATGGAAGGCATTGGGGGTTATTTGTGAAGAATTGAGATTAAAGGGGAAAAAAAAATCTTGACTGAAGAGGCATCTCTGTAAGCACAGCAGAACCTTTGGGTGTGGAGCGTGACCATGGGGTGACTGCTCAGGATGCAGGCTGGGTACCTTGGCAGCAGTGCGGTGCTCCCTTCCCTCATGCGTCTACCTTTGAGGAGCAGGACAGATGGAACTCCTGGGGCCTTCTGAGTTTTGAGGGTCAGATCCTCAGAGTGATTGTTTTTTTTCAGGAGTGATGCTTCTGGCTGCCTGCAAGGATTTATTTTCAAGGTCAGCATCACCATGGTCCTCTTCCTTGGGAAAGGCATTCCCCCAGGCAGCTGTGATGGGATCCCTGTAATTTATGCCAGTAAGAGATGGTGAAAATGAGTGGGTGGAGGTTTCTCCCCCTCCCTTTCTCTCTCTCTCCCTCCCTCCTTCTGGATGGGAGGAGGTGTGTTGGCCTGTAGTGTGGCTCCAGGGCATTCCCAGGGACCTTGAGCACTTGCACTTCACACATGCATCCTACACTAAGGCATTCTGTGATTGCTAAAATAGGAATCCAAGAGTAGTGCCCAACCTTTTAAAATTCGGGTAGACCTTGGATGTGGTGTGGCTACTTATATTGCATCCATAAAGATTCTGTATTCTAACTGTTCTGTAGGTGAACTGTAATTTAGATTTGTGTCTCTCCAGCCTTCAGGAATGTGACTTCCCTTCTTCAGCTCTATCACCTGTTCCAGGTGATAGAGCTGTGGCTGGCTTGTAACTTTCCTTTGGGCACCCTTCCATGTCGTTCCTGGATTTCATAGGAGTGGTGTGTTTTCATTTCAAGGGACAGGAAAATGTCTATAGCTATGAGAGGAAAGTATTTAATGAAAGGCTGACTGACAGAATATGTTTTTGCTGAGGTAAAATATACCTTCTGCATGCAAATAAAATGAGGAGTGACCTGCAAATCAAGCAGGTCCTTTGCTAAAATAGTGATCTCTATTAATAAAAACCAATAAAAGTTTACCACAGCACACTTTAAAAAATAGATGTTTTATCTCAGGTAAAAGCTATTTTGTCAGTCAGCTTCTTTCTGAAAATGCTGCTGTCCATCTCCAAAAATGTTTCTATTTCCTTGTTTCTGTCTGTGTACAGTGCAGGCTGCACATTCCCAGCTTTTGTTGCCCAGTGTTTAGACCATTTCTACTTTAGTATGTCTCAGTGGTTGAAGTGTATGCAGATGGCACTTCTTAACCTCATCCCACAAAGTGCAACTTTGAATCATAAATACTGGAAGTCACAATCAGTTCCTGGAGGGTGGTGGAAACCTCCAAAACCAACAAACCTGTGTATGAAAGCCATACATAACCCCGAAGTCAGCTGTTTAAAAACCCAAGGTGTGTTTATAGTTGCAGCATCTTGTTTTCTATAAAAGCTGTTGGATTGTCTTGATTGAGAGGATCTGAGAAATGGTTTACTGAGGCTGCAGGGGCTGATTTGATACACAATTCTCAGTGTACTGACAATTTTATTCCCTAAATATTGATGCTCTTCTCAGTGATTTCTAGGAAAGAGGGAGACTAGGATAACGAGGACAAGGTATAAGAAGAATGAGGCTGAAGATGTGAGAGGGAGAAAGATATTCTAGGCTTTACTTGATATCAAGTCTCTAGAGAAAGAAACTAGAGGTGTGATGATGGATTACCTGGAGAACATATTTTCCTCTATTTTCAAATGGTTTGTGACTAGCGAGATAGTTGTAATAACCAAGTCCTAATTGGATTAGTAATTGGTTTATATTTTTTATTATTTTTTAAGCTTCATAGAATATTAATTAATTTGGTTTCCTGGTGCATTCCTCTATTATCATTTGCTTCCCCCACAGAAGTCACTGAAGTGCTCTTACTTCAGACTTGCACATTGGGAAGAAACCTCTTTTGTTCTGTTGTTCTGATCACGTTTCCTTACAGTTCAGAATCGGTTTAGGCCAGGGTTGCAGAGCCTGCTGCAAACTGCCAAACACAGAATAAACATTGAATTGTTGTCAAGGGTAACAGCAAAAGAAGCCTTTGTTTCAAGTACAGGAACAGTTTTCTAGGTTTGATGTTAAGATGGTAGTAAACCTGCAGTAGAGGTAGTGGTGGGGAATGTAGATGATGTGAAGCAGTGGGATTTCAATGTCCCAAGTGCTGCTTGAGGAAGTGGCTGGCTACTGATAAGTGTATAATTGTACACTTATGCATTGAATGGTCTCTTTTTCTTCAATTTATATACTTAATGTCTGGAAACTGCCTTTCATTGTTGACTGCTATCTTTGAGCTGAATAGCTTTTCTCAGACGTTCTCTGACTGGGGAATGTAATATTGGATTTTAAAGTTTGATGTTAGGTGAAGGCATGGCCCTGGTGTCTCCCAGCATCTTCAAGGAAGGGCTGGGGAGAGTCACTTGCTCAAGGTATGCTGCAGGTCTGCCAGACACCTCTGCAGGTGACAGGTTGCATCCAGCATTTTGGCTGGCTGAGTGCTCAGAGTTCATGGGTTCAGGGACATGTGACAGCATGCAACACCTATGATGGTGTTTACAGTTCAGCCAGATGTGTAGCTGCTTATGTTGGCATTTCAGAGCTTGGCTTGTGATTTCACTGAGCCCCTTAACTCCCTCATGAAGGGACATGACAGCTGTAGAAATTGGGAGCAGAACTACTTTATGGTCAGGAAACAAGCAAACACGAAGTGGAAACCTCTTCTGAACCTGCACGCTGCAAATACCTTTTCAATATTTATCAGCATAGGCAACTCTAGCTGTAACACTCATGCATGGGAGATGACTAAGAGGAGGATCAAATGTCAGACACAAGATCTGTGCTCACCATCCCTTATCCCTCTCTTTTTTAAGCCCTCAGGATTTTGAGAGCCAGTTGATACATTTGAGTGCTTGAGATAACACCACAACTTACCTGCTTATCTCAATATCGCCTAATTTACAGGATTCAGGCAGCTGTCTTTGTTGGCTTCCTTTAGCATACTGACTTGTATTTCCAAAAATACCTATGGAGTCTTTAGGAAATGTAGAAGGGCTCCAAGAGCTGAAGATCGAGATCTAATGACTCTTTTTGGCAATATTCCATGTTACAGCTTTTCTGTCCTGGTTTCTGTAGGAATTGTGATATTTTTAGGTAAAATAGTACTCCAACTACCCTGATATTTTAGAATGAGTATTCTCGCGTACTTGAGGTTGGAGAAAGTATGGCAGAGATGTCTTTCATGAGTGATAGGCTTTTTTGTTGTCTGTTCCCTGCCTTTTTTTCCCCCAAGACTATTTTACCAGAAGTTAGCATAGCTCAGAGTACAGAGATGAGACTCCGCGTTCTTGAAAGACTTGGTCACTGTGGTTACACACTTGAAAGAAGGAATGTGGGGGACCCGATTAAATTCTGTTTTGTTACTTTGTGTTTGTTATTACCCCCTCGGTGTAACTCTTTTTCCAGTGTTCAAAGCAAGTTTCCAAAAGGGGCAGAATGTGTACCTTTTGGAAAATTTTGGAATGCGTCATTGAGTGATTTCTTGTTTGTTTAACACCTTTGTTGCTTGGGGTTTTTTTGTAAGACCCAGGTGCATATGCTTTGGTTGAGATTTCATTGCGGTGCATTGATTTTGCTGGATTGAAACAGCGTTATCAAAGATACAGCTTGGCTTTTGTGGTCAGTTTTATGTCACCTACTGTGATCTCCCCAAGAAATTGGTTATCTCTTCAAAGATGGTCATGTAGGTTGCATTCGTGATTGCTTGATAGTTAGGAGAGCTACTTTTGGAGATGCCAGTCTTCACCCCATCGATAAAGGAGAAAACATAAATGACTGACTTGAACTCATTCCCTTGTTGTTAGGTGGCTAAAGTTCAGTAGGATGAACCCACCCTGAATGTGTGTGCCAGGATGAAAGGGATTGTTTTCTTTTGTAGTCATGATTGTACTTTTGTTGCAGGAAACTACCTGTAGTAACAGGCTTAGCAGACTAGATGGAAAGGATGGGAGAGGCTGCAGTTTGCAGACAGGAAAATGTTTTACCATATGTAATGTTAGGAGAGGCTTTAAACATTGTCAAGGGTCTGAGTGAATGAAGAGAAAAAGCATGCTTTTATGGGGATTTGATGTTCAACAAAGAAATGAAATTGAAAGATACTGCAGAAAGATGATCTTTGCACTTGGGGAAAAAAAAAGCTGTTGGACAGAAAGGTAGGTTTTGCTGGAGAGAATGGAAAACGTTTGGACTTTGTTTCAACAAGTTGGTGATGCTGCTAAGCTGTAACCACCTTCATATTTATTCCATTTATTCCAGTGCTTACATTTGCAAAGAGAAAAAAAAAAAAAGGCAAATAAATGAAATGGTAAACCTGTAATAAATCCTCAGGGGACCACATAATAAACTTAGACATGTTGCACTTACCAAATACAAAGGAAAGCAATCTGTTTTCAACACCACTGCTGAACGCTTGTTAGATGTTACATTCTGTCAGGTCTCCAGCACTTTTGGAAATGATGTATCTGGTCAAAATATTTCAGCCTTTTTGAAGAAAGGAAAAGGCAAGGCCATCATTAACAGCCATTGTCAGCATGGCATCTCCTGCCTGCTGTGGAGTCCATGGGCTAGAGCCAGTTTCAGAGAGAAGCAAAAGTATCTGAACCCCACCTAAAGTGGCAAAGCAGGGACTATGTTATCAGATTTGAGTTTTGCAGACATGATGGCCAGCACCTTGAAGTCTGTCTCTGTTGCTGAATCCCAAGGGGCTGGTAGCATTAGAAGCAAATGTGCTCAAGATGATTCTCCGTAGCTGCCACGTGGCTGAAGCACGCATCATGGATACCAGGGGCTGCTGAATCTGTTAGATTTGCTTTCTTTTTGCTTTTCCAGATCAGACTCCTTTATTCAGAAATGATGTTATTAAGCTGCTGAGTTGATTGGATTGCGTTCCTGTCATAGCATTTTTGGTTGGACTTCAGGAACCAGCCCAACCCCTCGTTTACTTGCAGTGATGTTCGTGCCATGTCTCTTTCTCAAGGGGATACTTTAACAACTGAGCTGTCTGAACTTAGTTTAAATCATGTAAAAGATGCCCCACATTAGTGCTTTGCTTGTTTTAGCAGTGCTTGGTTGCCAGCCTCCTGCCACTGGAGCCACACCTCAGCATGGCTAGCAAGAGGCATTTAGCACCTTTCACAGCTTAGACCCAATAGAGGACTTACATATAACCATTAAATGCCATAGCGCCTCCTATTTAGATGCTTGTTCCCTGCAGTGGTATCCTGATTTAGGCAGTTAATTGTCCTATAAAGTGGGAGTACTTGAAACACCATCCCACTGCAACTTAGGCACTTCACTCAGCATAGCAATCAGGACACTTAGTGAGAGCAGAGACGGGCTGGGCTCCAGCCCTTGATTTCAAAGCTCTTACTGTGCTATACATCAAAAAGGAGCTGAATAAGGTAGAGAAGCCACTGTGGGATTTGCATTTCTCATTTGTTTGTTGACTGCCACAAGCTACAAGGTCACACTCACACTTCTAGGGTACCTGTGAGCAGGCTTTATGGCTCACATTTGTGTATGTGAGCACCTCTGCCTCGGCTGAGCAGTGGTCTGGGCAGTCTGACTGACTCTCAGGTGCTGGATTTTGTTTAGGCCATAATAAAAGGTGGATCATGAACTGTTCAGGTCATGTCAGGACCAGGTCAGTTTTGGCCATAGCCAGTGATCTAGCTCTCCCCACACTTGGGACCCCTGTGCTTTTGAGAGAGCACTTTTCTGTTGACCAGAAATTATTTATTTGTCTTCTGGCTTTAACTGTTTGTAAATGTATTTTGCTGTTATGTGGAGCTGCCCCCAGATGGGCAAAAAGGACAGTTGTGCAAAGATTTGCAGGCTCAGATTTAAATTACACTGCTAAATGTCCAGAGTTCAAGCCATCTTTGCCAATGGATTCTTTCTCACTGCGGTTTGGGATGATGACAGACCTGCTGGTAATTATCAACATGTTGCCGCTTGTTGCTTGGATCCTGTGATTTTTTCCCGCAATGTGCTCACTGATGCTACAGCTAGCTGATGTTGTCCTAACATATATGGTAAAGGTCTCCTGGCAGCAATGACTGGGTTGAACTATCCCATTGATTGACTCAGTTTCCCTTCTCGTGGGGTGTATTTCTGATGTTGGCTTCCTTTTCTGACACTGTGATTTAGCAATGTGTACTCCCCATGTCGAGCTATCCATCTGGCAGATAATTGCCTGCTAGTTTAAATCCCATCTTAACTTCAGTTTCTCGAGATCACAAAACCTGCTGGTGCCTTATGGTTGGATTTGCAGGCTGTTTGTGAAAGAACTAGTTACAAGATAAAGCAATGTGGGCAAATTTATCTTAAATTTTTTTGAATGCTAGGTAAGGCAGGCTAACTTCTGGGTCCTGCTTGTTAAGCTGTCTGACATTATTCTGCATTGAATCTGTCAATCTAACACTTGGGTTTGTTGACCAAGCTGCTGACAGCAGACACTGGTTGTTTGCACTGGTTGTGCAAAGTGGGAACCTGGCAGATGCTGAAATCTTGTTCACACAAAACATGCCAATGTTCTTCTTCCTATGTTACTTGTCTTTTTGTTCCCTTTCCCTTCATGTTCATTGCTTCTGTTTGCTGTTTGCAGCGAGGGGCTGCATCTGTGGAGTTGGGCTGCTGCAAGTTTGTGCAGAGCTGTGCACAGCAGAGGTCTTTCAGGGGCTGCTGTTGTAATACCTACTGTAAGTAATGAGGATGACCACCAGACATGCATCAACTGACTGACTGCCTCGTGAGATAGCCAGATATGGATGGCGGCACTGGGGACTGCCTCAGGCCCAGCCTGGTGTGTCCAGCAGGCACTGGGAACCAGCTGGTGGTTGCCCAACATGCAGTGTTTGCTGCCAGTGTGACAGCAGCCTTTCTTTCTGTCTTTGAGGAAGTAAGGCAGGTTTCTCATCCACCTCTCAACCTCTCCTGACCACCATGTTGTTACTTGCTCTTGGGTGGGTGTGTTGGCCTATGACAAAGGTCAAGGTCTGTCTCTTCCAGGGATGCTTCTGGCGAACTGGTGACTGCCATCTCATCACTTGTGTACTCCCAGGGATCACTTGGGGTTGGGACCTCAGTGGTTCTGGTTGCCATGCACAGCTTTCAGAGGTATTGAATCCACAGTCCTGTGCCCCTCTCTTTGCACAAGATTTCAGAAGCTGTGGTGTCATGTGGTGACAATCCCACAGAAGTTTTGCTGCCCGGCACAGGCAGTCGTGGGATGTGTGTGGCCAGCCCCAGGTCACAATACACACTGCACACTTTATGTCGGTGCACGTCAGCTTTGCACTCCATGGGAGCAACATCTTTACCCATGAACTGGAAATTTGACCCAGTTCGGTTATTGATGGTGACTGTATTTTTTTTTTGTCCTCTCCCTTGTGGATAGTTGCAGTTGCCTTTGCTTGCTGCTGGTTCCTTCATGCCTCAGATCCCTCATGGCTCAGCTAATAGCAGTGTCTGGGACTTTATTCAGCTTTAAGAGGCTTTAACCTGGGAAATTCCTGTTTACTGCCAATGGCATTGATGGACATGACCAATTAATGGCAATAATTGCAGGTGAGAACCTAGAGACAAGGAATTTTTTTTCTATTCTATGCTGTGAACTCATTTGTTTTATATGAATGAGTTTTACAAACTTTTGTATGACCTGCTTTTAAAATATGTCCCTTGACAAGTGATTGGTGATTTCTTAAGCTGAGATGAATGATTCACTGCATGGCTCAGCCAACATGCATCAGCTGCGGTACTGAGATGATCAGGTAAAATTCCTCATGCCACCAGCAGCAGTTGAGCATTCATCCTGAGAGTAAGTCCTCCAGGAGAGGCCCTTTTGCCTGCTGTGAGGTGTTAGTGACTCCCTAAGTTTTTTGCTCTGCACCTCCTTGATTAGACCTCAGCTGTCAAAAGATCTCATTGCTCTATTCAAGGCCTAAAAGGAAAGTAAAGTGACAAAATTTGATGGCCAGTTTGAAAGCTTTCTCAGATTGGAAAGTGTTCCATGGGGTAAAGAGCTTGTCTCACACTCTGCACATTCCATACTGATCATACAGGATGGCATTTTACTGGCTTAGTGATGCATAAAGTTGAAATATTGTACATTTTCAAGTATTTAAATGAGCATACATAAATGACTAATGATAAGAAAGGACTAACTACATTTTATTCCTGTGCTGAAACTGAGTTCTAAAGACTGAGATTTCAGAAGCTGTGAAATTGGCAGTGTTGTTCTTTACACTGTAGAGCCTTTGTGCTTATTGCTGTAGTCGTATTACACGACATTGCCTAATATCTGCCAAGTGTATTCTTGGCTCATTCAGCAGGTAAAGCTCCCTCAGGGTCGCTGAGTCCCTTCATGTATTCAGCAGAGAGCTCAACCTGATGCTTCTACAGCATTTGCGTTTTCAGTGCTTTTTCATTTTTTCAGTAGTTTACCCTTTTACCATTTGGTGATAATTAAAAGCAGGGCTCTGACTACTTTTGTGACCAGTGTAGCCCCTTCTTGCTTCCCACTTCTGGCAGTCAGAAGCTAATTTGCTGGTGGTCAATCCTGGGGATATTTTTCTTACTGTTTAATACCCTCTCCATCCTTGTCGTGGAGTGGGAGACCCTGCTGGTCACAGGCACCTTGCAGAGATGCTCAGGTCCCAAGATGGATGGGGTCTCAAGCTCACAGGTAAGAGCTAGTCCACTAGCAAATGAGATGCTGATCCACTTCAGGGTAATTTCATGACTTTTGGAAGGCACAATAGTTAATAATTCTACACACATGAACCACCATTTCTGCTTTTTTTTTTTTTGTAAGACATTTTAATTAGTTTATTTCCATTTCTGGAAAATAAAATAAACAAACAAATAAATATATCAGCATTTAACTTTCTTTTCAGTAATTTCTGAGTCATGAAATCTCTGGAACAGGTTATAATGTTTCACCCCCTCTTGCATTTGCTTCAGCTGGATCGAGTGTTGATGCTTGTTTAGAAGCAATGTTGCTGCTTCCCTGGGGAAAGCGATACATTGTTACCTGGGTGTGATGTGCCAGCATCGCACTGCCTTCTCTCTGGAGACAAGCCCTCCAGCTGCCTACATAGTATTTAAAGTGTTTATCAAATTCAGGGATGGAAAGTTATTCCAGTTTCTGAAATTACACTATTTGGGTGAATTAAATTCTTGTCCAACTACTGGTTATGTGTTTGAGTTGGTTCAGAAAGATGAAAGCAACAGACAAACAGAAAAATGGATTGGCACATAGGGTTTCACTTCAGGGGTTTGTTAAGTGGGAGGAATTTATTAAAAGAAAAAGAGGTATTACATGCTGTTTTACAAGGCATTGTGAATATCTCATCTCTGAACTATTCTGATAGTTCCTAGTCAAGAAATTTAATTTATATTGTAAAGATGACAAGTTGGGGAACAGAGAATTTGTTTCACTGGAAGTGTAATTTAAGGTAGAAGACTGCATCTTTCATACTACAAAATGAAAACCAAAGATAAGTATGACTGCTGCCTACCTCTGTGAAGCGCTGATGGAAAACAAAGTCAAGAGCAGGGCAGTTTAAAGGAAAAAAAATCTGTAAGTGAACTGACCCTCAATAAATTTAAGGGGGATGTTAGAAGGTAGTTTGAAGTCTGTAGGGAAGCAAATTTCTGGGACAACCTCTCCATGACGTGTAGTTAAGTTTAAGATGAAGCTTGATAAATTGATGAACACTCAATAGTTTCTAGGTGGCATTTTATATATACAACACAGTTCCTTAGAATCTTCTTCGAATAAAAAGTTGGGTGGGAAAATGATTTCCTGTTCCCTTTTTGCTGCAGAAGTTAAACACACGTGTTAACAAATTGCAAATGCAATTAGCCTTCTGAACAGCCCAAGCTTGTGTAAATTGATGTGTGTTGGTAATAACATTGCTATCTCCTACTAACCTTGGTATCAAAAGAAGATAAAGAATCCACAAGGCAGCGTGATTCACCAGATATGTAAATGAGGCTGGAAGTTATTCACAGATGTCACAGGCTGTAACTTAAAGCAAATGGAACCAATCTTGCTTCTGCCGGTTACAGTCCCCTTTCCCAGCACCTGTATGACATTGTGCTGGGCTGTTTCCACACACCAAGTCTAGCCTACCATTAAAACAAAGCAAAATAAAACAAATTTCTGGCTTAGCATGAAGAAACAGCTCAGTCTAGTAAATGACTATCAGAAACAGTGCAACAGAGGATGAAAGCTCTGACTTAGCTTGAAGAAACAATTCAGTGCAGTATGAGATGAGTACCAGAGCCAAGAACTCCGGGGACTGTGGCAGCCAAACCTTAGGGCTGCTGTGCATTTTCAACCAAAGCCTAAAGAAAAACACTCAGTTTTGTTGATTTTTTTTTTAAGTAGGAATTTTATTATCTTGGGCTGTAACAGCTCAGCAGGTGGTTGGATAGGTACCAGAGATGGTGTAAGAGAAAGCAGTAATAAGGTGGTTTTAGGCTCTGCCCTTGGCTTCATGGATTCTCTATTGCTTCGTCCTGGAGGAGATTGTATAAGTTAGCCAATGCTTGTGTTTTGTCCCATCCAGAAGGTGGATAGTCTCTAGAAAGTCCTTTCAACATAGGAAAAGGTGGTGCTATTACTCCCTTAGACCTATGTGACCATATTGACTGAAACTACAGGGAGCATTTGTTCCAGTGCTGTATGTACAATACTCAGCCCTTAACGCACATAGGGCACTGTGTCAGCACTTTCCACCCTCTTCTGTGGGTACAAAACTCCCAGTTTTCATTTGTGTGAAGTTCTGCCACCTAGATGTTCTAAGTTTGAACTTACACACATTTTGTTACACAAAATGCAGCTGCATTGTGCTAACATTAAAACCAAAGGAGAGTCAGTAAACATATTTAAAACACCTGTCTTGGAAACACGCAGAGCACAAGAAAACATGTAATAAATGAATGCAAAAACCAAACAAATGAATGATTCTGGTTCTTCACTCCCTGTAGATTGTTTTCTGTGTTTGTTAATTGAAAAAACCCACACTTTTGTTGTTGTTAAATGTAAGAAATTCTCTGATACTAAGGATTTTTCATTGAGAAAGTGCACGTATTTATGAGCTCTGTCTCAGTCCTTTGAATTATCTAGGCACTACTGTAACTGATAAGTGAATGACGATAACCCTGTTAAATATTTCAAGGACTCTTTGCAACTGTAGGGGAGCAGCTAGTAACTATCGCATTCCTTTGCATTGCTGGACAGGTTTTTTATTTGCTGTCTTAATGGTGTTCTATACATACAGGGTTTTTTTTGAGCTGAGTTCACCTCCTCTCACAGCAGCTCTTTGGCAAACAGCCTCATGAACTCTTTTAAGATGCTTCTTGCTCACAGTGGCTGGGCTCATTGCCTACCCTGCTGTGGCTGGGATTTGGATTGCAAATTCCTCATCTGAACAAAGAGGAGGAATAGAAAAGACTGGGCTCTGTATCTGAGTATTGTACTCATAACTCTAGCTCCACCTAAAAAAAAAACCCAAACACCTGTCTTTGTGAAAATGGGTGCAGCCCCACTAGTAGGCATATTGCTAGAAGGGGAAAGAGAGAGGTGGCTCCAGAGAGGCTGCTGGGATTTCAGACATTATCTTATCTAGAGCTACCCTGAGCCTTGTCCACATGTTTTTCTTCTCCCTTGCTTTGTTTCCTCAGAACCACAGGGCTGGGAATCAGTGTTTTAAGAAAAGACAGAAGGTGGGCAAAAAGCTGGATGAAGACAAACCACATATGCAAGATGCATCCTCATGCATTCCCTCACTGCACTCGTCAGCTGCACCCAAAGGCCTTAGAATCTGAGGAACAGCTTAGTGTAACTCCTTTCATGAGACAGTATCAACTAGGTAGGATTTGGCCTGTACTGGCTTGCATTTGGTGAGGAGCAGAGACAAGTCAAACTAAACAGGGTGACTCATCAGAATCGGGCTCATGCAATGGTTTCTGTGTGTAGAAAAGCTCTGAGTTGAGAAATGGGCTGTCACAACCATGAAATGATTGACCCCATTTGGTTTTGCTGCTCTTCAGAGTTATTGGAGAAGACCCATAAAGCTTATGACAGTCTTAATCAGACCAAAAGTTGACTGTGCTTGGCTGATGCCTAACTGTCCAGAGGCTCCAGGCAGGGACATTCATGTTACTGCCAGGAGGATGCCAAGACTAGACTTGTGTCCTTGTGCCTGGTGACCAAAAAATTTGTGTGGAAACCTGTACAGAGAACTCTGCACAATAGTGGTGCTTGGCTAAGCAACCTGTAATTATTCAACATTTTGGTTTAGAAAGTGTGGCAATTGCTTCCCAGAGGCCAGGTTCGTGTAGTATGACTGGGGAAGCTGCTTTCATGTCTCTTGAACTGTATTTTGATTTGACACTAGCCTCCCTCTTGCTGTTCTCATGGGTATCCTTGTGTTAAAGATACTTCCTACATGCTGAGATCTCTACCTCTCTTGTGGCATAATGTCACAAGTTTTCATCTTAATAGACTCAGAAGGGGCCAGGTGGACACCAAGATTACCTTCATCCTCACCCTGGGATCTATCAGAAGAAATCCAGTCAGGGACACTTTTCTCCTGGATGAGAAACCCTCCTTAAGAGGTGAACCGGTAGGGAGAACCAGCTGCAAAGCCCTGCGAGGAAAGCTTGGTTTGATGTGCAAATGAGTGCTCTTGTGGACCCAGAGCTGGTGTGACTGGGTGTTGTGGTGGAGGCCTGAGGGCTGAGCTTAGCAGGAAGGAGCCCTGAGGTTCCCATGCGCTGCAGACAGGAACAGTCTCTTATAAAAGCATTGTCTTCAATGTAATATGCACAAAGTCAGCCTCTGGGAAAAGCTGGTGCTCACCAGAGAAGTTTTTTGGGTGTATCCTGCTCTGAGTTACAATTTCTGTGAGGTACAACACGCCCTTCTTAGATGTGTTTGTTAGTCAAAAAGTACACTGACTTCCTTCTGTTTCGTGAGAAATGAATCTGAAGGAGAGGCAGGTAAACAGTGAAAGTGGATCTCCTGACACTGCTCATTTTAGGGCTAGGAGGCTGCATGGGGGCTGGGATTTAGCTGGGCAGCCTGACTCAGTTCCATATGTAGGTAATTAAGGTATACCCTGAATTAGCCTGAGTGGTGCTTTTATTGATGTGTGAGATCAATGAGCCCAACTGCCATACAAAGAGCAGAAAATAGTCTGGATGCTTTTAACCACTGTTTTGCATGTTTAAGTAATGTAAAGTTAGAAAAACCTGCCCTGCTAATATTTACAGAAGCTCATTAATCTTGTCTGACCTGGAGGCTAAATGGCAGAGCCTGGCAGGGCCAGCACGGCTCCCTCTGCTTGGTCCCATCCTGGCATGGCCAGGATCCATCCCTGCAAGCAAGCCAGCTTGGCAGGGTGTTGCAGCACTAGCCAAAACTGGCACCAGGTCCAGCGCTGATGCTGTTACAGGTGATTGTATGTGGCAGCTTGTTTTATTTACTACCATATACATCACCTCTCAGACCTACTAAATTATATGAGACCAAAGGTATGTCTAAGCAAATATCTCCATTTTACCTCTGCCTAGTAACAAATATTAAGGAAAGAGAATATGAGAAACAGGACAAGTACAGACTGGTCCTTCCTTTCTTTCACTGTCCCAGCTCCTGGCAGGCAGATGTTTAAGGGCTTTTGGGGCTACAGACTTCCCACAGATCACAGTATTGACTTGCCATGGGGCAAGTCAGTGCCATAATCCCTGGCTCCCTCATCTCTCAATATGTTTAATACCTCTCTGAGGTTTCTTCTTTCCCTGATGCCTGATCACAGTCCCTACTGTTCAGATGCACACACTTGCAGAAATTGTTTTCTATTAAAACACATTGCCTGATCATTTCACTGGTTGTTCTTTTTATACTGTGAGGAAGAAGGATTATTTCTCCTTCTTCCCTTCTTGTTGTGATTTTAGTATTTCCTTGGTCATGCCTTTTCATAGCCATTTGTCTTTGCATTGTACAAAGGTGCGCTCCTAGTCTTGTATCTACTGTGATGATGATTTCTCTAGATGTACCTGACTTGCCCAGGGAAGGTGTAAATAAAAGCATCCCACTGTAAATGGCTTTATTTATAGAATCATAGAATCATAGAATCATAGAATCAGTCAGGGTTGGAAGGGACCACAAGGATCATCTAGTTCCAACCCCTGCCATGGGCAGGGACACCCTACACTAGATCAGGCTGGCCAGAGCCTCGTCCAGCCTGGTCTTAAACACCTCCAGGGACGGGGCCTCAACCACCTCCCTGGATAACCCATTCCATGGCTTCACCACTCTCATGGTGAAGAACTTCTTCCTCAAATCTAGCCTGAATCTCCCCATTTCCAGCTTCATTCCATTCCCCCTAGTCCTATCACTACCTGAGATCCTGAGAAGTCCCTCTCCAGCCTTCCTGTAGGCCCCCTTCAGATACTGGAAGGCCACAATGAGGTCACCTCAGAGCCTTCTCTTCTCCAGACTGAACAGCCCCAACTCCTTCAGTCTGTCCTCATAGGAGAGGTGCTCCAGCCCTCTGATCATCCTCGTGGCCCTTCTCTGGACACGCTCCAGCACGTCCACATCCCTCCTGTAATAGGGGCTCCAGAACTGGACGCAGTACTGCAGGTGGGGTCTCACCAGAGCTGAGTAGAGGGGGAGAAGCACCTCCCTTGACCTGCTGGCCACACTTCTCCTGATGCAGCCCAGGATCTGATTGGCTTTCCAGGCTGCAAGCGCACAGTGAGAGCTCATGTTGAGCTTCTCGTCCACCAGCACCCCCAAGTCTCTCTCCTCAGGGCTGCTCTCCAGACAGTCATTGCCCAGCCTGTATTTGTGCCTGGGATTGCCTCGACCCAGATGCAGGACCCTGCACTTGGTCTTGTTGAAGCTCATGAGGTTGGCTTGTGCCCACCTCTCCAGCCTGTCCAGGTCCCTCTGGATGGCATCCCTTCCCTCCAGCGTGTCCACTGCACCACACAGCTTGGTGTCATCAGCAAACTTGCTGAGGGTGCACTCGATGCCACTGTCCATGTCACCCACAAAGATGTTGAACAAGACAGGTCCCAGGACTGATCCCTGAGGGACTCTGCTTGTCACTGGCCTCCACTGGGACATGGACCCGTTGACAGCCACTCTTTGGGTGTGGCCATCAAGCCAATTCTTTATCCATCTAGTGGTCCATCCATCAAACCCATGTGTCGCCAGCTTGGAGACCAGGAGGTGGTGCGGGACAGTGTCAAAGGCTTTGCTCAAGTCCAGGTAAACGACATCAGTTGCTCGCCCCTCATCTATTAATGCTGTCACCTGCTCATAGAAGGCCACCAGGTTTGTCAGGCAGGATTTGCCTTTGGCAAAGCCATGCTGACTATTCCCAATCACTTCTTCACTGTTCTTCTGAGTCATTAGTGCCTCCAGGAGGATCTGCTCCATGATCTTTCCGGGCACAGAGGTGAGACTGACTGGCCTGTAGTTCCCTGGTTCCTCCTTCTTGCCCTTTTTGAAAATGGGAGTAATGTTTCCCCTTTTCCAGTCTGTGGGGACTTCCCCACTCTGCCATGACTTCTGGATGCCCAAACCATTTCCAGGGAAAGAGCAAATTACAGAGATGGTAACTCTCTGCAGTGTTCTCAGACACTTTGAGGTTTTTTTGTTTGTTTTGTTGGGGTTTTTTCCTGCAAAATTTTTACTGTGTTTGCATCATTTTTAAAACTCCAGCTTCATCTGGAAAGCTGTAAAGCTTCAGCCATAGAAACACACAACCCTGGATGTCTGCTGCTGGTGGCTGCTGTCTAAAAGCAGCTGGGTGCCCCATTCAGTTTTTTTGTTATTCTCTTTGCTCGCCCCTCTAATTGGGATGTTCTGGATGCAGCTAATACCTATTTCAATACACAAACAGTAGCTATATTGCCTCCCCATTCATGTTAGAGCAAAGCTTAGTCATACATTTCAGAGAAGGATAAAAAAACAGGTGCAGCAAACTTATTTTAACATTTTTATTTGTATTTGTTGGCAGGCTTTTAGCCTGCAGATTGCCAACAAAAATGTGGGCAGGAGAGTGTTTGCTCTTCTCCTTAGGCTGCAGATGACACAAGGTAGCTGTGACCTGGGCTGAGTTTCTTTTTTTAAATTGTTTGTCTCCATTTGAGTTTTGGTTCCATTTAAACCTGTCTCCAGGTAATTGCTGGTTGTGGAAACAGCTAGGAGAAAGGAAGGGTAGACCCTAACTTTAGGGTCTCAGCTCACGTTAAGCTAACGTGTGTATCGTGCCTGCTGGGCTGACCTCTGCGCTGTTGGCCGCACTGGGAGCAGGGACCATCATGGCTCTATCATCCATGGAGAGCAACCTGACCCAAGCTAAACATTTCACTTTGCTTGATGGTTTATGTATTTGATTATATATATATGGATAATTTTGGTATTATGACCACATCAATTGTGAGTATGTCTGAACCTGATACTTTAATTTCTATATCAATTGCCTTTAAATCATTAAGGAAAATCCCTGTATTTTTCTTGAACAATTAATGGTCAGGACTTTGGTTTGAGGTGGGGCTGAGATAGCTGTCTGATTTCTTAGACCCATTGTTGAGCCTTTATGATAGAAGGACCAAAGTGAGCATAATCTGGCCAGATTTTTTTACAAGATATCTTTACAGTAAAATCAACATACAATTAATTCCTTTACTTAGCCAAAATCAGTTCAGGAAAGAAGAATTGTGTAGGCTTTAAAAAAAGGAGACAAATTCAGTGAGAATATTATCTACATAGCATTAAGAGTTCAGGGCTTGGGAGCCTTTGTGCTGCTTCACAGGGGCTCTGTCACCAGTCTGTCAGAGAACAGCTTTACGCAAAATGGAATCTCAGAGTTCGCCTCAAGCCTAACAACTTTGGATACATACTATTTTGAAGTGTTAGATTTAAATTTATCTCTATTTACTGTTGTTTGTTTTTTTAAAACAACAAACAAGCAAACAAACAAAAAAGCAAACACAAACAAGAAAATCTTAAGGAGCATTGTTCCAAGAACATAAAAAGGAAAGTGTTTGCTGTTTTTCTTGTGTTTATGTTTGTAGAGCATAGGTTCTTGATCCCACTTAAAATTATAAATCACTATAATAAAATGGGGGGAGCCAGTAACTCTGCTTTGCCTCACACACAAGTATGACAGAGCATTTGCTTTATTTAATTTTTGCATGTGTATGTGTTTGACTCCATTTTTAGTAGGTGGGACTTAAGCAGAATCTTAGCGGCGGTGTGTCCATCACAGATGATTGAGCAGGGAATTATTAACCTAGCATAAGAGCTAACATGAGGATTACTGGAAAGTTCCTGCCTGTCTCAGCTTTAAGTGAACTGTGTTACTGCAAAAGCTGTGGAAAGTTCAAATTGCTTGAGATGGTGCCAAAGGATTGTCAGTAGTCTTTTGTTAGACGCTGACCACCTCAGGCAGGGCTCACAAAGGGAGCCTTTTTGTTTAAACTGTGCAGTGCTAGCTCAGTGCTCCACGGTTACAGGCTAGCTGCCTTCCCCTGTGTCAGTGTAGTGAGTATTAAAACCAATCATCGGTGTCTCTCCAAGAGTATCCGGGATGAAACATGGCAACAGTGTGACTTGGTCTTCCCAGCTTTAAAGGGAACATAGTGCAAAGCTCCTGTAGTCTTGCAGATTACCTCCATATTTACCTGAAGTGTAAAAGTTGGTTTTGAACAATACTGCTGGCTGACCTCTCCATATGGCTGTCATCTGGGTCATCAGTGCTGAACTGGACATCTCTGCTGATGATGAGCCCTGCCAGACTGATATCATTGAAACAGGGCAATACTCTAGATCCTGGACAGTCCACGTGAAGCTCTACATCTTTTCTTAAACAAAGCAAAGCTGTGATAAGGCATCTAAGGCCTCTTCTAGAGGTCTGGAGGACAGACCTCTGTGTCCAACTGTTCCCTGATAACTCTGTTGCTGAGAGATGCTCTTTCCTGAAAGCTACACATTCCTCTTCTGTACAGCCTGTGTTGCTCTGAAGAATCTCAGACATTGCACTGCCACAATTCTTGTGGAGCAGAAGAACCTGAAATGTCATCAGTTGCACTGAGGAACAGGGATTTTGATACATTGTGGCCAAACCTTTCTTATCAAACCAAACTGGAGTTGGGAGGCTGGACAAACCCTGTTTCTCCTGTTGTCATTTAAAACATCCTCCACTGTAGAAATTATGTCCTTGATGCAAATACCTGCAGCACCTGGATTTCAGATCATTTCAGGAGGAGCTTTTCTGGGTTTCCAAACCCCTGGAGACAGAGGCAGCAGTGATATCAGCAGAACTAGGAACTATTCTTCACTGTTGGCTCTTAGAGTGCTCAAGATCACACTTCAGGAAACTGCAGAATATTGAAACTGGTGGTACTGTTGTGCCTTGTGATGGGAAATCTCTAAGTGTTGTCTGCAAGAGGCAGGTTAAAGGGCCAAACAATAGGGACTGGAGGGTTTCCACCAGTTCCCCACCTCCTCACATATACCAAAACTATATGTTTCCAGTGGCTGCCCTGAGTAGGTCCCTGCAGCTTTCCTGTGTGTTCCTGGAGGATGCTCAGAGGACCAACTGGAAACCTGTATACCCTTGCTGCCAGTGGAACTTGGTGCTCTATGGGTAGAGTTTCCTGACACAGGTCTCCAAACATGAACACATTTTGTTGAAATAACCTGGTTGGTGGCACTATACCAGCAAAATTTGTGACTTTCACCTCTTTTCTAGATTGATTGACCTGTGTCTTTAGCTTTGGCTTGGGAGGTGGTGCCTTCTGGGCTGCCTTCTTTTCATTGCTGTCAGCAGGTTGGTGAGGGTGTGCCTTACTGTGCACCTGTGCCTCCACCGACATTGATGGATGCTCAAGTTTATCACTGTTCAAGGTAACTCCCAGCTTGGCTAGTATCTGTCTTGGAGGACTAGACAAGGACCAGCCTTTGTCTTGGCTGAGAGACAATGTCATCTATGTACAGAAGCTATATATAGCTGAGGGTTAAATGTATACTCACATAGCTCTGCTGCCATTGAAGCAAGAGGCTGCATTTTGGGAAAGGAATTTGTCACTCTCATAATGAAGCAGCAAAGCAGCATTGCCAGTCCTGCCCTGTTGACATGGCCTGTCTGCTCCAAGAAGTCTTCACTGAAGGTCCTTTTTGCTTGGTCTGGGACACCCGGCCTTAACTGGGTGTTGTGTCTTGAAGTGGGATCTGGCTGCCTGTCTCTTTACTGATGTCATTTTTCTGACAAAGCTTATTTTCATTAGCCATATGTATAGGCATTCATAAATGGTTTCTAGAAAAATTCCTCAGATACCTTGGCTGAATGCTTCAGAGCTGAGTTTCTTTTTCTCTGGTGATAGTGTGGCAGACACACAAGTATTACCAATTACTTGGTGGCATAAATACTCTGAGAGGTCTATAAAGATCTTTATATTGCAACGTTCTTCATGTTTCCAGTGTGTCTGTGTGTCTGCAAATATATATATGTTTTTTATATTATTGAGAGATCCACTATTCCAGTATTTTAACCTGTAAATAGTGGCAGTAGAATGAGAGAAGATCTTGTATTAGCTTGACTCTTTCAGTGGCTTTCTGAAGGAGCAGATTCTAGCAAGAGTCACAGGTATGCAGGTTTATGTGGATCCTTCCAGAAAAAGAGGTGTTACCCCAACCCCTTTATTAGTTGTGGGTTTTAATGAAACATTCCTTCTTCTTATGTGCACCACTTCTGGAGAAGGCTTAGTACAGTAGTTGTACTCTTAGCAAGACACAGGCTGTCCTTGCAGGAGTGTATTCTACTCAGGCATGTCTTATAAAATTACCTATTTTCTTTTAACTATTGTATATCATAGAACTCTGTATTGTTATTGTATAACATTGACACCCTCTTTATTTTGTGCATACCCACATGGGTGAGGAACACTACTGTGGTAAACATGAATGATTCTTGCAACAGGTTGTTACAGCTGTCAGCCGCTGATGCGGGTGGTTTGAGTATGTGTACAGCCTTTCCACCCCTCAGATTCAATAGCAACAGCTGCAAGGGCTTTTGTGCTGGCTGCAATTGCAAAACCATTCTCTGCCTGTTTCTTCACCCCTGAAGCATGCTGCGTGCAAGCTCTGGGTAGCGAGACCATTTGTACAGAGTGAGGCTCCAAAATCCTCATTTTGCACTCCAGCATCTGCCGCTGATTTACTGTGAGCTGTTTTAGCTGTTCCACACAACCTGTGTTAATTTATTTCCCCGTGAAAGTAGTAAGAGGTCAGAAATCAGAGCAGAAAATGAGCTCACTGAAACCTGTGTGGGTGCAAATCCTCAGTGAAAGGGAAAACCAGGCAGCCACATGGCAGCAAACCATCCCGCGGGAGTGCAGAGCCCATGCAGGGCTAATGTGCCGCTGAATTGACACCGAGTTGGAAGTGCGCTGTGAATATTGAAGAGTCTCTTTTATCGCATTCCCCATGAGGTAATTTGTATGGAATAACATCAAATAGCTGGTGAAAGGGAAACCCTTTATTTGCTTATTCTAGAGAAAGATGGCAATGTAGTACAAGAAATGCTCTGTAAATAGGAGTTAGGAGGAATTACTCCATTTGATTTTGTTGATGAGGATGTATCAGAGACTTATCAGATAAAGGCAGACAAATTTAAAAGGATATTTATTGTGGATTGAAATAAAATGGAAATTTGGAGAGGCTACCTCATGTTCTGCTTATGTGTCCCTATATAATAGCTCTTTACCCGTTTGCAAACTCCCAAGGTACCAAAACCATTAGATCCCAGAATACCCGTGTTTTACACAAATAATTCTTGTGGCAGATTGGAGGTTTTTCTTCTTATTCTCTCTATTGTATTTTCCCCTTTACAGCAGAAATCTTTTGGCCAGCAGTAGTGCAGAATTCCCAGTTCTTTTTGAAAGCTGGTGTTTGCCAAAACGGTAACCTCATAGATTATCTTTTTGTCAGTAAGGCTTTTAACCACAGTTTTGGCAGCGCCTTGAGACATGCCCTTTCTCAGGAAAGAGTTGTCTGGGCTAGAAAAGCATTGGCATTAAAAAGAGGTTGTCATAGTGATTGAAACCTCCTCATAGACATTCCTTAGGAAAAGTAGGCTGCAAGATGCACCTTTGTAGTCCCTTTTTTAAGTAAGGGACCCTTTAAATTGAAGAGCCTATTTCATTGTCTAAATGCAGATTTCTGTCACTTGTAAAAACAATAGAACTCTGAGTGCTGTTTGTGTATCAATGCTTATTTTAATTGCTTTCTACAAGAAATGGCTCAATGGGAATTACATTCCAATTTCTTGCTATTGCAAGGCTCTATTTTTTTTAAACCAGGATCACAGCTTGTTTCCCTAGATTAGTAGGAAAAGATTTGAGGAAGACACTCAAACTTAACTCTGATTGATTTGCTCTGAGGAGGCTTGAAAAGCACAGCCTGGGAGATCTTTTCTTGCAGAATTTTTGTCTTTTGCCTGAAAAGACCTAAGCAAGGTCAGGACTTTACTGTTGTCTCCCAAGCAGGCACATCCACACATATGACCAGCGTGTTTGGGTTTGTGTGGAACTGTGAGCTGATTTAAAAAAAAAAAAAAAAAAAAAAAAAAAGATACTTGAGAATATGAACAAATAATTTTTGTAAATCTAGAAATATATCATTTAATCAGTATGTTTTTTTTATACAGAGATGTAAACATTCTTCTGAATCTGGTTTATCTGTGTTACATTTCTGTTTACCAAAATCGTGTGAAGAGGCATGTTTTTCTAGGACAGGGTCTTCACTATATGTATAAAGTGAAGAGAAATATGTGGCTGATCTAAGAAAATATAGGAAGAGAATTAAGGTAGGAATATGCAGAGGCTGGGATGAGGCTGTAAAAGTCTCCTGGCAATTGCATCTTTCAAAGTTTGGAGTCTCTGGATGTGCCTTTTCCCATATATCTACTTTCAATTCTTTCGTAACACATGCATATACAAGGAATATTAATTGGATGAAAACTAAACTAGTGGCTAGCCCAGAGCCATCTGTTAGAAACCCTTTTTGTTTTTTACCTGGCTGCCCAACAAGAAAGGTCTAATCCTGAGATATTTGGAGATGGTGGCAGAATGAGAGGTGTTGATGTGAGCTGCACTGGATTTCAATGCCTACTCCTGCAACAAAATTAACCCTAAATTCCGATCCTTTTGGGATTAAAGGAAGAGACAAAGAAAGAGACCTTTGGGAAGATCTTGTTATTTCTGGAAGTACCCAAAGCCCTGCTGGGAATGGGGCCTAATGAGAACCTATTATTGTTCTTATTGTTCTCTCTGAAGTCAAAGGGACTTCTGCAATCGACTTGAAAGGAGCAGGACCTGAAAGCCATTTATTTTCTTTCCATTTTACTTTCTTTCCCTGTATGACAGTTCATCAGTTCCGAAAACAGTGACTTCAGGATTTGTGTGTATGGGAAAATCTCAGCAAGAAACAGGGACTGTTGGTTTTTATATTGCATCAGTATGTCTGAATTGGACAAAGCTGCAGTGTACTTTAAATCTGTCTCACTGTGGGTGCATCCACATTACCATTTTACTTCAGCTCACAAGCGTGCTTTTGCCGTGCTGATCATTCCCTCTTAACTGCACTCTGATGTGCATTTTACAGTCACCTGAGATCACATGAACTGAACTCCTCCCAGATCAAACTAGTGCAGAGGATAGCCTATAACCACTGTCAGCCAGTCCTCAGCACCAAATCAGGGCAGGTGAGGTCAGGAACCCCTTAAATGTGTAAACAGAGGTTGTCAGCTGTTACAGATCCTATTGCACTGCCACGTCTACATCATGTGCCTGTACTGCCACAGCAGCCTGGAGGGCAATATGTGCACAAAGTAGAGTTTATTAGTTGTCCATCCTTGGCTGGGTGTCAGGTTGTAGCCTGAGGATCACTGAGCTCGCAAGAGCTTTGATAGCAGATGAACACTGTCATTTCAGTTCACCCTCTGTTCATCTTCTCTTGCTCTTGAGATGCTACAGCAGGCTCTGGGTTACTACTTTCATTGAAAAGTTTTTCCTTTCACATAAGCAGATGATTTTTTTAAATACTTAATAAATGTTCCTGGACTAACTGAAAATATGTTTGGTAATAGATTGTTAAAGCAGCACAACCTACGGTCAGGCTTGGAGTTACACTTGGCGGAGTTGTTCCAGCTGAACTGTGGTTGTAACAATGTTATGAAAATTTTTTATCTCTCCTTTCTTTGAAAGGCCTCGAAGTTAAGGAGAATCAAAATCTGGAGCCAGTTCAGAGGTCCTCTTACATGTAATTTTCCACATGACAAAGTGCTTTAAATGCCTATTCAAAAATCCTTTAGGAAGAATAATAAAGGCATTTGGCAAAAATTGCTGTAATATTCCCTTTATGACAACTCCATCATTTACAGGTGTCTCTCTCCAGCTGCAGCCAGTTTCAGCCTGGTGACTTTCCTGGTCTGCTTTCCCAGGGGTTTGTTTCATGCTGCAGCCTTTCATCCCTCATTCCCGGCCAGGCCAGCGTTAGGGACCTGCGGGAGCGCTGGGTTCGTGCCATTGTCCCCAAGTTACTCATCAACTGAAGGGGCCAGCAGGCCTCGGGGTGGGGGGGAAAGAGGCGGGAGCACTCGGTTACTGTGGTTACCGGCAGCATCACACTCAGCTTGTAAATGCGATCTTTGACCGTAGCCACCGCTCCAGAGGAATTTTCACAGCTCCCGGAGAGGACAAAACTCTGAGAGTCAGGATGTTAAAGGTTATCTGATAGTAGGTGGATGAAGTGGAGGCTTGTTCCACGGGAAATAAAATTCCTCTGCCTTGCAATGAGGGAAATAGTGGAAAATTTTTACATTTCAGGCATATTCCCTTGCAGCTATGGTTGAGTTAAATTTGTTTTCTCTAGCTCTGGTACAAGGCTTGTGCATGGCAGTAGGGGTTCGGTCACTGGCAGTCTTCAGAGGTATAAGGTCACTCAAAATTGTTCTTGTGCTTGTGTGTTCACAGCAAGGAAATTTTAATGAGTCTTTCATCAGTAGTAGCCAGATTGTATCTGCTCCAGAGTATCACTTATCTGTCCCCAGCAGAATTAACTCATTGAATGCCCTGAGCTACAGTCTGAACTTGCAGAAAAGGAGCTCAAGACTTTGTCTGCATAGTCACAGCAACAAAACCACAGATGAACTACAGGCTTTTTCAGGACCTCACAACAAATGTGTTTTAGTCTAAAAGTTGTGGTCACCTGCCTTTGGCAGGGTGTCCTCAGTTGGGACTGTTCACTTATCTGCTGCAAAATGGTATGTCACTGGGTAACAGAAATTGGGGGGCAGAGCACTGGAGACATGATAATATCACTTAATGTACCATTATGCTTTATCTTACATTCACTGTTACATTGTTTCAATGCCTTCATTTTTCAGTGGAGTTTGTATCTGTAGACAGTATGTATCTATTCTGTATCACATCATTATTTCTTGAATTACTTAAAACCTTTAGTCACAGGCATGGCTTAACAGGGGAAGGGGCTGGTACTCCCGAGCACTGCTCTGGCTGAAGGGGAAGCACAAGAGGTGTAAGTGCTGGGGTTGTCCCTCCTTACCAGGAATTTACCTCTGTCCTACGTGCTTCAGATACTCCCTCCAAACTCCAGTTAGCATTTTGGCAGCGGTCCTTGCTTCTTATCCCTCCTAGTGCATACAGGTTCAGCTCTTCACTGCCTATATTCTTTCAGTGCTTACGTGGAAAAATGTTCTCAGACCTGTGCAGTTAATGAAAACACACAAGAAATTGTTGCCTGCCTGAGTTTAAAGTCTGGGTGATGGCTCTGAGCAGATCCTTGGCCCTTATAGCAGGAGGATGGGAGCTTGCTGCCAACAGCGGAAGCCAGAGGAGGTCAGAGGAGGAGGAGGGATAACAGTGGCACACTGCGTTGTCTTCTGGTCCCAGGGAGGTGGTGAAAAGCTTGTCCATTTTGGGTGGTGTCAGGAAAAAACCTAAGGAATTAATGCACTTAAACTTGTATCCATTTTTTTCTCATTTCCCTCTTTCCTTCTGTGGGAAGCTCCCAATCCAGGTGTGATTCAGCAGTGCCCGAGACTATGGGGTTCTGAAGGTGCTCTTCTTGCACCACTCTGGAAGCTGCAGACACAGAGCTTGAGGTGTGAGATATCCCCATGGCAGTCAGGGTGGTGCAGCAGGTGGGGGCTGCATGCCGCTGAGGGATAACAGCCCCAAATGTAGATGATAGGCCAGATACAGTTTCACTGGGGCTTGTACCGTGGCATAAAGGGTTCTTTCTAGTGCAGCCAAGAATCCCATTAGCCTTTTCTTTTCCTGAACAGCAGTACATTTTGGTTACCTAGCATCAAATAGTGTGTTTTATGTGGATTAGCTATAAAATGTGTCTCTCTGCTTTTGCTCACGTTACAGTGAAGTCCTTTGCTTTTCTACAACCAGTTCCCACAGGTCATGCAGTATCTTACCTGACTCTATGGGTCTGTTCCCAGTGGGAAGGTGAGCAGGATTTGGCTGCTAATGTGACCACAGACTGCTCAGCACATTCTGCCTTACTTGGTGCATTAAACGAACTTAAGAGATTTGACTGGTCTGGGGTGTGATGCCTTAAACCCTGAAAAGTTGCAGTCCTATGATGATAATTTTGTGAGGTATTCTGACTTTACAGGGAATATATTGCATCTTTCTTGTAATTTTTGAACATTCCCCACGTCCTCCCCTTGAATACACCAAGAAAGCAGCTCTCTTACTGTGTCAGAAATGTTATGCTACTGTTTATGTGTATGTACCCTCTAGTTTCTATACTGTCACTTTATTCTGAAGTAGAAGTTTGAGAGCAATTGTTACTTCAGTGGAAAGAGCACCCAAAATATCCAAGCTTAATATAATCAAAATAAACCCAGATATATTAAGTTATGCATTAGGCAATATCACCCTTCACATTAGTAGCTTTTTCTACTTCACAGGAAGTATGTCCTATGAAAAACTCTTTATCTGAGTGCAAAAGTACCTTAAGACTCATCTTGCTGACTTGCGTTGGGGTGGTCCTTCTGCTGTGAGAGGTAAATAATGATTTAATTTCACTTTTTGGTGGAGCTTTTTTAGTTCCCATGTAGGTACTAGTGGCTTGTAACTAAACCTGCCATCACACATTGTTGCAGAAAGCAGACTTTCCAGTTCTGACTTTCAGAATAAATTGCTTCAAGGAACTGTTGGCAAATAAACTATTGCAATTAGAAAATTCAGAGCAGTGCTAACAAGGATAAATTTACAGGGTATTTGGGATTATTCAGTGTGGCTCACAATGATGGACTCTGCTGTTTCTGCCTAAAGTGCTAGAATGTTTGTAATTTGGTTGCAAATGGCAAGTTTTCAGGTTTAAACAAGTCAGTTCACTGTAGAGCACAGAGACACAGAAGCTTATTGTAACAATTTTCAGGTCTAAAAATTCTGTCTATCCCTCATAAACATTTCTCCAGGCACAACGCTCTTCTCTAGGTGAGCTCTTCCCTCTTCCTTGAGCAATTTCATTAACTTTAACTGCCTGTGTAGGAAGAGCTTTGCAAAACCAAGTCAACAGTTTGACTTCCTTCCCTCAGGGTGCTACAGTTTATTATAATAAAGTGATTTTTACCATTTTCATTTAATTTTTAAAAGGACAGACTACTTTTGGCAATGAGTTTAGACCCTGGTGCCTGTCCTCTTTTCTCGTGTGGATTTTCTCTGCCTGAGGATTTTGAAATGTTTTTCCATCTGTTGAGATCTATTCTTATTAGAATCATTATTTTGGTAAAATACACTTGCAGCAATTTGCATACTGAAAATGCTGAGGCTGCATGGACAGGGATACTGTTAGGCTTCTGTGTCTCATGTAATTGTCTCCCTATCGGATTAACCATTCATGCTATGCCACCAGGAACATCTGTCAGTCTTTTCTGTGCTGTCTGGCAGCTTCATTAAGGTTCTCAAGTGCCTGTAAACACCTTGGGGCTGAGGCTGTCTCTAACTTTTCTCTTGGCCAATGCAATGCATTTAGCCAAAGCTTAACCAGATACAGTTCTGTGTAAGAATGGCACAGGTACTATGCGAGTACTCATAAAAAGCAGAAAATTAATGGTCTCCTTTTGAAGGGCTTGGGAACCAGCCTCTCCCAGAAAGGTCACTGGGGTAGGGAGAACTTTGACTTACCCACGTCAAGTTTCTAATCTCCAGAATGTCCTTTTTACTTAAAGACCAAAGTATCCCACTGGCTGTTGTTATTGCAGGACATTCCCAGGTTCTGTTCTGCACTGTGGTTTACTACGGGGAGGAAGGTTATTTGAAGCCATGGTAATTTTATTTGTTTATTTAGGTCAGGGTAGGGGGGTTGTGTGATCACTTTAGTTCTTTTGGTTTTCTTAGTTTTATTTTATAACTGGATCATAGGCTGTTGTACAGATCAGAGGTGCAGTTTGCTCCTGGTACATCCACTTCAAGTGACATTTCCAATGGCAGCCACATGAAAAAGAATGCAAACACAGCAGACAAGATCCTCCCTTAGGATACAATTGCTTTTAAAAAAGAGATGTTGATGGAATGTGCCTTCTAATCAGGAGAAACTTCATGGAGAGGCTAAGACCTTCATGGATAACAAGGCAGAGGGATGGGTTTGGCAGTCACTGGAGCGGGATTCCCAGAGCTGTGCATCAGGCAAAGCTGTTCTGAAATACGAAGTTTCCTTTCTCCTTTGGGGTCTTTTTATTAGAGTGCAGTCTCCTTGGGTTCAGCATAATTCCAACTGTGATTGATAGTTGTTGTTAGCGCTTCTCTTCTCAGATGCAGTTCAGGGCTGTTGTGAAGAAACGGCAAGTGGCAGCCAGATCTGCACCATCTGGGGTGGATCTTTTGTGTCTGTGTGTGCCACCTGTGCTTCAGAAATTATACAAAGACTTTTTTTAGTGGATGAGTTACGTATTTTTTGTTCTCCTGTGCAATGTCAGGCATAGTTTATCTGACTTAAATGCCTACTTCTAGGGGTTGTTTTCACTATAGAAATTTTGTTATATTATTGTCTCAAGCAATTCACTTCAATTGCCCAAGTCACAGGATCAAGAGGGGGACATCTGTAATTCTCTTGCAAATTTGCTGAGGTCAGTAGAGTTTTCCTACCTGAACCCTGTGAGCTGACCTTACAGAAAAGATGAGTGCCTTATCTTAAATATGATTCCTCTCAGGGTAGGTGACATGCACTATTTATCTGCAGTTAAAGTAAAAACCTCACTCCTATGAATTCGGATCTCAAATAAGTCACCTACACTTCCTTCCTGTCAGTCTCCTGATCATACTAGTGCTAACACAGCTCTTGCTAATTGAATCCCCAGTGCACCCTTTTTAGGACTTTGCATTTTCCCATTTGGATGCATTTTCTCGTGGTCTAGAAGCAGGATCCTTACGTGTTCCAAAACACAGAAGGCAAAGAACTGCAGTTGAAGCTCATAAGAGAGTTGGTTCCATTGTTTAGCTTTAAGTTTGTCTGTTTTCTGTGGTGTGCAGTTGTCCAGCTCTAAATAGTAGGCAGGTTTGCATTTCTCTGTGCTCTTTTCTGTATAAACTCTCTGTAATTTATTCATGAATGCAATGCTATCTGTATATATTTCTTTTTTAAAAAGTTTTAAATGCCAAGAAGCTTTTTAAGGCAATGACATAAACTATGGTGTTATTAGATGGTGCTGGGTGATAGGTTGTACTCGATGATCTCAAAGGTCTTTTCCAATCTGGTTAATTCTGTATTCTGTAAAAGACACAAGCATGTTGCCTTGTTCTTATATTTAGCTCAAATTATGGGGAGCAGAGGATGATTTAGTAGGGCTTTGAGGATGTGATGAATGTGTTAGCAGTCTTAAAAATATCAGTTCATGAATCAAATCTTGACTCATGCACAAGAAGTTTTGACTTGCTGAGTTAGTCTGTTGGGTTCAGGCAGCCAGTAAATTAATGAAGTGTATGAATTACTGGCCTTTCAGCAAGTACTTTTTTAATTTTCTTTTATTTTAATATGCCAAATTTGCTAACAGTTAAAAAGTTGTTTTCATTCTAAGTGCAGACATTTCATGTTATAAAATAATTTCTGCAACTGTAGACTCCATAGAGCATTTTCCTAGCCTTTCATGGTGAAACTGATGCTCAGGTTTCCAGGAGATTTGCATTGGCACAAGCCACTGTCCAACCTCAAAAGGTCAACGGGTGCCTCCTGCATACAGGCTGTGCATCTCCTCCTGAGCTGCTCCTCTCTCTTTGAGTAGTCACAGCATGGTCAGAATGGCAAAACATTTCTTAGCCAGAGGATATTACTGGAGACAACATTACCATTTTATTTGCTGGTGTGAAACTCTTGCAAGCAAGCACGCTTACTGGTTTTCTTAATGCCCTGACACCTGGAGCTCTGCTACTTCACAGGAGTCTGTTTCCATTACAAGAAACATGTTTTTCTAAAGAAACTTCAGGAGCCCCCAGTTCCTAGTATTATTTAATGGGTTAATTTTATAGCACAGTGAGTAAGATAACAATATTTACTTTTACTTGGATAAACCTCCTTGTTCTTTTTGAAGCTTAGTTCCTGTTTTTTTAATACATGGCATTGGAAAAAGGACATCATGAACATTCAAATACTTTTGTAAATTAATTCTCTTGGGCTGCAAGCAGGGAGAGCTAATATTCTTATATTTGCATAGAAGTGCCTTAGGCCTTTCTTCTTTCTCCTTTATTGATATCATCTGAAGTGTCTTTGGAGTCATGTTCTAGAGTCATTTACATCTGGATTTACATGACTGAGCCACTGCTATCTAGCCATCATACTCAGTTTACTGCAGTCCAGTTTCATGGAAATCAATAGAGTTATGTGATTTATGTGAGTATCTCTACAGGTGCATGTCCCCTTACAGCAGGCACTGTTTTAATAAGGTCAGGGAACTTTACCAGCGTCCAATATGGCTGTCTGAGTGGCATCTAGCAACTTCAATTATTGTTGGAGCTTTGCTGAAGAGCCTGTTCTCTACATACAGCGTAAGTTGGGTTAACCCTGGCCATAAAGTTCCTCTGACAAGGTGAAGTACTGCTGTTATAACAAATGGGACTTACACATCCTAATCCTTTAGATCACTTTGAGCTTCTTAGACCCAATTGGAAAAAAAAAAAAAAAAAAAAGATAAAAACCCATTGTTAAGCTGATGTTAGGGGTCTAACTTAAACTCTTAAAACTGAAGAGGATTTGACATCATTATCTCTGCCTGTTGTTCCTGAGTATTATTGTGTTCCCTTATAAGAAAGTCTCTGTGTTGTGTGAGATTGAGAGCCTGGGTGAAAAAAAATAAAACAAACCACTTTAATGAGCAATCATTTAAAAGCTTTAATACAAGATTTCCCAACCTGCTGCAATTTAATTTTCAAGTCACGTGTTATTATGAAAAAGCCATACTCTGACAGTTGTGCTGCGTTTTAATAGAGTCCTAGGGCCTAATTCTGATGTGTTTGCATTAAGAAACGCTTTGTTCCAGCAACAGTCGTATGGCAATTACCAGGAGTATGTTACTGCACACCGTGAGTAAGCATGTGCTTTAATTACCTGGTGGAAGATTCTCAGTATAGAAAGAAATATTAATTTCCAAAGTCTAACATCTGAAACTTAGCAAAACTAGATAAAGCTCTTTTCTGTTCTAAAAGTCCAGAATACTCATGATGCATTGGTAACTCCTTGTAAAAATGTGATGGTAAGAGTTGGCCACAACTCTGGAAGAAGTGCAGTACAGGCTGGAGCCTGCACTATTCCCAGGGATGGAAATTTTTCCTTTGACCTGATGGAGAGAAAGATAAAGATCAATTTGCTGAGCTCTGAGGGACCAGTTAAACAACTCTGGTGTTGGTCACATTCTCATGGTAAGCCTCTGAACTAAATGTGCAACCACTTCAACAGCTTCAACAATCCTTTACAGTAAATAATATTTTTTGTGTGCCATATTTTAGCATGTTAGGATCAGAAAAGTCTTAGAAAAGTCTTGGAAGAACACAGTATGCACTCTGGTGATGGAGCAACAGTCCATAAACACACCTTACTTTTGGGGACCTTAACTGGATGTTAATCACTATATGTTTTTTTTAGCAAAACTCTCAGGTTTATTTACATACCACACACTAATTGCCTTTCATCAGATTTTCTTTCAAGGGACAAGAATCTCTGGCAACAAAAGTCATATTAGTGTGGTGTGTTTGAGGTAGCTCAAAGGAGGGAGTTACATGACAGAGAGTTTATTCTCATCAGACCAATGTGAAGAAAATTCACTTTCCTTACATTATTAGGGTTTGGGGTTGTTTTTTTCAGTTGTTTTTCACTGAGTGTCTTAGTGTATTTGTTTGAACAGTGTTTTGCTGTAGAATTCTCTTTGTTTTGTCACTATGAAGATGTTGAGCTGGGTTCTCTTCTGACTCTGGAATTGCATTGTCTTGGATGATGATTTTGAAGTTGGAAGCCAGGGTTGCAGGAAATCTTGGTGCGTGCTCATACAGACCTAGACTGATTCAGACCAGGAAGGCTACTGAGTGTGCTGTGTGTAACTTTGGTGTGGTGGTGAGCCTGTGGTCAGAAGAGCCAAAGAAAGCAAAACTGGGAGAGACAAGACAAATGTGGATTACAGGGTGGAGGTTTTAGCCCAGGAGGAAAGAGTGCTTTCTTCTTAAAAAAACCCCCAAAGCCCAACAAACAATTATGTGTGGTTTGCTTCTGTTAACAGAACTCATTTGGTGCACTAAAAAGATTTAGAGCAACAACATTAGCCAAAAGCCTTAAAAAAAAAATAAAATCTTCTAATAGTTAAAGAGTTGGTTTCATGGGGTGAGGAATCAGGATCTGCCTCCTTTCCTAAGTCCTCTGGTTTGCAGATGAGCCAGGTTACCTGTCAGGTCTTCCCCACCTGACTGTATTGCAGTTAGTATTGTATGATGTGCCTTGGTGAAGAAAGAGTGCCTGGAGATGCTATGCGAGGATGTGGGCGCACAAAAAACAGAGACAGCCATTATCTGTCCAGCATTAAGTCACCTTTTCTTCCCAAGTCACACATCCTGAGGGTTTCTCAGTGTAATGTTTTGCTTATTGTCTGAAAAAATTGCATGACAAGGGAAGTCCATAACCTGCTTTCTGTTTATTCGTAAATACCAGTAATTTTGTTTAATTCTCTGACTTTTGTCTTCGCAAAAATTATCTGTAATGCTGTAGACTGTAAATGCCTATAGGTACTATGCCTGTTTAGATAGTATTTTTTTGGGTCTTACCTTCAGATTCAGAGAAACTCAGAGAAAAATTGTATTCATAATTAACCATATAACATCTGCTCAGAAAACTTACTGGTTTATGTACAGATGCAGTTGGTTTAATATGTTGTGTTTAATATGTTAGCTTAGCAGTGTATGTTACCAAATTTGCCTATAAGGTTGCTGGAGAATAGTAGATACCAACTCGCCATACTGTATGGGATTTGGCTGAGCTGGAGTTAATTCTCCCCAGAGTGTCTTTCTAGTACTGTGCTTTGCAGTGCTGTACCTGGGTGCTGATAACACACTGGTGTTTTGGTTACTGCTGAGACAGACACCAAGGCTGTGCTTTTCCAGCATGTGCCCTATGAGGAGAGGGTGAGAGTGTTGGGGCTTTCAGTCTGGAGAAGACTGAGAAGGGATTTAATAAATGTTTATAAATATCTGAGGGCTGGGTGTCAAGAGGGAGGGGACAGGCCCTTCTCCGTTGCACCCTGTGATAGGACAAGGGGCAATGGATATAAACTACAGCACAGGAGGTTCCACCTCAACATGAGGAGGAACATCTTCACTGTGAGAGTCACAGAGTACTGGAACAGGCTGCTCAGAGAGGTTGTGGAGTCTCCTTCTCTGGAGACTTTCAAGACCCATATGGATGTGTTCTGTGCGACCTGTACTAGATTCCATGGTCCTACTCTGACAGTGGGGTTGGACTTGATAATCTTTGAAGGTCCCTTCCAACCCCTATGATCCTATGATTTCCAGCATTTCCCCTCCAACATAGGCTGAGGAAAGGGCAAGATCTTGGGAGAGAACATGGCTGGGCTAGCTGACCCAAACTGATCAAAGGGGTGTTCCATGCCAAATGATGTCAGCTTTGATATAAACACTAAGTGAAAGAAGGAAGTCTTGATGGTGTCTGCACTCTGGAGCAACCGCTATGTGTGTTGAATCACTCCTTCTGGGAGCAACCCAACATCATCTATTGGTGGGAAGTAGAGAATAACATCTTTGTTTGCCTTTGCTTCTGCATGTGGCCTTTGCTTTGGCTTTGCACCCTATTAAGTTGTTTCTATCTTGTCTCACAGGCCTTTTGTTATATTTTCACTCTCCCCTGTCCATCTAAGAAGGGGAGTGATAGACTGGTTTTGGTAGGTATCTCACCCCCAGCCACAGCCAAACTGCCACACATACCTTCTGCATAGTTCTGATGTCATGCAGAATTTTCATTCCTATTGCCATGTAAATATCAGATGGTTCTCATTCTCACACAAAGGAAACAGATTTCTTATTTCATTACTTTGTACTTTCCAAAGTATTGAGTGAAAACTTGAATGTGTCAGGCAGTGTTGAAATGCTGAGAAGTAGAAGATAATGGAAAGACAAAAATGTGTTCCCTTTCACTGTAGGAATCCCTCTCTAGTAAAGTAAACAGAGAAACAATCTATAAATTCCCTTTTAAAACTTCCATCTATTAAAACAGAATTATTTGAACATAAGGAAGTTATGTAGCAATTTTAATGGTGCCCCATGTTATTAATAGAGAAGTCTTTCATTAATTGCATTTTGCTGTTTTGATGAGTAAGTGTTTTTACCTGAAGACGATGAGTGAAAACTATGAGAGTTTTGGCAGAGCACGCCTCTGGCAGATGGCTGGCCCTGTGCATGCTCAGCGCTTCTCGTTTAAGTAGGTGCCCTCCTCCAGTGTCAGTGGGAACTGCTTGAAAGGAAAACATTATTTGACCTATCATCCTGGCGACAAACATGCTACTAAATACTGCAGTGGAAGAGCTTGGTTTGTGCTGCTTTGAGTAAGAGCTTGATCATACAAGCGTTATTTCATCAGAGGTCCTTGCAGAGCATTTCTCGGAGAAGTAACTCTTACAATGGTGGACCTGAGTTGATTCTTGGTCTGGGCCACTGGTCATCAAATTTTAGGCCTTGCAGGGAGATTACTCAGAAGTGTGGTTTAGAGGATTGAAGGAGTTAATTAGCAAAAAAAAAAAAAATGTATTTAATATGGAGATTTATGAACTTCCTGTATCACATAAGGAGGCAGATACCTAAGAACTCTAGTGACCACACATGGCATGTGTTATACAGTTAGAGCCCTGTATCAATCTTCTAGCTGTGGCATATGGGGCAATGTAATTGTCTCCTTTGGCCATCACTCATTGTTTTCAACTCGAAGTGTTAGCCATCATTTTTGGTTTGGTTTGGTTTTCTTTTTGTGCTGCTTTTGTAAACTTTTGGGCAGAAGCTCATTCTTGGCATTGTTAGGTGGTTTTGGGGAAAGCAGTTCTGCACATTCTTAGCTTTGGGAAACAATCAGGCAGAAAGGCATAAGGGAAAGTTGGACGATTTACCATTGTTCCACCCAAAAAGGGACACAAGATCTTAAACATCTACTGGTTGTGTAAGCCTAGAAAGTTGTTTTACATAGGTTTGTTTAAGTCCAAAAAGAATAGTGACAGCCTTGTGTACTGCAGAAGTGCACTCCTGTTTTAAACCACAGACTTTATATATTTGGTATTAATTTTGATAATGCAGTAACGGAGTGAACTGTGAAAGGGAGAGGTTTGCTTTCAGGAAAATTATTAAGACTATGAAGGCTTAATATGTCAACATTTTGCGTACTTTGTTCAATCTGGGAGATCTTAACAATGGTCTTCTCCAACCTAGGACTTAAGTTCACTTATGTCCTGCCTCAGAGAATGATGAACTTCCTTTCTGTGATGCTTAAAGAAAGAAAATGCTCCACTTTACTGAGATTCTCCTTTTATTAGATGCAAAATCAGTAACTGGACAGCTGATCCTATGTTCCTGAGTTATTCATATCAGAAACCTTGCATTGAAGCCTCTTTTTTATTCTACTGTATATACTGTTTAGTATAAATCAGCTAATTTAAGTACAGTAGTTGTAAAAGTATGCCAAAAGCTGTCTCAACTTTACTTTCTTTCAGGAAGCACTGACAAATCAGCTAGACAGTAAATTGTTTTAATTTGCTTATGAATTCAGTAATAATTATCTACAAGGTCATCACTCTTCTAGGTTTCTTGGATAAGTGTCCTTTCTCTTCCCAGCAGTTTTGTCCAGGCAGAGAAACAGGACTGTGGTTATATGAAAGCTTGTATGTCAGGCCCCTAATATGTATTTGAACTAAATGAAAATTTTGCATAAGTTGATGTTTGCTAATTGGGCTAATTAAAAACAACCACCAGGGCAGACTCACAGAAGATATTTATGGAAGTTATTTTTCATTATAAACAGAAAGAAGTAGGAGCAGGAAGAAATACAGAAGTAATTGTAAAGGGTAAACCTCCCTGTAATGTGCAGATGAGATTTAGTTGGGTCTTTCCTCTTGCTTTAAGCAGTCACTGGGCAATTCTATACAACAGTGATGCAAAATGACCCACCTTCCACATTTGTTTGACTGTCAAGTGAGAAGAATTGCTGCTGAAAAGAGGGAAAGGTTTATTTTGTGTCCTTCATGCTTGAACCAGAACAGTGACTAGCACAGCTGCTACTTTGGCTTTAAAGATAAGACTACAGTGAAGACTTGTCTGGTTTTAGGTACATAGTTTTCTGGATGATAGTCTTTGAAGTTTGTGATGGACTACTTTGTACAAACACATGCATGAAGTGTTCCCAGCCCTGAGTTGTGATAAAGCCTCTTTAAAAGAAATCAAGCAGTGTATTTTGTCTGGTTCATGAAAGTGTTATTGAATAATGACATAGTGAAAACTATGGCTGCTTAGTGAATCAGGAAAGAAACAGCAGTCTGACTCTGGAGGGAAGAGTCATGATGTGCAGAGCCTTCAGAAGATGAGATCTCAGGTTTGTATTCTAAAATAAATAAAGTAAATTTTCTTTTATAGACAAGTCAGTCTAATTCTAATTTTCTTCAAATAGGAACTGTGAGTAGAGTAAGGAGCTGACTATGAAGCAAAGCAGTCCACTAAGGTGGGAGGGTGAGAACTGAGAGAAGTGGGAGACATATGAAAAGGCTGTCTGTTATGGGAAGCTGCTGGTGTTGGACACACTTAATCCTAAAGGTTTTCCTTCTTTGACTGCTCCAGGGTTCTTTCCCAGCTTCACTGAGTGAGAAGTACCTGGTACACTGGTCCTGGCAAAACATCTGTTTCTGCAGGCAGAGATTCCTGTTTACAGCTTCACTGAGAGAGGGAATATGTGGAAGGGGAGAGTGGGAGGGGAGGAATACCTAATGGGCCTGGGGGAACTTCTTGTGTTTCCAAGAGTGTGAAGGACACAGAAGTTAAACTCACTGCTTGGAGGATATGACTCTCAGTATATGTATTTGTCTCCAATCCATATGTGTGTATCTATATGGGGGGTGTGGGTATTTATATGACATATATAGTCATATCACAGGATTCCAGGATGTTAGGGGTAGGAGGGGACCTCTGGAGATCTTTGAGTCCACCCCCGCCAGAGCAGGACCACAGAATCCAGCACAGGTCGCGCAGGAAGGCATCCAGATGGGTTTTGAAATTTTCCAGAGAAGGAGACCCCACAACCTCCACTGGGCAGCCTGTTCCAGTGCTCTGTGACCCTTACAGTAAAGAAGTTCTTCCTCATGTGGAGGTGGAACGTCATGTGCTGTAGTTTACATGCATTGCCCCTGGTCCTACCACATGGTGCAGCTGAGCAGAGGCTGTCCCCTTCCTCTTAACACCCAGCCCTGAGAAATTTATAAACATTTATTAGATCCCCTCTCAGTCTTCTAAAAATCCCCAGGTCTCTCAGCCTCTCCTCATAAGCACGTGCTCCAGTCCCCTAATCATCCTCATAACCCTCTGTTGGACCCTCTCCAGCAGATCCCTGTCCCTCTCAAACTGGGGAGCCCAAAACTGAATGCAGTACTCAAGATGAGGTCTCACCAGGGCAGAGTAGAGGGGAAGAAGAACCTCCTGGATATGCTGGACACACTCTTCTTAATCCATCCCAGGATCCCATTGGCCTTCTTGGCCACCAGGGCAACATTGCTGTCCCATGGATAACTTGTTACCCACCAGGACTCCCAGGTCTCTCTCCACAGGGCTGCTCTCCAGCAGATCACCTCCCAACCTGTACTGGTGCAGTTTTTCATTCCTCCCTAGATGCAGGACTCTGCACTTGTCCTTGTTGAACCTCATTTGGTTCCTCTTTGCCCAGCTCTCCAGTCTGTCCAAGTCTCACTGGATGGCTGCACAGCCTTCAGCTGTATCAGTCAAGCCTCCCAGTTTGGTGTCATCAGCAAACTTGCTGAGTAGACACTGTGTTCCCTCATCAATGTCATTGATGAAGATGTTGAACAGCACCAGACCCACCACTGATCCCTGGGGGACTCCACTAGTTACAGCTTTCCAGCTGGACTTGGCACCATTGACCACTACTCTTTGAACTCTATCTTGTAACCAGTTCCTAATCCACTTTACTGTCTGCTCTTTCATCCCTCACTTCTTGAGCTTGCTCACTAGGATGTCATGGGAGACAGTGTCAAAGACCTTGCTAAGGTCAAGGTAGACCACATCCACTGGTCTCCCTGAAACTACCCATTCAGTTATGGCATCATAGAATGCTATCAGGTTAGTCAAGCAATGAATCCATCCTGACTACTCCTGATAGTCCTCTTCTCTTCCAAGTGCCTTGAGATGCCTCCAGAAGGAGCTGCTCCATCATTTTTCCAGGGATGGAGGTGAGGCTGAATGATCGATAGTTCCCAGGAACCTTTTTCTTGCCCTTTTTGAAGACTGGAGTGACATCAACTCTCCTCCAGTCCTCAGGCACCTCTCCTGTCTGCCAGGGTTTGTTGAACCTTGTTAGGTTCCTCTTTGTCCAGCTCTCCAGTCTGTCCAAGTCTTGATGAATGGCCAATATATATATGTGTTGAGATTTTAGATGGCAATGCAACTTGCAGTTATGTAAATAGTGTCGAATGAGAAATTGCTATATAATTACTTAGTAGCATTTGGCCCAGATGGAAAATAGTGAAGAAAAATACTTCTTTCAGTTAAAAAATAACAATGTCAAAACAAAGCAAAAAAACTCTCATTCCTACAAATGAAAAAATATCATATTTGTCATCTGCAGTTGGAAATGGTTAACCTTCAAACCTAACATTTAAAACTACTTGAAATGAAGGAGTTAGGGAAAAGAAAAAAGTCATAAACCCAGAAATGTACATTTGATTTTAGACATTTGAGCCCTAATACTCTTAAGGATGAAGGCACTTGTCTTTTTGCAGTGTATATACATCTGTATCAGTTTCTACTTGCAGTAGCATAAACCTCATCAGAATAACTGGGGTTACTTCATGTTGGCATCTGTGAACACAAGAATGATATTTGTTTTCTGATCTTGATGTTTTAGCTCCTCACCAGAGCTCAAATCCACATGTAAAACACACCAATATTTTCCTGTGAAAGTGTCAACTGACAAGGGGGAAAAAATGGATGCAGGGAATGATATTGTTAAAGTTGAAAGCTAAAGACAAGTTCTGTAACATCCTAAAATGCAGATACCTAAGCTCAGATCCGTTTCCATTATAGCTAATGCCAAAACTTCTGTTGTTTTCACTGGGACTTGGATTAAGACTTCTAACTGTATCATAGAAGTCTTAATTCCTTCTCTTATTGATCTTGATCTTGACAATCACTTTTCCCATTCCCATTCCATTAAAGATTTAAAACACAGTATAATGAAACCCAGTGAAAAAAATAACCTGATGCACATAAATTATTATGCAAACAGATAAAAATTTAAATCCATTCACATAACAGTAGTTCTGTTCTCTCTTTTCTGCTGAACAATAGAATCTAAACTTTATTCTTTTCACTTGGTAATCAATTTTTAGTTCACTGTCTTTTTTTCCAGGGGTTTCTGCAGTATCAAAGTAATTCAAAATAATTGACCTTTCAGTTGTTTTACAGTTAGTATTTGGATAATTAAAAATCCAACAAATTATGCATGTTTGTTAATAAAACATTTAATTATTATTCAGTCGCCTTTATTGCGTGGCCTCTGTGGAGTATGCCTGGCAGCACTCAGCCCCAGATCGATGGAGGCCAGTCCACATCACAGAACTGGCATGTGTATTTTGGCAGCAACTGAAGGAAACAAAAATAAAAAGACTAACCTATCTTCTTTTTTTTTTTTTTTTTTTTTTTTTTTCCTGGGAGAAGTTGCTGCAGCAGAAATTTGGGAGCGGGGGCAGTGCAGAAGCTGCAGATGTCAGAGGATGCCAACTCAGCTACATCTCTTCTTCATTTACTTTGGCATTTTTTCTAAGACTGAGATAGAGGTGACGATTTTAGGACTGTGGGTAGATCTAAATAAGTAGTCCTTAGACTACTATATCAACACAGTGAATTCAATCCCAGGTGACCTCAGTATGGCAATCTTCTGTATTATGGATTGTCATAATTGTGTGAAATTGTAAACTTTATTTTAGAAACTATTGGCTCAAAATTTGCCTGTAGAAATAAACAGGTTTTAACTGGAGCTGCTTCTAGTTTTCGTTGTGCAGCTTAGCTGTCATTTGGACTGATCAGCATTAATTTTTTTGTTATGGTTTTGCAATGGATTTGAAGATATGGCATCCTGGCCTGCATCAAGAATAGTGTGGCCAGCAGGAGCAGGGAAGTCATTGTGCCCCTGTACTCAGCACTGGTTAGGCCACACCTTGAGTCCTGTGTCCAGTTCTGGGCCCCTCAATTTAAGAAGGACATTGAGACTTTTGAACGTGTCCAGAGAAGGGCAGCGAGGCTGGTGAGAGGCCTTGAGCACAAGCCCTACAAGGAGAGGCTGAGGGAGCTGGGGCTGCTTAGCCTGGAGAAGAGGAGGCTCAGGGAGACCTTATTGCTGTCTACAACTACCTGAAGTGAGATTGTAGCCAGGAGAGGGTTAGTCTCTTCTCCCAGGCAACCAGCACCAGAAAAAGAGGACACAGTCTCAAGCTGTGCCAGGGGAAATTTAGGCTTGAGGTGAGGAGAAAATTCTTCACAGAGAGAGTTGTTAGCCATTGGAATGTGCTGCCCAGGGAGGTGGTGGAGTCCCCATCCCTGGAGGTGTTCAAGAGGGGATTGGATGTGGCACTTGGTGCCATGGTTTAGGAGTCATGAGGTCTGTGGTGACAGGTTGGACTTGATGATCTTTGAGGTCTCTTCCAACCTTATTGATTCTATGATTCTATGACACAAAGTTGAGGTTTGAAAAAAAAATTACATACTGTGCCTAAATGTTTACTGTGGAAAACCAAAACATTTTCTCCTGTTTTGGTTGTGGATTTCTACTATGTGAGTTAATTTTCTCCCAGCTTTTGCATAGGCTAGCTGTAGGAGCATCACTGTACTCTTTTATCATTTCATATAACAAATATTACAGAAAATTTAAGACAGTTTGAGAAATGACTGTATATTTCAGATTTGAAAGAGCTTTTTGACTAGATAAGCCTCTTGTCCATAGTCAATAGGCAATACAGCATTCATATTGCATCAAGTAATAGGGCCTGACACAGACAAGAGAAGTCCTGCAAGTGCCAACTCCCTGAAAGCTTCCACGAGCTGAATCCATTTTGGAATATTTCCACCATTTATCTACATTAGCAGGGTCTTCAGGTACCACACACAAACACCGAGTAAGTAGTGGTATGCTGAGAGGCATCATTGCCTCTTCTGTATGTAATGGCACACAAACATTAGCTGCATAGACTTAAATCATTCCCAGCAGCCTGTCATTTCCTCTAAAGTTCAGGCCACTGCATATGTAGTTAATGAAGCAGATGTGTATGGCCTCCGAAAGTTTTGGCTGTCATTATGACAGGGCAGCTTTTTAATAGGAATAATGTGGAGCTAGGGAGCCTGTCACATTCACCTATTGCTGGCTCTGTGATTGTTGTTAGGGAACATGAGCATGTTCATCCATTTTCCCTGTGTTGTTGGGAAAAAAGTGTATGTTAGATAAACCCAGTTAATGGAAAGGTTAGAGACAACTTATACCTAAGGTTTTCCCCCTTGTTTTCATACATTTATTTTGCATACATTTCAAGCAAAACGAGAATTGCCAGAGGGAATGAGCACCATGTGGGGATGATGAAACCCAAATATGGCAGCCTGCAGCCTGCTGAGGGCTGGGAGCCGGGGGTGCAGCCTTCATGAGGTGCCAGGGTGGGTAGGGTAGCCCACATGCAAGTCCCATTTTGCACTGTAGAAGTACTTTTGGAATGGGTCTTGCTGGAGTGAGTGTCCTGGATCATTCTTGTATTCCCAGCACACACAGTATTACCATTTAAGCATTTGAGACTCACAGGGCTAAGTTAGTTTAACTGTTACCCTGATCAAAATCAGTGGAGTTGCATTGTTTTGACATCTTTGGGGTCAAGTACACTGGTGTTTTAGTTTCTCAATAGACTTCAAATACACAGATAAAAAGGAATTGATTGCTTTTGCCTTTTTAGGAACCAATCAGCTTTTCTCCAACTACATTTGAGTGAGTTTTGGTGGCCCAAGTCTTTCACTCAGTGTTCATGAAGCATGGTGTGAAGCTGCTCTGCTTGAGCTCTTGTGCTCCCTTGCAGTTCACGTGCTCCTGGGTGGATGGGCTTGCTTGGAAAAGTGCACCGAACGAACATAGAATCATAGAATCATAGAATCATAGAATCAGTCAGGGTTGGAAGGGACCACAAGGATCATCTAGTTCCAACCCCCCTGCCATGGGCAGGGACACCCTACACTAGATCACGCTGGCCAGAGCCTCGTCCAGCCTGGTCTTAAACACCTCCAGGGACTGGGCCTCAACCACCTCCCTGGACAACCCATTCCAGGGCTTCACCACTCTCATGGTAAAGAACTTCTTCCTCACATCCAGCCTGAATCTCCCCATTTCCAGCTTCATTCCATTCCCCCTAGTCCTATCACTACCTGAATGAACTACATGTTTTCATTCTTCAAGGGTCTTAAAATACTTCACCCAAAAGTTGCTGACAAAACTGTCCTTTCCCTATAGATTTATGAAGATCTCTTAGTTCTGATTTTAAGTAATTTTACATTTAATGGTATGTGGTGACAAATCTTAGGTCTTGTGCAGTACTGGGGTGACTTCTGCACCTGTGGCTTGGAGGGGCTGCTTCTTTGAAGGGAGACAGATACTCTCCACGGGCGGTGTAGAGTGTTACCTCCATACAAAAGAAAAAAAAATCCCTGGTCACATATGCTTTCTGCAATCCCTCTCAGGTGTGTGAACAGAAGCTTAGTAGAACAGAACAGCTCAAATAATAATCAGGTGGTTGTTTGGATAGTAATTTTTTATACATATATATCCTTTTCTTCACAAAATACTTCATCTAGGTGTGGGTTACTTGTTAACAGCTGAAGTCAAGTAGTGATAGGCGAATGGCTTCTCTCTGTTTATACAACATAATGCAAGAAAGCTGTGTTTTTAAATAGTCTGTGTAAGAACTGTATAAACAAATGTCTCCACCCTTCACAAACAAAGGTTTTACTGAAAAGTAAACCCTTTGCCACATACAGAGGAGAGAAAAAGAAAAAAAAAAGGGGGGCTAAAAAATACCTGGTTCATGATGGAAATGAGAATCTGATCTTTCTTCCTTCTGTATTTGCAAACACATTTCTGGTGACTCCATGAGCTGTGCAGAGCTGAGTACAAAGGAGGGAGAGAAGAGCTTTGGGGGAACAGCCTGCATGTCAACCACCTCTCAAACTCTAGGGCATTTTTGAAGCCAATTTGAGAAGAGCTAATGTCATTTGGCTACTCTAAATGCTCCTCAGCATAGGTTGCTGATGGGCAATGTAATTTCTGAAGATTGCTGCTTGGCTATACCTCAGTTGTGTCCTGAAGATTCCTGTTCCTGTGATAGTTGGTCACCAATCTTGTATTTTGCACATCGTAGCTACTGCTTCATAAGCAGCCAGGGCTGAACCCCAAACAGATTGCAGCAAGACCCTTTAAAATGCTGAAAGGTTAGAATGCAGCAAGTGGGATTTTAAAGCCTATTTAAAATTTAAAAAAAAAAAAAAAAAAAATCTTGTAAACCCTTCATTCCCAAATATTTAATGGATGTTTTCAGTGTGCATGTATCTTTCCAGGGGAAAAAAATTACTTGGGGTGATATAGACGTATAAGTTCAACCGTAAACTGAATTGGGAAAGAATGGAAGATGAGACTTCTCTCCAGCATTTCTTTAATTTATGCAGTAGGATGCAAGACTTTGTAATGATTTTTTCCAATTGCTTACTTTTATATTTTTCAATCTAGCTAGCTTTCTGTCTGCTTCTTACTCTTGCACTAGAGGCTTTATGTGCAGAACACAAAGCTTTTGGAAGTCTCCCTGGTTTTGGAAGGCTCCTGTTTCTGGAATAGAGATCAGCAAAACAGCACAGAGAGACCCTTTGGTGCAGTTTGGAAACTGTGTGGTGTTTCTGGAAACTCTGTGGTAGCTTCAGTTTAACATTTGCCATCAAGGCCATGTTCAATGCTTGGAGAAGTTAAGTGGCTCAAAAACTGTGGCCGTTACCTCTGTACATCTTACCCAGAGAAGGGTCTAACAGGTAGGTGCTCAGCAGTGCGCAGCAAGCCAGGAGCAGTACATGGGCAGCATTTGAGCGACATGTCATGAGGCAGGTGATGGGGAGAGGAGTGGGAGCCGCTGCTGTAGTGGTCCTGTGCCCTGCCTGGTGATGCTTGGATGTGGGACATTTTGCAAAGTTTAATGCTGGAGTGGTAAAGGAGCTGAGCACCCCAAGCTAGGAGTGTTGGAAGCAGGAAGTGAGAGGCAATTTAGGAATGGTCTGCACCTCCTAAAATTAATTAACTGTGTACTCTGGACTACATTAAAAATCTGCAAGCTCTTTCATTTTCCTTTTTTAATCCTTTTTTTTACACTCTGTTATAAGCAGGAGAATTATGGTGATCAGCAAAATAAGCTAAGGTGGCAAGTGAAATGCCTGTGTACAGGGAAGGGTGTTACATTGCTGTTCCTGTCTTCAGTTCAAATATGTTTGGTGTGTCATTTTATTGTTTAAATTGCCTAATTGCTGCGTTCTCTTAATGGAATTCTTTTACTCAATTTATCATTCTTTAATTTGCAAGGTGAAATTTAATCTGATGCCAAAAGGTCAGCTGACAAGAATTTTTAAAAATGTTAGTTATTTAACTTTGCTTTTAAAAAGTCTCCCAATGGCCAGCATTTTGCAGCTTAACTCTGTGAAGTGTCTATGTCCTGTGAAGTGACTCCTGAAACAAGAAATAAGAATAAAGGGTAATGATCAATACCATTTAATCATGAGCAAGGCACCACTGGATTGCTCAGACCTATTGATTGCTGGGTCTGCAGCATGTTAGCTCTTGCCAAAGGACTTCTCCAAGAACATTTTTAGTTTCTCTTGGTAAAGGTAGTCTCTGGTGCCAGTTTTGAACATCGGTCGACCCTTGAGCTCACCTGCATTTGCTTAGTGGAGTCAGATTGATGTGTTTCTCCCAGCATGTTTTAAAATGTTGCCAGAACCTTCCAAATGCTGGTCTATGAAAGTTGAGCACCTGGATTTTCTCCCTCTTTAGTGCCACAGGAAGGCATGCTCTGTGTGTCTGAACTTTACCTGAGCTCAGCTGTTTGCTCTGCTTTGGAACAATATGGGAATAACATATGCTGTACATTCTTTCTCACAAATGTATTCTTTTTCCTTACTCCTCCTTGACTGAGCTTGTGCCAGAAGCTGCTGAAATGTTAGGAAGGCTCCGGAAGCTGGTAATTTGCTCACTAAGAGCCCCACAAAAGATACCAATTTTTTGTATGCTTCTTACCATCTAAAGGCAAATATAATTAAGAAATTGAGTCAGTTTATAAATAGGTCATGGATCATGTAGTAAACTGTAATTGTTGACATTTATGGAGGCTTTTTCTCCTAAACATTGTTTATGAAAGGCAACTGGCAAAGGCAACAAGACAAAAACTGCTGTAGGCTCCTTTTGTGGGCAGTCCTCAGCCTCCCCAGCTCCTCCTCTCTCTTCAGTGTATCTTTTGAAGCTTCCTTTTAGTGTTTTCATGTACGTACATGTGCTACACTTCAAGTGGTGCAGTAGTTGATTTTCTTGTACTGAGCTATGGGTTGTTAATTCCTGGGCTGGTTTTAATAGGATTCATCTGAATGCTGCCTTTCCCCTTGGGAGGCTGTGGTACACATCAGATCACTGTTGTGCGGGGCTGCACACAGTGGGCATCCCAGACCAGGCACAGGGTACCCTGTCAGGCTGCTGGATGTTCTGTGGGACCAACACCTTCACCAGGTCTCTGTGAAGGACACCAACTGTCTCAAGCAGCACAAATGTTTATGCATCCCAGCCCCAAATCAGCCTCTGGAACAGCTACAGAGGCATGCATGGTCTTGCGCTCTGCAGGAGAGCAGTAGTGTGTCAAAGCACCATTACCGCTGCAGGCAAGAAAGGGTCAGGGTAGAGTCTGTTCTTGAAGCAGTCAGTAAATTAGCCATCGGGTTTTTCTTAATTCATTTTCTGTGGATTGCATCCCCTTTTTGCACCAAAATCATCTACTCCAGTCAGAGGCAGCTGATCTGACCTAAAAAAAATCTTGCTGGAGGCAAAATGCATATTCTGTCTTCATTACCCACACCAGACTGCTGAGAAAAAAACAAAAGTGGGGGAGGCAGTGAAAACCAGATCAGGAGTAGAGTTGAAAGACTTGAAGCTGAGCTGAAGCCATGTCTGTGTTCAGGTTTTTCTCCTGTGATCTTGTGTATTCAGAGGTATGGTTAGTTGGATTCAGGAGAACAATAATCAGGGTTAGCCAAGGAATGACCTGGAGCAGAGCTTCTTGAAAGCTGGTGGTGTTGCGTCGCAAAGTTGTGGTTCGGCCCAATTGGTAAGGAGGCAAGAACAGGGCCAAGCAAGGTGGAAGCTGCATCCTGTGGGGATCTTTGAGGAACAATAGCATCTTTCATACTTCATGGCTATAAAATGCATGAATCAACTCACCTGAGGCAGGAGCAGCTGACATCAGCCGCAGGAGCAGAGTCTCATTCTTTTGGGGTTAGCACATTTCCTGACCGACGCAGTCTGCACTCCAGAGGCTGTTTCCCCTCATCCCTAATGATACAGGCCTGGGGACTGGTGTTTTACATGTTTCTTTCCCCGTGTTATACAACCCACTGCTCCCACAAAGCCTACCATGCAGGAGCCCAGTAAGAGGTTAAGGTCAATACTCCTGTTGCTGGACAAAATGCTGGGCAAGAGACACCATGTTGTGCCCTCAATGGCACCCTCATCCAGGAGCAGTACTCAGAACTGCGCAGGGTGTCAAGAATAGTCCTGTCCTGTGTGGTATGGGGACAACCATAGTTTCCCCTCCCAATGGACAGCTAGGTATCAGCGTGCAGGGCTTGGCTTTTTGGATAGTGCATGTGAAGTCCCACAGTTTTGTCTGAGAGGCTGCCTTCCCTCTCTTCCTGCTAATTTCTTTAGATGGAATCTTGGTGCAAAAGGTCCAAGAGTGACCAAGATGGGCTTAGACGTACCTGTGCAAAATCCCCCTTCTCTGCTCTCTCTCTCTGAGTCAGTGTTTGGGACACCAATAAAAGCCAGAGAGAAGCCAAATTAGGCTCATTTAGTCTGTCTTTTGCCACAGCACTAAATCTGGTGTCAAATATTGATATTAATAGGATTATTCTCTTGTCAGATGGAAGCTGGAGATAGTAATCCCAGATGTGCACGCCTGGTTTGAAGGCCTGATTATCTTGTTGGTGTCAGTTCTTGGCCTATTATCAAAGGAACTCTCATGCATATCACCTTGCAGCTCTTCACTCCCAGCTCTGCAAGGAGAAGTAGTACACTTAAACAATTTCCAGCCAGTAAGACAATGTTTGTCATTTTTTCCCTCAGGGCAGTAATGTCAAGAAGAGCAGGCTCCTGAGCTTGTCAGGCAGAGGGAGTATGGCAGAAGGTTTCTCGTGGTTGAGGACAATAGATGAAGACAGAGCTGCCATGCCACAGTGGGAGGGTTACAGCAGTATATTGCCAAGCATGAGCAGCTTGTTGAAGCCTTTTGGGTGGTCAGGATTTGGTTTAAGGTAAAAGGTCATGTCTTCATTCTGCTGGCTTCAGGGTGTATCTGATTGATGAACTAAAATGCTGTGTTGCTTTTGGAGAGCATCATTTAAAAGACTCTTTACTAGTAACACACAGTTTAAATATAAAAGTGTTATCAGGTGGCTCGAGAGGTGACCTTACAGAGGATTCAGAGTAATGTAAATACTCACTTTTAAAATAGTTATTTATTATTTCACTTTTATTAGTATATCAGATTAACTAGGAAGCGTGATGTTTCTGGATTCATTTCCATTAATCACTTAGTATAATTTTGTAACAAAGGTATCAAGAAGGGAAAACAACTGTTCTCTACTTCTAAAATCTCCGAAGATCATTTGGTGCCTGTCATGGTGCCACCAGGTTAAATATGGGTGTAAATCCATCTGAAAACAGCCAGAATATAATAAATGCAGGAGATTTGATCTCCATCATTCACTGGGAGAGACATCTTGTCCTTTCCTGAAGCACATTGATGAGAGGCTGTTTAATTGAGCTGAACAAACTGGTACTTTAGGGTGTGGGGAGGAGGGGGAAGCCACACTGTGGTGGGGGAGCTGCCGGAGGAAGAGCAGCACTGGCCTGTGGGGAAGCTGGATTGGCTGGGAAGCTTGCACTCAGTGAGGAGTCCCAGCTTGAAATGTTGGATGTGCATTCTCCGAATGACTTCACGAAATGCCACGGGCCAGGCCCACGTTGCTGTGCTGCAGCTGACAGTGAGAGAAATTAAAACTAGAGGAGGTGACAGCTAAAGCAAGTCATTGTGGTGCTCCCAGTTAGATTGGCACAAGCAACAGCTGCAAACTTAACATACTATGGCCATTTCTTGGGTCCGGGTAGACTGGAAGTTACTTCTGCGATTTAAATAAAAATATTTTACCAATACTGAACTTTTATCATGTATCAGTAAAATCTGTAACTAGTCTGTGTAAGAGAATAGCCACGAATGAAGTTTGTGATGGGTTAAATTAGCTTGTATCATGTCTGAATTCTGCAGAGAGTAGCATCACTAGAATGAAAAATTTTCTTCTTCAGTTTGTCACATCACTTTCAAGTATGCTGGCTACTGTGTTCCCTGCTAGCACTAAACTACAGTGTAGTTGCATAGAATCATAGAATCAGTCAGGGTTAGAAGGGACCACAAGGATCATCTAGTTCCAACCCCCTGCCATGGGCAGGGACACCCCACACTAGATCAGGCTGGCCAGAGCCTCGTCCAGCCTGGTCTTAAACACCTCCAGGGACGGGGCCTCAACCACCTCCCTGGACAACCCATTCCAGGGCTTCACCACTCTCATGGTGAAGAACTTCCTTCTCACATCTAGCCTGAATCTCCCCACCTCCAGCTTCATTCCATTCCCCCTAGTCCTATCACTACCTGAGATCCTGAGAAGTCCCTCCCCAGCATTCTTGTAGGCCCCCTTCAGATACTGGCAGGCCACAATGAGGTCACCTCAGAGCCTTCTCTTCTCCAGACTGAACAGCCCCAACTCCTTCAGTCTGTCCTCATAGGAGAGGTGCTCCAGCCCTCTGATCATCCTTGTGGCCCTTCTCTGGACACGCTCCAGCACGTCCACATCCCTCCTGTAATAGGGGCTCCAGAACTGGACGCAGTACTCCAGGTGGGGTCTCACCAGATCTGAGTAGAGGGGGAGAAGCACCTCCCTTGACCTGCTGGCCACACTTCTGATGCAGCCCAGGATCTGATTGGCCTTCCGGGCTGCAAGCGCACATTGAGAGCTCATGTTGAGCGTCTCGTCCACCAGCACCCCCAAGTCTCTCTCCTCAGGGCTGCTCTCCAGACAGTCATTGCCCAGCCTGTATTTGTGCCTGGGATTGCCTCGACCCAGATGCAGGACCCTGCACTTGGTCTTGTTGAAGCTCATGAGGTTGGCTTGTGCCCACCTCTCCAGCCTGTCCAGGTCCCTCTGGATGGCATCCCTTCCCTCCAGGGTGTCCACTGCACCACACAGCTTGGTGTCATCAGCAAACTTGCTGAGGGTGCACTCGATGCCACTGTCCATGTCTCCCACAAAGATGTTGAACAAGACTGGTCCCAGGACTGATCCCTGAGGGACTCTGCTTGTCACTGGCCTCCACTGGGACATGGACCCGTTGACAGCCACTCTTTGGGTGTGGCCATCAAGCCAGTTTTTTATCCATCTAGTGGTCCACCCATCAAACCCATGTGTCGCCAGCTTGGAGACCAGGAGGTGGTGTGGGACAGTGTCAAAGGCTTTGCTCAAGTCCACGTAAACAACATCAGTTGCTTGCCCCTCATCTATTAATGCTGTCACCTGCTCATAGAAGGCCACCAGGTTTGTCAGGCAGGATTTGCCCTTGGCAAAGCCATGCTGACTGCTCCAAATCACCTCTTCACTATTCTTCTGAGTCATTAGTGCCTCCAGGAGGATCTGCTCCATGATCTTTCTGGGCACAGAGGTGCATCCGGGCATCACCAGTTCTTGCTTCCATCTGTAAGACCTCTCAAGTCTCTTTGCTTGTAATTATATTCTACTGTTTCTGTATCACAGAGCTTTACTATAGCTCTGATAGCAGAAAATAAAGATATTTTTGTTACTAAGCTTAAAAACACAGCGTGGTAAAATTCCCTACCTCTTTGCATGGTGTGAAAAACCAAGCAAGTTTGTATTGTGCTGGGATATCTGCCTGATGTTCAGCTCCCATTTTCTCTTAGAGTTGCTTTGGGCTTCATTCCTTTTATTCGCTCCCATAGTATTTCACCTTCTTAGCCTTCTGCATTGTTATGTTTTCTTGTTAGCAACATCGAGCATTGCATCACCCTTCTGCCTCTATCTCTATCTCTGTTCTGTCTCTTCATATCAGGTCCAAGAATCATTGTTCTCTGTTTAAAGATGTTTCCTAGGTCACAAATTGCATCATTTATGAATGTTTTTAGTATAGCTGGGTTCTTTTCCATGCCCTCTACATTGTGTGTGTATATTAACGTAGCTCGCACCAAGTGCTTACATTTCACTCTTTTAATCAGCATTTTTACTTTTGAGGGTTTCTTTAAGCCATAGAAAGTGCCAAGAGAGAGCTGTATTTGCAAAGTCACATATCCAGCCATTCCCTCAGGTTTGCAGAAAACATGGGTTACATAGACCTAAGAGGTAAGAGGTACATCTGTGTTAGGAAGATGTTGACATACTGCGGGGCTGTCAACAGTGAAGGCAAATACCAGCCATCAGCAGACAATCTGTGGCTTAGCTTCCTGTAATGTGTACTGCAGTGTACAACTGAGAATTGAGAATGTGTATTTAGAAAGTAAGAAAAATAATTTAGCTTGTCTTTTATGCTGTATGTTGAAGCCAATGATGAGACCTCTGAGCCAAGTGCCTCCCCTAATTTTTTCCACTTATCTTGAAGCTCTTCTGGATTGTCAGCTGTGGACACAGGGAGGTTAGCACCCTCTTTGCTTAAGACCACTTAATCTTAGTGTTAACCTTTTGTCACAGAAAGCACCGGTGAGCCCTGCTAGTGCAGAACAGTTTCTGCAGCACTCCTGCATCCTGTGCTGTGGTGTCTCTGCAGGCCTGCAGTGGGTACCACAGCAATTTTGGAGTCTTCCCCTTGCTTTTGCTAGTCTCACATTTCTAGCTTGATCCTATTAAAGAACTGACTTGCCTGTTACTTGTCTCATTAGTTTTCACTTGAAAATACTGACTCATAAAATTCCCCTGTATTCCTGAGGTCTTCCTCATGTTAAATCCATCCTAGCTCCCAGGAGGCAACATCACAGCACGTTTTCTTAGTTATAGACCGTGAACTTGGTTCTTCACCATGAAGCTAGTCGCAGTCATTTCATCTGTCTGTCTCCTGACTTTGTCTTATACTTGCTTCTTGACTGTGAGTTTGAAGAGTCTGTGGGGTGCATGTCCTTTTCTGTGCATCGTTCTTGGTGGGAGCTGCAGCTCAGTCAGTCTGAGCAGTCCCTAAGTCCACACACATGCCCTGGGATCGCAAATCCTTTTCTGCAGAACCACCTCTGCCCTGCTACTGCTGTCAGCCTGAGAGCCACAGCAAGATGTACAAAAGCAGGACATTTTGGGGCTGAGAAAATAAATGTTTGAAGTTTGTCAGGCTTACTCAGGGTGAGGGATGGTGGAAGGGCAATGCCAACAGTCAGCGATGTACATTTACATCTGCATTTGCATTTGGTACTGTTTCTTGCCACATCATCACATGAAGAAGGCATCAGTGACTGAAGCCACTTGTGCCTGCTCTCACCAGCCACCATAGGTAAGCTGTTTCTCATACCTGCCTCAGAAGAGAGAAATTTATGGTGAGAATAGGAAGGAGGACTTTGTGGTTACTCTGGGAGGTGGAGGAGGGTGCAGACATGTAAGACGAGGTGTAATGTAGAGGAATGTGGTATTGGGAGATGGAGCTCTGCCATGTTGGCGGAGCAGAGGGTAAGTGGCAAAGCATTGTGAGTAGAGGTAGCAGAAGGACTGTAATGGTGTGGAAATCTCCATATGCCTTGCCCACAACAAACGTGAGCTCACCAACACCATTCCTATAAGCCGCTACACTACTGCTTTGAGGACTAAATTTGCTTTTGTTGGTGTACCAGTTCTCCTTCCTCATCTGCTTTGAGCTCTTATAGGGAGTTCCCACAGTTCCAGTTTTCTTCTATGTAAGCTCTGCAGGTCTCACTACCTCTGTTGCAACAGAAGCATCTGCTTCAGACAAGGGCTGACAGGATCTGAGCCCAAACTGGTAGTACTGAACAAAACATAGTACATAGTTATTCTTGAATGTTTACTTTTCATGTCTGCATTCATGGTTTTCCCCTGCTTCTCTGCCTCACTTCTTTAGTGACTGTTAACAATTTGCATTTGAAGTAATTTGCTTCAGTAATAGATGTTTTGTGACAGTTTGGGATGCCAAACTGGGCACTATTGATCTCCCCAGATGTACATCTGCTGCCTTGCCCTGCTTGGCAAATCTAGCAGCTGAGGGATTAGACTCTCTAGACAGGGCTTTCAGAAAAAGACTTTAATTAAAGGTACGGGATGGAGCTCAGTGATCACCTCTGATTACTGGTACAAATGCTTTAAGAAGAGAAATTAGAGCAATGGCGTATTAAGAGGTGGGTTCTCAGGTCTTAATATCTCAAGCAGTTCAGACTTTTTTAAGTGATTTGGCCAGATTCTGCCTTCTGGTACCTGTGTGCAAATCTAGAGTAACTCCAGTACACCAAAGATGTTGCAGAGCAGATTGGTTACTTTGCTCCTTCTGGCAGAGGCTGTTTGCTGTTTTGAGTTCAGTGCTGCTGAGCGTGTTACTCAGAGTGGTAAGTGAAAATAGAGAACCACTCTGTGTTTAATGCTCATATGACCCTCTTCTTGTCACATTATTCCTTACTACTACATTAGTCAGCTTCTGTGGGTAACTTGGGATTAATGTTTGGTATTTTCTAGGATGGTATAATCATTCAAATCAGACCACTTGCACAGCAGTGCACAGCATGCACTGAATGAGATCAATCATTTTAAAGTAATTACGGAAACATAATTACTTGATTGGCAAGTTAGAACGGTTCTGAAAGAGAAGTATCAGATGCACCCAGAGACCTAAGGAGCCCCTGTGTTTTGCCATGGTCTCCAAAGCACCCTGTGCTTCCCAGATGACTGAGCGTGAAATGCAGCAGATATTAAATTATGCTGTGTATTAACAAATGGCAGTATTCTGTTGGCCTTGAGCAGTGTGTCTGTATGTGTCATGGACCTGTAAAATAAAACTAACCCAGTTCTGGTTACGAGTATGGATGTAAGGAAAAAGGTAGATAATATTAAAATGTTTCCTCTTTTGGCTGCTAGCTTAATTTTAACCACCTCTTACAGCATTTTCTGAAGCCTCAGGTTACTACTGTCAAAGCAGTATGCAGGAGATGTCTTATGCCAACTGAGAAAGCAAGTTTGAGAGAGGTCATTTTACAGAGCATGAGCTGTTTTAAAGAGTACTGGACCCTGGTGTTACAGCACAGTTTCCTTTCAAAGATGAATCTGAAAGGATTTAGCCATTAAACAGAGTCAGCAGCAGTCTTGGTGTGAGAGCATGGAACTGAATTTCCATGTAAGGAAACTTAAAAATGTCTTCTTTGCCAAACAGGTCTCTGAGAAAAAGGCAAAGTCAAATTCATAGTTTTTTCAAGGATAGAATATTTTATTTTGAGCTTGAACAGTCTTTGAAATATTACTGCTTCTCTTTTACTTTCAATTATACATCCATACTTAATTAGAAACTGAAGTATAGCAACTGGGAAAGCATGTTTAAACTTTACTGTCATGAAATTAGAGTAAGTTAGAGGCTGTGATGACTCAAGTTTGGGCAAACACACACCACCCCACAGGCTTCATGCCTGTCAACAGTTGCCTCCCCCACCAAAACATATTGTCAAAGTTTAATTCTGCTTTGCTGACTAGCATAGCTCACCCATTGTCCTGCTCCACCTCCATCTCCTGGTAGCTACAAGTGCAGCAGTTTGTTTTGGCTGGGAAAGTGGAAAGTTAAAAAAGTTCAGAGGAGTAAAAGACAGCTTCTCTGGGGCAGTTCTCTGCTCTTCTGCAGGTATTAGAGGAAGAGCTGCATCCACCTCTCATTAGCAGCCATGAAACACCCCAAGCATGAGGTCAAAAGCAAGGGCTATATGTATATATGGTCATCCTTACCAATACAGGATTTTGAATTATATACAGACATCAAAAAAATTGGTATGGATTGATAGAAGTTACTCTAATCATTCCCAGTTAAAGGCTCACTGGAATGGATATGTTTCTGTTAATTTACATTGACTTCAGTGATATCAGCAGATTTCTCCACTAGATGCTTTCTGCAGATGTTGCAGCCAGCTGTCATGATACTTCTGTGTACGTCTTGCTCTGTGTTTATTTGACATGAGGAATGGCGACTGTCTGACAGGTTGTGGAGCTGGGATGGTGGCAACTGTGTACCATCACTGGCTACCACACTTGCCTCTATCCTCCCTGACTGTGCTGGCTCTGACTCAGTGCCAAAGCCCTCTCCTTTCCTGATGCACATCTACTGGAATTTTTCTGTCTTTTCTGCTAATGTTGTCCCATGCTGAGCCACTGCTGCCTTCGTTGCTCAGGCACCCCAGAAGCCCTATGAACTTCTCCTGATCCAGGTTGCAGCTGTTTTGCCTTTCTCCCCATCACCAGCTGTCATTTCCAGAGACAAGTAACAGTCCATCTGTGAGACATTCAAGGATATTAACACTCTGAGCAGCCAGCACTGTGAGGTACTGCAGCTGTGGACCACCATGGGTTGGGGCAATCCCTCACACCGATGTAGAGTGAGCAGTGACTGATCGAGAGCAGCTCTGAAGAAAAGAACTTGGGGGTACTGGTGAATGAGAAATTCAACACGAGCCCTGAGAGTACACTTGCAACACAGAAAACCAACTGTATCCTGGGCTGCATCCAGAGAAGCATAGCCAGCAGGTCGAGGGAGGTGATTTTCCCCCTCCACTGCTCTCTGGCGAGACTCCACCTGGAGTACTGTGTCCAGCTCTAGAGCTCCTATTACAAAAGGATCTGGACATGTTGGAACATGTCCAGAGGAAGGCCATGAGAATGATCAGAGGGCTGAAGCACTTCTCCTGTGGAAGCAGACTGAGAGAGTTGGGGCTGTTCAGTCTAGAGAAGAGAAGACTCCAAGGAGACTTTATTGTGGCCTTCCAGTATCTGAAGGGGGCTACAAGAAACCTGATGAGGGACTTTTTTGGCTGTCAAGTAGTGATAAGACTGGGGGTATGGAGCAAAACTAGAAATGGGGAGATTGAGAATGGATGTTAGGAAAAAGTTCTTCTCCATGAGGGTGGTGAGACACTGGAACAGGTTTCCCAGGGAGGTGGTGGAAGCCCCATCCCTAGAAGTTTTTGAGGCCAGGCTGGATGTGACTCTGAGCAGCCTGATTTTGTGTAATGTGTCCCTTGCCCATGGCAGAGGGTTTGGAACTAGATGATCCTTGAGGTCCCTTGCAGCCCTGACAATTCTTTGGTTCTGTGATTCTATGAATTTGTCTATTTTAAGAACCCACTTCATACATCAGCAGGTTTCTTGAAAGATGGGAGGCAGAGAGGGGTTTCAGGTATGCCCTATGGGGAGGAGTAGATCTCCTCATGTGGGATGTTTCAGGGGTTATTAATACAGTGCAGTAACTACAGGTGTTATAACTGGTGCCCTGTCAACCTTTAGAAAGTTCTTTCATTAAGATGTTCAGCAATGTCCAAGTACAGAAATATCAGCCTAAATCTGACAGGGGCTAAAGAGGTTTTTGAAAACTAAAGAAATATGAGAAAATACTTAAAATACACTTTTCTTCTGAGAACAATATCATTGGATTGAGACTGTGATGTAAGCCTAAGTTTTGTCAGTGGAGAGAGAGAACAAGTGGCTGCACTTGGGGGCACGGTCCAGAGACAATGTTGTGTCCATACAGATGACCTCAGAGCTAAGGTGGTAGAAAAGTGTGCTCTGGACATTGAAACAACAAATCCTTTCTGATAATTAAACCTCAGTAATTACCTGAGCTCTTGGGAAATGACTCCACAGTATTGAAGCATCCTGCAGGAATTCAGATAAGCTCTTTGCAGAGAAAATCCTGATTTACAGACAGCTGCTTTTCACTGTGTAGTACAAAGTTATCAAAGGTTTTATTTTTTTTAAATAATATCAGTATTTATACTCTCTCAGGGAGAATAGTTATGCAATATCTATACAAATAGCTGACCCGGGAAGTTGTTGTGTTTTATGGAAAGACAATAAGACCTTTACTAAGGCTTGGTGAAATCTCACCCTTCTGCTCAGTGGTTTCTCAGGAAGCCGCACTCTCTTGGAGCTGTACCAAAGTACAGTCTGAGAGCTAGGGCCGAAGGCTTTGCATCCAATAGTCCCATAACACTCAGGCTCTGCTGGTATCAGTGAGACTGTATGGGTAAGGATTCCTAGAGTAAGGATTTCCATATTTTCCCTGAATGATTTAAGTTTTAAGGTTCAACATTAGTGGTGACAGTTTTTGAAGGTATTTTACTAAAGTCAGTATTTCCTTTTTTTTTTTTTCATAAAATGCAACTAAAACAATGAAAAAGAATGCTTTTAATGACATTAATAACAATTTACTCCTGCTGTAATGAAAGAGAGGCATATATTCATTAGACTTTGTAGAAAATACAAACAGCCTTGATAAAACTTAGTGCACAATGAAACTTCTTTTCATGTTTACTTTCTTTCATGGGAGTCAAAAACTGTTTCTTCCATTACACCATTAAGGTCACTGTACATGTCCTGCATTCACTGGATGTGTTATTTTTTCCATCAGAAATTTTGCTTGGGTTGAAGGAGAAGGTTTTGCTACTGGATATTAGGCTGTCCAGCATTCTGGTAGGAGAAATAGTATTAATGAGATGCATGGAAATGGTGGATAACTTGTCATTGCACTGGTAAAACTTTGTACTGCACCTGATGCAAGTGGCACAGGGAATTCTCCTGCCCTGCTCGGAGGTGAGTACATGCCTGCTGGGTGCTGGCACTCTCCTGTAGTGATCCTCTGCTTGCTGTGGGATACCCTGGGTTTACCAAATAACACTTTTCTGGAGTGTTTGCCACCCTGGCAGACTAGGAAGGAAAAATCCAGATGATCCAGAAGAGAAAGACGCAGTCACATGCTTGCAGTCTAGTCTGGCATACTCCTAGTGGTATCCTGCTAATGCTGTGCTAAGATCAAGGATGTACTGAGGGCATGAGTGTTTTCCTCTGTTATCCAGTATTGTAAATTTGTTTAAACAGAATGCTTTTCTTATGGAAATTGCTGGGCAGCCTTCTATTAGTCCTAGAATGCAAAATGCCTGTTTGGCTCAACATCTGTGCGTTACAGAGTGTCTAGCAGAAAATCTTACCTGATTCTTGAAGAAGTGAATTATGTAGTTATGACTCTGTTTCTAGAGCTCAGCAGAATAGAAATCATTGGATAGGCATTTGAGGTTGCAGTATGGTTTCTGAAGATCAGCATGGTTTTTGCATTTCACCAGTGGCTCCAAGTCACCGATGTTGCCCACTTTAATCTGTTACAACTTGGTCTGCCCTTTCTCTGCATTGTCTTCCCAAGATGATGTATAGCAATACAAGTCAAGCTCTTGCATTCTCCTGGGTTTGTCTGTGGGCCTGCTTTTCTCTTTGGGAAAGTTCTGGAGAGAAAAATACCTACTGCAGGTTCAGGACTATAGAAACAGGAAACAAAAGCTTTGTCCTTTTTAAATTTGTATGCAGCATGCTAGTTTTAACGGCAGGGATCCAAGAATAATCTTCCCACTTGACCATGCAGCCAAAAACACAATGGTCTTATTGCCTGTGGCCAGTGACATCTTGATGGGTAGCTAATCAAAGAGGGGGTTTGTTTTTTACAGTGTGTTTTTACAAGATTGTGTGGGTTGCTTATCAACAGCGAGTCTGGACAAAGTACACACCATTTTTTTCCTACAAATATTGCCAGTGCCTGCTGACTCCCCAGACTGCAAGAGTTTGGTAAGGCTGGGTTTGCCTATTTATTTTATCCACATTCTTTATTTTAACCACATGATGCAGCAAATATTTTTTTATTTTAATTTCTTATTTGCATGTTTCCTCGAGTTTCTTACTGGCTTCTTATGCTGCTTAGCTTAGCATACCTCAATTAACAGGAAAGATCAGCAAAACTGGTCAGTTGAAAATCAAGTAAGAAAAAAGAAAACCTCTTCCCTCTGAAACAAAAAACGGGGAAAATATGATATTTTGTTGATTAAAATATTTTTATTCTGGGGATTTCTAGTGGAGATGGGTGTATATTATGTCACATCTGAGTAGATGGACCTTGATGCTCCCCATTGCTTCTCATGATTTTGATCCACTTATTAAAATCTCCTAAACAGTAATTAAACTTGAAAGATAAAAGAGAGGAAAGCAAGAGTCATAAAGGCTATGAAACTTTTTTATTTTAGGACATGCATGTTACAGGTGAGAAATCCATGCCCCACTCAGTGTTTCTATCAACAAATTTAATGTGAACTGAAGCAGAATGAGAGTATTGCTGTGCTTTTGTGGATCCTTCATGTTCAAGCACGTTTGAAACTCTTGGGGCAGAAGGAGTACCTGAACCAACCTTTTCTGTGCCTGATGCGTGTGGAAGCTGACACCTAAGCCATTACTGCTTGTCCTTCCCTGAACAAATAGCCCGGTTTTGCCTTGTATGAATTTGCAGGTGGTCTCATGATGGCTGAAACTACAGAAAACTGAAAAAGCTCTACATGTATGCCTAAGAATTCTCTGCATTTTCCAGGCTGTGCTTCATTGGAGCATGAGCACAATCAGCAATCTGTTGAGCTGCCACAGCTGAATTTTTCTGGTGTTGTGTTTTGGTTTTTTTCCGTTTCAAGGAGCTGGGCAAGTTTCTGCACTGCCCAGTATATCAATACATAACTGTTCTTAAAGCTTTTCTGTAAACAGAAATAACATCAGGAAGATGTGACTATTGTCTTTTTTCATTGCTCACTCCTTTGTTTTCCAATCAAGATAGTAAACCTGAACTCTGTCCAGCAGGAAGCTTCACTATGATTTCACTGTGGGTTGTTGCAAGGAGTAGAGTGTATCTCCAAGCAAAAGGAATATGGGAATATGGAGACATTTGAAAAGTAAACCTAATGGATTTTGTCTTGCTGATAACTGTTTGAAAGCATCTCTTTGAGGTTACTAATATGCAATATGAGTGCAAACACCCAGAGAAGCTATTTCCTTATTGCCACACCCAGTGTTGAAAGTCTCAGGCACTCGCCCCAACTCTTCCCACCCCTCTTGCCATCCCCAAAATAGTTTTCATCCACTCCTGCTTTGAAATTGCAAAGAGAGAGATTTGGTTGGAGCCCTGGCTTGCCTGGGAAAGTTCTTGATTTAATCAGACTGAACCAGTAAAATTGTTTACAGGGGTGCATAGCTACAGGGAGAATGGAGGCTTTTGTGGCAACCCATCAGTTGCTCCTCAGCAGCATGGCTGGGCACCCTGGCCTGGGGCTCTCTCTTCTGAAGTGAGGTTAGTGATGTGAAAGCATATCTCAGGGTAAACAGTGCTGTTCACTTACTCTGTACAAATGGATTTACTTCAAGATCATGCCCTGGATGGAGGTTAACACTGGAGCATCCTATGACTGCAGTTTAGTTTGTCCAGAGCTTTCATGGATCTTTCAAAAACCTGTTTCAACTCTGTATACAAATAATTACAAATGGGAATGTAGAGATGCCCATGAATAGCCCTTTGGCTGTGGGCTGAATGGTGACCAGGCTTCTTAAGCCTGGGCTTCACCCTCCTTAGTGATTGTTGGCATCTTCCTCTGCCTGGTAGTGCTCTGAGTCACTGTGGCCACCACTGTGCACTTCAAGATGTGGCTGCAGGTAATGCAGGCCTACTGGGAAACCATCTTTTAGCTATGGACATTTAGCTATGCATTTAATAAGAATTAGTAAAATACATTGAACTCTCTCCCTTTAAAGTTCATAAGGGCTTGAAAATTACTGCAGAAATTAGAAAACTATTTTGATTATGTATGAAACAAGATCTAACTTTATGGGAAGTGGCAGAGCCCCCAGCAAGTCAGTCTGTGAATCTATCTGGTGTAGAGATCTGGATTAGGGTTTTTCATCTGAACAGGTCTGATGAGTGCTGTAAGACACAGTTTCTGTGGACATTAGCATGAAATGGAAACCTGCCTCTTCAGCAGGAGTTTAAAAGCTATATCATAACTTGTGTGCCAGCCATGGAGCAGTGGACTCCTGGACTGTGCACCCTCGCCAGGGGCCTGCAGGGGAGTGCTGCTGGTGACACCAGGTAGGGGGCTGGCCAGAGCTGTGGTGCTGGGGCAAGGCTCAGCCCCACCACCATGTGTGGCTGGGCAGAGGACTCTTGCCAGTCCTGGCTGACAAGGAGAGCCAGCTGAGGTACAGGAAGATGTGCATTGCCCAGGGAGGAAAAGAGTTTAGCATTTTAGCTAGCAGGAAAATCTCATCAGTAAAATGGTGTGGAAAGAACTGGTTATTAGCATGCTTGTGATATCTTCCCACATATCCTATTGCCCTCAAAGCATTCTTCATCCTTTCTGCTTGTGCTTTCTGCTCAAAACAGGAACTTGTTTCCTTGCTCACTTTCTCCCATCTGCATCACATGCCCCACAGCACCTAAAACCCATGTGCACTAGGTACCTGAGGAGCAAGAAGTAATGCTGCAAGAGGGTGATCAGGGAAGTGTATTTTCAGCCTCACTGTAGTGAGAATTCAAAAGTGTTTATTCCTGCCAGCAGATCCAAATTACCTTAATTCCCACCCTTGAGAAATATTCCTCCAGACTAATGTTATCAACTCATTTAGCATTTCAGAATTCTCAGCTTGCAGCTCTTGGTTTCAGAGAAACCAATGGCAATCTTGTGCAATGTTGAGCAATCCAATTGGCATCAATTTGTTCTTAATCCCCTGTTCAAGCTGCAAACTGAAATATGTGTTTTTTTCTTTTCAGTAGTGTGTACATAGTAAATAATCCTGAACAGCACAGGCTGCATTAAAGATGATGCCAAAATTTAGTTTTTTTTTATTATTTTTTTGTTTGTTTGTTTGTTTTGTTTTGTTTTTTCTTCTTTTTTTTTTCTTCTTTTTTTTTTTTTTTTCTTCTTTTCTTCTTACACATTTCTGGAATTTCCAGTTGCTTTATGCACTGTTTTTCCTCCCACAGCTTAGGGTGTTTCAGCCTTCTGATTTAGCTGGTACTGCTATGGCTGCTGACCAGGGGATCACAGAGTAAGAGCTGCCATGAGTTGCAAGCCCCAAGTCCCTCTGCCCAGCTTCTCCAGGTGTCACAGATACCATCTCTGTCAGGATGGAAAACAAAAGTACATGAAAGTTTGACTTGAAAAACAAAGTACATGAAAGTTTGACTTGAAGTGTGTCTGCCTGTGAGTGTGAGAGGTGGCTTTGCCTGGAAGCATGTGGACAGAGCTGTTGGGATCCTTTGCTTGTACCAACCCTGACATCATTTCACAAGTGCAGATGTGGCTAATGCTGCCATGGGACAATGCAGTGGCATAGCCACAGCCTAGGTACATACCCCGTGGGACAGGACAAGCCCATTGGGTGCTCTGAGCTGCTGCAGTGGCTGCAGAGTGGTGCTGGAGATAGTGCAGTTAATGCTGATTTAGTGAGAGCTGGTGCAGACATACAAAGGCACTCACTCTGTGCCAGTGTGGACCATTGTCTGTCCTCCAGCAATCAGCCTTGAACTAGTTAATCCCAGATACCCTCTTAGTGCCCCAAAGGCATGTTTTACCCAGGACACTCCCCTCCCTGAGCACCTGGGACTGAGCACCTATTGCAAGTGTGCTTGCATACACTGGGTAGCTCAGCTGCCTTCTGTTTTACCTTGCCCTTCAATCTAAAGTCCTCTCCTAACACCAGGCAGTGCATCCCCTTTCCTGTGACCTTCCTGAACCTTCCTTTATTCAAGGGACACTGTTTTCAAAACAGCCTCTGCTGCAGTTGCTCATCCTTCCTGGAAATTCAGAGGTGTTGAGGTATGGACTGAGACACCTGTTTTAGGAAAACCCTCACAACCTTTACAACTTGTGCTGTGCAGTCCATGTTGCACGTTTCTACTGTCCATCTGCTCATGCCACGTCTTCTGCTTTCTGCTCTTGCCATCTTGGTTTTCAACCCTCAGCCTTTTCCTTGGCAGGCTGTTGCTCTTGTTCAGGATCGTGAGGTCAGGAATGATGATCTGTGCAAGTGCTTTGGCAGGGACTCAGGGCATTAGGCTCTAGGCCCAGTTTTGGTCAGGAGTGAAGCCTTGTGAACTCAATGGGGATCTTCCTGTTGACGTAAAGGGCTTTGGAGCAAATTTGGTCTTTGCCATTCTCCAGAGCAGTGCTTCAAATGTGAGCTTTTGGCACTGTGTGAATAATAGATAATTATTGTTACATTTCCTTTCTAAATCCCACAACTTGTGTTGGCAGTCAGCGCTCCTAAATGCAGAGCTGAGAATGGCAGCCTGAAGAAAATGGACAAGATTCATAGCATAGGCTTCAGGTGGCCAAGGGGATTCATTTCATCTAACTCTTGATATAAAGGAGGAATTGTTCATCAGAGGCATTTCTGATCCCAAGGAAACGGAGGTTTTGACAGAATCAAATAATGTCTGTCTTAAGAAGTGGCAGGATATTATACACAATGCATTTATGTTTTTCCAAAGGGAAGTGCTGGAGTTTATTTCTTGTGGATTTTACTTTTCTATTGTGCGTCATTTAATACCATTTTTCTCTACCAAAAGATCATTTGTTCCTACTACAAAACAGGGACTAGTTGGGAATGCACAGGGGACATTTGCCACTGCCTATCACTCTGGCTTTTCAGGCAGGTAAGGCCAACACCAGCCCCCACACCTTTCAACAAGGTGCCCTGAAGGCACGCTCAAACTAGAGGGACACTTGCATAGTTTCTGTCCTAAAACACTTCTCCATTGAGGTTGCTCACTAACTAACCCTGAGGGAGACTTTCTGTAAATTCACAATTATGCCTATTTTCATTTCCCTCTCTGGTAATGTTTTCTGCTGTTTTGGCAAAGCATCCTACATAGGTTCCCAAATTCAATTTTCTATGCAGTTTACTTTATTTCAGGATATTTTCTCTGTGCTGTAAGCTCCTGAAGTTTTCTATACGGTATAAAAGGAGTTTGTCTTACAGATGCTCTTAGATTTCTAATTTCTACTTATAGAAGTGAAGCTTTGTAGTGCTTGCAACAGTATTTTTCAAGAGATTATACACTGATATTTTATGCATTTTAAATCTCTTTCTGTGAGAGTGGAAGCACAATGCAAGAAAGGGACTCAGCCCTGCAAACTAAAGGCAAACTAAAGCTTAGGGCAGGACTACGCATCTGACATTTATGGACATCTGCTGATTTTTTACTGCAGTTTGCTTAGAAGGATGTATAGTTTGGGTGCCAGCTTCACTTAGGCAGCCAAAGTATTGCCTGCAGTCTCCGTTTCAGTGAGCTGGTATTACTGCTGCCCAAGCATTGGAGACGATGCTAGAAGTATGGCATCTTCATCCCTGGTTCAAGGCTAAGTACTGGACGAAGTGTGGATTAAAGACATGGCTGGAAGCAATGGGGGAGGCTTGGTCATTCCAAGGTTGGTTGCCATGACTGGTGCTCCTGGGCATTCCTCCTTTTTATGAGCTGTGAAGAGCAAGAGACGATCTGAACCTGTGGAGTGTCCTTATTCTACTTTTTACTAGCCAAGGAGTTTTTATGACTGTTAAAAACTCTGACGTCTGTTATTTCCAGGTTAAAAAGCAGAATTGGCATAGATTTGGGTTGGGATATCTATGAAAAAAATTGTCAGGCTGAAGTATTAATATAAAGTATGCAGCTTTCGTAATTAGCCCTAAGACCTTTGTATGTAATAAGCAAAACAAAACAAAACAAATTCTGCCAACTTAAAAAACAAACAAAGCATCCTTTCTGTCCAGGTGCTGCCCTTGCCAAATACACATTTAATTTAAGCTTTGCTTTGTTTACATTTTGTGGTGGGTTGAAGTTCCCCCCAGCATTAACTTTTAACCAGGCCAACTCAGAAGCAAATGAAAGCTGTATTTACAAGCAAAAATTACACTCTACAATGGAATGCAATGAATATGTACAAAATATACAGTATTTACAATATTATATAGATATTTACAAACAACAACATGAAACCCTCCCTGGTCAAACGACCTGGGAAGCCATTCCACTGCCCCCCACCCCAGACCCTCCCTGTCCAAAGAGAGAAAAGGAATTGAAAGCAAGCAGTGGGTTAGACTTATCCCAAGTCCAGCCAGAAGCACGTTACCTCCTCCCGAGTGAAACAAAAACAGCCAAGATCAGAAGAGAAGAGAAAAAGAATGGGAAATGTGAGGAATTGTTACAGTACAACTCCTCTTATCCCAGACATTTATCCAATGAATTTTTTTAGAATAATCTTTTGTTTTCCTTTTTGCACCCAAGAGTGATTTATCTATATTTTTCTACTTTTCTGCTCAAAATCTGCAGGTAAATTTTAAAGGTATAGCCTAAAACTATCACACATTTTGAGATTGTTTGGTTTATAGACTGCTAGAGGATAGCAGACTGAGATTAGAGTCTCAGATTTAGTTAGTTTTGTTGTAAAGTAAAGGTAATAATGAAACAATTACTATTTAATCAATTCCTAGTTATTCATGTATTCTGGAGAGGTTCGAGCTTTTGTCAGCCTTACTGTCTTCTCTTTTCTCTGTAATGCATCAGGGTATCTGATTGGTATTAAATCTTTTCATTAGCTTCATGGAGGATGAAGATGTGAGCCTGTTTGGCATTGACAGTGACACAAATTACAGCAGTCTGCTTTTATTTCCACCATCTGGAGATTTCTTTTATAGAAAGTATGCATAAAAGAATATTGCTAGGATATAAAGTCAATGTGCATTTATTATGAACAACTGTCCCTGCAGCCACTTGGACATCCAGAGTCCAGTTTGTTCACTGATGTGTGGGATGCTGAGCCTTTTATTTTAATCTTTCCATCTTACTTTTGATAAATTTGGCTGCAATAACTTCTGTAAGACCCATTTATGATTAGTTTAGGATACTTCTGTGGCCTTCATTACCCCAATATCTTGACATTTCGTCATCTGCACCCACTACTCCACAGCGTACATGTGCCTTTATGTCCTCTTTATGAAACAGAAACTTGAGGACAGAGTAACAAAAGCCATTGGTAGAAAGTTTTTAGGAGCCAAGCCCACAAAAAGATGCGTCAAATCCGGTCTCCCTCCTTCATCTGTCTTGTTTCCCTTTTCTCAGGCTATCTGGGTGACAGCTGCTTGGGTTGCTAAGACTGAGGCTGTTTCCTCAAACGACTCTTAGCATGATGCCTGTGTGTCCCATCTGCCAGCACAGCTCGTGTTTTTAGCGCTCCTTCAGGAAGACTCGTGCATCCAGACTATTTGCTAGAGCTGAGCACATGATGGCTGTGAGAACTTGTGAGAGCTAAGCCTTGCATATGTGTATGCATTCAACTGTGCAAAGGTCTGCTCCAAAGAGTAAATTGTAGACGGAGTTTCTGCTGTGTAGCATCATCCAAAGGGTGTTTCACACCCCTGACTGAAGCCATATTGCATCTGCCAAAACACGATGGGGACTATTTGTAGCTGTACTGCAAGACCTTTGGAAATGCAGATTTAGAGCCTTTTAGCAAAATAACAAATGAGTGTTGCATGTATATTGGATAGCTACATAGGGTGGGCCTGTCAGACAATATTACCAGTCCATAAACCAGTAATTCCTAATATTATATTTCTGGCAGTAAAAGTTTGAAGCTTTCTTAGAGTATCTCACTTGTGAATCTCAAATCACACATGTTATTGTGTATTTAGTGCTTAACTCGATTCCCGACAAAGATGCAGACAAAATTTCCACTTCTTTATCGCAATTGTTCCAGCCTTCAAAGCGAATGTTGTCTCTTGAAAGTAGAATAGATACTAATTTGGTCCCATAACACCACAGATTGTTTCAACTTTCCACGAATTTCTGAATGAATAGATGATTGGATCCCATGATGCTGCTCTCAGACTCACTGGTGATATGAAAGAGGCGCTTGTCCAGCCGGCTGTATAGCTGTGCCGCTCTTTTGTTGCCTATAGTACACCAGCTCAGCTCCTTTTTACTCTTTTTTTCATTTTAATGCTCTGCAACAGGGCTGCTCAAAGCTGAACTGGCTTTTAAAATGCAACTTCATTTTGCAGCTATATGTCTGCGCCCGGTTTTCTTTTGTGCTGCCTGCGGAACAAGGAGGCTGTGTGGTATCTGACACCGGGCTTTTTCCAGTGATTTATTAACTGTGTCAGAATAGCTGTTGTGAATGCTGGGAAGCTCTCGAGTATTGTGACAGTCGATATTGATTATGACAGTTTGTAGGCTCTAATGCGTTGTCAGACAGTGGATCGTATTTTGTCTTCTTACTATACATACCATGGGCTATAGATCATAGTGCTTTCTTAAGAAAAGGACCTATTGTCCAGCAGTCTCACTGGTATGAGAGAACTTCTGTAGCATATTGTGCAACAAATAAAATGGCAAAATGGTCCAGGCACCCTAAGGGACAGGCAGGCAAATGTCAATTGCTTTAGGAAAGAAAAAAAACCTGTGAATAGTTTGTTCTGCTTCTGGCCTTTCAGAAGAATGAGCTGTGCAGCTGACAGAAGTGGGTAAACTAGTCTGAGGATGTCATTTATGAAAAAAAAGGTGTATCCTCTGCTGTCTGCTGGCCACAAATCCACAGACACCGCAGGAGGAGGTTGCAATGAGGATTTTGGCTGCCAGTCATTTTGGTTGCTTTAGGTCTTGATGGAGGCTGAAACTACGCGTTTCTAGAAGAAGCCTGAGGAAGGGGAGATAAAGATTTCTGCAAACTTGGGAGAAAGTTATAGTTGATGCACCAGCTTTGGTGAGGGACACATCAAACAGATCATCCTGAATAACAACCTCTTCTGACTGTTTGGTTTTAGCTCAGCAGTAGTAAAGTAGCACAGAGGAGAAAAGATTTTTCTGTTTGCCTGAAAGCTTCAGTGTGGAAAAAGTCAACAGCTGAGCTTTAACAGCCAACTTGATCAGAAGGAGGGAGTCAAAAGCCATTTGGTTAATTGTGTTGCTGTAATTTACTATATTGTTACCATATTATTGGAGGGAAAAATCTTCCAACAATACCTTTCTTTTTAAAACAAAACAGTAGTTGAGGTAGAGCAATGACAGTGAGTAGGAAGAGAAGCATTCTAAACTTTCTGTTCTTGAAAGACCTTTTATAAGAGACTGTAACTTTGCAATAATAAGCCTTAAGAAAATTACCTTTAGCAATCTGTATCAATTTTGATGTCACACTGGGTTTAGATTGATTCAAATGCAGTTTCCACTGCAGTTTTACTTTTATGTGACTCAAAATCAATTTCTGCACATACCTTATGGTTTATTTGAAATAAATGTAATCACAGGTTACTTGTGAAACAATTGCTTCTGGGATAATTTGGGTCAAGAATATGACACTGAACTGTGACCTAAGTGAACTGGATTAACTTCTTAACCCTACCGTGGACCTGTTACATCACCACTCAAACCACTTCATATCACTCATGAGATGAACTCACCCATTTCTGGTGAGACCTTTGAGAAGGAACATTTCCTTTCAGAAGACAGTCTTGACCTCTTCTGGGGATTGTAGATGATGCTGTAATACTAACCAAGGAGACAATTAAACTAAGTGGTATAGTTTCAGTGATGACACAACTTTCCATTCCATGTTCACATTGAATTTGGATTAATTATAGCACTCACCATGTCACAGTTACGTTTCTTAATGACAGAATGCCCTAGAATGTGAACATTCAAAGCACTACTGTAACCCCCAGGGTGTAGTGATATTTTACAGAGGCATCTCTCAATTGAGTGTCAAATATTACTGCAATGTTTATATATTTATGGGTTATTTTTGCAGAACATCTGCAGTAATATCAGAAATGCTTTAAAGGATGGATAAAATGGAAGAGGTTCTAAATGTTGGCTTTTTACTGCAGGCATTATTCAGCAATTATTTTCAAATTTTCATAAAGTATTTTGAAGAAGTTAGATGTGAGAAATTAAGATGTTCAGATGTTCAAATATGAAGAAGACTTGTTTCCTTAGGTGACTTTTATCTAAAGCTCTGGTTACAACTCTCTGTCAGTGCATCATTCTGGCTCCTTAAGCCTGATACCAAGCCTGGGGAAGATAGTAGTAGTGCTGTGCAAATCAACAGCTTCCCAGCACTGGTTATGGACTAACAGTGACTTGTACAAAGATCCATTCAGTCTCTGTTGTGAGAGCCCCTTCCCCTTGGCTGTCCTGGGGCTCTTAGGTTGTCTCTTTACTCACTAACCTTTACCAGCTTTTTGCCCAAGATGTTGTCCAGGTGTTTTGGACTCTCTGAGATGTCTCATGTTCTCATGAGTTGCAATTTTATTGTTTTCCTGAGTAAAGGCACCAGGAGACTTCAGGAGCATCTTTGTCTGTAGGTTGAAGCCTGCTCTCTGACATCACTGTTACCTTTCTTCCTTTCAGATGGTGTCCACAGTGTCACAGCAGTCTGCACCCTGCGTGTCACCATCATCACGGATGACATGCTTACCAACAGCATCACGGTAAGGCTGGAGAACATGTCCCAAGAGAGGTTCCTTTCTCCCCTTCTGTCCCTGTTTGTGGAGGGAGTGGCAACAGTACTCTCCACTGCCAAGGATGGCATCTTCGTTTTCAATATTCAAAATGACACAGATGTCAGCTCCAATATCTTGAATGTGACCTTCTCAGCTTTGCTCCCCGGTGGTATTCGAAACAAGTTTTTTCCCTCTGAGGACCTGCAGGAGCAGATCTACCTCAACAGGACCCTGCTAACCATGATTTCCACCCAGAGGGTGCTGCCCTTTGATGACAACATCTGCTTGCGTGAGCCCTGTGAGAACTACATGAAGTGCGTGTCTGTCTTGAAGTTTGACAGCTCAGCCCCGTTCATCAGTTCCAACACCGTCCTGTTCCGCCCCATCCACCCCATCAATGGGCTGCGGTGCCGCTGCCCCCAGGTTTCACGGGCGACTACTGCGAGACAGAGATTGACCTCTGCTACTCCAGCCCTTGCGGGAGCAATGGGCTATGTCGGAGCCGAGAAGGGGGCTACACTTGTGAATGCTACGAGGACTACACTGGTATGTGTTTATCTTATCTTTGACCCATGATTTATATGTTAGACTGTCAGCCAGGCAAGCTCTGTGTCAAGCTGAAATTGCTGACATTCTTAGTAGTCAAAGGGAGAAAAACTGGCACTGCCTTCTGGTCAGGGAAAGGCTTGTGGGTGTCACACACCACTTAGGTTGAGTACCATATCTCTGCATGAATGGTTGTAGTAATGATGCCTTACTTCAGATCATTCAGGGAGCCCAAAAACTACTGAAGCAATCTGCATTTGTGTGGATTTCTGCTCAGAGTGCTTTACACAAACACATTTCCTCTGACTGGAAGGAAAAAGGTGGGACACATCCCCTGTTTCACAGGTTTGCTTTTTAACACTTTCCTGGCCCCTAAGCAGCCCTTTACATGGTTCATGGTCTAAAGGAACTGCAATAATACACATTTATGGGAAATATTGCAAGTCAGCTCCAGTTTGTAAGTGTTCAGATAAACTTCAGAATGATGTGGCTGCTTCTAGGCCCATCTCCAGCAGCCTGCTGAGGAACGTACTTTGCCTCATCATGGACTTGGCAGCTAATAAAGATCAAAGTGTTGCTTCTCAAATACTCCTGAGAAGCTATGAAAGAATATTAGCTGAATGCATCTTGGTGCTTCAGTAAAGTGTAGAGGATTATTACATATTTGAAATGGCGCACACACATTTAGGCATTCTGCACTGATATGCTGCTACACTGATGGCTTACCAGTGTCTGTTGTGACCCCTGCCAGCCTCTCATTACTGTAGTTATAAAAGACTGAAAACATCAATTATTTAAATGCAGATGATGTGTATGTCCAATCAGCTGGATTCAGCACTCTAGGTGGAAATGTTTTTTCTTCACTTTTGTGGCTTTTTGATCAGGGCTGTAGTTGAAAATGCAATGATGGAAGGAGAAAGAAAGTCAGTGAGCAGGGACCTGGCAGCAGTAGGGGAATTGGGCTTTCCCCAGCAAGGGGGTCGGGCAGTGCTCCCTGATGTCAGAGTGGGGCTTAGTGCAGCAGGGCTTTCCTAAGGAGATGTGGACAAACTTTGTGCCTGATCAGTGAAAGCCCAAATGGAGCTGTGAGATGGCTGGGATATTTGGTCTGTGTTGAAGGGTGATTTTCCTGCCAAACCTCTCATGAATGACTTCACGGTAAAGTGCATTATGAAGTCCATTATCCATTACATATAGCACTGAACATAACAGAATAGATTTCATGACCAGTTGATTTCCTGTCATGTATTTATGTACTATGATACTGTAGATAGGAATGGTTTGAAGCAGCAAGTTTCATTAAACAAAGATATGCATATAAATAGAGGTAATACATTTGTGTCTTAGGTTTTGAAATAGCATGCATTCCTACATTACAAATCTTCAGGGGAAAAGGCTAAATATACTTTAAAATTTCAAGAGAATAATAATGATTGATGAACACATTTAATAATTAACCCTGTAGTTAGAACGGACATGGTACGTATGTAGAGGAGAAGCACCAAATTATTCATCCACAAAGAAAAGATTTCCTCTGTAACTGTATCTTCAGTATGTAGGTTTTGAATTAAAAATTAACTGCCCTGCTGCCAGGATATTAAAATGATCAGAAGTTAAGAAGTGAGCACTGCCTTGCCATCATTAGGTGTCAGAGTTAACTACACTTCAGTGAGAAAACTGCTACGTTCGTTGGAAGAACAGTTCAGGTCATGGTCACAGTCAGGTTGGCCAGAGGAAAACACACCTGACCATGATCAAGAGAGCTTGGAAATTGTTATTGTATGTTTCTGGTTTATTGCTGAATGAATTGACGTAAGTAGAAATTTAGTATCTGCTCTGTGGTCATTACCATTAGTGCCTGTAGGCACTGTGTTGCATGACAGTGTTTTTTGCATCAAAACTAACATGCCCACATATGGTTGTCATTAGTTGGTTGACTTTCATTCCCTTTGCAGAGCAAAGTGCAAAATATCTGTTACCAGAAACATTTTATGAAGACACATTATTGAACCTCATCCCAATCTCCTTTAAGAATTGTTATTTTAACTACAGGTTTTGTCCTTTTTATAAAATACATTCATATCCCTTTGCAAGTTGTGCATATCTATTAATCATAGTACTGTTTTCTGTTTGCATATAAATATTTATAGTTTTTACAACTATTGCATATTTAAATGGCATAGGTTGGTTTCAATAGCTCGCGGAATGCAGTGGTGGGAAATCAGAATGAGCAGAGCAAGGGCTCACAGCTGGGAGATTCTGCTATTACTGAAATGTTACCACAGTATTAAATCAGTATAGGAGCATACCAGTATGAAGTACTTATGAATCTTTGAATGTATTGTAAAAAAATGAAATGTAAGTAGTAATAGTCAATGAAGTGCAGCCTAGTCTGGGAGCTCTCCTGTTTCCATTTCCCAATTAAGAGCCTTACACAGAAAAATAATTGCAAGAAAATACTAAGATCTGTCATCTCTCTGGAGAGATACACTGCAGCTCAAAGAAATCACTACACTATCATAACCTTGTACTGAATCTATCCAACTAGTCACCTGTTAAAAATACACCATTTATTTCCTGTAGAAGATAATTATGTCCTATCTTAATCAGATGGAGTTTCCCCCTGTTTTTCCACCCCACTTTGAAGCTCTCCATTTGTTTTGATGTAATTGTTAGTCATTTATACATGATGAAAGTTTCTCTGTCTTCAGGAGTCTTCTGTTACAGACACAAAGGTAAACTGAGCTTCTACATGATATTTCTGAAACCTGATTACTGGCTAGTTTGGGGTGATTTGAAATTCACTTCCTGTGATGGAAGGAGGTGAGTGAAGAAGGACATGTATTTCGTGGGGTTCTTTTCAGAACATCAGCGCCTCCAACTTCTTTTCTTTATATACAAATCAGCGTTGGGAAGTGAGCAATGTACATATGAAAAAATGTGCCATTGATGGCAGGAAGCTATATGCATGACTCAAGGGTTAAAGGATGTAATTTAAGAAAATTTAATGAACTTGAACACTGTGGAAAGCCTGGGTGATTTTTCCAGCTTTACTTCACGTGTCTTTGAGCGCAGCAGAAGCAGTTGAGATGAGCTACAGATGAAGGCTTGGAGAAAAGAGAAATTATCTGTACTCACCAGGGGCATCATGTCATCTGCACCAGTTTTGGAATCATGGTTGCCACAGTGGTTGGCAAATGAGCTGTACTTCCAGCCTCATCCTGGTGTCTCCCATGGATCATACCACTGCAAACAGAAGTTACAGCTTTTTCAGATGTGAATTGCCACTATGTCTGTTACATGTTGGTGCCTCTTGCACCCACAGCTCCTACAGCTGTCACCTCAGTTCAGTGCCCACAGTCCTTCTGCTTAGTAGTCACCTTGGCTGTTCTCTACAGTCACACTTCCAAAAAGTAAAATTTACTTGGCACAGCCCAAAAGCACTCCAGTGAGAAGAGAAAAAGCAAAAGCAACAACAAAAAAACCCTAACTCCTGAAATAAGCAAGAGATATACTGTTCCCACAGTTCAACTTAGCATATGACATTCTCTTTGCCTCCTCTGCTACATAACTCGTAGCAAGGAGCAATTTCTAAGGAAAAGGATTGTCAGAGAATTTCCTATGTCCTCTGCATCTCTCCTTGGATTTCACTTCAGAGAAGGGAGAGATCCTAACGAGTTATAAATCTTACAGTAATCAAATACAGCAATCAGAGATCTTTTACGTGTTATACTTTTTTCATCCTAATTTATTTCTGTGATACCATATTGACATAAGGAATCATGACACCTAACAAGGCCTCTGTGAATTCTGACTTTGTGTCATGGGAAGGTAATTATAGCTATTTTCTCAGCATTGTGCCAGAAATCCTTATTCGTGTTGTTTAGCAAGTTCTCAGCATTTGCTTTAGCAAACATACAGCACTGAAAGTAAATGGGAAAAATTGCTTCTGCATTATCTTTACTTACATCCTTTCTTCAGATAGTAATTCCTAGCACAGTCTGATTCCAAATTCTCATTTTTCAGGCCAGAGAGATTTATTTGGGATAATTTCAGCTTTCAAGTATAGGAATCTGGCAGCCAGGGTACCTGTAATGAATGTTTTACCTTGGCTGAGAGGGTCTGAAATTCCACTCTTGGTTACATTTCTGCAGCTCTGCTGGAGCAGTGGGATCACAGGTGTGTAACAGCCAAGTCCAGTACATCAAACCTCGATTCCTTCATGTTCCTTTTACTGTATTTTTAACTCCTTGTTTAGCTAATGAAAATCCATGGCTTTATGACAGCAAGGCTGAACAAAGATTATCCTCACAGCTGTACCTGTATGAAACACTTCTCATCTAAGGATTGTTGTGGACTCTGCAACAGTTTCTAAACAGCAAAGGAAGACTATGAGACACCCCTTTGAGTAAGAGAGTGCCACCCCCCTCACCAAAGGGAAGAAAGCTGAGGCACAGCATCTTCATCTCTTCCAGGTCACAGAAAAACGGTTAGAGACAGGTCCAGAGTATCTGTGGCAGCTCTTCTGGGTCATTCCTGAGCTGCCCATGGCTAGAAACTTGAGGGAGATCCCCATGAAAAGACACAGACTCTGAACAGAAGCCTGCATGCCCTCTCGCACACTGTGTTTAGCTTTGGGATTTATTGTGCATGTTAAAACGTGTCCTTGTTTATTTTTAATGCAAGGCTTACTATTCATGTGTGCAGGAATGGGGCCGGCATGCCACAGCCGTATGGCTAGACCCAAGTGGTACTGGGCTCTACCTCCGGCTATGGTCCAGATAGTGTAACTGTATGACTGCTTGCTCCAGAAGATAACTGATATAATAAAACCAGAATAAAATTCCATTTTTATATAACACAGTCAAAAGCTGAAGTCTGCTAATGTTTCCATTGATAATATTCCTGTCCATGTCACCAAGTCACAGGAGATGAATGTTGGAAATCTGGAGTTTATATCAGATACACAGGACTGACTGAAAAGGCCTACCATTCTATAGGTGGATTTTTATCTGGAGGATATGTCCTTTGGCTAATCCTGAACCTATGTTCACTTGTCAGGATGCAAAAAGCCTTTTCTAATTGGATTATTGCGGTGCATTTGTTGACAGTTTAGCTCTCAAATGGTGTAAATGGCCTGCAGCCTTCGCAACAATCTGCTATGCCTTTTCCTAAACCCAAGCAAAAAGTTTTATCGCATTACCTTTATCCTGATGTGCATAAAGTAGCTACTGTTTAAAAATTGAAAGTTTTTCCAGTCATGTACAAACCCTCCATTGCCTCCCACCCCAAGATGCAGCACATGGGGTGATCTTTGATTCAGCGAGACTGCTGATGCTGCCAGTGCAGGGGCTTCAGATGCCAACTCTGGAGCCTCACATCTTAGCCTCCTTCCCTGTAGAAATGCTTGCACTGATTAAAGTCCTTTGATGTCACGTGGAAACCAAGCTACAGACTTAATGTTGTGTTTGTTCTTTTTAATTAGTTTTAGAATGGTTTGACAAGACTTCTGTTCTTACTGGGCGCTCCCCCACAGTGGAGGCGTGATGGGTGCTTTGTAAAATCAAGCGGCAGATCACACACCAGTGTAATAGCTTAGACCTGGCTTCAGGAGCTACCTTAGTAATTCATCTCCAATATGCTTGTGAATTCAGCTCTTCCAAACAGTTTGTGATCTAAGAAATCCTCATTACTGATCACAGCTTATCTTCTTTTGCTTCTCCTTAAGATGGCTGTGTAGCTGCCTTTTTCTTCTCTTCATTTAGCTACTCTCCTAATTGGTCATCTGCAGATTTTGTCAATTGTGATTTTACCCTTTCTCTCCCTTTGTTGATAGTTTCAAGTAGCATATAGCTAAAATTCAGTACCCAGAGAAATTGGGCAATAACTTGGTTGAAGATGGTTCCATGCTGATGATGGCATTTTTACACCCATTTGCTATTAATGGCCATTGATGTCTGTTAGATTATGTTACAACATGAAGAGAAGGTAGGTTCTTAACTGCATTCTGTGTAGTGTGAAGTCAAGCAGTTTGCAGATAGGAGAGGCCTGCTGCTGCTGAACAAGCGCTGTCTCAGCACTTCTACAGCGTAGTATTTAATATCAAGCCCTAATGGCCAGGCATAATCATGGGATGGTTTGGATTGGAGGGGATCTTTGAAGATCTACTAGTCCAGCCCTCTTGCCGTGGCTAGCATTGGCTTCAGTCTCTTTTGTTGAAGTCAAATCTAATTAAATCCCTGATGTGAAAATAACACATTTGACCCCGAAGCTGTGCCAAGCGAAGTTTGTATTTGCCGTCCGCCAGCTGGCTTTGGATAAGCAAGGCACACTGCTAACCTGCCATGGGTATATGCCTGCCTCTGGCACCTGACCTCTCCTCCCCACCTCTTGGCAAGAAAATGCCCTATGAGCATGAGCTTATTGATAAGTGGTGTTCAGTGGGAGGTACATATACAGCACTTCAGGTTTCCTGTTGGAATTCTGGTTGATGATGAACCAGTCTAAATTTAGGGTTTCCTTTGTACTGGCATATGTGAAGTCTTCTTGTGGTCTTTAATGTGTTGTACGGGTATTTCATTCTCAATGATCTTGCTGCATCAATTTTCAGCAAGTTTTAGGCTCTTGTACTACTGGTTTTATATTCATGGGATTTCAGTGAACAGTTGCAGTTTTCCCAGGCTTTTGCAGAACTTTATTGTAATGCATTTGCTTATCTTTACTGATGTAACTAGAAAAGAAAATAAAATGGAAAATGGAGTGTAATTACTCAAAGTGGAGCTACTTGATAGTATAATTTTATGGGTAGGTGTAAAACCCCTCCTCTCTACACAGATGAATTCCCACACATCATCGTAATTGTGAACATATATATACATTGCAGAACACTGATGTGAGAGAAACTACACACACTGAGGTTTGATTAAAAGTATTTAAAATAGTTTATTAAACAACAGCTAGCTTCTCTGTGACTAGTTTGCAGTTGTGTTTTTATTAATTTAGCCAAGTTGAGCCTTGTGTAACATAAGCCTTGGGCACTTTTATCATAGTTTAATGTTGGCAATATTAGCACAGTAAAATTTTGGGTCACACAAATGCATTCTAATACACCCAAACATATACTTGCTGAGTGTCAAGGTGGCTCTTCTATTAATTTACCTTTTAAGTGATTTTTTTTTGGCCAGTGGCTAGGTGTCTTCTTAGTTGTTTTGGATTTATGTTTTTTCCTCACTGAAAACCAGTCAGGTAGGGAAAAAGGAGAATAGAAAGGAGGAGAAAGAAAAACAACAACTTGCCTGTAAGTTATTTGTGGGAAAGATAAAATCATAATGAGATAATGCTTTTTCCAATGTGCCTCATGTTTTGGAAAGCCCCTCACAGTGTTCACAGCAAATCAGAGGTGAAGGCTAAAAAAGAAATTCCTAGAAGTCTGCAATTAAATATTTTAGATCATCCAAAAACAAATTTAATTTCCAAGGAACACGGTAGTGGAGCTCCTTTTCTCCTAGCTGTAAATACAAAACTGGGCTTCACCCTAACAATTCAGTAAGACTGAATTATCATAAACATATTTGGTTCTGTTCATATTTATAAATCTGAAGTTAGACATTTTTATTTTCATCAGCAGATAACAGGAAAGTGACAGGAACAATGACTGGCTGCAGAGATGAGGTGATCTGGATGATGTCTTGTTAGGAGGAAAAACCTATCAAGTAGTTTCTTGTCTGTCTGTTCTTTGTGTTATGATTGAATATTTGACAGTTGAGCACCAGACTGAGGAGCATGGCGTTGAACATCAAGATAATTACAGTTCTGCAATACAGTTGTGCAGAGCATGGTGGGAACTACAACCTTTTTGTTGTTGCAAATGCTCTTTTGTTTAGAGTATCATGGTTCAGTGCCTGCATCAAAGCTCCTGCTCCTGGAGCAAGTTTTGTTCTGCGACACACACTGCATGGTGCCCCCAAACCGCAGCTTCCCGAGCAGTCATCAGCATGAATTTTCAGTTTCAAAAAATCAAGATAAAGATACTTCTGGCTGTCTCTCATGTTCTCCATAGCTAACCATATGAGAGATATTATACAGCATTTTACAATGTAACTGTTAAAAGATACTAACATTTTTAATTAGATGGGGCCACCCAGCTTCAAGGGGACAGCACACTGATGTTCATAATGTAGAAAACATTATTATGAAGATGAGTGTCTTATGTTAATAGAAAAACACATTCTAGATGACACAATAAAGTGTATTAACACTAACAAGGTGCTAGTTGTTTTAAGTTACTTTAAAATAAAAACATATTTTACAAGAAAGACTGAATTTTCATCTCATAAATTGCTTTAAGAAGAGTTAAGTAGAAGCTGTGGAAGCTGACTGGATTCATATTAGATGATCCTGATTTAAATTTAAAATAAACCCAACAAACTTAGGAATTTTCACTTGTTCTGTAGATTTAAAAAGACGTTGATTTTGAGGTTTTCTGTGCAAGATGTTGCACAGCATTAAAAGGCCTTTTTCAGGAGTCATTAGGAAAAAGTCATCTTCCCTGATTAAGTTGCCTTTTGTTTTCAGTTTATGTTCCTGACCTGCATATGAAAGATTTTTGAGGCTACCAAAACATAAGATTATGGGATTATTTTTTCAACCCTAATCCTTTTAATTTGACAAGCAAAGGGGCATTTTTGACTTTTTTTTTTTTTAATTGACTTCAATAATAACAGAAATTGGATGGGCCTCAGATTGTTTTTGCCAGTACTACCAACTCCGTCAAACAAAACCTCTGAACTCATACAATCCACAGCAGACAGTTACGCAGTGCTTCTGACTTATCTTTTAATCTAATAGTTCTCATATAAAATGAAAACTATAAAGCTCTGAAATCCTAGCCTCCTAAAATATAATTACCATAGTAGATTTACTTTAAGCTTGTTTTTCAGTTGCTTTATTAATATTTTATGTCTTCTCTTCAATTATTGTTACTAATTGCCCATTATGCTTCTTTGTACCAAAGCTTCTGGGACCACCTAGGATGTTAAGAGGGATGATGTAGTTTGAGGTCTGCCTATTTCTAAACACCATCATTTTTATCATAGTGTTAAATTGCACAGAAGATGTGAGCATGAGATTTTTCTGAGAAAACTCTGAATTTATGAAGAACACAAAATGCAGGCTCTCAGCAGTCGTCTTTTAATGGAGGTGTGCAGTTAGCTGCTTGTGAGTTAATCCTAGCAGGCTATGGGAAACCAGAGCAGATGGTTTCTTCTGTGCTTTGTCTCTTGTTCTGAGCCTAAACATCCAAGTCTGTAACAGCTACATGGAGAAAATTAATCAGGATCTTAGTGTAATAATGGCTGGACTCTGCTAAATAAAACAGTAGTGTTTGCCATTGAAAGGAGACCTTGATCTTTTCTGCATATGGCTGAGCCCATTTCTTCCTTCATCTCATTCTGAGGTCAGTTATTTGCAGGCATGTTCCCATTTTCAGCTGCTTTGGGGTGTTAACTTGCACAAAAGTTAGTGCTAGAGTTTTCCCCTTCCCTATGCATTTTGGAACTGGGAGGTGCCACCCTTTGGTGTTCCCTGTGGAAAGCAGTTTAGGGAAACCAGGCTGAAAGTAAGCAAGAAGCGTGACAGTGCCTGAAAGCCTGTCTGATTTTCCAGCTCCTGAGTTCCTGTTGATAAAAGATGTTATTGCACACCCACCCATGGTACAGCCACCACACCTTGCTTACTTTCCTCATTTGTGCAAATAGTTTCATGTATTTTGAAATGTGAGGCCAAAATGGCTGTGGAACAGACTTGGGGGAATAATGATGCGTGGGGTGGCATATGGTACCCATTAAAAATTGAAACTTTGTGTGATGAAAGAATCCTTTTTTGTCATCTGGGCAGAGGCACACTGAGTCTATGAGTGCCCTTTTTCTTTCTCACTGCTGGCCCTGGAAGGAGGTGAGTACTAATCATGGGAGGTAGTTCCCATGCTGAAGTGCCTGCAGATGGGAAGGCATGGAAATGTGGACCAGACTGCAAAGGCTGGCCTGAAGCTAGCATGTCCTGCAAGCCCCTGTGGCATCTCCAACCTTCATTTCCCTCTCTGTGCATCTCCTTGAGCAATGCAGGGAAAAGAAAACATAATCTCGGATCTATGTGTAGTAAAGGTAGAGGGGGACTATTTCCGTTAAATAGAGAGAAAGGTATTCCTCTCTAAATGAATGAAAGTATGTCATGCAGATGTGTATTTTGTTCTTACACCTCCAGATTTCTAATTTGGTTTAGTGTGGGATTTTTAGGATGGCATTTATTCCAAGTAAAACATAATACCGATTGAGGGCACAATGGCATAAGCTGAGTTTAATCTTTAACATCTACTGTAATGGTTTTCCCTTGATAAATACATCTAGAGATAAAGCTTAGACTTTTGAAAGACACTGCTTCAGCACCATATCAGTGCAATTTTCATTATGATAAATTGTCTTACTTATAAACTCAACATAAAATGGAAATTTCTGTGTATTTGTTTTTTTTCTTGTTTGGATCTGTACTGTGTATAGTCCTGGGTGAGTGGCAGAACCTAGGAAGATCTCTAAACTTTTACCTTACAGATCTTTGAGGTCTCTTCCAACCTTGGTGATTCTGTGATTCTGTGAAATGCAAGAAGAGGTGACACCGTGGGATAGCACTGTATGTTACAACAAACAAACATCTCAGTAATTTACAGACCTTATGAATGGTTGTAAAATCAGCCAAAAGTAAAGATTAAGACATTAAGAAATCAGCCAAGGATCAGATAGCATTGTCCTGTTCTGATGAGAATCAGAATGGGAGTTTCCTCAGATCAGCTGTTTCTGGTCACGTGTTTGGGGCTGGAATCTGACCACTAAGAGCTCTCTGGCCTTGGGGCCAGTAGATGCCACTTGCAGTTTCAGTGGCAAATTTAAAAAAAAAAAGAAGGCTCCCATGTTCATTGTTTTGGAACATCTCATGATTAAGGAGCTCATGACTAGTCTCATGGTTTTTGGAAATCTGATTTATGAGGGATGCCTGGCAGGGGGAACTTTGTGGAAAAAGGCACAGAGAAGGGAGAAGGGTGATGGCATAGGAGAGGGATGATATATAGATGATGTATATATAGGGGAGTGAGCACTGGTAATTTGGCATCCTCTCTTGCCACCAGCTCAGAGCTTCATGGTTATGCCCTCAGAAAAATTAAACTGCACCTAAAGATAAAAGAGTGATTTCCTGAGTAACCTATGATTTTCTATCACCTCACAGAGCTACTTGGCAAGCTATATATAGTGTGCAAGAGGAATGTTTTTGCTGTTATTTTGCTCAGTGTATTAAGTTCAGGTTACTCTCTTGCAAATACATCTTGTTAATTCTGGAATAAATAGGAACTTAAATTACAAAGGGTAGTTGTCATTATATGAGTCAGCAGGATTTAGTCTTGAACAGTGTGAGGGTGTATGTGGTGTGCATTTATGTGTGTATTTATGTATTAATTCATCCTGTTTCTCATCATCTGCCTGTACAGTGCAGAAAGTGACAGAAGGAGCAGGGAGATCTCAGAGTGGACCTTAAGGTGATGTTTCTCCCCATCAGTGAGTTGGGACTGATTTTAATTTTCTTAGATGAATCCCAATTCTGAAAACATAAATGAATAGGTAGAAGGAAAGACCAAAGTATATTTTCAAATCTGAACATTCAGTAGAAATATAATATAGAAACCTCACAAAGTGCCAACCATTAGTGTGAGTCCTGAGTCTAACAAGTGCATCCGGCCTCTCTGAAGTGACAGTAGGGATTTGGCCACTGATTTCCCTGGGGCCCAGATTTTACATCTGCTCTTCAAATAGCACTTCCGATTCATCTGTGTAAAATAGTACATGAATATAGTTGTCCCCTAATTCATCACAGTCACACCAATGGCTTCTAACTTCCCTTTGATCCAGCTTCTCCTTCATTGAGAATGACTTGGTTACATTTTCCGCATAACTGCTCTCTAATTTTTCTCATAAAATCAGTAGATTGAGTACGTGGCATTTGCTGGGAGGAGAGGCTGACTTCTAGTGGGTACTGAGGGGAGGGTAGGCTCATGCACGACAGAGTCACTAAAGTTATGAATTTCCCTTTATGGGTAAAATCCAATATGCATTTTTATTATTTGACTTGAGCCTGTGTTTTACACAAATTTTCCTGCAGTATATCCATGCACAGTCAGTGGATGGAGGTAGGTATCTACTGAAGGCGTTGATCTGGTTCACCTAAGTCAAAGATGAGACACTAAACTCATACATGAGTCATCTAAAATGGCTTAAAGCTTTATTTCTGTAACAGTTACATCTTCCTAAGACCATTCCTTCATTCTTACTCATGGGTGCCTGATGCTGCCTTCCTTCCCTTGTGCCTGCTGTGCTATTCATCCCATCAATCCTAGGAGGGACATACTCAGAAGATCACTAACCCTACAATAAAGAAATGAATGGTCTTAGCTCCACAAATCAGTCAGCTGCAGGGTTACATGAACGCCAACACAAGGGAGGCAGAGGAAAGTGCAACGCGTTCAGGGAAAGGAGGGAACTATGGTAACTCCCACTCAGCCTGAGCTGTGGTGAAAACACCCCTGGAGTGGGCTGGATCCTACCCTCTTTATCTCTTGTCCCAGTGGAGACTTCCAGGCCAATTTTGCAGCTAATTTCTTTTTAACAACCTTCTTAAAGCACTCATTGCTTTAGTGCTGATTGCCATTTAAGGTTAGTAGTGGTTTAGTTACTAGAGGAAAATGGGGATTGATATTCCCATAATGTGCAAGATAGCAAATACATATTTAATGATAGTTGGTTCTTTCTTAGGACATTGGGAATTCTTTGAAGAATTTAGTTGTCCTGTTTCTTGTTTCTTCTTTTGCCCTGCTTTGTGTTGTTTCTCCTTTCCACTTTCAAATATATAATTTTAGACTGGCTGCTTAAATTAGATTCTCAAAATTCTTTCCATTCTGGTGAAGCATCTCCAGACATGGAGAAGAAGATTAATATGTATCTAGGCAAATGGTAGGATGGAGGAAATGAAGGAAGAATCAGTTACAGTCAATTACACATGCTGAGTGAAAAACTAGCATCTGCCTAGGGAAACTGGATAGAAAGAAATGAGAACATCAGTGCAGGTCTGCTGCCTCATGTAGATATATTTTGGTACTTCAGATGAAAACAATCAGACAGCGGTACAAATGTTTGAGACTAGTCCTTAAACAGGGATATTATGGAAACACATTACAGTAAAATAAAGTTTAGAGTAATTCTATATTTATTCCAATGCCATCATGTTATTTCTAGCAAGCTTTCCAATGTTATGTATAATCTGTTTTTATAAGGTCGGGCAATTCACCAGAAAAAGCACAGGCAGATTTCTACAAAGCCCAGCTCATTGGTGCACACCAGTGTGCTGTTTTGCTGCTTTGTCTGTTCTTGTTATGTTTTGCCTGGTACCATGGTTTCCTCACTTACATAAAGTTAATAAGAGAAATGTAACGATTAACATCTTTGTAAAGTTAATCCTAAAATTGAAGGAGGGATGTATGAAAGACAAGATAGTTTCCAGTAGGAAGCAGTATCAAAAGCAACTATCTTGTTGTGATCTCAAGGGCTTTAAAGCTGGGAAGCACTACATAAAGGGCTGCATAAATACCACAGGATTTATAGCTTTAAGAGTCATCAATATTAATTGACAGCCAGTAAGATCATCTACTGTCCTGTAACAGTAAACTACTTCTTGGCTAGGGCCAGAATTTTTTCAGAGCCCAGGAATCTGCTGGCAGATAGCAGGCAGCCATGGTCCATGTTATCTGGCAGTGCATGCTTTAAATTTAGCAGCTGGAGAGACTGAGCTTCAGGTTTCCTCCTTGGATTTCACAGAACTGTGATGTGTGACTGTTCTTTTTACATGATTCCTAAAATGTTGGCAATGCAAAAAATGAAAATACATTAGCCAAGGAAATGCTGTGAGGAACAAAGTAAAGTTTCACAGGCCGTGTGAGGGGATGATACATGTCAGCATTGCCTCCATTACAGACCAAGCCCAAGCTGTGTGTGGTGGCTATCTGGGTTGTGCTCTTATCATCTGAACCCTTCCAGACCCTTGCTACACAGCAGTTCTCCATCCTGTACTGTTTTTTCACACTGGAGTGTACGACATCCCCTCTGACAGCGTTTCCCAGCCCTCCAACCTTCAGCTGCTAGCAGGCACACAGGCCCTTTTCATTCCAAAGACTGGCAGATGCAGATGCTTTCCTTTTCTGTTCTTCAAGTAGCTCTTCCCTTAGGGCCTTCCGTTTCCAGTCAGCTTGCCCTTCAAGTCCATGTGGGCTTTGGTTCAAATTTGGAGGATGCTTTTCAGGCCTTGCCTCAAATCTCCCACAGGGCAGTACTGTGGAAGCCCTGCTTTGAATATTTTCTCAGATGGGTACTCCATAAGGCAAAAAATGCCCCATTTCTAAATAATTCCAGGCACTTTTGGAAAAAAAGGCTAGTGAAAGATTTTTCAGTCCTTTGTGCCTTGGAGTGATGTCTTGGAGTTACTGTAGAAATTTCAAAACCACAATTTTAATTTATTTTGGTAAATATACATAAAATATGAAAATTCAACATCAGAGAATGTGCATCAAATGCAGTTCTTATTTACATTACAGACTAAAGAGAATTCAGAATAACTTTAGTAGCTGGGACATCAGTGATGCTATGGCTACAGCTTGATGAATGTAGCACAATGGATTTATTTAAAGTTGAACCGCCTTTCTTTTTATTTTATTACTTCTTGAAGCTTTAAAATGAAAATCAGTAGCAAACATGACTCAGGAGAACTTTTCTGTATCCTTTTTCCCCCTTGGTTTTATGCCTGTATATATTTAAATAAGTGGTCTGTATACATTCTTGTTATATCATAGAATTAATGCAGAGCCATCAATGACTTCCAGCATAGTCTTTTATATTCTGCTTCCGTATTGCCATGGCATTTGCATAGTGTACTACAGTGCCAGGAATCTCTCCTTTTAGCTCACTCCTTTTTCTCCCTGTGTATTCAAGCCTGCATGTTGTTTGGTTTTGCCAGATAGATCATTCTGGTTTAAGAAAGCCTTGAAAATTGCCTTCCTCTCTGAATTGGAGAGTTATTTCACAAGATATCCTATTACTTTTTTGAAGTGACAAACTTCTGCTTAGTCTTTCTATAGGAATTGTGGGTTTCCATTTTAAGAGTTTTGATACACAAGATGTGTGTGTGTATTAAGGGGGATTGGCTGCACTTATGCAATGGATCATCAAGTGTTTTCTGGAGTGCCTCTTAAAGCATCTGATGTGTGTGCATGCTTTGGCATACTCAATACACTGAGGAAATTTTCTGCCTTGAATAGTGTATACAATTTCTCCCAAAAGAAACACACTGTAGAGCATCTGAAAGTATTAAAGAAAGTGTATCACATAATGTCACCTTATACTCAGAATTGGTAAATGGAAACAGGAAAATAATTATCAAGTGGTTTTCACAGCATTTTATCTTAAGGTGTTAAAGTGAGAATACAGGAACATCAGTGCTGAATGAGAAAAGCTTTAAGCACAGGCTTGAAGTGAAGCTCTTGGCTATGTGGTTTATTACTTCCAAGGTTTTGAATTGTAGTCCCTCTAGGATGATGGGAAAGATTTATTTCATGCTTCTCATGTTAACTGTGAGAGCTATTATTATAGAGAGATGTTTTCAGCTCCCCTGTGCTTTGTTGCATCCTTTTTAAAATATATGGTAACATCTCAGTATGTTGTTTGCCAGTAGATACTCACAAATGTACTTGCCAGGAGGCAGTTGTAAAATGGCTCTGCTCGTCATGGGGAGCATGGAGCAAGACCAGAGCTGAGCCCACCTCAATGGGGCCAGCATTTGCCTGGCTGCATGATCACAGCACTCTTGTATTTGCTTCTACATTTTACCAGCGTACATCATACCCACCTGAAGGCAAGTAATGTTGATGCAAGAGGAGAAAGGCAGCAAAGGTGGAGAGCCAAAAAGGCTGGGCTGTCCACCTCACCTTGTGTCAGAGATCACTATCCCTGAGGCAGCAGCTAAACCAGCTTCAAACTACTGCAGTTTACAGCCTGGCAGAGAAAGGAGGTGCAGATCCAGGTCTGACGCAGCAATAGTCCTGGCTGTAGGCTGATGCCCAGCACAGGCGGCTTTGCTGTGGGAAGCTGTGGGAGTAGAGCCATGACTGCAGCAAAACTTTCTGGTTTCATTTCTCTTTATATGTGAGTCACTGCCCACAACTCCTACTGCTTTTACTTTCATCTAGGGATGCATTTGCACAGTTTTAACTGTACTTGAGTTAATACAATTGTATAATCGAGTAGCAAGTAATGGTGCAAATATCAGACTATTGGAAATGCATTCCTTCAACTGGCTGTTCTAAGGAGTTCTGCTCTACATTTGTCAGACATTGTTACTGGGTAAAATGCAACTATATATTGCATCTTCAGTTTCCTTGAGCAGTTCTGCCTGGGGTATCTGAACATGCTTTATGTCTTAGGAAGATGCATGCCAAAACATAAATGTTAACTAATTGACTCTGATAGAAGGGTTTAGTTTTCTGTACAATCATTAATTCATCAGCTGCTTTTGTCCCAACCACAGCAGATATTTTAAAGTGAATATCCTGTATGGTTTGTTTGTTGTTTTTTTTAATTGTGACTCACTATCAAATTTTGGGCAAGTGCAGGAAAAGTTATGATATACATACAAACTCAGACACTTCACTTTTGAATAGTGCATTTAATGTATTTTAATACAGAGTTCAGGGTTGAATAGAGGAAGCATTTGAGGGGAAAACAGCTTCAGCGAGCATTACACAGTCTGTAACCTCTGCAGTAGTTCTTTCATCTCTGAAGGGTTCAGAAAATGGTTGTTACCTGCAGGATGCATGCATGGGAAAAGGTGGAAGCAATGCATATGTCAACAGTATCCTGCTTATTCTTTTTATAAATGTTTTGTGAGTGTGGTTGTGAGCTCAGCCTCGGCCATGTCCTGCTACAGCCATGGGCCGCAAAGCCAAATTCCACTCAAAGCAAAGTACAAACATTTACCTGTTTATTCGTTTACACAATTTCCAGCCCACAGTGAAAGATCAGAGCAATCTACACATATTCTGGTTGGAAGGGAGCATGTAAGGTTTTAACTGGTGGTGTCACTTCTTCCAATATAGGCAAGCTTTGTATTTATCACCAGGTATGTAAACAGTCAAGGAATCTGAAAACTGAGGCCAATGTGGTTCACAGTATCACAGTATATTAGAGGTTGGAAGGGGCCTCAGGAGATCATTGGGTCCAACCACCCTGCCAAAGGGTAATCCGCACAGGAATGCGTCCAGGTGGGTTTTGAAAGTCTCCAGAGAAGGAGACTCCACAACATCCCTGGGCAGCCTGCTCCAGTGCTCCATCACCCTCACTGTAAAGAAGTTTCTCCTCATGTTGAGGTGAAATCTTCTGTGTTCAAGTTTGAACCCATTGTTCCTTGTTTTATTACTGTGCACCACCAAAAAGAGCTTGGCCCCATCCACTTGACACCCACCCCTCAGATATTTATAGACATTGATGCGATCCCATCTCAGTCTTCTCCTCTCAAGACTAAATACCCCCAGGGATCTCAGTCTCTCTTCATAGGGGAGATTCTCAAGTCCCCTAATCATCCTTGTGGCTGCCCGTTGGATTCTCTCCAGCAGTTCTCTGTCTCTCTTGAACTGGGGAGCCCAAAACTGGACAAAGTATTGCAGGTATGGTCTGATCAGCGCAGAGTAGAGAGGTAGAAGAACTTCCCTAGACCTGCTGGACACTTGATGTACCTCAGGGTACCATTGGCTCTCTTGGCCACAAGGGCACATTGTTGTCCCATGGCAAAGTTGCTGTCCACCAGCACTCCAAGGTCTTTCTCCATGGAGCTGCTTTCCAGCAAGGCAGCCCCTAACCTTTACTGGTGCCTGTTGTTATTCTTCCCCAGATGTAGGACCCTGCACTTGTCCTTGTTAAACTTCATGAGGTTTGCCTGCACCCAGCTCTCCAACCTATCCAGATCATGTTGGATGGCAGCACAGCCTGATATCCCCCAGTTTTGTATCATCAGTGAACTTGCTGAGGGTACACTCAATCCCTTCATCCAGGTCATTGATAAAGATATTGAATAAAACTGGACCAAATACCTATCCCTGGGGAACACTGCTGGCCACAGGTCTCCAAGTTGTCTCTGTGTCACTGATGACAACCCTCCGAACTCTTGTCAAGCCAATTTTTGATCCACCTCACTGACCAGCTGTCTATGCCACGTCTCCTGGTTGGATATTTCCAAGAAGATTGCTCAGCAAATTGTATGCCACCCCCTCCTGAAAATTCAGACTTGAAAGATGAATGCAAAGTGGATCAGGTGGAGAAGTTTGGAAGCAGCTTAACCTTTAGCACAAACACTTGGGTAGCTGAGTGTCACAGCTTGCTGCTGGGGTGAGGCGTGTTCATCCCTGACATCTGCTTCTTCCCTTGCAGGAGACTACTGTGAGGTGAACGCACGCTCCGGCCGCTGTGCTCCAGGGGTGTGTAAGAATGGAGGAACCTGCGTGAACCTGCTGATTGGGGGCTTCAAGTGCGAGTGTCCTCCGGGTGAATATGAGCGGCCATACTGTGAGATGACCACCAGGAGCTTCCCACCGCAGTCCTTCATAACCTTCAAGGGGCTGCGGCAGCGCTTCCACTTCACCGTCTCCCTTATGTAAGTCCTGTTGGGAAAGGGCTCTCTTCACTTGAGAAATATTGTTAAATATCATCAGCAGCTGAAGGGCAGAGGTCTCTTGAGGGATTTCTGACAGTGAGTCCTGCCATTGGGGTGGAGTCATGTTGTTTGAAAGTGTTTGATTTTCTCTTCTGCTGAGGTGCAAACTCCTGACCTTCCTCTGCTGCAATGCAGGACTATGGCATAGGGAGAAGGGATACCAGGACCTCTCTGGCCATTTTCAACAGCCCTCAGTTGGAGAGGTGTCAGAGTGAGTGGCATGTGTGGCACTCCAGCCTCCTGAGTTTCAGGCCGGCTTCAGACCCGACCCTTTCATGCTGCTTGTTTGGGAGCACTCTTCCTCTCTCCTGTTTCCCAGCTTGAGAGAGGACCTAGTCTCATCAGGCCATGTCAAGCATAGGGTGGTCCTCAGACCCTTGCTCTCTGTTGGTTCCCAGCCTTGGGCTTCAGACAACCACAACTCCACAAATAGCTCTTGCTTTTGGTCCAGTCCCGGCAGCTAGACATGACCAGCTTCATCCCCATGTTGGACAGTCTTCTCCTGGGATGGCTCTAACTTTCCTCATGGGGGAACTCAGGCAAGGGGAGTAATGATGGCAGCCACACTGCATGAACCAGGGCTGTCTTCCTGTGGCCTATACATCCCAGAGGCAAAAAAACTCTTCTGGAGAGAATTCCTGGGTCAGGCATAGGACTTGCCTGATGCAGAGCCAGAGCTCCAGGTGCACACACGCCTCTTCTTCAGATAGGGTTATGCAGCTTTCACACAGTTTAGCCAGTTAGAATCAGCCTTCGGTTGTCCCTTGTGGTTGACTGCAAGTAAATAGCACAAAATATGTCAGCCTTAACCCCAAAGGGTTTTGTTGATAGGTACAATAGCTGCAGTGACATGCATTTGTGCATCTGTCCAGAGAAAATGATCATGAAGGATACCACCAGGCATACATCCCATCCAGCACCCACTAATTACCTGGTGGGTTATGTGTCTCAGGAGCCAGGCAGCTTCTTTACATTTTATCCTTTATCTGCCTTAATCCTAAACTCTGAAATTTTGTGGAATCTCGACATTTTGGTTAAATCAGAGAGCACAAGTACACTTTGCACACAAGCTGAGACAAGGAAAAGTAGTGCCTCTGAATATTGTTTTAGAGCATTAGATCTTAGTGTTTGGAAAAGTTGTGGAGCAAAAGGCTCTGTTGGACTTGTCAGACCTACAGTGAGTGCAAACAAAAGAGCGGTCTGGGCTGACTGCCAGCATAAATTACCTGCACTACCCTTGGCTTGTCCTCTCAGACACGTGGTGTCATTTTTCAGGCTTTCAGGAAGAGGTCTTTGACTGTAGTGTGCTTCAAGTTAAAGTGTCTTAAACAGACTCTGTTGGGGTTATTGAGAAGCAGTAAACAACTGTAGTAAGATAGGGGTTTCTCCACTGTCTTTAAAACCAAGGTGACATCTGAGTTAAGCACTGCTCAGTTCATTTCATACCTGAACCTCACATGTATTTACACTTGTTATTTCTTTGTTTTTTTATTATCTTTTGGACAATGGAAAATATAATGTGCAGATAAGCAAGAATTAGAAGTTTGACTAGACAATGATTTGTGATTTGGGAGCTTTCAGCCTTAAGTGACTCACGACCCTCTCCTAGCAGAGAGCAGGATGTTTGGGTTGTGCTTTCTCATGACTGAAATGTGATTTTTTTAATATATTTTTTTTTAAGTATTTATGTTACTGACCAGGTATGTCTCTCTGCTTCCAGCATTTTACATCTTCCTGGCTTCCTTCCAACACTTCCTACTCCGTCACTCCAAGAGAGTGGAGAGATTTTCTCATTATTAATTCAAACTCATCTGAAAAAATGTAATTTGTTTTTGTGTCCTGAGACTGAAAATGTCACTTCTCGGAAAAACTAGTATTTTTTTCCCCACTTGATGCTAAATACACAGGTTCAAAAGCAGTAATGCTTTCATTATTATTAGTATGATACTAAAGAATTTTTCAACTACTGCCAAAGAATGGAGCTGACCCCACACAGGGTAAATAAAAATGTAAAAAATAACTAAATAATTTAACATTTCAGTAAATTGTGGTTTAATAATTAAATTTCTGGTAGAGTATTGTAACCATATCAGAAAAAAATATATATTCAAACAGAACTAAGGTGCCTGTTTTTGTAATCAAGCTAAATCTTTCTGCCCACTAAAGAAGCATCACGAATATTGTTCTCATTTCTTTTACTCATACATGTTCTGAATAGATCTCATCAAAACATTTTGATGAAACAGTTATCCACAGAAAAAGACAATCTTGGGAAATGTTTTACAGGACCTGTATTCCTTTGGATGAAATGTTTGAAGGTGAAAAGCAAAAACTTAAATCAGTGTTTTGATAATGTTGAAATATTTTAAGAGTATTGTCTTAATTAATTTAGTTTGCCTTTTACTTCCAAGACTGATTAAAAGCAATCAAAACAGTAATAGAATGTTTTGATGGACTGTAACAGCCATTCTTTGCAGTTTGTATTTTATTGGAAAGGTCAAAATTTTTACTTCTGCTTTTCTGAACCAGAACAAGTCATTCTCCTTCAAAAATATCAATAAAGGTATGGAATAAAAAGTCTCATTTTCATGTAGCTGAGATTCAGGCTCTTTGTTCTGAAAGATCTCTGTTTGGTGTGATCCACAACATAAATATGTCTTACAAACAAGTTTTGTTGAAAAATACTCTTTCATCTTGATTTTTTGTTTTTATTTCAGTGATGTTCTAATATACTGTTTCCCATTTCCTGAATGCGAGTTTTGTTGCATCACATGAGAGTCTTGCTAGTATACATGGTGTGATAGGCACAAGAATGGTTTCTTCTGTCCATGGATGGCAGTTTTCATTAACACTGTTGAGCATTTGATTTCATTTGTAAGCATTCATTTGTGGATTAATTTACATCAAGCATATTTCCTGAAGTTTAAGATACAAAATAAGACTACACTGCCATTTGGAAACACAAGAAATTCCCATGGTTTCTCTCTTTTTCTCTCTTAATACAATCTTCATTAAAATGTTTATGTAAATTGTAATAATGTAATTGCAGTTCTAAGTAGATGAAAGCTCTGTGTGTAAATCACCAAAGATAATAGGATTCAATTAAAAATTATAAAATGCACACAATACACAGAAATTTGCAAAACAAAACAAAAAAAACCCAGGGTTTTTAAAAAGCCTGTCTTTCTGCAGGGAAGGTGTGATACATCCCACATTAGAAGCACAAGAAAAACAAACCCAAAAAACATTAATTGGCGCTGATTCAGTGGACTCATTTCAGTGTTTATGTTCCTTCTTCCAGTTGACTGACCTGTCGATTGATGAACCCTGATTGTCTACATGGCATTATTAAAGTAACTCTTATCTTTTCCCTTTACCTCCCCAACCAGGTCCTTTTAATCAGTTGATGACTCTCCTTGTACCTTGTAGCATTTAGGCAGCAAGCAGGTAGCAAGTATCCCCCCTTTGATGTGAAAATGCTTTCTAGCTTTCGGATTGTTTACCAAGTGCAGCAAGGGCTCCTGTTTGTTGAGTGTCAGGTACTCATGCTGCAACGTGTGTCTGCCTACTTTTATGCCTTGTGAGGGTCAGCATCCACAGTAGATCTCTGCAGTGTAGATCTTAATTTCCATCCTTCTTGCTTCTGCCAATTGTGAAAGTAGATTTATCCTGTGGCTGATGCCTAGTTTTATAATCTTATGACAGAAGATTCAAAGGCTTGTTTTTCTGCCAAAAACAATGCTCTCTTTCTTCTGGGCAACTTGACCATCAGTCATTCATAAGCCATTAAGTATGAACTAACCTCTTACCCCTGCGTTCTAGGTTTGCAACCAGGGAGAGGGATGCTCTTCTGCTCTATAATGGGCGTTTTAATGAGAAGCACGACTTCATTGCTTTGGAGATCATTGAGGAGCAGATCCAGCTCACGTTCTCTGCAGGTGAGGTTTTGCTAAGTCAAGTATTTTTGCTTGTCATCAGGAGATCCTCTCAAGCTGTTTATAAATGCACTTTAATGATTTTATGTAGCTATTTGCTGCTGCAATAATTGAGTAACTGGCTGAAATTGTAGAGTGAACAACTGATGCAGGGTACTGCAAGGGACTCCAGGTTGTAGCAGTTTATGGTGGTTACACTTGATGTTACGGGCAGGAGGTTGTCAACATATCGGTTATTATAGTCAGAATTTATGACTACTATAAAACATTGGCACTAGCCTGGAAGTTGGCTTCTGAGCCAGTGTTTGGTTAAATGATACTTCATTTTATCACAGTGATAAACATCGTGTGTTTATGTATTTTTACACTACGGCATCAGTGAAAGTAGGTGTGCAAATGTTATCTAAAAATACACACGAGCCAAAGGGAAAGCCAGCAGACAAGTGACAACTGCCTGCCCTTCAGCAGCGCTTGGTGACAAGCAGTGCTATTGCTGGAATGCACTTTTGCACTGTAGAAGCACCTCCTCTTAGAAGAAGATAGCTTAACAGAAACTGAATTTACAAGAACTTGACTGACCACTCATTGATGTGGTGGGCTAGGAAACCGGAAACTAAGTCTTTGGTGTTTGCTTAGTTTCTTCACTAGGACAAAGCAACTGGGTTTTAGTGCTTCTGGGACCACAGAGAGGGAAATTTGACAAGTGGAGTTCAGAATGGCATGTATCTCTGCTACCATGGCCTTCTCCTAGGGGACAGGCTTCCTCCAAAAAATCAGTCCTGGCAGTGACGAAGCTCTTCCTAACAAAAGTGTGATCAGAGCAAGCCCTCAGGAGGGGGTGTTTCCCAAATTAAAAAGCTCTATATTCATGCAGAAACTCATGCCCAGCTGTCCTAATTGCCATGACAGGAGCAACAGGTGAAGCTGTTAGCATACAGCTGTACAGCATGACTGAAGAACATTGAAGTCACCATTAATCATCCACTGGACTTCAGCAGGCTTGCTGATGCTCTTGGAGTACCTCTTGGTGGACCACTTGCATTTTTGCTTCAGCCTGGGAGCAGATCTGAGAGTTTGGTGGGAAGGTGTTGGTGGCTTGACTAAATCTCAGCAGGGCAGACAACTTCTAGCTGGGAAGGGCTGTTGTATAGGTCAAGTGGGGTTACATATAGGTCAAGTGATGTTTGTACCTTGTGTATCAGGCACATAACTCAGGAAATAATCCTGTTATTTCCCATTATCTGTATTCAGGATAAACATCTAGGCTCTAGTCGACTCTTAATTTTGTGGAAAGTAAGACATTGCATGCAGTAAAGCAGCAAATGCAGAGGCCCAGCCCACACTCCTTACCAGTGATGGTCACTGCCCTCAGACCCCATATTAAAGGCCTGTGTGACCCTACTGATTTACCAGCAATGCTAAAGTTCATGTAGGGGCCCTTCGGGTTGAAGATACCTGGGTTCGTTTACCCTTTATTAGCTCAGTGTTGTCCAAATTAGATTTTAAGGCAGATATTTGAATGAATTTGTGTAAAAATAACATGCTGCAGTTGGAGAGATGTGCTTTCTTCTGTAGCTCTGCTCCACTTGTCTAAACTTGAATCAAATTGTTTGGAAGGCACCCTGAGGATGAATGAGAAAAAATAAATTCCACTTGCACTTATATGCATTTAAATGTGGAAGAGCTCCTTTAAAATACGTGAAACTAAATTTAGATTTGCACTGCTGCACCTGAGAGCAGGTCTGGTCCTGTATATTACAAATGGTATTTTCTTTGGAAGGAGAATGGTTTATGCTTTGTAGTTTTAAGTGGCTTTTAATGAACGGTACAGGTTTTGGACATCTGATCTGACTGTTTTACCTGTCGCAACAACTTCTTCACAGAATGCGAAGCTGGATATGAGAGCAGTGACCTTCCTTTTTAAGGAAATTTCCTAGCTAAATAAAAGGCCCAGTTTTTACTGTAGATCTTTTATCACTAGGTGATAGAAACCATCAAAGCAAGATGTCAAACATGCTAAGCTGAAATCCGTATTGTTTAAATAGCAGAAGTATGTATAGGATGACAGTTAAAGGAGAGTAGAGGACGCAGGAATAATACTTCACACAGGTTAAAGTACTGGTTGCTAAGAGAAAGCTGAAGGTGCATTGCAGCTCAGCAATACTATGAACTTTGTTAGCTTAAAGGAGGAAGTTATTTTTCCTGTTGCTTATTTGGACATCTTTCCCAGACATTAAAAAAAAAAAAAAAAAAAAAAACTCAAAACACTACCAATCTCTTCTCTGGGCCAGGCCTCTTATATACCTTCAACATGACTGTTTGTTTTGCTGCTACCTCAGAACAGATGTGCCTCGTTACGAAGCTCTTTCTGCTGACTCAGACCTGGCTTAAAAGCTCCAGCTTTCCGGTTGCAATGACAAGGACTTACTTTCAAATTTAAATACTGAAAGACTGTCAATAATTTTTGTTACTCGCTGGTAACAATTTGCTGGGACCAAGGTATCGTGTGTTTTATGCTAGAGAACTTTTGGATTTTGCTTTCTCAGCTCTGAAAAGGAGTAGGCTTCCCTTCATTGACAAAATGTCCTGGCAGAATACTCATCATATTTAAAAAAAAAAAAAAAAATCCATCTTTTTTCTGCTTTTGGTAGAAATGCAGAAAAATTTATATACCTTTTTCCCCTGGGCAGTGACTTCAGCAATAGCTGTATCTACCCAATGCATCTGCTACCATACTTTACAAAAGCATTTGGTTAGGCTGCACCTTGAGTCCTGTGTCCAGTTCTGGGCCCCTCAGTTTAAGAAGGACATCGAGACACTTGAACGTGTCCAGAGAAGGGCAATAAGGCTGGGGAGAGGCCTTGAGCACAAGCCCTATGAGGAGAGGCTGAGGGAGCTGGGGTTGCTTAGCCTGGAGAAGAGGAGGCTCAGGGGAGACCTCATTGCTCTCTACAACTACCTGAAAGGTGGTTGTAGCCAGGAAGGGGTTGGCCTCTTCTCCCTAGCAACCAGCACCAGAACAAGGGGACACAGTCTCAAGCTGCAACAGGGGAAGTTTAGGCTCGAGGTGAGGAGAAAGTTCTTCACCGAGAGAGTGATTCATCATTGGAATAGGCTGCCCGGGGAGGTGGTTGAGTCACCGTCCCTGGAGGCGTTCAAGAGGGGACTGGATGTGGCACTTGGTGCCATGGTCTAGTTGTGAGGTCTGTGGTTACAGGTTGGACTCGATGATCTTCGAGGTCTCTTCCAACCTTGGTAATACTGTGATACTGTGGTACTGTGATAATAAAAAATAACATAATTCACCTGAATGTGCTAGAAGCTATTTTTGTATTTGTGCATTAAAATAATTCCATGAAACTGGGGATATTTACTGTTTCACAGGAGGAAAATCCATATTCCTCCATGATGAGGACAGCTGCATCCTGTGCCTGATGATAGTCTCTTTGCATTTCAGGTTAGTACAGAGCAGAGTTCGCAGTGATGTTAACTTATTTTTTCCTTCTGCCTGCTTTCACAGGGGAGACAACCACTACAGTGGCACCGTTCATTCCGGGAGGTGTCAGTGATGGGCAATGGCACTCGGTCCAGGTCCAGTACTACAATAAGGTAAGACTGATTATGTTGGTGATAATGCTATTATCTATAAAGTTATAGAGGTGCTGGTCTGACCTGATGTATGCAGATAGCCTGGATTTTATTTATCTAACCAGTCACATTGCTACAGCTCCACACAAATAATACTGGCGTTGCTCACCTTGCCTAGAACAAAAATTCCCTGTGAGGGCTTTTGAGTTTTGTCTCAGGAAGGCAAACTCAGACCTAGTACATTCCTTCAGGTAGTTGGAACTATTATATATATATATATATATATAAAATATATATTTTTTTTTAATATATATATATAGTTATAGTATATATATATATATATAGTTGGAACTATTATATATATATATTATATATATATATATATATATAAAAAATAACTGATTCACTTATTTGGATCTCTTTTAAGAATTATGCAGTGCAAGGACATTCAGTGTAGTAACTACAAACCACTACAGCAGAATTTTCTGAAGCAAAGCAAAATCCTTTCGTGTAACTCTCTTTTCTTGTGTTAAATAAGAAGTTTTGATAGCACAGCTTCTCTGGTTTGAAAAAAACTAGTTATTAAATGATCAACACTTTTCAGTAATCAGGGACTACCTTACTAAATCAATTTTTATCACCTATATAAAGAAATGCTCAAGAGAAATGCAAAAAGTGTCATTGCACACAGTCCATGGTACTCAAAGGTGGACTCTGGGGTCCGTGTCCCACACATGCACCCCTGGTAGCTGACAAGAGCAGGCTCACTTTGAACCAAAGGTGGGCACTCTGCAAATACGCCATTTTGTGGTGTACCAGAAAGCAGGCTTTTGGGGTGTTCGGTGTCACTGTTTACAGATAGATGTCAGAGATTTTCTCTTTAACAAAAATTAGAGCATTTATTTGGTCACTGAGAAGCATTGCTTTTAAGTCCAACATGATAGCATTATGGGGGATCACATAAAGAAATAGAGGAGCATTGTTGGCTGTTAAAAAGGAAACAGGATACTGGTGTAGGAAGCTGAATGGAAGATGAAGGATTAATATGATCAGCAAGTTCTTTATTTCGCAGCGCTGCATCCTTTCATCATGGTTTGTGTGGCAGTTTGAATGCGAGGTTTAAAATTTGCTTTGGACTCCTAGATAGGGTCTCTTTGCCTAAGGATATTTTATGGAGGAAATAAAAACCTTTTTTTAGCTATTTTATATTAAAAACAAACAAACAGCCAAAATAAACAGACAAAACTTATTTTGCAAGTTTTGCACTTAATATACTCTCTACTATCTGAAGCACAGAGAATGAAAGCAAAACTTGGTGCGTTGCCATGCATGTGCCTGTGGACACTGTGAGGCTCTTAGAAACTGCAACATGCCATGTTTCCATAGTTTGCATATTTGTTAGTGAATTGCTCTAGCAGACGAAATAGCACTTGCCAAGGCAGCAGAGGGACACTTCAGCTTTCCAGCTCCTAGACGAACAGGGAGGGGAGGGCACAGCTGCAGGAACAGCCACTGGAGCAGCTTGCTGAAGCACTGCCAAGCAGATAAGGAGCTCGGGCAGCTCCAGGATGCTCTTTAAAAGGCAAAGAGATCTGACATGGATGTTAAAAATAAACCTCTGCCTCATTTTCAGATCATGCTGCTGTTCAAGCAGACTGGTAGATGAGCCATGTTAGCAGCTGGTGTTTTCCTATTGTTAACATGTGTGCCCTGTCATAATTTTCTTCCTCTGCTCCAGCTTTTTGAAGGGAATGAGTCTGTCTCCACTACATGGGAGGAAACTCGGGGCAGAGAGGGAGAGCAGAGGACCTGTGCCAGGAAACACCACTGACTTCACTGTCTTTGCCACTCATGTGAAATAAAACTGAGGAAAAACAGGGTCACTATGTGGAGAGCAGCACTGTGCCCTTTACTCTCCATGTTGGAGACTGAGGTCATCATCTTCCTCTTAGCAGTATTTATTCCAGAACGGTTAGAGTTGGGCTGGCAAAGGGGAGCTAACAGTATTGAGTTACTGGCACAAGTAGGATATGCTAACTGATACGTATTTAGCATGCTCTCAAGACTTTCAAGCATGTCTTGAGAATTGCATATATTGCAACAGATTTCCAATAATGAAAGAAGGAGTGGGTACTGCAGGACAGCATCAGCTGGAGGCAGCTCTGCAGGCCTGCCTGCCGCACCCTGAAGCAGGGTTAAGCCTTCACCTCAGCTGGTATTTGTTTGTAAAGCAGTTCCTTGGCTACTTCATGTTTTAATAAAGGTGGAAGTAAAGTTTCTGTGAGGTTGAAAAGACAGAGATAATTTAGGGATTTTGGTTCTGCCAAGATAAATGGGATGCTGTGTCTAAACTTGACACAGCTAAGACGCGTTTGAATAGCACAGTACCCAAAACTCATGAGTTTGCGTAAATGAGGCACTCCCATTGTTCTGCAGCTACTGCATCCTGACACTCTTTCCAGAATTCTACAACGGTGTTTGGTCTTTAGCACATCACTACTTAGCTCCTTTGCTTCACTCAAACACTGTGCAGATTTCCTGAGTCATCTCCCTCCTCCTTGCCTCCAGCTTGTGTTTGATCCTCACCTTCAGCCCCTTCTGGACTCCACTCCCTTCTCTTCACCTCCATCTCACTCAAGCATTTTGCAGCAGCATGCTGGCATTTTGCAGTCTTACTGCAGGAGCTAGTTCCTTTCTTGTGTCACTTCTGTGCTTTCTTTTTGCACAGCAAAACTCATATAGATATTTCAAGCCTTTCTTATCTTTTATCTTATTATGTTTTCTTGTTATTCACACTCCTACGGCTGCGTGCTGCCAGGCTGTGTGTCCTGCTACTGGGGCCATTACAGCTATCCACCACTGTGTCCTCAGGCAGAGACAGGCTGGATTCTTTCCTCCGGCCTTGGAAATGTGAGACACATTGTGCTGCAGGTTGAATAATCAGCCATTCAAAAATTTGCTGTTGTGCTCACAGCAAGCACTGGGTTCAGATACTCTCTTAGCTTCAAATTTCTTTTCCAGTTCCTTTTTGTGCTAAGCTTCTTTAAAATATATTTTTTAAAACTAAGCTAGAAACTGTTCTGTGATTTCCTTCTTTTTGCATTTGTACAGCATCTACAAAGAAAAAGAAGAGTTTAGTCTGCTTTGGACCTTTCACATAATGTCATAGTTCCCATATGGAGTATTAGATTTCACCACAGCCAAGGTTACTTTTTCATCTTTAGTTTTTGTGGAGAATGACTATCAGGCTTTGATACATAATCTAAATCATGTCAGTCCAAAGCAAATGTTTTGTTGATGAGTTTTCACAGCTCTGAAAGCTGTTCATGCAATCTGAGGTGATCGCGGACAGATAAGAGCAAAGGTTGAGCGGCTTTTGGCACCTGCAGTTCTATGGATGATATTTGGCTGAGCATTGCTGGAATTTGGACTCGAGGAGTAGGTGACTTGAATACAACTGTCAGCTCTGGTGGGAAGCTTCTGCAGCAGCATTTCTGGATGTGCCACACAGTTTGCCACCCTGCGCTGTCACTTTGGTAATAATGCAATTAGAAGCAAGTGTAGCAGTAACTCCTGTAAAATCAGCTCAGAAGCAATGTGCTAGGTAATATTTATCTTTAACATTGTTGAAAAATGTTGCTTCATAATTAACTCCATATCTGAAGGTCCCCTGCTGCTTAGGACAAGCACTGGAGCCTCGCTGGCAAGAGGGGAATCCAGAGCTGGCTTTATGTCACTGTGCTTGCAGAGAAGCATCAAACCAGTTCTCTACCAGCTCAAGTATTTGATGCTTTCTTACAAATCCTGGCATGTGCAGGCATGTTAAAATGTGGCAGCAATGAAATTGATTGTGTCAGAGGATGAAGGGAAACAATGTTATTTCTTTTACTATATAGTGATGGAAATAGATGCTTCCTTCCCTGGTAACAGCTGACATGCTTGGTTTCAGTGGAAATGTCTTAAGAGAAGCACATGGATGTTGTACTAAGGAAGTGTTGGCTCTGTGTTGAATTTCTAGAAGGGAAAGCACCAAGGGGAAGGAGTTAGCAACTTCTGCAAGAGAGCAGAAGTGAACTGCGAGTATTTTATAGCCATTCTCTAGTTTCAGTTATGTATTAGAAGTCTTGTCAGCTACCAGTAGCAAGATATCAATTTACCTGTTTGCAGTGTTACTTGCCAGTATAGATGTTTGCTGACAGCAGGCAGACAGGAAAAGTACTAGCTGACTCTGTTAGCTCTAACACATTACCTTCTGAAATCCTGACCTTGCATCCATTAAAATTAATGGGAGATATTAACTTAAAGGTGACTTGCATGTGCCCTGCTTTCTCAAGACTTACATAGATTGGTAAGGAATTCAGAAGACATGGATTCTTAATGTTATTTTGGAAGGGAAGGGCAAGGGAAGGGCAAGGGGAAGGAAAATATTTAAGCCTGTGTCCTGAAGGGTCAAACCCCAAAACATGCACCATCCCAGACAATGGGGTAAGGATCTGTGAATATGCTAACCTGGACAATTCCTGGGGTCCGGATGGTCAAGGCAAATGTATAGCACATGTAACTAACCTTGTAAGCACCTGTGCAAACTGGGACACTTCCTGGGGTCCAGATAAACCCGTACTACATGTAATTAACTTTGTGACACAGCCGTGAACTGTATGTGCCCCTGGCCATCTTTGGATATGCCCCATCCTATAGGTCCAGTTATCAGGGTTCCGTGTTACCAAAGGGCATTAATTGTCTTGGGACAGTATTTAAACCAGCCAAGAAAGTAGGCAACTTGCTTTGTTCTCACCCAGTAAGCCACAAGAGCCAAATGCTGCTGAAGTAGCAGCTGAAGGGCATTGCATTAGCAGACCAACTACACCTGGGCCTTGTTCTTACCACAGAGACAAGAGTCAAATGCTGCCCAAGCAGCAGCTGAAGAACTTGTCCTAACAGGCAACAACTACATCCAGGCCTTGCACCTGGACCAAGGCAGAAAGGGGAAAAGCTCTAAGAGAATTGAATCCCAGAAAAGGCTACAGCCTGGCAAGGGAGCATACAAGAGAGAGTCCCCTAGCCCTCTCCAAGCTAAGGACTGCTCAAATTATAGTCACAGCATCTGGGAAGATACCAGGCAGTGGGGCAAGTCGTACCTGGCTAATCTGCCATGGAATCCCATTTGTGGGAAAACCATAGATCACAACAGCTGGATTTCCAATTTGAATTGCTGTGTTGGAAATGTTAGATCTGTGCTTAAATCATTTAAGTGTCTTTATATGTGGAATGTAATACCCACAACTGAATAGAACCTGTAAATAAGTTACAGTGGTGTTTGAAGATACCACCACCCAATATATTAAGTAGTGAAATATATAACAGCCTGACAAATAAAACTGGTAAAAAATACAAACAACCTGCTGCTTGTTCACAGGATATCTGGCTTAAGGGGTAGCAGCAGAATGAACTTCTTGCCTTGGTCATGTGCTTCCTTTCTACATGAGAGTGTAGTTTGCATCTGAGGGAATTTAATCTTTATCCTGGGGTTCTCCCCAGCCTGCCAACCTGAGTGATGGTCAGTGGGTTTAGCTACGGTGATATTTTTTGGAATAGGAATGTTTGATGGTAACAATGCTCAGTATCAATAATATCACATTAACTGTCTGACATTGTTTGCACAGACAGGATCATGTATGGTAGTAGGCAGTGCTTGGGACAGGAGATTTTAGTGAGCCCGATAGTGGGTGGTGTTTTTAATTAAGTGAAAACTTCAAGCCACTCTCCCAAACTTCTAATAGAAATGCAATTTTGTTCAGAATTTGAGATATGTCATCAAATTTATGTTAATGTTTTACCTGACTCCTTACCTCAGGGTAGAATTCATCATTTGGCACAAGATAAAAATGTTTTGCGTATGGACATGTTTCTTTAATTATAGAGGGCATATTTTATACTGTGCATTTATGTGTTACTTATACCTGTATGACACTGAAGTTGCTTAAGGATGTTGCTGTTCTGTAGGCAGGAGCTCCTTCTGCATCTGTTTAAGGGAGCACAGGATAATTTTACCTAAATGACAGAAAACCTGAAAAGGGCAGAGAGAAACATCCCTGAGTGTCTGACATGCAGTACAGTAATTCTGGGGGATGGGGTGAACAAATACCTGAGTGACTCTCAAAAGTAGCAACTGTTAAGACCAGGCAGTGTGTGTTCATGGGATCCTCCTGATCCGTGGGTCAGGAAGTGCAAAATTATGGGTGCACTCAGAGAGTGTCTCCACTGTACTGGTCTCTTGAGCCCACAAGTGCTTAGAATGAGATATTTAGGACAAACATTGTCCTTTTCTCATAACTGGGCTAAGGGTTTTTTCTCATATTTGATAGAAAGCTGCCATTCTTTCATTCCTTTCTTGCATGTTTTTATACTGATGAGTGCCATGGTTATTTCAGATGCTTGAGTCTCTTAGAACACACAGGTTACAGTTAGCAGGGATCTGCTGCTTTCCATCCCTGTGTACTTTCCACCCAGTAGAGCCCAGACCTGTGTTTAGCCCAAAGACAGCTGCCAAGAAAAACAGACAAATTCTTCAGTTAGAGATAATCTTAAAAGAACTGAAAGCTGATCATTGGTATGTTGTGAATTCAAAGCACATTGCTCTAAATCAGACTCACTTATGCTTTCCAAAACCTCCTGCCTGCCTCTGGTAAGTGATGTTTCTCTTGAGTTAAATGGCCTTCATCTGGGACAAGCTGGAGCTTGAGCCTCACTTAAGATTGAGCTAATGTTATAGAGATTTAGCTTTCAACCCACTCATGCACATTTGCTGGTACCTTTCCTTTTTGGGGAGGATCTCTCACTCACCCATCAGCTGAAAGCTGTTTCCAGATGCCAGAATGCCCTCTGTTTCAGTGCCAAGTCCTGTGCTCTAATTGATTTTCCATACCTCGAGTGCATGCTGCAGCTCTCCCCTTGTGCTTGTTCAGGCAACAGGTGAGTGGATAGGAAAGCAGCTTTCTCCTTCACCTGTGAGTTACTTGGCCAAAGATGATCCTGAAGGGTTATGTAACCGTGCCCATACAGCTGTGCTGTAGCGCTGGCAGAGGTTACCATTTTGAGTCTGCATATGCAGATCCTCCATAGTGTGGATCAATAGTAGTGACCCACAGACTGGTTATGGAACCTGGAAGGTAGCATACATCTGGGCCAAAAAAAGCCGGCTCCATATCTGGGGAGACCTCACTGAGTCCTATTTTATATTTTTGTGCAATCTGAGTGGCAGCTCTCCAGCACTGCTGGGCAGAGTTTGTGTGTCCTGCTAGGCTCCAGACAGAGCTAGGGGCATCTGAGGATGGGTTTGGAATTGCTGCCAGCTCTGGTAGACTTGGGGTGAAGCTTCTTGCAGGGCTTGCACTGTGGCAAGGCCTTTTCTGCTCCCCAGACTGCCTGACTAGTGGAGGTATACAAGAAGTTGGGAGGGAGCACAGCTGGGATAGCTTACCCCAACTAACCAGAGGAGTATCCCATGTCATATAACACTGTTAGCAGCAGTAAAAACTGTAGGAAAGTAGAAGAAAGGGGGTGTTTGGAGTTACAGTAGGTAACCACTATGCATGATGGAGCCCTGCTTTCCTGGAGACAGCTAAACTTCACTTTGCTGATGGGAAGTAGTCAGCTAATTCTTTGTTTTTCTTTACTTTCATGCATTTTTCTTTCTCCATTAAACTGTCTTTAAACACACAAGTTTTCTCACTTTCACCCTTCCAATTCCCTTCCCCATCCTGCTGTGGAGGGAGTGAGCAAATTGCTGTGCGGGGCTTAGGTGCTTTCTGGCTTTTAAACTATAACACTAACCAAGAAATCATAGAATCATAGAATCAGTCTGGGTTGGAAGGGACCACAAGGATCATCTAGTTCCAACCCCCTGCCATGGGCAGGGACACCCTACACTAGATCACACTGGTCAGAGCCTCGTCCAGCCTGGTCTTAAACACCTCCAGGGACGGGGCCTCAACCACCTCCCTGGATAACCCATTCCAGGGCTTCACCACTCTCATGGTGAAGAACTTCTTCCTCACATCCAGCCTGAATCTCCCCATTTCCAGCTTCATTCCGTTCCCCCTAGTCCTATCACTCCCTGGTACCCTGAGAAGTCCCTCCCCAGCATAAGAAGCAAATAAGAAGCATTTTACAACAGGCTTGGTATTCAGCAACTTCAGGACAAAGGCTTTCTGTAACAGACAGGGGCAAAGGCCTTAATTTTTATTTTTATTTTTAAAAAGGCAACACGTATCTGGCAGACTTGGAGATGTAAAAGGAAAATTATTGGGTTTGAGGTTTGTTGGGTTTTGGGGGCAGGTGGTACCATTTTTCTAAATGAAGCAGAAAAATCAAGCCAGTTTCTTTGCTTGAAAGACTCTTCTGCCCAGGTGTCTTCCAAATCTCCAATCCAATGGCAACTTTTGGCCTAACAAATGGAAAAGGGGGATAAATGTAAAGACAGAAGGCCCAATGAACCCTCTGAGCTCCCAAGGGTAGCAGCAGTCTCACAGGGCAGCTGCAGAGGTGGTAAGAGTGAGCAGTGGCCATCATGGCCCATCAGCAGATGTGGGGATGGCAGTTGCACGCTGCAGGGAAAAGATGGCACAAATTTATTTTAGATGCATTATGTGTCTTGCTGGAGCGTGCCTTGTTCATGCAGAGCACTTGTTTCTACTGACTGCATGGTGAGCTTCAGCTCTTGGGCTCGGTCTTGCACAGCCATGCATTTTCTCATACACTTACATGCATTATGCCTGCCACTGATTACTGGAATTATCTTTAGGATTATCTTTATAGCAGATCTCTAACATTCATCACTGCCTTTGTTTTGATTCTGGGAGCCTGTGTTGTGCCTACCAGTGGCCAGAGGCAGAACACTTCTGAAAGACTTGAGGATGTGTACACAAAACTTACCTTTTGAAAACTCAGGTCCACCCAAGAGCCACCTGGGGCCATGTTTCATCCAGCCCCAACTCACTGTGGGGGTGACACAGCTATACCCTAAATGTTGGGACTGACAGGGCTGCATGCTGGTATGGTTTTGGGCGCCTGGAAGCTCAGCAGCTACTTGTGTTCCTCTGCCAAAAGCAGACAGGACCTGCCCTTTAAACCCCTTGCATAAGCACAAGCGGCACAGGCAGTCACAGCCAGTGGGAGTGGTGCTAGTCTGTGTTGGAGAGTTTAATGCAGCACTTTGTTTTGAGTAGGGTGGGATGAAATGCAGCAACCTTTGACCACCTGCTGCAGAGATGAGCACAAGCCCTCCTGGCTATGACAGACGTGTCCCTATACCAGGTGCCTGTGGAGCTCACAGATAGGTTATCTTGTTTCCTTCTGAAAACACAGAGCCTCTCTGATGGCAAATTTACCTGGAATGGAAATATATTCTTTATTCAGTACTGAAAATTGATTTAGTCACTTTGCCTTGGGGGTGGATGAAAGCACCAGCTATCAACATTTTAGTGAAAGATTGTGACAGCTGTGCCAAAAGACAAGGATGACACTGGTTACTGCTTCCCCTCCTGTAAAGGAAACTAATTCTTGTTGAAGTTCTGGGTTTGTGGTGTTCCTGTTCCCCAAGAGTAACAGGCGAACAGGAGCATCACACAACAGCTCAGATCAGGCTTCCCTGTGCCACCCTGCCACTGCATTGCCCCTCAGGCAGGAGCCTCCCATTCCAGCATGAAAGCCTTGTTTGCTCAGCTCTTGGTTTCCCTGCCGAGCCTGCCAGTGAGGCTGCCAGCACTGCGGGTGATTTATGAGGCAGGCACATGCCTGCAACTGAATAGGGCTTGCCAGCTCCTTGGAGAAGAGCCACATAGCTGCCACCAGCTAGGCATAACTTTTAGTTATTGGACCCAAGGTGAAACACATTACCCTGAAAATATCTAGGACACCATCCAGTATGGTTTAACCTGAATGGTCAGGAATAGTGGTTGGCAATTAAATTTTCAGATAGGTATTACACCCAGTGCCAGGAAGCACCTCTCACACTGGGGCATGGTTACCCCTGCTGAGTGCTGCGTTTTGTAGCACTGTTGGAAAAGACAGACCCCAAAGGGAGTCAAATCACTGGAAATGCAATTAATAATAAAGGCTGGGTATGACTTATGCAAATGTCTGTCACTGGTGACATCTTGAACAGACATAATTGTTATCTGAGGGAGAATTTCTGAAGTTAATCCTCCCAGTGGCTTCCAGACTAATTTGTTAAGGGATTGAGAGAGATTTTCTAAATAAACAATGCAGTTGTTGAAGATTATAATAATGCCACTGTTGATCAGATGTGGGCCCCACCAGAGTTTGGATTTTGCTGGCTCAAAGTGACTTGCTCTGTTTACATCATCTGTGGTCAACACAGGCCTGCTCTAGCATTGCTTGGCATTGCCTGGTAAATGCAAGTGTAGAACAGTAATTGCAGTGTTGAGCAAATATTGAGAGGAGGATTGGTATTATGAACACTGAAAATGTCATTCTCTGGTCATATTTTTCCAGGAAGAAATACAATTTTGTGTATCTGCATTTCCAAAACTGCATTCATAATATCTCCAAGACTGGCCACTACAGCTTTTAAAGACTCTCTCAAGTGTGCTAGGCAGAGATTGTATTAAAATTTACTGCTTCCTCTGAAAAGAAATCGCATATTCTTACTTAAGATTTATCCATATTTCTATTTCTGTCCCTTCCATATCACCCATCTGATTGTGAATATTTAGTAGTAGAAGACAGTGCAGGATTGAGAGGTCAGTGGTGGCACCATGTGGAGTAGCCAGTGAACAGTGGTAACGTCCAGCAGGGTGCTGCTGATGTACTTCACCAGATCAATTTTTGCTGGATGCCGTTCCTTCTATGGCATTTTCATGGGATCAGAAGTTCTACCGTAGCTTGAGCACAAGAAGGCTTGCAGGACACCAAAACAACAGGGAGCATAACCACAGACAATTTGTTAGCTCTGGTTTTAGGAAGGATTAATCTGTGTTTATCTGCGTAAGTTTGGGGACTCTTCACAGAGTTTCTTCAATTATACAGGGAAGAAAAGCAATTCAAGTGAAAAAGTCACTTTCTTTGCTAGCCACAACCAAATTCTTAACCAGCATCAAAGGTCTTCTCCAACCTGGTCTATCCTATCCTATCCTATCCTATCCTATCCTATCCTATCCTATCCTATCCTATCCTATCCTATCCTATCCTATCCTATCCTATCCTAAGGGACATGCATATTTTGTGTATTTTTCAATACACAAAACCAGGAGTTTTTACCAATTGGATATCATCAATACTGTTAGCCAGATACAGATTATGATAGTTTTTTGCATCTTTCCCACAAGAACAAAAGTTACTGTATGAGCAGACTATTGTGCTTTTTGGTGGTTAGGCTTATATATTTCTGAAGTGTACAATAGTCCTGGAGGCACACAAATACCAGGCTATGAGGAATACACATAGGAGGCTCTGAGGAATTGGTAGCTATGCGTTTGTATTATTTATCTGTGCTGTGTCTTTTTGGTGCTACTAGACAAGGCCATTGAAAAAAATAGAAATTAAAACTACAAGCAGCTAAAGGAAGGGAAAGAAATTAGATTTTCCGTTGCTGAATCCATGCCAGGGTTTTACATTTAAAGTTCAAAATGCTGTTCTAGTCAAACACATAAAATATGTTCCTCATGTCTGAATGCAAAACATCTCATTTCCTACATGCTCAGGGCTTGGTTTTTTAAATGGCACAAGAAAGGTGAACCCTGCAAAAATAGTTCCATTTATTAGTCATTTCCTGTCATTCTGGCTGAGACTCCCATCCTTGCTGAGGCCAAATTCATCCTCTTTCCCCCCAAATCCAGATGGCATCAATGAAAATCCTAGTCTAGACAAAGACCATAGATTTGATATACAGAAACTGAAGTTTGACAGATTCTGATTAGAAATAGTATGCAACATCCTTAATAGTGAAGTATATAATCTGCATTATAATCTACTGATGGTCTTGCTGTCCTTGGAAATCTTTAGATCAAGTCAGTATTTCTCTTTCTAAAGGGAAATTGTAGCTGCAGTACAAGCCATGCTATTGAGTTAGGACTCTCTGGATGATGTTCTAGAATTGAATAAGGCAAAAGGTTGATCAGATGATGAGCTTTTTCCACTCATAAAATGTAGCAGGATACTGTGAAAACCTGTCTGGAGCTCTACCCTGACGTGTTGCAGGTGGGAAGCTGAGAACCAGAAGTGTTGTTGCACATTTGCCCTTTTTTTATGCTCTTCCATGGCGTGTACCACTTACTCAGTGGGACTTTGGTCTGGCCTGTGGCAACTAGTCATGTTCCTAACAAATCCTGAAGAACACTGAAGAACTGCCTGGCTAATATTTCGTTTTTCTTGGTCCTGCTCAGACATGATTGCAGAGCCCTTGCAGGTGTTAGTGGGTGTAACAGAGGATCTGCCTCACGCATTAGCCTGGACTTTCAAAGCCCCTCCTACCATTCCACTGATATTTATTCATGTGGATTTCAATTAGTAGTAATTGGGGGTTTGTTGTTTGGGTTTTTTTGGTTGGTTGTGGGTTTTTTTTTTTTTTTTCTGGTAGAGGGTAAGTGCAAAGTGATTGATATCTGGGAAAGGAAATCGGGCTTTGGCGGTAGGGCGACATTCCATTGTCTTGACATGAAATAACAAATAACTGCCTCTAAGTCTGTGTCTCGGGAAATGAAAGTGTAAAGCAGTGAAAGTCATTTGGAGGTCATTGAGATGCAAAGTGTATCCTGCTCCCCAGGCCTGAGTTGCTCAGCTCTCCCTGACAGCTTTGTGAAATACCTTGGGTCACTGGGGAAGAGCAAGGAAAGTGCTTTCTGCTTTAGGAAGTGTTGCTCTTACAGAGTTCACAAACACCCCCTGAAAACACTTTGTTGTTGTGACAATCATCTGATATGGAAATGCAGACAGTAACTTTTCAGAAACCATCTCTAGGATTTTCACTCTGCAGATGACAGTAAGGACCATGTCATGTCAAAACCTACCCAAGCCCTGCTTTTCTGGAAGCCCCATCCTTGTGAAGGCTTCTCAGTTCCTATCTTCTCAATCCTCACAGGTTTTAAAGACTTGACTTGTGTGCCCATTTATACATCACTACTATTTTCTAGGTCTACACTGAGCCTGCACCTGAGCTGGGTCTCAGCTGTATGGCTTTCCTAATGGTGGGGAGCTCTCAGAACATCCTGGAGAACCCAGCACCCAACAGTCATCTGTGAGCCTGGATTTGCCTAAGCCATCTACACCTTCTCACTACAGAACTCAGAGGTTTAATGGCAGCTTCCAAGATGATGATTTTTATCTCCTCCTGAAGGCTAAGGAGATAAAAGGCACCTGCATGAGATCTGGCAGAGTTTGAATGGCTGTGGGCCCAATATAAGGCTGTGAGGACAGGGCTTGAAGACTGTGCTGTGCAGCACAGCCTGGCAGGGCTTCTGCAAAGCCAAGAGAGTCATTCAAATGGCACCTCAGGAATTTGTTGCAAGTTCTTTGAAGTGCACTGTTATCTCCACGTAATCACACAATAAATCTACAGAAGCTTGCTGATTTGCAGTAAGTTTTCAGGTATTTTGCATGTCTGTGTAGTGAGGAGAAGCAGCTCTTTGCAATTACCTGGCCACACAAGCATCTGTGTGTACCAAGAGACCCCAAGAGACCACAAAGATATAGCTGTGGACAGAATAGACATAAAGTAGTGTGGATTCCTGGATTTTATAGACCCAGTTGTATCCCCATCACCCACACTGAGCAGCAGTTTACTCAGCAAGGTGTCACCAGGGATGAGCCCTAGGAGGAGTTGTGAATAACTGTCATGTTGTGGTGGTTGTCACGTTTCTGTTATTTCAGAGGAGAGAAAAGCATTTCAGAGAGCAGACACAGGGAAGAACACCACGATGAGTGGTGTGTCCCATGCAGTAAGATGGATGTTGTCTTGAGGAATGGGTATAGTCTGCTGGCAGCCAAAACATGTCCTTCTTTTTGTGTCACTGATTTAGCATCAAAGATCTGAGAAGCATCTGGTAATACAAATTGAGGATGAGACTTCCATTTGCAGGCAGGAAAAAGTCATTCTTCCCATCAGCTTTACAGCAACCTTTGCCAAAGTTAGTCAAATCCAAGAATATAGCCGTTATGGGGGCCCTATGATATTTGTGGAGATAGTGGTCACACTCTGTGCAGGGAAAGGGCATGTCTGAATGATATGTACCTGTAATTGAGACTTCTCACAGTCTTGCCATGCCATTGCCATATGGTGGGACAAGAGGGCTGTTCCCCATCACTGCTCTGCTGCTAAAAGAGCAGCAGCAAATTCTTGAGTGCCAGGTCTCACAGCTGTGCTGAAAGCTGCCTGCTTCATATATCAAAGTTTAGCCTCTGGATGCAGCTGTGTGGGAGATAGCAAATCAGACTAGTAAAGCTCACTTGGCTTTGCAGCCCAGCCTTGGATCCTGATGATTTGTGTTTCAAGGAGTTTGTCTAGGAAAAGGAACTGGTCTGGTGGCTTTTCAGGATTTGCATTTTTTACTCAGATAGGAAGCTTTTTGGCTTTGCTTTTTACTGTCACAGCCTCTCATGTTCCTCCACAGACTCCAGACAAGTTTGTGTAAAGAAATACTATTAAAATATTCAGCGAATAAAGGGGTTACCTGCATCAAAGGAGTAAGGGGTTTATGTGAAATGAGTTGTCCCGCCTTTCCCTGGTGACTTAGCAGGATGTGTAAAAAATTCTCAGTTCTTCTCAATGTGTTCTTTTAAAGGTGCTCTGGGAAGCTGTAGGGGAAAACTTTAGAAATCAGAGATTAACGTTAAGAGTTTCTCTAATCTGCCCTAATTTGGAGTTTCTCAGTTGATCAGAATGATCTGCAAGTCCACGGTGCTAAGCTTCTGCGGCATTTCCTAGCCTCTCCCCTGGGATTCCAAGCACGGCGCTTTCTCCGGTTGTGTTTTCCTGTTTATTTATTTATTTTCCTTGCGGGGCGCCGGGCTCCGGACGCTTGCCCAGGAGGCCGCCTCTGCCGTGGGCACTTAATGAGCTTTTTGACCACTGAAGCAGCACAGCATTGCCTGGGAATCAGAGGGGTTTCTCCCTTCCCCGCGTCAGATAGTAGAGCAGAGGCCGGCGGGTTAACAAAGGAGCCGTGGCGGCTGGCCGGCTGCCTAATGAGCACCAGGGAACCGATGAGGGGGGACCCTAGCAGTGGCCAGAGCCCCGGCAGCAGCTTCCAGCAGGACCTGATGCCAGCTGATCCATTTTTTCCCCATTGTTATTGTAGCTACAAGCGTTAGAAAGCAAAGAGCTCCAAACGGTATGAAGTGTTTTCCACCCAGAACTTTTAGGGGTGGTGGGGTCTGAACCAGCACATTAACAGTGCAGATAAGCGTGGGGTTTTGTATTAAAAATAGCTAGGAAACAGATTCTTTTCAACCTTTAACTGCTCCTAACAGTCAATAAATCATTAGCTACTGATTAACAAAAACAGAAGGGTAACTTATTGTCTGGTAAGCAAGCTCTTGGAAGCACTGAAAGGCTGGCACTGACTTCAGGATGGCTTTTCTTTTTACACATTTACACTTACAAAAAAAAAAAGACAAACAAACCAAGCTCTGCATATTAAGCTATACCACACAAAGAATTTTGCTAGAAGGACAACTTTCTAAAATAGATATATTTTTTAATGTGTACAGTGAGCTGAGCAAAGTAGTAGTAGTTTGTGATAGACAATGTTATATCTGTCCCCCACTAAAAGAGGTCTCCTCGTGCAAAGCACGATGTTGTGGGTTGTGTATTATCTGCAAGGGTTGCCAGTTTGTGTTCTCCAAGTCTTGGCCATACTTACAGACTGCTACTGAATTATCTCCTCAGCTCTCAAAAGATTAAATGGAATGGCTATAGTAGGCGGAAGTCCTTATGGCCGAGGTTCAGGCTGGAGAGCACACTTTTCACTTTGAGTTCAGGGAATATTTGTGATGTTGGAACACTCTCCCATGGCTGACCACAATGTAAGAATGGAAGTTAGAAAAAGTTATTTCTAGTGGAGGAGGTGTTTGTGGGACCTTTGGAAGAATCCCTATTATCTTGCAGATTAACTAATGAAAGGCAGAGAACCAGGAATCTGTCACTGCTGATGACTGACTAAACAACACTTGCACTTTGTAGTATTACTATTACATGTACATACCTAGCTTAGTTTAATTCAAAATAAGTCTAGCAACGATTAGACAATTTGTTAAAACCTCTCCAACCATTTTGCATTGTGACTATTGAAAATAGTAGTGTTTATAATGTAAAAATGTAGCAGTTAAGTATGTAAGACAAGGCTTCCATTGTCTGTTAATCTATATGTCTTTTCCATTCACTGTGCATCATGAGACCATCTGTGTCTAATAAGTAACTGTGTCGGCTCTCGCAGTTTAAATGTTTACTTTAAAATAATAGAGAAATCCAAATGAAACTGAGATACATGAGAATATCCATGTCTGGTGGTTTAAGTGGAGTAGGAGTAGATTTCTGCAGTAGATTTGCAAACTATGAACAGATGTGCTTTGATGACCTTCTCTCCTTTATCTGGTCTCCATTTAGAAAACACAAGTTCACAGATTAAGCTTCTCAAGAGGTTTACATGCATCTGTGAGAATCTGTTTGTGTTTCTTTCTGTTGGAGTTGTGAGAAGAAGTCCAAGCAGTTCAATGCCTCCATACTTGGTTTTCAGAAAAATCAGATTTGGCATTGCTAGTAAAATACTTTCGCAGTGACGTTCTTACTGCAACCTGAGAAAGCCACTGCAGGTGGCCAAAGGGAGTTACATGCACCTTGGCAGCTTGAGAGAGGCACTCCTCCAGGTCACCAGTGAGGACAGGAGATGAGTCTCATGGCTAACTCTGCTGTGGTCAGAAAGGGAACTGCAATTTTCAAGACATCCTTGGAGAATTGTCATTCCTGCAATTGCAGTCTGCTTATAACTCTGGAGAAAGGAGAATGGCATGGGTTAGACATGAGACTTGAGATTGTCCACTCATAGACCAGAACCCACACAATTTTAGGTACTATTCTTTAAGGAACATAAATGTGGTTCATCTTGTTTTATATGAGAGAAAGAGAAGGCTAGGTGGCTTCAGCTCTCATATACGGATCCTGAGTATATTAGAACAAGAAAACATAAGGGTCAGTACAACAAATACACCGTACTGTAATATGGGGTGCACAGACTATTTGAAAAGTCATTATGTGATGGTGATAATACACTGCAACTCCTGGGGCTGCTTTCCCCTACACATTTTTTTGTTTGTTTGTTTGTTTTATTTTGGTTTTTGTTTGGGGGTTTTGGTGCTTTTGTTTGCTTGTTTGGGGTGGGTGGGTTATTTGGTTGGTTAGTTTGGGGGTAGTTGGTATTTTTATTGTGAGTCAGGATGAATCTATTTCTTTCATAGTTTGCTTAAGGTAGACCAAGTTCTCTCTTTACCACTGTTTGTTACCTCTTCTTGCTTCTCGCTTGTACAGCATGTGGTCTTTGAAGTTTGATTTGCAGCCTCTTTCCAGACAAGCACTAAGTAAAAAGGCAGCCTTTAGGGTTAGGCAGCATAAGGTAAATTTTCAGCCCTATGAGCAGGAACTCAGTTACATGACTTGCATTACCATTAATGGGGGTCATGCTGGTAAATTCCTGTACACCACATTGCACACTTACTCATGAGTGCAGAACTGGCACAGCTAATGAAATTTGCCTTTCGGGTAGCATGGTGTTTCAGGAGATGAGTCTGACAGGCAGAAAGGACTGCTAAGTACCCAGATGAAAGTCTGGCTTTTAACTCCTTGAACATATTTCCAGAAAACGATAGTGTGAATTAATTCTGGTTAGTTTTAGCTGTTCCTACTGTTAGGGGTTGTTCTTGCTCCAGTAGGATTCCATTGAGGCAAAGATCATGCCTGAAACTTGTGTGCTGTCGTTTTGTGTTGGCAATTCGTTTTCTTGTCTATTGTCCAAGCACTACTTACTGTCATTCATTTTCTTTCAAACATAGGCCAGTCCTTTGGTGACACCAGCTTCTGTAATCACAAACAAATTAAGTTCTTTTTTTATAATTGATCCCTCTTGTGGCTGAGCATCATGGGGTGATTTCCAACCTACATCATTCATGGACCTGTTATACCCGTTTGCTCTTGTACTGTATTCATTGTAGTGATAGCATCTTCTCATTTCCAAAACCCTTTCCCAGACTTTAGTTCACTAGGCTAAACATGCCAGGTCTGTTTTGTCTGTTTGCTAATGTAAACTTTCCATCACCCTGGCTGCCATTCTGGACATCTGCTCTTTCTGAAAGTTATTCTTAATAAATTAAATAGAAATTGCCCACAGCATTTTATCCTGTTCAGTGTCATAAAATTTCCCTCATAACCATTGTCAGAACAACCCACTTTTATATTGCATTTTGTGCCTTTTAATCATGCTGTACTTCATCATTGTTTTGTATTCAATTAATAGGTTTCTTTTTCTGATTGTCATAATTTATAGCAAATGGTCTCTGAGCCTGCAATAGGAATTCTTTCCATTAGATCCCAACTTTCATGTTGTATTACTAATTCTCTCTAGCACTCAGCTATTCAAAGTGATTCTTTTTTTTAATGTGTGGTGGTCTAAATGTTTTTTGCATCAAACAGAAATACTATGTTAATAAAATCAGTTTCATGATTAATTTCTGAATGAATTCCTAACTTAGGCTCCCTCTGTTTCAGTCTTTTGTTTATTTCACATTATTTTAGTTATGAAGTATTCCCTATGCTTGGTGCTGAGAAGATGAAAAGTGTACTTGCCACATATAAGAGGAAAAAGATTTCATGTTGTATGAAATCACTCAGAAAATCTCTTCTCCTTTCCCAGCAACATGTTCTTCCATTTTGGGAAAAGCCTGTTCTGTCAAACAAGCCTTTTAACGTAGTCAGAAAATTGCAATGTATTTGAACCAAATATGGTCTGAAGTAGATCTTTTTTTCATTCAGCAAAATATTTAATTTCTTCTTCATCAGCTTATGGTTCTCTGTGGTTATCAGAGCCAAATTGATGCCAGAGATGCGCTGCCCTGAACAGTCAACATCTGAAGAAAGAGTTTGCAGTTTCTACGTTAAATAAAAGTTGGGGGGAAACATCAATTTGCTACTGCAAGTTGACTGTGAAGGAGCAGCTGCAAACTGTTGAGTCTCATCAGGTTGCAATCTCGATTAACATTGGGCAGATAACCCCTGCTGTGAGATAAATACCCTGCCTTTGTCAAGGCTCCAATGTAAGAAACAATAGGTTATTTCAGTGAAGCAAAAGAACATAAATGTTAATCGAATCATTCCTCCACATGAATAGAAGTAGCACCCAGAATGTAAACATTTTAATTTTGGAAGGGAAGGTCTGCCTATCAGTTGATTAATTTTCTACGTATTTTTTCATTTACTTTGAAAAGCTGCTCGCTAACGTTGCCATCACTGCGTACAATAACATTTTATGCACCGTAAATATGTGTGCTTCCTGTCTTTCCAAGCTGGGCTGTGGCAAAGGCCAGGGGGTATCGGAAAAAATACAGTCTGTCTTAATATCACTCCGGAGAGGTCAAAACTTCATACTGTATAACTGCCAAACTATGTGATCATATTAGCTCTTGGTAGAGGAAATGGAAAATACTTTCCAACTGGAATGGACACCAGGAAACATCTTTTTAGAATGTTTTTTATATGTAGGGATAATTACCCTTAGAAATGAAGCTGTATCTCTTTACAAATTATGAAAATGGCTTTAAGTATTTAACAAATTTATGTATGCATAAGCAAACCAGAAAGATTAGACATTTAATTCTCTGCTGCTTCCTTGTTTGCTGTGCAAATAAGGGTTTGAGTACACAGTTGAGCAATACATATTTTAAAGTGAGCATACAGCAAACTCCCTTGTGAAGCCCAGCCATCTCACGTTTTCATGTGGTTACTATTGTTGATCAACGCATCATAAAAGTACCACTTAGCTTTCAATTGTGCTGCATGTCTAGTCAGATCCCGGTGACTTCTCTCTTGTGGGGTGTCCCTTTATCCATAGAGGAACCACAGCAAAGTCAGGGAGTTCAGCTCATTGCTTCTCTTGTACACATGACACGTGAAGTTCTCAGATATCCTGCATAAGTGGTAGATTAAGACTCTCTAGCTCTCTATGAACACTAAACATGGAAGATGGCTTTCTTACAGGAATCCACACTTGGTTTCTGGTGGCCACAGCAGAATAACCCCATCAGAGCAAATTTGATTTAAACCTTTAGCTTCACTTGTAATACTGCATCATTTTATGATTTTCTGTCTTTGGGCAGAAACAATGTTAAAATTCAAGTTACTTCATTTGCTTGAGGTGGAGAGTTGAAAAATTACCAGAATTTATCAGAGTTTCCTGTGCAGAAGTAAGGCCAAAGTGGTTCAGCAGTGGAAAAAACCAAAGCCCCTTCTGACCATGCTGTTCAACACACTGGGTGTGTATGGACTCCTTTTGAAGTCATCCATTGGGGTTTCTTTTCCTGTCACAGGTCACCTTAACTTCTACTGTTTAGCTTACATATCCTATTTTAGTCCCCTTTGGGAGGTAGGGAGAAGTATGTCGCCGAGCTGGCTGAACCAGCATTTAAATGCCATGTGTATGTAGCAGTGTATGACATGTGCTGTTTATTTCTTGAAGCCTAACATCGGGCGATTAGGAATTCCCCACGGACCTTCTGGAGAGAAGGTGGCTGTGGTGACTGTGGACGACTGTGACACAGCAGTGGCTGTGCGCTTCGGGATCCTCATTGGAAACTACACCTGTGCAGCCCAGGGAACTCAGACGGGCTCAAAGAAGTAAGGATTCCCTACATTTGTCTTTTCCACTCATTTTCTTCTTCCAGGGAAGAATAAACAGTATGTAATCAGCTTCTAAGCAAGTTAGGTTTGAAAAGCAGGTATGACTTAACAAGAAAAAGTAACAAGGTTTAGTTTGGTGGATTGAATTTACCAGGGGCTATGGTGAGTGTCAGTGCTCTAGGTGGAATACAGTTTTGTGTAGGTACAGACACATGCCCAGATTACTTGTAAAATGGGGGAGGGGAAAGAAAAAAGATACCAGCACCAAAAAATCATCTACTCAGTATGAAGTATAGAGAGAAGGGTAAATATAACATTAGATTTATTATTGAAAAGGGTGGCTGAAGAGCTCATTAGTTAGATGATTTAAGTAAAAAGTTTGTCTGAAACAGACATGGAAATGAAAGGGGATACAGAAAAGGCTAACGGGAATCATTAGGTATTAAAAAACCTTTCCTGTAAGGAGGGACCAAAAAAGATTAGTACTTTTGATTTTAAAGAGGAGATGGACAGTAAACAACCAACATAGCAGGGATATAAGGTAATGAGTAATAGCAGAAAGACCATTGATACGCACGTGATATTCAAGGAGATATTCAAGGTCGATCTCAACAAGGCTCTTAGCAACCTGATCTAGTGGAGGATGGCCCTGCTCACTGCAGTGGGGCTGCATTAGATGATCTTTGGAGGTCCCTTACAACCCAAACCATTTTATGATTCTATGGTGTTCTAAAATCCCAAGAGAAGATGCCATAAAAATTAGTGCTAATTCAAACTAACCCAGTGATTTACAGTGTGGAGTCATTCAGTGGAACCTGCATCCACTAAATGTTCCTGATACTTAACATCCTCAGAAGATTTAAAAAGTTGGCACTGTATAATAACTGAGTCTATATCAAAATCAGTAGCTTCTCAACCCTTGTGCTGAGGAGCATAAGCCAGCCCCTGAGTGATCAGAGTCAGAAAGAAGTGTCCTGCAGCTGCACACTTTGCCATTATTTTAATTTTCTCTTTCTTATTGGCCACTGTTAGGGACAGGCCATTGGATTCTGGATGTGTGTGGCAGCTTCTAAGTTAGAAGTTGTGGCGTTTCTGAAAGGTCCTTTGATTATAACTTCTGGAAGTACTGATGTCCCAGAGGGAACTGCACAGCTCATAAACAGTTCATATGTGCTTAGGGAAGGAGTAAGACAAAGAGCAAGCGACACACAAGAGGTGATGAGCATTTCTTTGTTCCTTCAGATCTTTGGACCTAACCGGCCCTCTCCTCCTTGGGGGTGTCCCAAACTTGCCTGAAGATTTCCCAGTGCACAACAGACAGTTTATTGGCTGCATGAGAAACCTCTCCATCGACAGCAAGCCGATCGACATGGCTAGTTTCATCGCCAATAATGGCACTCTGCCAGGTATGAGCAATGGCCACCTCAAAAGTCAAGGTGGGAAAACTCTTTGTTGTAGCCATATGTGTAGCAGAACTTAGGATGTCAAAGGGGCCAGTCCTGGGAGGAACCCTAGGAAGAAGCAGGGGATAGAAGGTTCTGCAACAGCCTTTGCACCTTGCCCTGTTAGCACCAGTGAGGGCAAAGCATTTGCTGCAGGCTGCAGGGCAGGTGCTTGAAGTGCTGCTGGCTGTTGTGTTGCCACCCTGTCACCATCATGGCTGCATCCAGACCTCATTTGTTTGAGCAAGGTGCAGTCAGCACCCATGCCAGGGACATACACAATAGTCCCTGGCACAGTGCACACTTACAGAATTAAGCAGCACACAGAAAAGGAATGAGCTTGTTTGTGCCTTTTGCATTGCTGTGAGTTTCACCCTGGAATTTACTCCTAAATGAACTTTTTCTATTTTTAGAGGTTTTTACTTTCTTTTAAATGTCACTTTGCTCTGAAAGCCAGTGGGATTAGTTTATGAGAATGAATGTTTTTAATGTCCTATTCATAAATAGCGTTTGTTTCATAAATCAAATTCTGCAATCCTCCACTGTGTAGCACTGCACATTGACTTTCCCTGGTTAGGTGACACTAAGTTGTGAACAGTGATACTGAGTCACAGTACCAGTCAATCTCCCTATTTCCAGCAGGGGATGACAGGGGGAGAGTTTTATAAAAACACGACAAGCATGCAGTGATATTTCTCCCAAAATTTTTCTTATTCCCCAGAGATTTACAGTTCAGTGCCTAAGAGCCTTTGATAGATTTTGTCTTCATGAATTTGACATTTGTTCACATCACACAGACTCTTGCCATCCACATTTTGCTTCAGTGACTTCAAGGGTATTAAACACCACCACCACCCCAAACCTGTAATTGTCATGTCTTCTTTCTACCTAAAAACTCAGATACAAATATTCAGAGCATTTTTCTTTTTAAAACCATGCAAGGTGACCATTTCCCTAAATTTCAGGCTGTGCAGCACAGAGGAACTACTGTGAAACAAACTGGTGCCAGAACGGAGGCACATGCGTCAACAAGTGGAGCACATACATCTGCGAGTGCCCTGTGCGCTATGGAGGGAAAAACTGTGAGCAAGGTAGGATGCAGAAACCTCCTTGTGCATACCCATGTGTGCACTTTTCATCACCCATCACTTGCATTTAATAGCATGTATGGCAAACTGTGATGCTTAAGGGACAGGTTACACAAGATTGTAATTAAGACTAAAAGTTGCCAATTATCTATTTGAAAAAGTGTTGGGGCTTACTTCTGTAGCAACTGTGACAGCTGACATACTGTCATGGATAGCAGCAGCTTTCATTGATTTACTTAGAGAAGCAAAGTACTTCCACAGAACTTGGCAGGGTTTAGTACTTTGTTTATAGTAAAAATGCCTGATCCTAAGCCCCTTTAAATCAGTGGAGAGCATCCTGCTGACTTTATTGGGCTTTGACTCAAACCAGGGGTGAATGTGCAGTTTTAATCGCCGCTTTCTTGGCAAGAAGGCACTCTCTGCTGAGTACGAGCACTTTCAGTTTCACTGGCTTTTTCTTTGATTGAACACAATGTGCATATATATGTGTAAAAACTCATTAATAAAGGAGGAGGAAGGAACAGCAGGTGTTTTATAGGGTGTGAAGAACTTGCAGTTAGTGTCTTACCAAAGCAGGAAGAACTCATCTCTGTGAGGGGTCCCATGGAGCTGGTGCAGCAGTAAGCTGCCCACTCTAAGGTGGAACCTCCACATCTAGTGGAGGGTTGCTCATTCAGAGGCTTCCTGGAGGTTTTCAGGAAAGAAATCTGCTTAAACTGGGCATGGCTCTCCTAGAAACAGGACAAATTATGGCCCCTGGTTTGGAGGTGGTGGGTCTTTTTTTCCATTATCCCAAATGATGCTTAGCCCTGAATAGTTTGCAGTGTGATTAAAGATTTTGTTCTTCTGATGAGTCTACCTCAAACCAGACATTCTTGATTACTCTCAGCAGGTCAAGGACACTGGAGTGACACATATCCAAGTGGAGGTACACACACCACTGATTTGCAAACCGCTTTAGCACAGTATGCCTCAGCCTAGGCCAGATCTAGGTATTGGCCCTCTCCTTGCCTGAGGGACAGCAGCATTGGAAGAGAAGACACATAGTTAAGTTTCTGGCTTGGAAATAATGGTCTCTAGGGTGAGCAACAGAGGAAAGGAACAATGGAGGCCTCTTTCAATGTTCCACCTCATACAGGGCCCAGAGCTGCTATTACTGCCCCTAGCAAGGTACCTTCTTTCTATAGTAGCTCCTCAAGTATTTTGAACTCCCCAGGTTTGTATGAAAACTTAATTTTCCATGTGCCATATGTCAAGTATCTTTGTCACTGAAGTTCTGGTATTTTCGTTGTGATAGACTGGTTTTTGTGGTGCAAACACATTCTGGTATCTCCTGAGAGAGTGCCAGGGACTAACTCTGGTGTGGAGTAAATGGGGAGTAGGGATACCACATGCAAAGACTATCCTGACCCCTGTCTTTGTCTTGGTTTCTTGGTTTTGAAATACAATTTCAAAATTCAATCAAATGTCACTTTATTCATCATTTTCTTATCTCAAAATCAAGACCATAATATGAAGTATGGGATTTATAAAATCACCTCTGAACTGCCCTGTATCCATAATTAGAAACACACAGTAAGTTCAGGTGACATAGATGACAACAGTCACAGCATCACTGTATCTCCATCCCTAGAGGTCTCCTCTGCCTCCAGTGCTCTGGACTCCTCCATGTCCCTTTGCCAATCAGTAACTGTGAGTTCTTGCTGATGCCTACATTTGTGGAGCTTTTTTTATAATTAGAAAGCATCTTCCTTCTTTGAGGATATTTATTGAGCAGTGTGTCCCTAAGGAAAAATACAAGCCAAGAAAGAAATTATGTTTTCTGAAATGTGACCAAAAATTTCAAGAGCCTGAAGTCAGGAGGAATAACTATTGTACAATACTCCTGGCTTTCAGCTTGCTCATTCGAGTGCTCAGATATGATCCTAACAGCATTAGCTTTTCTTAGGCAGCCATTAAAAAAAAAATCTCAGCTGGAATATTTGCATTCATGTGTAGGGTTGATTGGCTGATACATTTCTTCAGTCCCTTTGATAGTGCTAGATCTGCTTTTGATTGCTTACTCTTCAGAAACTTGGAGATCTGATCTGCACTGTGGATTGGATGTGAGGATTGGATGTTTTACTTTCACCACCCTCCTAGGACCTGCTAACTCACTTGGCAGCTCTCATCTCCCTCTGGTAACATATACAACAGAGATAAAATTAAAGGAAAAATGAGTTTAACCTTTGTTGTAGAGATACTGCAGTGCTCCGTGGAAGGTCTATCAGCTGTGCCCAGCTCTCTGTCAAATGGCTAATGATACCTGTGCTAGCCTCAAGCTGAACACCACAGCTTTGCACCAAAACATGAACTGTCACATGTCCTACAATCAAACTGCAGATGATATCCTGATGTTGACTGTGTTTTGCCAGGCCCTCTGTCTCCACAGCGTAATAGCCCTCACATGCTTCTGATGGCTTTTTAAATGTAGGAGTCTCTTAAAAATCTATGTCAATACACAAGCAGCACTTCAAAGTGATGAACCCTGAGAAAACCATTAGTTTACATCACTGTGTTGCTAGTAGCAGGGAGATGGTGTGCTCGCAAGCTTGTGCACTCACCTCAGGAGTGGTACATTGGTTGTGCCCACCATCCCCTCTATGGAGACCCCTGGACACAGATACCAGGATGGGCTGTTGGTGGGAGTGAGGTCACAGGGTACCCATGGATGGGGATTTCTGTTTTACTAGTAGGGAGAGGTGCACCCATGCCCTAGGGAAGGGAGGGGAGTTGGGAGGAGGTGTGGGAAGGGAAAGGTATTTGCAAACATGAAAAGTCACCACCAGTGAGAAAAGGAAGAAGGTAGCTAATTGCCATGCCAGTCCAGTTTTCCCAGGAGCCAAGCTGAAACACTGCAAAAAGCGTTCCCAGCCTCCAGCAGGTGGGAAGCCCACAAGGTTTGCATCCTGGCTCTGCTTTCTAGAGGCAAGTAGACTTAATCTCAGCAATGGTCTAGAAAACCAGTGGCAAAGAGGTTGAAAATTTAGGACATTGTGAAGGTTAGCATTGTAGAAGGAGGAAGGGACTGAGTTTTGCATGTGTGGAGAGGAGGAAATAATCCTGCTAAGCACTGATGTCCTGGTTACTTTTATATTGATGTGGTGCAACTTACGCTGATGAGTTGTACCCTGGCCCAGACAACCAGAGCTCAAGCACTAGATTCAAGTTTTACACCAGCTGGGGACATCTATGTTTGATGGCAAACCATTTTGAATTACTTTCTGTGTTTCAAGAACGGGCTAAGCTTCAGTTGTTCTACCATATGCTCCCACTAATATTTGTGAAGGACTGAGTATGACTGCAAAGGGCAGATCACAGCCTGCAGCAGGGAGAAGGAGGGTTGCCCTTTTGTCTGCAGTTACTCTGGGTTGGGGTGATTGTATGACTACACCTAAGAGAAGGGCAAGTTAAGTTACACCTCTGACTTGGCTTGTGGTTATCCACTAGTCTCCGAGATCTTGTTTCTCGCAAATATGGAGCTGAAGGCTGGTACTTATCTCCAACTCCTGCATTTCCCTGTGTATCAGCCTTCCCCTTTATAGAGACCAGCAAGGCAGACATATCAGAACTTGGGGGTTGGGCTTTTTCTTCCAAAAAATGCAATGTCCTGTCAGACTCACTCCATTCTCTGCTATGATGTCATCTCCACCTTTTCCAAGGGCTTGCCATTTTATAGTAACACACAGTTGTATGTACCTGACTTGTCCTACTACAAGAAAATCCAGAAGAGTCAGCAGATATGGTAGTGTGGAGCAGAAGGGTAAGGAGGCGGTTAAGATCTATCATCTCAGTGACCACCCACATGGGCTCACCACCTAAGAAGATACTGGCTGAGTGCTAATCTCTGGTGGTTGCAGCCTGCTTTCATTTGCAAAATGCTGCCATGAATTTACCAGCATGCTCATAACTGAGAACATCAGGCAGGAGCTGTCTGCAAGTTCCACTAGAAGATGCTGCATGTGGTGGAGGGGCCATATTAGGTGCCACAAATAGCACATAGTTCCCACGGTTTAATTTGTGCATCTGATCAGCGGAATGAACTAATCCATGGTACTGTAGCTCCTGTTACCTGAGGTAACAGGACTTCAAAAGTCCAAAGGGCAGGGGTTCCCCTGTTTTCCATTAGCAAAGTGTTTTCTGTTGAAGGTTGTCATCTGTGCCTCCATGCAGGAGCTATATTCATGTCAGGTTAGAGAGGAAGGCAACTCTTCAGCTGTCATTTCAGATATATAAGGCAGATAATTTAGACTATTCCACACAAGCTTTCTCCCTGTGAAAAGGCTGTGTAGCTGAGACAGCTGAATAATCTGGCCCTGGAGTATTTATAGTTAATTAATACTTTGCATTGCCTCCCAGCCTTGTCCTGTGTTTAATCTGTTAATTAGAAGCAAGGAATCAAGGGTGTGTTAAAAACATCTGCAGCAACTGTTGCCCTCATATTTCCTGCTCTGTCCACCCACTCATCAGCCGAACTGTATCAGCAGAGATCCTGAGCTTACCTTTCTAGGAACATCTCTCACCTGCATAACACCATAGCAGTGTGAAGGTGTGCTGCCTTTCAGTGCAGGCACCGAGACAAAGTGCTTACCCAAAAATAAGGGTAGGTTGTGGATCTTCACTGTTATCAGCTCTTTCATAGTAACTCTTCTACAGTAAGTCTACTCCATAATAGATTAAAAACAGCTCAGTGGAAAAGGGACTAGTCACTTTACACCATCACCAAAACACAAGGTCATTTCTCCTCTTAACCTTTGTCCTGAAGGGTATCAGCTGTTTCTCTCCTGTCTTTTGATTTACAGCAATGCCTTCTCCTCAGCGTTTCAGTGGTGAAAGCATCATCATTTGGAGTGACCTTGATATTACCATCTCTGTACCGTGGTACATCGGGCTGATGTTCAGAACCCGGAAAGTCAACGGCATGTTAATGCAAGCCAATGCTGGGGCGGCATCCAAGATCAACATTCAGGTGAAAATGTGGCTGCCTATGGTTAGAATAGAATTAAGAAATTCTTCCCCATCAGTAGATACAGCCGTATGAATGAACCCAGATAAATGCACACCGATAATTACAGTGATCAAAATATCATTGCAAAATACCAATTCATTGATTTAAGATTTTTTGCAGACAGAGGTAGTAGTGTGCATTACTGTAGATGTGAAATATGTGTCTCTTGATTGTTTGGGGGTTTTTTGTCGGTAGGGCTAGTTAGAGTCTGAACATTCAAAGTTATGTGAGGAGTTATTCCAAGTGTTCCCTTCTTTGCTGTTTGGGCTTTTTTGCCTTGGATTGTCTTAGGAAACACTATTATCTTGCCCTCTGCCCACTTCTGCATCAAATACAAACAGTAGCACAAAAAAAAACAGATAAATTTTTTTTCAACAGATACTAAACAGCTACGTGCAGTTTGAAGTGTACAGTGGCCTGAGCCAGGTTGCTAGTTTGAAGATGAGACAGTTGCGAGTCAGTGATGGGGAATGGCATCATTTATTAATAGAGCTGAAGAGTGCTAAAGATGGTAAAGACATCAAGTACCTTGCTGTCATGTCCTTGGATTATGGGATGTACCAGGTAAGGCAGCATCATAATGTTACCTCTGAGCACTACAGAATTGTTTCTAGGAGAAAGTAAGATAAGGGATTGTGGAAAAATAATTGTGCTGTGAGCCATGTTCTGCAATAATTTGTATCTAATGAACTTATATTAATTTATTAAGCCTGATAATAAGGTATCTTATAAATAAGACTGTAAAAGGTCACATTCAGATGTCTAGCTTCTCACTGCTTTGGTATTTTTCTTTAATCTACTGTCAGCTACTGCTTGACTCTATCAGTATGGAAAGTAGATTGTCTGTGTCCCAGAGGGTGATGGTGCTTCTCACCAACTTTCCTTTTCCTCAACAGAGCACTGTGCAGATTGGAAATCAACTACCTGGACTGAAAATGAAAAGCATCATTGTGGGAGGTGTCTCAGGAGACCAAGTGTCTGTTCAGCAGGGTTTTTCTGGCTGTATGCAGGTATGAAATCAGAAGTGTAGCAACAAAGTTTGAGCATTTAAGAAAAATACTCCTGTGAAAATGTGGAGTTTTCTTTTTCATCCATCCTCAAATATTTCTGTGTCCTTCATCAAACTATCTACAGATCAAAATAGCAAAGTCCACCCACTTTCCCAGGTACAAATCCAGTCTCGGAGGGGAACAGCATTTGAGAAAACTGAGTTTGGCTCATCAGATGATATTTCTGTAAAGTGTGGCCTTTTGGATCAACGGAAGTAGTGAAGCACATAGTACTCTGTTCAAAATTAACTCTAATTTTAAAATTATTGTCTTTTCCATTAATCCAAATCCATCAATTCAATGACAAGTAACGAAACACGTAGTATTCTCCTCTAAACAAACGCTAAAATAATTGTCTTTTGTCTTCAGGGAGTAAGAATGGGAGAGACATCTACAAATACAGCTACACTCAACATGAAGCAAGCTATTAAGATCAATGTGAAGGAGGGCTGTGAAGTGGATAATCCCTGTGATTCCAACCCATGTCCACAGCACAGCTACTGCAGTGATGACTGGGACAGCTACTCCTGCATCTGTGACCCAGGTAACCATCCCATGCGGTCATCCAGGTGCTCGGTCGCATCTTCATGCACTTACTTGAGGATTAGCAGCAGCAACAGTATGCTTGCAAATTGCTCTTCTGATTCTTCCTCTTCCAGTCATTATTACCTTTCTCCATCTTACTGTAGCACCCCTGAAACTGCAGTCATGGACTAAAAGTAATTTTTCCTACTCAGCATGTCAGCCAAACAGAGAGACTCTCTCTGAACCAAAGGGCACAGAAAACAGTGTACCTCCCTACTTCTTTAGTCTGTTTTTTTTTTAATTTTCCATTCCCAGTCTTTTCTGCTGTTGAACTTCAGTCTCACAGTCTGCATTTTAATTGAGATACTTCAAATGTTTTCTCTGGTTTTGGTGCATGTATCCAGCATCCAGCACAGTCACCTCCCATACACACAGAGAATACAAACTGTAACACATGCCCTGAATGTAAAACTGGCAACCAAAGGCAAAAGGATGCCTCAAGCATATTAACAAATTGTCAAAAAACCTAGTCCACTATCTTTGCTTTACTGAGAGAGAAAAAAAAGAACCTTTCTTCTGACAGTATCTCAAGGGAGATGAAGACATGTTATTAGTGTATAAGCAAAATAGATGGTCTTTTGGAGACATGCAAATCATAAATTACAATGGTTGCTGTAATTTTATGGCCTTATCTCCCCAGGGTACTTTGGAAGAGACTGTGTTGATGTATGTAACTTGAACCCATGTGAGCATGTCTCCACATGTGTGCACAAACCTAGCTCATCCCATGGCTACACCTGTGAATGTGGACAGAGCTACTATGGGCAGTACTGCGAGAGCAAGTAAGAGAATTACATTGTTCTTGGTTTCTTGATCCTTCTAGGTAGCTCTTCTCCAAAGGTAGCAGTCCTCCTGCTTCCATTTCCGCTCCATTTAGCTTTCCTGTTGCAATTTGAGTGGTCATAGTGGGTGGTATTTACAGGCTCCCTGCCCTTTGGCACTCCTGAGCTCTCTTCCCAGAGATCACGCAAATCTCTATATGCTCAGGGGATACTTTTTTCAGCTGCAGATCAGATTCTCAACAAAGTGTGCGGTGTTACACAGCATTGCATCTGACCTGTATCTCATCAGTGGGCTTGTCTTGAGTTTGCTCTGTGTCTTTCCTTCAGCTCCCCTAGCACACACCAGCTCCCCCAGCACACATACAGTACTGTGCACCCATGGCCAGATAGAACAGTTTTGTAGATTGGGTCCAGTCCCTGCACTGGAAAAAGCCATATTGTCTGGACAGTCTGAGAAGCCTGGGTCCTGTTGCCATGTGGGAGAAACGTGCCGATTCCCCTGTCACCAGGTTTCTGGTCTCAGATAAGCGTTCAGCAGCCAGCCTTCTCCCAGACACAGCGCTTTGATTTACTGTAATATGGGCCATTCATGATGTGCAAATGAAGTGCATTTGTCTGCTCATTTAGGAACAGCTCATGTGATGCTTCCTTCCCTTTGAAAGCCACAAGATTGTTTCCTCTGCCTTTTGTTGTGTGGGCTTGCAAATGTTGCCCGTGTTGTTGCCAGATTCATCTTTCATTCCTCTGTATTAACAACACAGAATTGTCCCTTGTCATTATCTGCTGGCATCTTGTCAAGTGCAACCTTGTGTTTTGTCATGTTATAAAGCACAGAAGTGCAAACCTGATAACTACCGTGAACAAAATTCAGCATGGTCTTTGAAACAGACAGCAAACAGCTTTTTTTTTCCCTGAAATGAGCAGCAGGAAGGGGATTCCTTGTGCATTATGCTGATCACAGACTTGCCAGTGTTGTGCTTTAGGCTATTGCGTGATGAAGAGTTCCAGCTAGCAGAGACCCTGGTCACTGCAGCGATCCCTTCCCAGAGCTCTCCTTGCACTGACTGGTGTTGGGACATATCTACTGAGAAGCTCAATCAGAAGAAAAAGAACCAGCAAAAATTAGTATCCTTCAGCAAGGGTATCTTTTCAGTTGTTGCAGAGCCTCCAATGAGTTGTGATGCTTCACTCATAGTGAGTCATAATTTGGATTCATAGCCTGGATCAAAGCTGCCACCCTTCCTTATTCCACGTCCTCAGTTGTACGTGTTCTCTTCTTCCCCCATGGCAGACCAGGGCTTTTCAGACCCTTTGGTGAGGTGGCTGAGAAAGCCAGGTTGTCTGAAAGTAGTGACTTTTCTTTATAGGGTGTGCATGCATCCAGTTTTACTCCTGAGCTAGTGTTCCCACAGGTTGGACGAGCACTTCTGCCTACAGCAGGGCTCAGACAGGAGCTCATGAGGGCAGGGAGTGGGATAGAAAATGTTAGGGAGCTGTACTCTGAGGCTGTTTGTGGCAGCAGGTAAACCACCTGAAGTTGCCTCAGCTGTTTAAAAAAGTGCTAGCACAGCCTGACACTGGCTGTCCAGCCTGCCCCAGACAGTGCTTTCTCCAGCAGGGGACTGAGGCTGGCTGGTGAGACTAAGACCACTTCACTGGGCAGTGTGAGCCCCATTGCCCTCTCTCACGGAAAAGAGCACTTTGTTTGCTTGCACATCTCTATACTACTTATAAAGAGGAGCTGGTTTGGAAAATAGAGAACCATTCCTTCTAGGGTTTTCTAGCACTGGTACTCTATTTCTTACAGTGTATGTATATTTATATATGTATTGATTGTTGGCTGCTACAGTCAGATAAAGTGTACTCATTAAGCTGATAGACTTAAATGCAGATTTTGCTCAAAGCAAATTTTCCCCCGCTTTTCAAGAGGAAGCTTAAAAGAACTTTCAATTTGATTTTCTTTTGTAGGATTGATCTGCCATGTCCCAGAGGCTGGTGGGGAAATCCCATCTGTGGCCCATGTAATTGTGAAACTAGTAAAGGGTTTGATTCTGATTGCAATAAGACCAATGGAGAATGCCACTGCAAGGTAAGCAAAAGAAACTAGTTTTAAGTCAAAATTTCTGTAGTTTGAAAAATAACTGTACCACCAAGTGAGTACCTTGAGACAAAGTACACACAGTTGTGCTTTGTATCATATATATATATATATATATATATATATATATATATATATATATATGTACAAAGTGTAGTTAATTTTTACTTAAACATTTTCCTGGCACCACCCTTCACAAAATCACACTGTGCAGCTCTTATCTTGTTTGCATTTGGGAAGCAGGGGTGAAACCCTGGCTCTGATCTCTCTGAAGCACAGCCTGGTTTATCAGGGGAGATCAGGCCTGGGTGCAGAAGAGTGCCGGTGGTGGCTTGTATATCACAAGTGAGTAATAGCTATGAAACAGATCAGGCCAGCTGGGCGAAGCTCTCCCCTGTGCAATGGCCAGCAAAAAGCCTAGCATCTGGAGAGGGGTAAATAATAGGAGAGGCTAAATGCTTTCTTCAGTGCCAGCTCTGTTAAGTTTAAGAGGAATTTGGCATGGATAGGCAGGGACAGAGGGGAAGACATGGGAGGGGAGGCGCTTCCCTTCTGAAAGTTTTACAAAGGACTTCTCACAATAGGTTTTACAATAGGCTTGAATGACATCAGAGGAGCTAGGCATGTGCAGACCAGCAGCAGTGAATCTGGCCCTGTAGCCCTCTTTGAAATGCCAGCAGGACACACAGCAACTGTTGCATTAAATCGAGTCAGTGGGGTGCCCCCACCATGCTCTTGTGTAGTTGTGTAACGCCTCAGATCAAAAGTATTTACAGACGCTATTTGAGTATGTGATCCTTGGTTGCTCTCCACCCTGTACATGAAACACAAGTGGATGGTGCAAGAAGTTTCCTTACTGACTTGTTCATGTCATACAAGAGTGGAATTGCAAAGCAGAGAAAATTGCAGATCCTCCAAGAATACATTTGCTGGGCACTGGTGGCAAGTACATGAGGAATAACGTGGGCCTTCTGCCCTCACTGCCAGCGGTGGTCCAAGCCCTGGGTCTTTGTGTCACAAGGCAGCCCAGCCATCTCCCCAGCACTCAGCTCTGCCTCTTCACATTGCCTGGGCTTACACAGCATGCTTCCATAGTTATTACATTTCCTGTTAATAGTAGTATCATTATTATCCCATACTTTACAAAATTAGTCCTTTTATAATGCACATGCTGCTAGAGCAGGATCTCAGAAACACAAGGAATTTGGAATGTAAGTCAAATAGCTCCTGTCTTTCATTTTGTTTTTTTCTAGCCAAATTACTACAGGCCCCAGAACAGTGACACCTGCTACCCCTGTGACTGCTTCCCATCCGGCTCCCATACACGCACCTGCGACATGGAGACGGGGCAGTGTCCTTGCAAGCCTGGTGTCATAGGGCGGCAGTGCAACCGCTGTGACAACCCATTTGCTGAAGTTACTGTGAAGGGCTGCGAAGGTACTTCCTGTCCAGCAAGTGCTGCTGATCAGCTGGGCTGTAGTTGCAGGATCAGAGCTGCTAGCAGAAGTGCACAGAGGTGGCTGTGCAGCTGCATCCTAGGGTGCATCTGAGCCCCATGAAGTGGCTCCAAGAGGGGCAATGGGAGCTGCAGCAACCTAAATGTTTGCCCTTCCTCATAAGGTTGTGTCAATATGGCTTATGGAAGATGGGGAAAAAGAAAAGAAACTCATATTTCTTTAATTTTCATGAAAGAGAAATAAAGCAATCTTAGAGGGGGGAGAACAAAACACTAATCCAATTCTACTTGAGACCTAAGTTCATCTGCCAGTGCAGCATTGTTTTGGTGTGCTGCAGCTGAAGAAGCAGGCAAGAGCCCTCGCACCTGCTGCCCTCTGCCTTTTTCTCAGTCTTGCCTATCCTGCATTTCCTCCCACCTACCTACCCTCCTCCTGTGATCAGCACAAAGCTGCTGCAGCAGCCATCTCACCACAGTGTGTGGGTGAAATGAAGGAGAAACTTTTTCCCACAATAAAGGAGCAGACAGAGATAGGCAGAGCCAAAATCCAGAGCCTCATAATCATCCTAAGCTCTCCTCTGCCTGTACCTGTTTGTCCACACTGTTGAATAAGAAGCAGTAGATGGGTTGCGTTGCAAAGGACAGGTGTTCTGAAGGAGCTTGTAGATACGAGAAGGCCCTTTAGACAGGTAGAAATATCTCCTTATTGTGATTTTTACCTTGTCAGAAAAATGTTATCATTTCTTTTTCTGCTTTCAGTAATTTATAATGGCTGTCCCAAAGCTTTTGAGGCTGGTATTTGGTGGCCACAAACCAAGTTTGGCCAGCCAGCTGCTGTGCCATGTCCTAAGGGATCAGTGGGTAAGTACCCTGGGTAAAACATTAACTACATTTATCAACATGCCTGTTTGAGGAGGGGGAAAAAAAGAGAGAAAACGTGTGTACATGGGGAATGGCATTGATTCATTGGGTCTGGAGATTACAGCATAGCTCATGCATATCACAAGCAGAAAAATTTAGCTGGCTGAAACTCAAGAACTATTAAAATATATTTGAAATAGTAGCAATAAAAAAAAAAAAAGCAACCAACAAACAAAAAGTACAGCAGATAATTGCATATAAAGAACAGAAATTCCTTACCTGTTTTTATTGTTGTTTGGGGTTTTTTCAAAAAGCATGGTCCAATTTTCTTTTTATCTATCAATCTTAACAGGTGTAACTTAACTTCTAGTGACTTGTACATGTTCTTTAGTGATACAGGGAAAAGATAAAATGAGGAAAATCATTTATGTGATGATTGCTTTACTAGCATCGCAGGATAATAAAGCTAAGAGTTACAACAGAACTCACATATTTCCACTTGACATCTTCTCTCTAACCCATAAGTCACATAGCGGAAAAATGCATTTTATAAAGCACGTGATCTGTGGTGTTTTACACAAGGAAGTGACAACCTGCTTTTTCACACATGTCCCTGGAAAGATTTATCAGATATTTTTTAATGGAGTTCACAGCCTTTTCTTACAACTACCTGAAGGGAGGTTGTAGCCAGGCAGAGGTTGGCCTCTTCTCCCAGGCAGCCAGCACCAGAACAAGAGGACACAGTCTCAGGCTGCGCCAGGGCAGGTTTAGGCTGGATGTTAGGAAGAAGTTCTACGCTGAGAGAGTGATTGCCCATTGGAATCGGCTACCCATGGAGGTGGTGGAGTCACCTTCATTGGAGATGTTCAGGAGAAGACTTGATGGGGTGCTTGGCTGTATGGTCTAGTTGTTGGGTGGGTTGGATTGGCTGATGGGTTGGACGCGATGATCTTGAAGGTCTCTTCCAACCTGGTGTATTGTATTGTATTGTATTGTATTGTATTGTAAGGCCCTTTGGGACGTGAAACCTCTGTCTCATTTATGGCCCTGGTAACTCTCTGCTGCAAGGGCTCCATAGGCTCAGTGACTTATAAATGTTTATATGATTTCCCCAAATATTACTGGGAGGCAGTCACTGCCTGTAGGTGTGCAGATTTGTGGTCAGCCAGGCTTCTTTCTGAGGATTTTAGGAGACAGAATTGATGATTCTTTTTTTTTTTTTTTTTTTTTAAGTAAAGAATATTTACATTATTAAACAGTATAAAGTTGGATTAAAATACGTTTTCTGCACTCTTCATGTGATTGACCCCATGTCTCTTCATAGCAAATAGGCCAGCAGGCAGGGTACTTAAAGGAATTGTGCATTTTAATTTCTGTAGAACATCCAAAAAAACATAATCTGTATAATGAATATTCAGACCCCAATCATGGAAGAGAAATAATACAATTATATATCATTCAGTTGATAATAATTCTTATTTAGAAATCAATAATTAAATGGCTTAGACACATGGCGTATGTTATGTTCAAGATAACTGGCACGATGTAAATGTTGGATTTGATAACTTGCAATTCATTGTGAAGGATCCACAGCCAATAATCACATCTTAAAATTATTTCACAAATAGTATAAATTAATAGGCTATATTACATGGTAAGCTGCTCTCAGACTATTCACAGGTGGCAAAAGACAGTTCGATCTGTTGGCTGAAGTGTTTATCACATGCAGCATGTTACAATACAATACAATACAATACACCAGGTTGGAAGAGACCTTCAAGATCATCGCGTCCAACCCATCAACCAATCCAACCCACCCAACAACTAGACCATACAGCCAAGCACCCCATCAAGTCTTCTCCTGAACACCTCCAGTGAAGGTGACTCCACCACCTCCACGGGTAGCCGATTCCAATGGGCAATCACTCTCTCCGTGTAGAACTTCTTCCTAACATCCAGCCTTGTTCTGATGCAAAGACAGCATTTATCCCAGGAGGCCTTCGCCACAGGCTATTGTACAGAAGTCTGAGCTTGGATATGTTTTCAGAAACACTTAGGAAGTACACAGTTTTTCTCATATTTGGTATAAATAAATTGCTGAATTAATTTGAAAATATTAATGCAGCAAGTCTGAGAGTAGTTCAGCAGATCATGAACCTTGCCTAACTTGTCTCTAAAGGCTGAGGAAAACAATTCGTGAACAATAGTAGTATTTCACTTTTCTCAGACAGGAATCCGAGTTTGGAAAGTGAAATACATACATAGCTCTAAAAACTTGAAAATGTTGGAAGTCTGAAAGCCCAGTATATTTGACATCTATGAAGATCTATTGAGCACAGTTCAGAAGGTTATGTACCCTTAACGCTTTGTTTCCTTCAGGAAACGCGGTTCGCCATTGTAACATCGAAAAGGGCTGGCTGCCTCCCGAGCTTTTCAACTGCACCACCAACACTTTTGTCGATCTAAAAATCATGGTAGGCTTTCTCATTTTTGCTATTATTTTGTAAATCAGATGTCAGTTTAACATTTCTGCACTCATCTCTTGACTGAGTCCTTGAACTTCTCCTCAGGGGCCTTGTGCTTTTCTGGCCCTCAGTTAAATTTTCCATGGAGCTGTCCTGTCAACCCTTTTTGAAGACACAATTCTGATCAAACAATTCCTTTGTGCCAGAAGTCCCTAAATGATGGTTGTCTTTGTAACTCGGATGAAAAAAAATTAATTAAATGCTGCCTCATTAGTTTTTTTTTCTTTATTGTCTCTGATTCAGAATGAGAAGTTGCACCACAATGAGACCAAGCTGGATGGAGACAAAACCATACGGATCATGAGAGTGCTGCAGAATGCCACCAGATACACACACAGCTTGTATGGCAACGATGTGAGGACGGCTTACCAGATGATGATCCGGGTCCTTCAATATGAGAGCCAGCAGCAAGGATTTGACTTGGCAGCCACAAGGGATGTGGAGTTCAACGAAGTAAGAGAGATACTGTATGCTGTACTGTGCTTTTACAGTTCCCCTTAAAAGCTGTATGGCAATAGAAAATTAATTAGTCTTTGACCAAGGTGGAGTGAATATCATGTAATTGCTTCATCAATTTCATAAATGAGTCTGTGTTCTCTGGTAAGTTGATAGCACATGTGTATGCACAGACATGTAAAATACAAATACTGTAATAACTGTTGTTACAATAAATACCATTGTAGTAACAACCAAAAGCAAAATTCTCCAAATGAAAAAATTTTTTTGTAATTTAGCCTGGAAACACTTGAGTCATGTTTGTTGGAGAATTGGTACATTGAAAAATACTCCATGCTGTATTGATAAGCGATGCAGGCACACAAAAAATGCCTGCCACGGGGCTTCTGCTAGTCAGAGCAATCACGAATGACACAGTTATTACAAAAAACCTGATGGCATCTAAAGAACAAGGTCTAGCATCCTCACTGTCTGGGGGAAACACACGGTTCTGGTAGAAAAATGTGAGATGTGGAGGGAGTTGGGAGATTTTTGTGATTTGAAAACATGAAGATAGGATAACCCCTGCCAGGCTTGTAGAGCTTTCCTCATTGGCATGTGTGCTGCTGTCCGTGCTTGCTAATACTATTTCCAAGATCCTAACCATGGCACAGCACAGAGTCCAAGATAAAGCATCCTGCTGGACCTGTGCTTAGCAGAGCCCAGGAGCTCAGGCACCAGCATAGGGATGCTGGACCAACTCTCCATGAGCCAAGACTGGCTTCTACACTGGCCAGAGGTAACCTGGCTCCCTCAGTATCTTGAGCTGTACATTCTACAGAGAGTGAAGAACTTCTGAAACATTTGACGTTTTAGATGCACCAGATGTTAAAAGATTTATTTTTCCTTTCCTAAATGACACTGTGGTGACAAACAGGTACCTGCAGGCTGTGGAGTAAATGAATTCCCCTGTTCAGATCTTGAGAAGGAGCTTCATATTTAGCATGTTTTGTTAAGTAAAAATAAGAGCAATAAGGGAAAAAAGTGTTGGAAACCTCCTTTTTAATTTATTATTCTCTGTGCTTGGCACTGAAACTCATATAGATGATGCTTCAAGAACTCCCTGGGTTGTTTTGGAATAGGTGAGGAATTTGAAAACTAATCAGTAAAGCTCATGAGAAAAAGGAGGTAACATCCTAGGCTGAGCAGCACAAGGGAGGAGGATTGTTGGGTTTTTTTAATAGGTTCAAATAGAAGCTTGAAAAATAGATGATAAAAAACCATAAATTACACTTACAAACACCAAGGAGGCATGGTACCAAGTACAGCAAGTGTCTACGTTCCTAGGGAGCCATGTAGTTCTTCTGGACTTAGATTAAGGTATTCGTACTGACAGCCGCCTTTATCTCAGAACAAGCTTGCAACCTCAGACAATACTTCAAAAATGTAGCATCTTCCCTGCCTGTTTCTAAATGATGCCAAAATATTTGCCTCATCTGTGTAATTTTACCCTAGCTAGGAATTAGGCTTTGATACAACAATGTAGTTCATAGGTACACCAAGATTAAAAACTTCTCAGCACCTTTCCCATTTAAGCCAATTACAAGAATATGTCTGCATGGAAGAAAATACTAAAAGTAAGAAAGGGCAGAAGGGGCAGGTCCTCAGCTAGAAATTCTTTTGAACACCATTTGTGAGCAATATAAAAATGGGCAGAGAGCAACATGATTCAAGTCTTCTCAAGTTCATGTATGCAAGTTAATATTTGCTCTTGTCATTCTTCACCATGTAACTTGACCTAGTTGTCCAGGAATCAATGCGGGGGGGGGGGGGGGGGAGGGGGGCAGTGGTATAAATAAATAAGAAGCAGAAAACAATATCACTATCTATGACTTTCTTTTGATTTTTAACACAGCATGTTAATTTTATTTCTCTGGGACATTCTTCAGAGTACATACAAAGCGCTCCGCTTTTTTATCTTTCATCTCCCTGATACATAGAAAACATGGTTAGGTTTTGCTTCTGCATTTTCCTGCTAGATTTCCCGTTGTAAAAGGGAAAGAAAGTAGGCAGTTCTCTTGCAGCCTCCAATTTTGACTTACTTTACTCATTAAAAGTATGGAGGGATTTCCTTTATGTAGCAAGAAAACCTCAGGGTGAGTAACTGGTGTGTATATTTTCGTGTGTCTGCACTAGAACATGCCTGAATTAAAATATTTCACCTGAGGCAGTAATTACAATCATTTTCAATGCTCCTCACTTGAAACTCAGTGCTTTGTTGGTTTGTGCTTTCTTTCTCAGAATATTATCAAAGTGGGTAGTGCTCTACTGGACCCTAGAAATAAGGAGCATTGGGAGCAAATTCAGCGAGTGGAGGGCGGCACTGCTCACCTGCTCAGGCACTATGAGGAATATTTCAACAACGTGGCCCAGAACATGAAGAAAACCTACATGAGGCCTTTTGTCATTGTTGCCACTAACATGAGTGAGTATCTATTTTGAAAGCTGCCATTTTGTGACAGAGCTTTAAGAATGTTCTGGATAGAGGAGCTAGCTATTTGTTTTAGTAGTACCTACTGAGAAACAACTCACATGGATTTTTCTAATCCGAATAGTGCATTCATTTCAAGTCAATTGAGCCTTGATCCTATATCCATATCCCAGGGCCTCCTGGGAGATGTCTGATCCTTTTTTTTTGTTCTGCCGCTGCTCTCAGTGGTATTTTGTTGTAGCCATAGTAGTGTAGAAATGATAAGAAGGACAAAATCTGTAAGTAAAGGTAATGACTTTTTAGACCACCTAATATAGGGGTCATTTCCTTTGGTTCTGCCGCTTGTTAATTGGGTGAAGAAACCAACACCCAATTCACTGCAGTCTCCTTTCAGGTAGTTATGGAGAGTAATAAGGTCTGTCCTTAGACTCCTTTTCTCCAGGCTAAACAACCCAATTCCATCAGTCACTTCTCTGTGAAGAAGAGGAGTGGACTTCTCTGGACTCTTCAGCAGCTGTCACATTCCAGCACCTCAAAGTCTTTTTGTCACGATGGACACAGTATTCAAGATGTGGCCTCACCAGCCCTGCTGGACACACTATTTCTGATGCTATTTGCTTTCTCATCCGTTTTAGCACACTGCTGGCTTCTCTTCAACTGGCTATTGACCCCCAGGTCCTCTTCTACTGGGCAACTTTTCAGCCATTCTTCCCAAGCCTGCAATGTTGCGTGGGGTTGTTGCAACCCAAGTGCAGGGCCTGACACTTGGCCTGTTGAACTTCATACAACTGACATCAGCCCATTGGTCTAGCCTGTCCAGATCCCTCTGCAATGCCTTCCTACCTTTGAGCATGTCAGCATATCAACATTCCCACCCAGCTTGGTGTCATCTGCAAACTTTAAAGGGTGCATCCAATCCCCTTGTCCAAATCATTGATAAAGATATTAAACAGAACTGGGCCAAATACTGAGCCATGGGGAACACCACTTGTGACTAGTTGTGGATCTAAACTGAGAAGGAAGCATCAGACATATGAAGACACCTTCCCCACCTGTCATAGTAAATGCCTTCCCTGACAAGCAAATAGCAGCTCCTGCACTCTCAGGACTGTGATGCACTTCACAGGTGTTCCGGTGCACGTTCAAATGGAGCATACCAACCACAGTCCAATTGACCTCCCTCTCTATTGCTTCCCCTGCTCTCTCCATTTCTTCCCAGTTACCAAATGTTGAGTTGATCAGGTGTTGGTGAGAGTCTTGCTCTGGGTGGGAGGTGAGAATGCATCAGATGACCTTCAGAGAGCCCTCCCAAGACACATTGCTATCTGTTTTTTCTTCCAGGGGTGGTCCAAATTGTTATCAGCCTGAACTTGTATTTAGCTTTTCAAGCTGTTGCCTTTATTTCAGACCTGAAGAAGGACTCATGTGCTTTAAGACAGGTCTTATTTTCCCAACTACACCCATTGCTCTGCGAGCCTTCCTTTGCCTACAAACCTTGTCCTAAGAGTGCTTCATGTCCACAGTCACAGGGGCATAAAAAGCAAAAGCATTAGTCAATCAAGCTACTAAGTTATTAAGTCCTGCTGCAACTCTAGGGGTGAAGGATTATTGTTGAACTAAACCTGAAATACTTCGATTTCTGTCTTTTCAGGGCTGTCAGAATTAAAAAAAAAAAAAAAAATCTTCCCACTCAGAAAAAGGTGTACTCTAGGCAAGCTGAGATGAAAATAAAACCCAGGATTTCTTGCAGATTTTCAATCTGGAGGGGTTTTGAACAGTTCTTCCTGAATAAAAAGACATGAGTTTGGGAAGGATGAGGCAATTCTGGCTTGAAAGGAGTCTGTTTTCTTTTGAACAGTTTTTCCAGGTGAACATGGTGCTAATGAAGTTTCCAAATGGCTCATCTGGGAATTATTTAGAGACTAGGAAAGGAATGAGAATTTGCAGATCTTAACCGGAGTATTTCTTCATATAGAAATTTGCAGTGGATTACAGCTTTCAGTGTAGGGTTTCCCCCAGGTCTTCCAGTTTCTCACTTCTATGAGAACATCTAAATTGGCACTCGGGGACTCTCTCAAACTGGAAAGTTCAAGCCAACTCAGCTGCTTTTAAATACTTGGCAGTTAGGCAAGAGGCAGAGCTGGTGAGGTGAGCCAGAGAGGCACTGCTAGTGTAGAGGAAGAACTCGAGGACTAAAGAGTAATCCCAGATAAGATCCAGGTTACTTTCTTTGTTTGACTGATTTGGCAGTTTAACAGATGCAGACCTGTATTTCTGAAGCAGTGGATGTATCCTTCACTACGAGTAGCAAGTCTGGAATTGGAACATGTCATTTACAGAATACTGGGTTGGAACGGACCTCAAGGATCATCTGGTCCAAACTTCCTTGGCAAAGCATAATCTAGACAAGATGGCCTCACGTTCTTTCCAGATGAATCTGTAAAAGTGTCTAATGCTGGCGACTCCACCACTTTCCTGTGGAGATTTTTTAATTGACTGATTGTTCTCATTGTGAAAAATTTTCCACTTGTGTCCAGTTGTAATCTCCCCAGGAGTAACTTGTACTCATTACTTCCTGTTTTTTCTAGGTGACTTGGTGTAAAAGGGAGTCTCCATCTGCTTTTTTTGGACACCCTTTAAATATTGGAATATGGTGATAAAGTCTCCTCTAAGCCTTCTTTTCTTTTCTTTTTTATGTAACAAGGACCAAAACTGACCACAATATTCCAGGTGTGTCCTGACAAGCACTGACTAGAGTGGGATTATGACTTCTTTATCTCAGCTGGTGGTGCCCTTATTGATGCAACCCAACATCCATTCTTTGACACAGCAGTACATTGTTCACTCATATTGAGCTTGTTGTTAGCCAGGACCCCAAAGTCACTTTCCACAGAGCTACTCTCCAGCCAGATACATCCCAGCCTGTGCTGCATTCCTGGATTATGTTTCCTCAAGTGCAAGTTCTTACACTTCTCCTTGTTCAACTTCATAAAGTTCTTGTTAGCCCACTCTTCCAGCCTATCCAGGCCTTCCTGCAAGGGGTCTCTCCCTTCTTAATTGTCTTTCCCCATTCAGTTGGCATTATTAGCAAACTTCATCAGGGTATGCTTGATCCCCTCATCCAGATCACTTACTAAGATATCAAACAGCATTGCACCTGGTATCAGTCCTTGAGGGACCCCACTTGAGATAGGTTGACAGTTTGAAGAAGAGAATTCTTTGGGTGCAGCCTGCCAGACAGGTCCCCACCCACTGCACAGACCACTTGTCTAGAACATAACACACCAATTTCTCTAGAAAGAGACTGTGGGGAACTGTATCAAAAGCCTTGGAGAAATCTGGGTAGACAATGTCTACTGCTTGCTCCACATCAACCAACCAGGTTACTTTTTTGTACAAGTTTGGCAAGCATGATTTGCCCTTGGTGAGTCTATGCCAGTTTTTCCCAACCATGTGCTTCATATGAGTTGCAATACCCTCCAGGAAGATTTGTTCCACAACTTTCCCAGGGATTGAAATAAGAGTGATGGGCCTGTAATCTCCTGGATCCTCCCTTAAGACCTTCTTGTAGATGGTGACATCCTTAGCCTTCTTCCCATCTTCTAAGATGTCTCCTGACGGCCATGACCTCTCAAAGATCAGCAACCTCACAACAATGTCAGCCAGCTCTCTTAACACCTTTGGGTGGATAATATCAGGGCTCACCCATTTGGGTATTTTCAGTGTTTGCAATAGTATTTTCCTAGTATGAGATACTGTCTTGCAAATTGCTTTCAAAATAAGTTTGTAATGTGATACATGTAACATAGTGCTGCCACATGAGCATTTAGATGTCATTTAAGGTATTAACGGAGAGAAATTAAATTTGACTTTGTATTTTGGAGTTTAATGTTGTGCAGATATTTTAACCTTTCAGTTGTATTTCATTGGTCACAGGATCATATTTGAAAGCATTGAAGTTAATTTTATGGGAAACTTTTGTTCTTCCAGTTATTGCTGTTGACATCTTTGACAAGTCTAATTTCACGGGAGCTCGTATACCACGATTTCATGAGATTAAAGAAGATTATCCAAAAGATCTGGAGTCATCTGTTGTCTTCCCTGATACTTTATTCAGACCTTCAGACAGGAAAGGTAAACCCCTTCTGCTGCTGTTCAGAATGGAATTTTGACTAGCTCCCAAGGAGTGTGATTAATCCTCACAAAGCAGAGTGGTACTGAGGTGAAAGCGCAGGGTGACCATCTACACAAGTGAACATTATTTAGGGGTGGAGCAGCTGTGCATACTTCTGAAGCATTTTGCCTGCCGGCAGCAACAGGATCATGGAGGGGCTGCATAACTGGCTGTACCTGTCTGTCAGGTCTTGCTTGAGGCCCCTCAAACTACCCTGTCAATGAGAGAGAAGGTCTGTGCCTCAGTTCCCACCAGGACAGGGTGGGACGGACACCTGGAGCCTGCAAGCCCCCACAGCCACCTTTCCCTGGTCCCTGCAGAGATGGAGGGAAGGGAGGTGAGAGATGGAGAACGCAAACCTGGGAGCAGAGCTGTGTTACCAGAGCTAGAGAGCATGTGAACAGTTACTGAGCTGTTGAGGGACATTAGTGATGAGGGATAATACTCAGGGAAGTACCTTCTTCCTAGTGTCTCTGAAGTGGGTACCTGAAAACTGCTGAGAGGAATCACAAGTTACCTTGGGCAAGGGAAGAGAGAGAGAGAGAGTAACCTAAAATGGGATAATTATACATGTACCATAGCTGAATATCCTCTGACTGGGGAAACAGTAAGACTTGTGAAAATAACACATAATAATTAATGAACTAATACAACTTTATGACTTCACCCTGTAAGAAAAAGGGGGATGTTAATTTGAAGAGATACTGGCAAAACTGAAAGTTCTTTTTATGACACAATTGGCAGGGAGAAATCCCATGTGACAGATAAGTGTATTCATTACTCTAGCTTGGCCACATATAAAGGTACATGCAATTTAATAGCATGCATATTGCTTTAATGTTCTCTTTTAATTATGCATGGAGCATATAATAACTTATGAATCTTCTGGCTTGGAAATGGCTTATTTTCTAGCTAGACTGAACAGTTACTCGTGGTTCAATGACTATTTGATTATCAGATGTATAACCATGAAATGTACTAAAATATTACTAAAATTATCAAATGTAACATCAGTGTTATATACCTAGCTATAACAACAGTAACATTTCTGTATCTCTGCAAAGCAAAGTCAACAGTTTAAATGATAGCTCCAAAGTTGTGTGGGAAGAATTTAATATTTCTGTTCATTCCATAGCAGTGCCTACAATGAAGCCTTCAAATCAAAAATTATCCTCTAAAGTAAACAGTGATGCACTAAGTCCTGAGAGTGCTTTTGCAAAGAGAAGGAAGCGACACCCTGATGACTCAACACATCATACTGTTGCTATGGTCATTATATACAGATCCCTGGGACACCTCCTGCCTGAAAACTACGATCCTGATCGAAGGAGCTTGAGGTAAACGTCACACCTGTTAGTGAATTTTGCAGAGCCTTCTTCCACTTGCTCTGAGTGTTGGGTAGACAGAGCTGCTTTAATACTAACCAAATGTCTTCTGTGCTGCAGCTGTCACCACAGTACTGTCTCTTGTCCTCCTCTGGCAGACTGTCAGTAGTGCCAGCAGCAATTGGAAACACAGCTGTATGGAAGGCTGACGATGCATCTACTTCGTTTTCTGAATGGAAGCAACTGGAAATCTTTTATCCGCAGAACCTGCCAAATCAGTGCTTTGCATTTTAAGTTTAGATCACTCTTCATTTTTTCTCCTTCTGCAGATTGCCAAATCGCCCTATTATTAACACACCTGTAGTGAGCACAGCCATTCACAGTGACAGGGAGCGTCCTCCCAACCTGGTGGAAAAGCCCATCATAGTGGAGTACACCATGCTGGAAACAGAGGAGAGAACAAAGCCCGTCTGTGTCTTCTGGAATCACTCTATCACGTATGTCTCCTTCTTGCTCTAGGGCTCTGTGTGGCCTCAGTCTTAGCAGAGGAGTTCTGCCCAGGAGGATAGTTCTGGAGAAATGTCCTTTTTGCTCAGTTTATTCAAATGGCAACTGATTTCTGGCAGTCTTTTTTGAACAACCTGGGAAACATGGTAATATTCATCAAACTCTTCATACAAAGGAGTAGCCATTTGGCTTCTGAAAAACGTAGTGCCGTCATGTCTTTCTGCAGTGCTCATTTTCATTCAGCAATAATAAATCTCACAAAAAGCTCATGCTTTTTGCCTACAGATTTATATCTGGACAGGCATAGACTGACTCTAGGCCCTGAATTCATGGGTCCTCTAGGGACCCTAGATCAGGACTTTCATTGCCCTCTTTTTAGGAGGGCATCTGCACAAGAGATGATTAATTTCTTACACGGGTTGAATCTTCTCCTGTTACACTCCAGTGACTGTGGACAAAGTATATGGCAAGGAAGTACCCAACCTTGATGCCTCAGCCTGGCCCAGTGCAAAAAACGAGAAAGTAAGTCTTGATGTCAAGAAGGAGGACTGAGTTTTTGCAGATAACATTATATGAATCAAGATCCTAAGTTTTTGGATCTCAGATTTTGTAATCAAAAGTCAGCCCAAAGAAGCACTGATGAGAAGCAACTATTGTGGAGCTACGTTTTTAGTGAAAAAAATTTGCTTAGTTTAGTGAAAAATAGGAGGGAGAAGAAATAGCTTCTTTGGGACCTTGGACTTCTTCCAGTTATTGGGAAACAGTCATGATATATAAGCAGAACATAAAGAGAGTATTTGACTCACTGGGAAAGAAAAGATGAAATCTTTTGAAAATGACTCATTTAGGTCTTTTGTATTCAGTTGAGTTAAACATACAGACATATTGTACTTGAAAATGTGAAAAATGTTAAGAACTATATATATTTGTGTTTTGTTGGGTTTATGGCAATGTGGAAACAACAGAATCCTGTTAGAGATATTTCAAGAGAATGAATAAAACAAAAGAAAATGCGTTGAGAGGTAACTGCTTGCTCTGCATGTTATAATTTCGCAATATTGTAACTGCTACATATATAATGTAATTTTTGACCATAAAATCAGATATATAATGAGAGGATGATACTGTCTGCCCAGGGCAAGGGAGGTAGATGTTACTTGTTTCATAATAGCCAAAAAACTCTAGTAAACCTATGGAAAACTCCAGGCAAACTAACCAAGGATATGATTACCTACTAGTGAAAAGCTTCAGGACATATTACCATGTGAAAGGATCAATTGTGTTCACAATAATGAACTACTCCATTTACCTGCATGTGAAGTAGTGTATTTGCTTGTGTGTACAGATGATTCTGACAGTTATGAGGGAATGGCAAGCTCCTTTTCATAAATTCTTAAGCATTGTAGGGGCTTGAATAACTCATTAGCTCTAAAGTGATTCATCTATTAGCCATTTGCTGGCATCTTCAATGGCATTGTTGTCTTAGTTACATCTTCCTACAGCTGCAGTTGAAAAGCAGCTCTCAAACTGCATGTAATGAGAGTTTTTAAAAAGCAAGTACATTTCAAGAGAAAGTTATACCAAAACTGCCAAAACTGTTTAACAAATGCTTTATTGCTGAATGAAAAAAGTGTCCTGTCACATCTGGTTAAAAGCTCTCAGTAACTACGAAATTATTTTATTCGTCATTAAGTCCACAACAGAGTTGTGAAGCAAGACCTGCTCTGGAGAGCAATAGCATCAGGAGGCAAGGGGAGGTCAGAGGATGGCTCTCAGGAAAACCTTTTCTTCCCATAGGATTGGTGGGACAGGTGCTTGGTCCTCCAGAGGTTGTGAGCTGTTTTCCAGAAACCGGAGCCACATCGCTTGCCAGTGCAACCATATAACCAGCTTTGCTGTACTGATGGACATTTCAAAACGAGAGGTTAGTGATGTCAGCATCATGATTTTTTGAGGGCTTTAGTTTTCAAGGGCTTTGATTCAGAGCTTGAACTTAAACTTTGAGCAAGGCTCAGAGCATTGTCAGCAGATCTGTCCTATGTTGCAGTGTGTCAGGAGTGCATTGCCCCACACCTGACAGCACTTGCCGCTGGGTGTGCTGAAAGGAGCTTCTTACATTTTTGGTGCACATTCTAGGTGCTGCTTGTACATGTTCACCATCAGAGTGACTTAAAGGTCTTTTCCAACCTAACTGATTCTGTGATTCAAGATCATCGTCCACTCGTGTTGGTCCTAAAGCAAAGTTGACTCAATATTAATGAAAACATGGACATTCCAAGTAGTAGGCTTGATTGCAGAAAAAGGAAGGGAAAACTCAGATGCCAATGTCAATGTGTCTTTCTACAGAATGGGGAGGTGCTTCCTCTGAAGATTGTCACTTACACAACCGTATCCGTCTCGCTGGTGGCTTTGCTGATCACCTTCATACTGCTGGTCCTGATCCGCACACTACGTTCCAACTTGCACAGTATCCACAAAAACCTGGTGGCTGCCCTTTTCTTCTCTGAGCTCGTCTTTCTTATTGGCATCAATCAGACTGAAAATCCGGTAAGAGTTACTCTGCGCTTATTGCTAGAGTTTTGTCAAGCTTTAAGTCAGGGAGTTCCTACTGCAACTTTTACCTGCTCCCATCTATTTCACTTCCTCTTCCTTTTCACTTCTGCTCGGCCCCAATAGTCATTTGCAAAACATTAGACTTTTAATATATTCTTGTGTGTTTTGTGTGATTAATAGTAGTGCCAGGAGATAGGACTATATCTTATTTTCAAAGAATATGTAACAGCAGCCCTATTGACAGCCTATCCCAGGAATGAACCCTGAATACACATTTCTTTCTTCTTTTCCACCAGTATGTTTTTTGTCTTGCTTTGTCTGTTCAGTAGGAGGCTCTCCAGTTTCTTGTGCAGCAGGTACCTCACAAGCCCAAACAGCTCCTGGTGTTGACTGGTAGGTTGTCAACTATGTGTTGCTGTGCAGGTGCTAATATGCATGTTGCACATCCACCGTGGCCACACGGCTATTACGGAGAAGCCACTTGCTGGGCATGGGACAGCTTGCTACATCCAAGAATCAATAGGAAACCTGTTGCTTTGCTTCGTGCCTTTCAGTCGCAGTGGTTGTTAGCTTCAGCCATCTGTTGCCAAAGCTTAGTGCTGGCACCTCTAGCACTGTGCATGTCAAGAAATGCAAGCTGTGAATGGACTGAATATGAGATACATGCCACACATGAAGTGTGTACCCTTCTGTACCTGGGACCTCATTGCTGCTGATTCTTAGTAGCACCCATCTCAAAAGTCATTGTTGTCATACAGACAGGTAGGAGACAAGTGGGCAAGGGTTCCAGCACTGTATGTGTTTCAATCTAAATTTTGAGAGGGAAGTACCACCTGGAGATAAAAATATACTACCCAAAAAACCCCAAACAAACAAACAAAAAAAAAAAAAACCCACCAACCAAATAAAACTGATTTCATGTTGTCCAAGCAGCAGAAATGGGAAAACCTGCCTACATTTAATGAGTATCATCACCATTATTCTAGTGACATCAGTGCCTAACCACACATTCTCACTTGCTGGATAATTTAAATCTGAAGTGTCACCCTGGATTCTAAAATCCATTTGAGCTGTAACATACATTTTAGAATGTATCTGACCTTGACTAATTTTAGCTTCTAGTAATGGAGTGGTGTCAAGACCTTTTCCTAGTGAGAGACCTCTTTTTAAAAATGGTCTTCCTAGGAAACCTCCATTCAATAGTATTTCTTTTGTTAAACTAGATAGAATTAAGCTGCTTGAATTCTTCAGCTTCTGAAATTCAGGTTAATCTGTCATCTTTTGGGGGATCTTTTTTTCTCCACTTTACCTTTTGAAAAATTGTAAAGGCTAAACTGAACAAAGATTTCTAGCTGGTACTGTCACTTCCACTCCCATGTTGCCTGGTCTCATGTTACCAGGGCTTCCAGTCCCTTATCTGCAGCTATGGTGAGAGGGAGAGATCCTCTGCAGTGAACCTGCCTTCACACCATGTTGTCTTTGCTTCACAAGATATATAATTTGTATATTAAAATAACTTTGTTCAAATGAACTCACGTGGCCCACTGATCCACAGTGCTTTGTGTTAACTTGACCTTTCCCATGCTTTCTTGAGCACGCTGCTCATATTTAACTCTATTTCACTAGCAAGAGGTTTATAATCTTTCAGTTCCCTGACATGAATATTGAGGTGCAGAAGGCCAAGCCTACTTCTCTGCAGAATCTTACCAAAAGTTATGCAATAAATGATGGCTTCTTGTTTCCAGATTCCTTTCATAATATCATGAAGCATTAAACAGAGGTTTGTAAGAGTAGTAAAACAGTTTGTTACAGCAATACCACAAATACTAATGAGCATATTGGTGAGATTGTTCTCTTTCAGGCCTTGACATTTTCATGCTTTGAGGCACATGGTGTGATCATGTCCTGCACTCTTACCAGGACTCAGTGAAACACTCCAAACCTTTAACTCTTTTACAAAGATCTTTAAGTTACAGAATATAGTTCATACATCAGAAAGCCACTCCTTACAGCCTACACAGTCAATTTGAGAAGTTAGGAGAGCTGTAACCCATGTCTTCTTGAGACAATTATTCATCTGTCTGTATGGAATGAGAGTTGTCCAACAAGTCATGCACTGGTGAACATAAAGAGGTAAAGAATGCTGGAGCACAAATAATGCTTGGCACCCAGCCTGGCTTTTATGGGTTTCTGTAAATTAACAGTCACATTTCTGGGCGAGGTTTTAATCTTTCCCTGGACTATTGATAGAAAGTGATTTATTTTCTTTCTATTTTTTTTCTTACCTGAAAAAGGTAATGTTCAGGGCAGCAGTCTACTCATGTGCATGTGCAAGCAGGAACAAAAGAAAAAAGCCCCTCTTACATAGAGGGAAGAAAGGTCTTTTATTTGGCGAGTTACATTTTCAGTAACACTTGGTGTTATAATAAAGCTGATGCAGTAAGTGAATCCAGAAAGCTGGCGGTCTTTGTATGATTCCTTATTCAGCAAAGTTAAACACGGAAAGTTATGTTTCTGAGCAATATACCATGGGAAAAGAAAAAGAAAAAAACAACTCATGCCAAAATCTGAAAGCATCAGTGCTACACAGGAACAAGAGATTCAGAAACACAGTGTAAAATGTTTTGAAACAAAAATTGAATGGTCACACAAAGTGCTCTTAAAATTCAAACTTATCAACATATCCTTGGCAAAATCTTGTGCTTCTAAAATTAGAAGGTTAATGCTTGTGGTCATTCCTCTTTTCACCCATGAAACTGTGAACTTGGGAGGGAAAGCTGGTTAGCAGATATTACAGTAATGCAAGTCTGTGAAGGTTAAAGGTTTCACGGTGGCCATTTGGTCACAAAGATGACTTCAGATGCCAGTTTGCCCACAGGTTTCAGCAGGTCTTCATGTTTGCTGCTCTCAGCCTGGAAGTGCTGAATGGTCCACTTTGTGCTGCTGGCATGGGATAAAAACCAAGTCCAAACTGGGACTGGAAGCTCCAGATCCCTTTGTTCCTAGCTGAAGACATGAAATTCCCAGCCAGAACTAACTTGCTTTCCCTTTGTCCTCATGAATTCTGTGTCTGACTGCAAGTATCATGGCCCCAAGAGAAGAGTAGAGCTAAGCATTTCTGGATCCAGAATATCCTACAGGCTGCCCATTATGGCAGATTTCTACAGTGTACAGGAAGGGGGTTAATGACCCTGCTTAAGCCAGGGAGACTATAAGCCACTCTCCCACTTTTTAGTAAAATACTCTGATTTTGACCTGTAGAGTAGGTTGTGATCTGCTTGTGGCTGCATCATTTTAGTCCACTGACAACACAATCCTCCTATGACTTGTGGAAGAATAGATGTGCAAGGTCTGCAGGGCAAAGCTACAAGGACAAAAGAGGTGGCCACAGCCTTACCCCATAGATGCATCCATGTTTTTGCTTCACAGTTTTGTTTTTTTTTTTCAAAGAGTTCCCAAAAAGTAACTGAGATGGAATGGACCTTTTCAGACCTATGATACAGACACACAGGCACAAAAAGGTATGCTGATCTTCTGTTAGATCTGAAGATCACATCACATTTTGCCCATTTGTGTGAGACATTTCATGTGACTAGTAAGAAAATTCCTCAAAGACTGGATTTCTTTGTTTAAAGTCTAAAGATCATCACTGTCTTCACTTTTCCTGAACTTAAGCTTCATGGATTTGTTTCCCCATAAATGAAGTTTTCCAAAGCAAGAAGGACTTTCTCAGGGAGTCATCCTAAATGGAAGACCTCAGATCTTCTCACAGCTCCCTTCCACCTCTGCCAACAAGCAATTTCTTTGTACATTTTTTATCTACTAACATCAGGCACAAAACATAGTCTGCTTTAAACTAAAACTGTACCAAAATGGCACACATCCTTTGAGAGCAATCTGTATCTATCTACATATATATATATGGAAAGAATGAAGTAGCAGGAAAACCTATAGGATGGTCCTTAATGTGGACGTGGGAGACATGAAGTTGGTGCAGTGGCCGTTCTCCAGAGCAGTTTGTTACCTTTGCAGTGAGACCAGTTTAGCTGATGCAGTTAAAACATGCTGTGGGTGAATTTAGTGTAGTGGCATTGTGCAGGTAAGACTAATACACGAAGGAGGACAGAGGGTCTGCAGCCTCCACAGGAGCATTCCCACCTCCTCTGCACCAGCAGCTCGGCCAGCCCTGCCCCTCCTGCAAGCAGAACCAATTCCTTCAGAATAGTCAAAATCCTCACTTTTGCAGCAAATATACACAGAGAAATCACCCACAGAATGTGAAGGACATGGGCAGCGACCAAAAGCATGCTGGCTTGATAGGGTAAAGCTGAATTACTCAGAACAGGCCACATAATTTTAAAAGGCAGGGGGAAAGCTTTCACAATATGAATAGCTTTTCTGAAACTCTGAAAAACTTCATTGATCACAGTATGTTTGTTCCACCTAAACCTTTTTATTACTCTTTCCTTTAGCTGCACAGAGGAGCCGGTGACTCACCAGGTTGTGATTCAGAAGAACAACTCTAATTACCTTGCACTTTCCCTTCTGCAGTTTGTGTGTACCGTGATTGCCATCCTTCTACATTATTTCTACATGAGCACTTTTGCATGGATGTTTGTGGAGCAGCTCCACATCTACCGGATGCTAACTGAAGTGAGGAACATCAACTTCGGACACATGCGCTTCTACTATGTCGTTGGCTGGGGCATTCCTGCAATCATAACAGGTACCCTCTATCACCCCAAAAGAGCTTTGTTTCCTTTACTTATCATCTTCGCTGTCCAGGTGCAAGAAAGTTATCCCATCCACGACAGCTATGGGTGCACTCAACTACTGCTGTCACTTCACTGTTTTTATGAATGAGGGCAGCACCAAATCATGTCTATCAGAAGTCAGCTGCAATTTGTTAGGTCTCTGTACCAAATGTCTGTTGCCCCCTTCGAAGTGATACTGACAGTTTTACAACAGCATAAGCACAATTGCACCCAGATTAAAACAGGACTTGAAAATATTGCTTGGGAATAAGAGTATTTTTAACAACTTTGCTAGTAGCATTCAGAAATTTTCCTGTCCTATGGTGGTACCATGGGATATGGACAAATATTCTCTTGAGAAGGTAGTTGCAGTGGCTTTAGAAGCAATGCTGCGCACAGGACATTGCTACCCTTCTCTGGACATTGTGTTGCCTACATTCAACCAGCAGTAAAAGCTCCCTGAAGGGAATTTCAGCAGTTCTATTTTACTTGGTGTAAAAACAAGCTGGGAATATTCAAGCAGCCTTTTACTTCATTTCAGATACAAAGGCAATAACTTTCCAGTTGAAGAAAAGTAACGAGAAGCCAGAGGCAGTAATCTTTTAAACTGTTCCAGGGTGATTTACAGGAGCACATCGATCTCCACCCTCACCATGCCTATTTTTGCAATCTCATTTCTAGTGCTACCCTAAGCACATGGTGCTGCATTAATTCAGGCAGACAGCTCCTTGGGAAGTGTGTTTCACCAAACAGTTGGAGTGGGGTTTTTTGGTTCATCTACTTCATCATGTATCCGTTGCCATATGGGATATCAGATCCTAGGCAGACAGTTAACTTTTGTCCAGTTACTTTTATTTCTACAGATAACAATATACTGTCAGCAATGGCAGAGGTTTAGCTGTCTCTAAGATGAAACAAAAAAAAAAAAAAACCCAAAACAAAACAAAACCCAAAAAACTATCACTCATACACACTTAGAAAAATATTATGGAGCAAGTGAGACTTGCCCAGAGGGCTCTGCCTCTCTAGATGTGTCCCCGATATTTTAAATAGACATCATTCTTGAACTTCTAAACCATTTCAGACTTGTGTAATTTTTATCAGTACATACAGGACTACTGTAGCATGCTCAGGAATGTTTAAGTGTAATCAGATAATAGGCAGCATCATTTCTGGTAGAAAAGAAGTATTGTCATTAACCAGCAATAAACAATTTGCATTTCAGAACATGTAACTCTTCAGAATATTTTTGTCAGAAATATTTTCTCTTTCATGTTTACTTTCGCTCCTGAATTTCAAATTAATCCAGACCTTCTCAACAGCAGTGGCTTTGCTCTGTTTTGATTTCTGTTTCATTTTGCATGTTCAAACTGACTTTCATTTTAAGGTAGGACGTAGTGGTTCTAATCAGTCTGTGATGGGACAAGGCTACTTGCAGAAGGGAACCTTGAACTCTAGGGGAGGGAAAACTTAGTGTTTACATAGGAAGCACTCCAACAAGAGCAGCCATGTTTAATCACAGAATAAAAAAAGCAAATATCCATGAATAAAAGTAGGATGGAAGTTGGAAGAAGTCGTACAGCCATCAAAGGAGTGTGGATCTGGAATATTCTTCCATGGGGAATGATAGTGGAACATTTTAACTTTACTTTAAGCTTGCTCATTTTAAAATGTAGTTTAATCCGTCTAGGAGAGGTATTTTATGATTTCCTTGCCTCAGGAGTAAAGGGCTGGATTTGGCATCCAGCAAGAACCCTCCAGTTATCTTTGTGGCAACACACCAACTGGTTGGCATATGTGTGCACTATCTGTTTTGCCATGGAAGCTGCAGTGCTCATATTTAAACAGGTTCTTACATAGCCCTAAAACAAATATCCCCCCAGAAATGGCACTTTCTAAATCTGCCGTTTGCTGTGAATCTTAAGTGAGGTGATGAGGCAGGAGAGAGATGACACAGACCCACAGTCACCTGAGTGACATGCTGCCACTGAGCTGGCAGGAGCTCAGAAGGGTGGAAACATGCCTCTCCGGCACCACCTCCCCATGGTGTGCCCTTAGCATGCTCCTGGGATGGATATTGGTCCCCCCAGGACTCTTGGCCCTATGACCAACCCCAATTCCTGCCAACATCAATGAGCTGTAACATAGCTCATGCACTTAGTCTGCTCAGGACAGCCAGGCTGCAGCATTTATCTGATGTGCCAAAGTGATTCTCTATTTTACCTTGCAGTGGCTTAATTCTGCCTTTGGGTGAAGTGTTATTTCACATATTGATGATTGCAGTAAAATGTGAACCACGTACCTGAAGACTGCAATTTGGCCTATTTGTTCAATGGAGAAATTTAGGGTAGGATTTTGAGAGTGAAAAAAATGTTACTGTCTGCCAATTACTCTTACAGCCAGATGTTTTATCAAACTGTAGTTTAAGTCCCTTCAATGCAGAAATCAAGTCCTGAGAAACAGTCTGTGTCTGTAGAATTACATTTGTATAAAATATTTTCTGGTCCCTTAATCATTTATTTATATCATTTGCTGGTGGACGAGAAGCTCAACATGAGCTCTCAATGTGCGCTTGCAGCCCGGAAAGCCAATCAGATCCTGGGCTGCATCAGGAGAAGTGTGACCAGCAGGTCAAGGGAGGTGCTTCTCCCCCTCTACTCAGCTCTGGTGAGACCCCACCTGGAGTACTGCGTCCAGTTCTGGAGCCCATATTACAGGAGAGATGTGGATGTGCTGGAGCGTGTCCAGAGAAGGGCCACGAGGATGATCAGAGGGCTGGAGCACCTCTCCTATGAGGACAGACTGAAGGAGTTGGGGCTGTTCAGTCTGGAGAAGAGAAGGCTCCGAGGTGACCTCATTGTGGCTTTCCAGTATCTGAAGGGGGCCTACAGGAAGGCTGGGGAGGGACTTCTCAGGCTCTCAGGTAGTGATAGGACTAGGGGGAATGGAATGAAGCTGGAAATGGGGAGATTCGGGCTGGATGTGAGGAAGAAGTTCTTTACCATGAGAGTGGTGAAGCCCTGGAATGGGTTGTCCAGGGAGGTGGTTGAGGCCCAGTCCCTGGAGGTGTTTAAGACCAGGCTGGACGAGGCTCTGGCCAGCGTGATCTAGTGTAGGGTGTCCCTGCCCATGGCAGGGGGGTTGGAACTAGATGATCCTTGTGGTCCCTTCCAACCCTGACTGATTCTATGATTCTATGATTCTATGATTTATGTCTAACTTTTTCTCAATGGCAGCTGCTGAAAGGGGTAGTAGAAGGACCAATGGCAGCAGGGAGGGGGAAAAGTCCTATTTCATTCCACATTTCAGAGAAAACAGATCCAATACCTATGGCTTTGCCAAATAGCCAGTTTAATTTTGGTAAACTGTAGGCCTGTACCAGATGTGAATACTGGTTGTGCGCCAGCTTTAAGCAGCAAGAGTGAAGCACAGCTACCTCTCCCATTTTCAGTGTCTTTTCATCGAAGCACATGGGCTTCAGTTCAAAAAAGGCTTTTTTTGATGCATGTGAATTCTTGTGGAGAAGAGCACTGCCATCAACCTTGGCCACCTGCTCGAGTCAAGACATATGCTCAATGCACTAGATGCTCCTGATGCTCAGACAACGTGCTGCAGCCATTCACCATATGTCATTGGCCTCAGGCCTCGTAGGGATCAGTTTCTGTGTCTTGAAGAAACAAGACCTCAGCAGATAGGCTACACCTATATAAAAGGGAAAAGAATCTCTGCACAGGAACTAGCAGAGCTTGTTAAAGGAGCTTTCTACTAGACATGAAGGGAGAAAGGAATAAGACCAGCCTCACTAGAGACAGGCCTGGGGGTGGCACACCAATGTTTGAGTGACTGTGTGCTAGTGCTAGCGAGGCCCTTCTCAGTTGTCGTAGTGGATGGAGAACCATGTGGCAGCAAAGACACAAGGACTGCTGATATACTAGAAACGATGGAATTCCTATAGGAATTAGGGTTTCTCCCCAAAGAAAGATGGCAAGTTCAATAGCCAAACTAAAGTGCTATCTACATCAGTGCACACATCATGGGCAACAAACAGTAGGGGCTGGAAGCCACTGTGCATGAGGAGAACTATGTCATGGTTGCCATCATGGAAATGTGGTGAGATGACTCACACAGCTGGAGTGCTGCAATGGATTGCTATAAAGTCTGAAGAAGCCATAAGTGAGGAGGGAGGGGTGGTGGAGTGGACTTGTGTGATAGGGAGTGTTTTAATTTTCTAGACCTCAATGATGGTGACAATAGGTTTGTGTAAGAATCAGGGGAGTGGCCAACAAGGCAGATATCATGGTGGGAGTCTGTTACAGATCATCCAACCAGGATAAAGAGGCAGATTAAATATTCCATTAAGCTCTGGAAGAACTCTCACAATTGCTAGCTCTTGTTCTTGTGAGGGTCTTCAACCTACCAAATATCTGCTGGAAATAAAATACAGCAGAGAGGAAACAGTCTATGCAGTTCCTGGAGTGTGTGGAAGAGAGCCTCATGACATAACTGGTGAATGAGCCAACCGAAGAAAGCATCCTGCTGGATCGGTTTGTGAACAGAGAAAGATTTGTAAGTGACATGATGGTTGGAGGCCATCTAGCAGGCAGAACTATTGCCTTGGACTTCTGGAGGGCAGACTTGGGCCTGTTTAGGAGACTGATTGACAAAGTCTCTTGAGAGTCAGTACTGATGAGCAAAGAGTCCAGGAAAGCTGGATGTTCTTTAAGATAGAAATGTTAAAGTTGGAGGAGCAGGCTGTCCATGTGTGAGAAAGAAAACTGGTGGGGAAGAAGACTGGCCTGATTGAAATCAACTTTGGCTGCAAATCAGGATTTTAATAAAGAGTTTATGACCTTTGGAAGAAGGGATAGGCAGCTCAAGAGGACTACAAGGATGTCATGAAGTTATGTGAGGAGAAAATTAGAAGGGCAAAAGCCCAACTAGAATTTAATCTGGCTACTGTTGTAAAAGACAATAACATTGTTTCTGTAAATACATTAGCCACAAAAGGAAAGCTGAGGAGAATTTCTATCCTCTTGGATGCCAGGGGGAACATAGTGACAAAGGATAAGGAGAAGACTGAGCTACTTAACACCTTGTTTGTCTCAGTCTTAAATAGTAATACCAGTTGCTCACTGGATACCCAGCCCCTTCAGCTGCAAGACAATGAAGGGGAGCAGAACAAAGCTCCCATAATCCAAGGGGAAATTATTAGAAACCTGCTGCACCACTTCAGACACACACAAGGTCTATGGGGCTGGATAGGATGCATAAGGGGTACTGAAGGAACTGTTGGAAATGCTCACCAAGCCACTTTCCATCATTTACCAGCAATCCTGGCTAACTGGTTTCTCACTCAGAAGAGTATTTGAGCCAGTTCTCTTTAATATCTTTAGCAATGATGTAGATGAGTGGATTGAGGGCACCCTCAGTAAGTTTGTGGACAGCACAAGGTTGGACAGGAGTGTTGATTTGTTTGAGGATAGGAAGGCTCTACAGAGAGATCTGAATGGGTCGCGTCCATGGTCTGTGGTCAGTTGTATGAGGTTCTGCAAGGCCAAGTGCCAGGTTCTACATTTCAGTCACAACAATCCCATGTAACACTACAGGTGCTACAGTAGCTGGAAAACTGCCTGTTGGAAAAGGACCTGATGGTGTTGGTCAAGAGCCAGCTGAATATAAGCCAGCAGAATGCCAGGTGGAAGGCATTGGCCTTCCATTGGCCAAGGAAGCCAACAGCATTCTGGCTTGGATCATAAATAGTGTCCATCAGGAGTAGTGAAGTGATCATGCCCCTGTACTTGGCACTGTTGAGGACACACCTCGAATACTGTGTTCAGTTTTGTGTCCATCACTACAAGAAAGACACTGAGATGCTGGAGTGCATCCGAAGAATGGTAATGAAGCTGCTGAAGGGTCTAGAAAAGAAGACCTCTGAGAAGCGTCTGAGGGAACCGGGGTTGTTTAGCCTGGACAAAAGGAGACTCAGAGGAAACCTTATCACTCTACATCTACTTGAATGGTGGTTGTAGTGAGGTGAATGTTGGTCTATTTTCCCAAATAACAAGTGGTAGGATAAGAGGAAACCCTTGAGTCACATGAGGAGGGGGGTTGAATTGGATATTGGGAAAAATTTCTTCAGCAGCAAGATTTGATAAGCATTGGAACAGGCTGCCCAAGGAAATGGTTTAGTCACATCCCTATAAGTATTTAAAAGAAGTGTAGATGTGGTGTGTCAATGTGGGATGTAGTTTAGTGGTGGACTTGGCAGTGCTACGTTAACGATTGGACTTGGTGATCTGAAAAGTTTTTTCCAACCTAAATGATTCTGTGATTTGGCAAGTCAAAGGCAGCAATCCCAGCCCATCATCATATGGGCAAAGTTTAGATCACAAATCAGCCAGCACTGTAAATCAGCAGGTAGAAGCTGGACTCCCTTGCATTTGTCCAGGCTTTGAAAAATAGAACAATAGCAGGTGTGTTCTTAACTCAGTAGCCCTGGGGACATTAGCAAATTCCATTTCAAACACACTGAAAGCAAGGTGAGGTATGTGGGAGCACAGCGCAAAGTGAATCCCACTGGAGCTCAAGTGGTTTACTCCCATGAGTTCCCAGGTTCCTTTGTCTCTGGTGTTATTTTAAGGGTAGCAAGCTCAAGGCAGTTAAGAATGCCTTTCTTTTTTGCTGCCTTTTTTTTTTTTTTTTAGTCTCCTCAGTTATGATTCATGTGGTTCTGCTTCACAGGCTTATTGAGATTCCTCAGCATATCCCTCACCCATAAGGTTTCATCATATTGTGTGAGTTTCACTTTAAAACTGTGCTGCAATGGAATTAATTTGGGACTTGCATTTATTGTCACTGTTACGCAGCTGTACTTTGTTCTGGTAGGCAAAACTCACGGTGTCATTTGATGTGGAGTGACCAGCATGAAGGTTTTGATTTCAGAAGTTTTATGTCAATATTTGCCAGTATCATTTACTTCCTGAACTGTCCTGTTGAACAGATTTTGCCATTATCATTTTGTTTGTCAGAGAAAGATTTGAAAATGTGCCTGGTTATATAGATCTCAGGAGCACCTTTCTGATGTATTTTCTCTCCATTTTGTGACCCAGGGCTTGCTGTTGGTCTGGATCCACAAGGCTATGGGAACCCAGATTTCTGCTGGTTGTCTGTTCATGACACCCTTATCTGGAGTTTTGCTGGGCCCATTGTAATGGTTGTAGTTGTAAGTATGGTGGAGTTGGTATCTGGAGCCATCTCTTCTTTATTGCTACCTTTCTCTTTAAGTTTTGTCAAAGGGTAGTCATAATTCGAAGCAACGGTATTCTTTACATTTGCATTTCATTTTTTCCTGTTTGCTTTGTTCCATGTTTGAAGGGCTGGGCAGTGAGCTTATTAAATCAACAAAATGAGCCATTACAAGTCACTTCTTCCAGAACTCCTAAAGGAAAATTAAATAATTCTAGTTTCAGGAATTTAAAAGAATGGGCTGGAGTTTCATGTGTCCCTTAAAGCTTCCCTAAGTAACAAAGCACTGGAAGATAAATATTCGTGGTGTAACTCTGTCTTCAATACCAAGTCTCCTCATCTCAAAACATATGCAGCAGACCTGGAAGCAGTGGAGACCGGGGTCACAAGTCATGGGACAACCCCCACCTTAGGATTGACTAAGTGAATTAGGAGCCTTCAGTCTAGAGAAGAGAAAGCTACAGAGAATGGGGAGGGAGGAGCATGTGTTAGCATGGTGGTCTGGAGAAAATGACTGTGGAGTCAACCCTTCAGTGTCTTTTCAAACACAAGCAGTAGGAGGAGGTGGCAGATTCAGAACAAAAAGGACGAGATGCATCATTTCTCCACAGCAAGTTAAGTTTAAACTCCCAGAAACAGGGCAGTGGTAAAGCTCTGAAGGGTTTCAGAAGTGAAGGACCAGACAAATTCTCAGCATTGATATTCAGTATGAGTGATTAAGTACAGAGGCACAGCCCCACCTAGTACATCCCAGCTGTGAAAATCAATGGAGGCTGGAGGAGTATTCAGAGGAAATAACACCATATGCTTGCTCTGTTACTGTATTCTTATATTCTTGTATGGCCAGCTGAAACAGGATGCTGGGCTGAGTGGCCTTTGGTTGGACAAGAACAGGTACTCTTGTGTTTTTATCTTTCATTCAAGCTTCTTTGCATAGGGCTGTCTGAACTAGTGTTCATCCACATCAAGTCCCAGGTTGTTCTTGACTATGCTGGCTTGAAATGAGATGAATCTTGGAACTTAGAGACCTGTAAATTGAAGGGGAAATATTCTTGGTACTGCAAACCATCTTAGGATAAAAATTGCATTTTTGTTGAAACTAGAGCTCTAACAAAATGTACAGAAAGAACCTATGCTGTTGTTTCAATTTCCCTTCCAGATAAACACTGTCATCTTTATACTAGCAATGAAAGCATCGTGCAAACAAAGGCAACGGTCATTTGAAAAAAATGGAGTCACGTAAGTTTGGGTTCAAAAACCTGTAGGTAAAATTTTGGCCAGAAATAATAAAGGGACACAATTCCCTAAAAGCAGTTGTGGGAGCAGGAAATAAAAAGGGTATTTGGAGGAGACAGTGACAGTCAGCATTGGTAGAAGCAATCTGAGCTGATTCAGCAGTACCTGCTCCTGCACTTCCCTTGGAGGCCCTCTGAAACTTCCACAGTGGTGCTCTACACCCACCAGCAATGGTAGACAGGTGAAGGGAGAGGAGAGAAAAAGGTCTGATCTCTTGATGGTATCTTTCATGATAGTCCCTACAACACTGTGCACCACCCTCCACTCATGACATGCCCAGGAAGATGCAATTCTGGGTCTCCTCGTGCTTGCCCTTGGCTCAGAAAGGTCTCCTATGATGAATGCCTGGTTACTATCCATGTTGTGCCAGTGACCTGTTGAGGTTGCCTTGCTAAGGGACAGCCACTCCCCATCCCACTCCACATGGGAAGAGAAAAAAGTCTCACAAGCTGCCACCTGCCACTTGCCTGCGCTGCAGCAGCAGCAGCGTGTTCCCATTAAGATCTGTTTTGCCCAAAGCTCAGGGTTTACCTGTGAACTGAAATGTGATTAGCTAGTGGCAAGACAGGCCAACACACAGCTTTTTTTTTTTCCCTCCTTCTTTTTTTTTTTTTTTTTTTTTTTTAAGCCTTCTAGCTATTTATTAATCCCTGTTGGCTGTGGGGTTTTTTTAATCTCTCTAAAAACTGGCATATAAATGCTGCTTAATGGCATCTGGTTTATCCATAATATAAAACTGTTGCCACTATAATTGTGGCCATCTTTTGAAAGCCTCTATGGAAATAATTGCTTTCATCAAACAAGTATTCCTTTGAGTGCCCTCGATCCCAAACCTTTTACTGTTACATTGAGAAGGAATGTGAGAGTGAACTTGATAAACAGACGTGGGACAGATTTGGCCATTTACCACCCAGATCTTTTCCTCAGAGTCAACAAGGCTGAATAGCATGGGCTTGGCAAAGAGCCTGGTTGGTTTGAAGAAAACACTGGAAATGAACTTGAGAAGAAATCACCTCTTTTTTACCTGAATATGCTAAGTCATTGAGTAGTACAATGAGAGTTGGGAATTGGGATCTAGTGAGGGCTGCCCTCATTTTCCCAAAGGGCCTTTCCAGTTGCCAGATCATTGGGCATATGGCATAGCCCATGCAGAGCAGTTGGGCTATTCTTTTCTCTCCTGTCAGGCTGCAAATGCCCTTCTGTGTTTGCCTTACAGCTCTGTGCTGCGAACGGCATTCCTGCTCTTGCTGCTCATCAGTGCCACATGGCTGTTGGGTCTGATGGCAGTCAACAGTGATGTCATGACATTCCACTATCTCTTTGCCATTTTCAGCTGCCTGCAGGTAAGTTGGATGGCATCTTGTCTGTGGCATACCTTGGTGAGCACACTGCAGCAACCAGACCTCTAGAATCCTGCCTAACGTGAGCTAACTTAATAACAGATGTCAAGTACATTTTTGGCTCTCTCTTCTCAAAGAGAGAGATCATTTCCCCAAAACTAGAACTTGAGTAATTGCATCTCTGACTTTTATTCATTCTAAAGGTAAGTGATCTACTATTGTAACCTGTGACAGATAAATAACAGTAGGCAATTATACCTCTGTCCTTTCAGAGAGAAAATCTTCATTATTGTCATTTGTGTGCTCATTGTTAACAATTGTTCTGTTGCTACCATGAACACGACACTGGGTTTTTCCACTCAGAGTGGATCGGTTCAAGTTCAACACTTTCAGAAATTAAGTTGCTGTTTGGAGAAATGGGTCAAATAATGATTTTCAAACACAACTCATTGCATTAGGGTTTTACTGGGTTGTCAGTACTAGTGTACACACTTGTTGATTAAGGATGGAGAAAATAGTTATTTGTAGGAGATCTGGTATGGAAGTAGTCATGAAGCTTCAGGATGATCACAATTTGAATGTAACTGCCATGGCAAATGCCTGCAGGATTAAAACAGCTACTGCCACCACAACCTTCTTGTCAGCTGCAGCACAAGACCCACAAATAGTAGTCAAAGAGAAAACAAAGTCTGATGGGTCTTCTCTGGAGATGACTCAGTGTGCCCTGGAAGCACACTAGATAGGCCAGCCAGGAGCAAGCTTATTTTGCCACTTCAACTGGTGTGCTCTGAAATAAATGCATATACTCAGGCTGTAAAACCAGGCTTCCACAAGCCTGAAATGAAATAAAAAAAGAATTAAATGTAAACCTGATGAGAGGGAGGAAAGTCAGCAGCTGGAATTCTCCAAATTTGCCCAGAGAGGCACAGTGCTATGTAATGTTTCACGTCACTGCCTTCTTTGAACTTGCATTTTTAAAGAGACATTTATGTGAATTTTATTAATGAATAATTCCAAAGTACTAATGCCAGCTAAGATCACATCTGATTGAATATTTAGAAAGTGAACTTGAAGTTTAAAGTTACTCAATTACTTTGGCTAAAATTATGAACTGCATGCATCTTGTGATGTTGGTACAGCTGTAACTTAATGAGTGATTGGCTACTCTATACTTTACTGTATCTGCAACCAAAATTCCTAACAATTTAGCAGCTGTGTGCATTCCCTAAGAGCAAATACACCTGAAGGTACACATGTGCATGCTCACTGCCCCCAGTGAAAATTGTTAATGTGTATTCCTGACAGCAAACAACTGCCCAGCCCTGGGGATTTCAGTGATTTTCCCAAGATATTCTGTTGATATTGATGAACCAAAGAACATATGGGGTATATGTTGGGACCTCTCACCTCCTAGTATCTCTTCATGTCTCACAAGGCCTTCTTAAGTTCTCTTAGCAACAATATTAAGGACATCTAGCAAAGAAGTTCCCCATTTCCAGAGGCTTTCATTAAAGGCTATGATATCTTTATGTGCTGCTATTGTTTTTATTCACCATTGGTGTAAAAGCTCTATAGTCTTGGTGCAAGTACTACCCTGGAACTCCCTGCAATGTTTTCCTCTAGGACATTTTGGTCCCCGTTGGATATTTTGAGAAGCAAGTTCCCTATCCTCCTGCAGCACTGGTGCCTTGCTCTGCACTGCTTTGTCTTGTGCGGGTGGACATCCCAACAGGCAGAGGGAGCTAGAGATGGGAGCAGGGCAGGAACAGCTGCTAGTTTCTAGTTTGCTGCCCTTTCCTGTGAGGGATTTAGGTGTGCACGGGGCTGTGATAATGTTCTGTGATTCCCAAATGACAAGGGTGTGTGGCACCTACCACAGGCTCTGCTCTGTAAGTCCTGGAGGAACACATTGTTGTATGTGTTTTCCCAGGCCTTTTATGCTCATTTGGTCTTGGACACTAATTACGAAGAAATCCCAGGAGATCAATCAATGCCATTTCAAAGTTGAAATCACTGACTATGAACTAGAATTCAGAGGTGGTTTCAAAACAGTTGTTTTCTAGTATCTATATTTGTAGGTTGATAGTAATGACTCATTTACAATTATTCTTCCTCTCTCTAAAATGATCCAGGGGCTGTTCATTTTCTTCTTCCACTGTGTATTTAACAAAGAAGTCAGGAAGCACTTGAAGAACACTTTAACTGGGAAGAAACCTCTTCCAGATGATTCCACTGCAACAAGAGCTACTTTATTAACTGTAAGTTAAAAACGCAGGGGGAAAGCACCCTCTTGCAGTAGAAATTGCCTATAAAATAGAGATGACTTGTTCATCATTAAGTGTATTTTCTGACTGAATTCAGTGGCTTGTACAAGACTTATGGATGGCATCTCAATTTTTTTCCCTATTTTGATTACAGCCATTGAATGGAAAGAACTATTTTTGCCAGCATCAAAAACTACTTGGTTGCTTCAAAATTTGATGTATTTCTGCCTTCAGCATGATCATTTGGTATTGCTTTGTGTCTTTTTTTTTCCCCTTCAGCGATCTCTGAACTGTAACAACACATATATAGAAGAGCCAAATATGTATCGCACAACTCTTGGGGAATCCACTGTCTCTCTAGAAAGCACCGTCAGGTCAGCCAAGAGCCACAATAGCTACCTTGCTTATATTCTCAGGTAATCAGGTGGCAGGTGCATGGCTTTCAGGTGCTTGCCTTTCCCTTTTCATTGGTCTTGTGGAAAACAGAAATGCTGTTGTTCAAATGCTGCTTGGTTTGTGTCTTCAGAGTTCTGGTTGATGTGACTGACATTTTCTTTCATGCATTTTCTTTTGCATGCATCTTTGGTGAGAGGAGTTCTGACAGCACAGTAGTTAACCTAACTATTATGTTAACTGTATGGACCATACTTCTTGCCTGTTACAATTGAGACATGTTCCAAGGAGTGCAATTCAGCTTATTAACTTCAGGCTTTCTCAGAGTGTGAATTGTGTGGCCAAAGGCAGAGAGCTACATTAGCAGAACCTATGTCTTGCTGTAAAAGTCACCCCATTGACAGAGTGGCTAACGTCTACTGCAACAGTCTGTGTTTGACCAGAAATATCTTGTCTGCATGTCTGCTTTGTTAAGAACAGTAGAGTGACCAAGAAAGTTATTCTCTCTTTTTCTTCTCAAAGGGATGAGGCTGCTCATAAGCTTAGTGGATCCTCAAGTCAAGCAAGGGCTGGTCAGACTGAAGCAGATTCCTCCATCTTTCATCGGAATCCATCAAAATCCAATGGTAAGAATTATTTCTAAATGTGATGACCCCCTTGTGCACCTTTTCCTTCTCCAAATTTGTTTCAAATCCTTCTATACTAGGAAGAATAGTTAGTTTGATCTGATGTGTCTCATTCTTGCTATGCATTTGGCGTAACAAGATAAGATACACAACGCGAATCTCGGAATGGAAGTACCATCCATCTGATTATTGTGATGGTTCCATTTTAATCTGACAGCTGTCACAGCTGTTGACAGATTCTAGCATGCCCTTTCTTTCTCACAAATTGTGTGCTATTGCTCTCGATTTTTAATTGGAGATCTTTTAACATTTGATACTCGAGGCAGTATCCTCATTTACTGCTCTGTGTTTTGTACAAGGAAATGAGTAGTGTCTCTTGTCTGATTTCCATTCATTTGGGTCTTGACATTAAATTTTGTTGCCTTATAGCAGTTTTGAATTTTTTTAAGTGCATTTGCAGATTCTTGATGTTTCTAGCTACCTTGGTTTCCTTATGTGGTGTTTATCAAGATCTTATGGAGTTACTGTTGTGTATACTGAATAGGGAAAAAAGTGTCCTAATTCAATCCTACACCTGCCATGTACACAAAAAGTCCTGCCCACTAGTTGAGCCACACAGTTGTGCTTCCTGTCATTACTTGGATGGATGCTGCAGTTATTGTGAATTAAACCTATGTACACTTAGGGATGTAAGAGCTCATTCCTGGTATGGTCCAAACCAGACTCCTGGCTTTTCTTTCTCCTTGTGTATTTGTCAGATAGCTTTGTTCAACTCCAGATGATGTAAGAGCTCATTCCTGGTATGGTCCAAACCAGGCTCCTGGCTTTTCTTTCTCCTTGTGTATTTGTCAGATAGCTTTGTTCAACTCCAGATGACACTCTTCATCATTGTGTTTCCCCTTTTTGACTTTGTAGAGCACGATTCAGACTCCGACAGTGAACTGTCCCTTGATGAGCACAGCAGCTCTTATGCCTCCTCCCATTCATCAGACAGTGAGGAAGATGGGCTTGAAGCGGAGAAAAGTTGGAACACGTCTACTTCCAAAAACAACGACCATGGCCCACTCCACAGCACACCCAAAGGTACTCCCAGTGCAAAAGGAGAGCAATGGGTTTATTCACTTACATGAAAGAGCCACAGAGTAGCTGGGACAAATTTGACAAAATACCATACGGTCGAGACATCATCCTTACCACTGTGCCTTTGTTGTCTCCAGGTTAGAGACCTTTCTTCCTCCCAAAGGCTTGTTCACAGGGGTGACCGAGTACAAGGGAAAAGATGCTTGAGCAAATTTGCAAATTACAGCACTCAGCAGAAAGTGGTCTTTGCAGTCAGGTCCCCACTGCACTTGGAAACAGTGCTACCCAGTCAGCAGTTACATATGAAGGAAGAATAAGAGGAGAAAAAAAATCTGGTTGTTTTGAGGGCCAGAGGAAGAAACATCTGCCTCTCCTCATGCAATACAGGCATGTGGCTTTAGCTGTGTCAAAGCCATCCTGTACCTAAACAGTTGGAAATCACTGGCCATTAAAATCAATACTGCATGACAGGTGCAGGCACTTCTGGACATCGTTCATCTTATCCTAAACAAAAGGCAGCTTGAAATGGCAGACATCTGGGCTGTGTGCTGGTGGTCTGCACAGGCACAAGGTGCCTTGAGTGCCCTCACCCTTCAGAAACCAACCTCCCCAAGGAGCCAGTGGGATCACTGATCCTGAAGAGATGAGAGGGCAGGTTTGCCTCACACTTCCCTGTAATGGAACCATCAGCCTTGCTTGAAGAAGGGTTTGGAAATCCTGCCACCCTACCAGGTGTGTTTTGTGAGGGTTGCTGTACTGTGAGCGTAGTGCAGTCTGACACCTGAAAGTTTGCTCTGGTTTGCCACAACAACTCCCTCCCAGCTACAAGGAATAGGACTGGCTAGGGAGCAGCTGAGAAGACATATGAAAAGTAGTTTTCGAGCTAGTATTTTTTTGCATTGCAGTTGATACCCTTCCCAATCATGTGAAACCCTATTGGCCCACAGAGTGTGTAACGGCCAGTGACAGTGAGGACCCCAGTGGGAAACAGAAACTCAAAGTCGAAACCAAGGTCAACGTAGAACTTCACAGGGAAAACCAGGTGAACCACAGCAATGAAGCACCACAGGACAAGGAGAACGAAGGGCAGCAGAAGGAGAACAGGCCTCTGTCCTACCAGAACAACCAGCAGCCGGAGCAGAGGAAAGGTAGCACCACCAACCTAGCCTCGCAGCCAGACTGGGAGACTTGGGGGTTAATTAGTTTGTGTGGTAACTCTGTCACAGAGGAATGCTTTCCCAATGGCTCCAACCAGTTATGCCCTGGGAAGCTAGTTGCTCAAGTCTAATATTTTGGTTTTGAAATAAAGTGACAAACTAGGAGTCTGATTAAGAAATGTAAAATGTCAATTCTTTAATATGTTCAACTTGATAAAGGAAATCACTGATAGGTTTGAAAATGCTCGTTATTCCTCTTTCCCATAATAGGCATCTTAAAAAATAAAGTCACCTACCCTCCCCGCTAGTGGATAAGAATATGAAGAATCGGCTGCGGGAAAAGCTGTCGGATTACAATCAGACAATGATCTCATCCAGGACTACTTCTCTGGGGACAAACGATGGGGTCCGCTCTCCCTCAGACTCGGGAGTGACAGTAAAAAATGTTCGGAGGGAGCAGTCTCGAGACCAGCTCAACGGCATGGCCATGAGTGTCCACGTGGGAACAGGACACGCCGACACCTCAGACTCAGAGTAAGTGCTACACTGGAATGCCCTGACAGGCCTCCCATGGCTCCAGTCTTTCCCTTCGATTTCAAGTCCCAGACTCCAACATGAGCAAGTATTTTATCTGGTTATTGAACCAGAGTACTTTACCAGTGACTGTCCTGATGGCTTGTCAACACCATGTCCCCAGGCCATGGCCTTTCTCTGACAACAAGGCCAAAGTAGGTACCATGGGCAGGCTGTCACAACACCTGCCACTGGTCAGCCTGGCATGCTCTGAATTAGCATGCTGTTGGCTGTCCAGTAAGACTGGTGGAAGCTGGTGGGGGTGTCTGGCAGCCAGCATGGAGGAGAGAGTGTGAGGGCAAGACCCCAGTGAAAAGGACTCCTGAGGAAATCCAGTGTTTTGATAAAGAAAGGCACTAGGCTGGTGGGAGGAAACATAGAGTGAGAGTTCAGCTGGGCAGAGGGAAACTTTTATCTCTGCACCTTTTGCATGATGTAAACATGCTCTTGGACAGCAGATTGCATGAATCTGTCTGAAGCACCAGATTTCTAACAGGTTGTAAGATTCGCATGTGAACCTTGCAGCTTCACCTAAGCATCAGCTAAATACTTCCTAGAGCCTCCTCTAAAGAGTGCATTTCTTTTATGTATTGCCTGGAAATGTTTCTCCTAGATGGTCTTCCCCTCCAGGGCAGCATCCCCTTGCAAGTGTTGGAATGGCAAGGCATGGTAACCTCTCAGAGCATGAGCCCTTACTAAAAAGAATTAGGTGGGTTTGGGTGGAGTGGTTTGCCTGTGCCTGTTTAATCCTAAGACTGCATGATTACTTCTTCTCACTAACAGAGGCAGTAATGAAACTTCAATTTGAACCATCAGGAAACTCTGATTGCTGCTGCATGGTTCTGGACTCCTCGCTGTGGGGTCACTGCCTGCCCACCTTGGACTTCGTTGGAGTGGCTGCGTAGTGAGGAGAACGAGGTGGGCACTGATCCCCACGTGGTTTCACATTATGGCAGACTCCTGACTGCTCACAGCAGAGACACTGCCCAGATGCACCTGCCATAAGGCTGCTATGTGGCATGCTCCACGCAGCGTGAGCCTGTGCCAAAAGGCATGGAAATGGCCGCAGAGATGCGCTGTAAGGAATGGATGCCCTCTCACAGTGTGGACAGTGCTGCAGGCCTTGCTTATTACTGGGGAGAACCAAGGGAAAACGTTGTCATTATCACTGCAGACCTACCGTAACTCAATCCATCAGCCTTAAGACACGCACCAGGAGACATCTCTTGTGGAGTTCTGTCCGGCTGCTTTGTGAACCCTTTGGCTTGCTCTGGGCTCTAGGGAGGAATATCCCAACAAGTGTCCTTTTGTTTCTATGCCAGCATCTCTATCCACCCCCTCACGGACATGTTGTCTTAAGGGAAAAAAAAAACAAAACAAAAAAAAAATCCTTTATATATATATATAAAAAGTGTAGATACTTTTATATATTTTGTATGGTGTTGCTAAAGAAAAAGTTCCTTTGTATATTTTACATTTATACTGATCTTAATTTGATAATAGGAAAACAATTAAAAGAGGTTTTGATATTTTTTATATGAACATTGCACAATTTTACTTGAATTTGGCGTTTGATAAAGTAACTGAGGTTTGCGTGGAAACCACCTTAAGATGCGGCGCAGTTTTCAAAGCATTGCAGTAAAGATTACATCAAAATCCATTAATATAAGCTTTGTTGACAGATTTTTGCATCACTTTAAGGACACAGTGTGGTTTTTTTTCATAACCTCTTCTAAAAATCACAAAATATGTTTTGTGTTTGTATTTCATGGTGTTTTGACCTCTCAAGTGCTTTGAAATGGTCAGCAACTGAACTTCAGAATTAAAATAAGTCATATTTTCATCTAAGATTTCAACACAATCCTTATCTGGATTAAGTCAAATCATCATTTCTCTTTCCAAGAACAAGAAAACAAGCGGTCTCATTGTATGGTAGCTTTTGGCTTTGGTCGGGCTCCATCACAAACCAGCATTCTGCTCTCCCAAGAGGAAGGCCCTCCTCCCATGGGGCAAATTCTGCCTCAGGCACAGTATTTTGCTTTACTGTTAATTTCTTTCCTACTGGAGTCAGTATATTTCTAACTGAAGCGGACATACAAATCTTAAAGGATGTCCAAACCTCGCTGCCTGGCTCTTTCACAAAGACCTGGCCTTCTTGGTGTTTCAAAGATCATACAGAAGACAAGGTTTCCATATTTCCCACAAAATACTTTGGTTTCACAAGCATAGGAGAGTTGTGTGGCCTGTTTGCCATCTTCACCATCTTGCAGTGTTCCAGAAAGAAAGGAAAAAAAAAGTATGAAAAAGTTTGCATCCAACCTGCCCTCTGACACCAAGGCTTTCAGGAGCTCCTCACTCGCCATAGTGCTCTTTTTGGTTGTGTAACTGTGAAAGGGAAAAAGAAACAAAACCCAACAGGCTAAATAAAATGCAGGAGTGGAGGGAAAAGAAATAAATAATATATATTATAATCTTGGTTTTGTTATATTCCTATTCATTTTTAAATATATCAAGGAGGCTTTTGGGAAGGGGAGAGGGAGGAAGGATGCTGTTCCTTTAAAAATTATGCAACATACTGTGTGACGTTTTCTGACTGAGAAAGGTTTGAATGTTTTAAGGGTCTGGCACTTGGCTGTGTGCTCAGGCATTGTGCATAACCCACGCTAGTTGTTGTTACATCTGTGTATGTATATTTTGTCCCAGTGAGATGTAGGTAGATTTTATTTTGATCAGAATTGTTGCAGTAAATGAGGGTCAGTTGTATTAATGACAAAAAAAAAAAAAAAAAAATTAAAACTTATTTTTATGACTTTTTAAAAGCTTTATGGCAGATTAGACACTGGAGGTTGTTGGTTTTTTTAACAAATGTATATTTATTAATGTGCAGAACACTGGAATTGCAGCACAGATGAAACGAGAATTTACAATAAATTAAGGAAAAAAAATGTTTTTGAACTTTTGTTCTTTCTCTGGTCGTTCATTTTAAGTTCAGTACCGATGCTGAAGGTCCACGTGGCTTTTCCCAGGATTTAGAAACCAACAGGAGGAGGACCATACAGCTATCCAGGGCCCTCGCAGACAAAGAGGCAATAAAGCATCAGCCACCACTGCTGCACCCTGCAGGGTGGTGTCTGTGGGGGTTTGGTCCATATGGACACTCTCATACAGAGAAATCTCCCTTCCACACCAGTGCCCTTTGCTGGGGCAGGGTACCACCATGTGCATTGTGTTTCAGGCCAAACCCACAGCCTTTCTCACACCTGGGAAATGGTTCATGGAAGAAAAACACCCTCTGCCAATCCAGAGCAAAATGGACAGCAGTGAGCTGCACATCTGCCAGCTTTCTGGAAATAAAAGCATTTGTCAGTATCATCTGGCCAGCTTTTCTATAGATGTTTCTAAATGTTAAACAGTAAAGTCAGAGGGTAGAGGTGAAATCAAAGGATCTTCAGTCTGCAAACAGCTCTGTCAAAACTTGCCATCAAACAAACCTAAGCAATTAGCCCAAAGGGAAACTCTTATTGTACAAATGCATTTTTGGTGAAAAAGTGTGTTCTCAAGTATTTGCTCACTTTGCTGTGGAAAAGCAGAAATAAGCCTCAGGCTTTCACATTAACTGTCCTGCTTCAGGGCAGATCAATGATCCTGTCTCCAGTAATGACCAACTGCAGATGCTGAGGAAAAGAGGATTATCAGCCACATATTACAGGGGAGGTGACCTCAGCATGGTCCGCAGCCTCCAGCACACTGCAGCTCAGGGCACCCTAGCAGGAGGAGTTGTGGTATGTACAGCAACCCATTTTTCCCTCCTGTTGTGTTTTGATCCTACATAAAATTATAGTACACAGTGAACTGCCTGATTTGGTCACAAGCAGTAGGAAGTTACTACTCATCTTCAGCTTCAGTTCTGTCTCCTGGACACAGCAATGGACACCTTTGCTACAGGTACCACAAAAGGCAGTGAGCAGTCATTTCTCAGTCACCTTCTGCAGGTCAAAGAGGAAGGCAGGCTCCATCCTAGAGTGCTTGGGTTGTCTCTTTCCACCTGAACAGCTCAGATCTCTGTAATTGGTCTTTGCACAGAAACTTTAGTTCACCTTTTATCCTGCCGCCTTGGCCTTCTTCAACCCCTCTCCAGTACAGCCCACAAAATGCAAGCACAGGGCCTATCAAGAATCAAAGAAAAAATTTAATCTCCAGTTAATTCCCTTTTCTTACCCTAATCCTTACAATGACATTTGGCCTAAACAAATTGCAAGAAAACAGACTGCAGGACTAGTCTGTGTGTGATGCACTTGGGCCCCGCATCCTCTTCTGTAGAGCTTCTGCCTTGCCTTTGTGCTCCTGTTTGTACATATGCAATTCACTTTTCCTCCCTGTAAGTAGCGTTTTGCACTGGAACTTTCCATTCTCCTTTCTTGTAATTGTCTTGGATTTTAGTCCTATCTATGAGGATGCCTGGAATCCTTTGGCAGCATCTACAGCCTTTACAAGCTACATTTTATTTCATCTTTCAAACCATGAATGAAAATATCAAAACTAAGCCCAAGAGGGCTCTTGTAAAACTTCTCTTCTTGCCAAGCGAGTTTTGCGCCTACCTCATATCGATTATCATCAGCCCACACTGACTGTGTTTTGCCTATGAGAATACAGCATAAGGCAGCACCACACTATTCACTGAAGACAGGTCCCATCTGCTGTTACTCCTTTATCCGCCATGCCAGGTGCCGTATTAAAGCAAATGAGATTAATCTGACCCGTGTTGCAAAGGGACCATGTTAATTCATTACTGTCTTCTAAATACATTAAAGCATTTGTTAGTAGCCCCAGGAGCCCCCTGGAGCTCTGTGTTCAGCTTGTGCTTCCCCTTCTGTCTTGCTCAGACATCCACTGCTGCCATCCCTCTGATCAAAGACCACTGTGAATAAGATACCCCACTCCTTCCAACTCAAATAACACTTTGAGCAAATAACAGATATTCTGAGTATATTTGCTGTATTTGAAGGGAGACACAGACTGCCATCTCTCTGAACCGGTGCTGCTCTTGGGCAGGAGACACTGCAGACGTGGTGCAGGACCAAGCTACCCCTTATGGAGAGGTCTGTGCTTAAGCTGAGAGATGCTCTGCTGTCTGACAGGTACTGTGTGTTCCAGGGCCATCCTCAGCCAACATATAGGACAGCCTTCAGCCTAACATGGCCTAATGCTTCTGGAGTCCATCCTAACCTTCACTAAACCAGCATTTATGTCAGATCCCCTTGTGAAATAGACATTAATTCAAAAGATCTAGCTTTCCAGGTGCTGCTGCTCTCTTTCATGAAAGTAGTTGCAGTGCATCCATTTGAGTGGTTTCCTATATTAGCTTTTCCTGAGTTGGCTTTCCCCCCATAAATATAACAGCTTGCAAAAATACCACCACTTTGGCTAACGTAGAAAAACCTCTTGCTTTTGGTCATTTGACAGCAACTCTGGAATTCCATCCTGAATGATCTTGTTCACATCTTAAGCCCATGTCAACCTTTCCAATGAAAAATGTTTTTGTTTGCTCATATGCTCAGGGTAATAATGAGGATGTGCTATTGTGTACACACATGAACAGGGCAACTGAGGCAATGGGTTCCAGTACATGATGTCTTTAAATGCAGTGAAAGTATTTACAAAGTACAAGTCATTCCAGCACCACCTCTGCTGGGGGAGAAGCAGAGGGGGTAATCCCAACCTCCTGCAAGCAAATGTTGCCCAGCTCCTGTTCCTTCTGCACAGTCAAGTGATGGATGTGACTGGTAGATGAGGGAAGTCTGTAGAAAAGCACCAACGGAGAGAGTCCATGCCAGCATTCATTCACCTCTCTATCCCCAACCCTCTACCCCTGAGCCCATCAGCACTGCACAGCTGTGGCAGAAGTACAAGGCACAGAAAAATACAGAAGTGAGACAAACTCCACATGTGACACACCAGAACTTCTGCAGCCAGGAACAGCACTGGCAGGTTCTAGATGGGCTCCCATGGGGATGGCAATCCCAATGGATCCACAGCTCCTGCTCCAAGCTGCTGGGCACTGCTGTAAAGTCATTCAACAGCAAAAGAATTCCCTGTGCCACCCAGCCCTTGCCAAAGCCAATAGGAGCATTTGCAGCAGAAAGGCAAACAGGTGGGGTCTACAATGACACAACTCCTTAGAAGGGAAAAAAACCCACCACATTTATGGCACACGGCAAGCCACTTGTAATAAAAAAGCTGTGCCAGAGCAAGCACCCTGAAGGTACAAAAATAAGAGCATCTGTCAATCAGAACAGCTGCCTTTCTAGTGCTGGGTCATCAGGTTTAAAAAAAAAAAAGAACCTATAGCAGTAATGTAATTAGCTATAAAAGCAGCTCCCAAAAGATCAGCATGTTTCAAGACAGGGAATATCCCTTTCACCTGGATCTGTTTCAAGTGGTCCCATCAGCATAGGAGCATCCCACTCCTACCCAACAGCATCAGCTGGCAGGAGCCAGGGAAGCGAGCAGGTTTCCAGGGGAAGCAGTAAATCAGGCCTTGACTTTGAGGAAAAATTGGTGCACTACTTTACATCTTTCAATTTTTCTGGATAAAACAAATGAGAAAGCATGAAGTGGTTAACCCCTTCACTTCCAGCTGCACACAGAACAGGTTTCAGGGGTGAAAGGGTCATGGAATAGCCCTGCTATCTTAGAGTTAGAGGTTAGGGTTTGTTCTGCCAGTTTGGAATGGTCAAACTAATGGGAACAAACAGGTAGTCAGGAGGGACTGAGCTGCCATGTCACCAAGGCAAGTCTGACACACAGCTCTTCTCCAGTGGGCTGTCCAAGGGAAACCACTTTCCCAGCTGATCTCATCTAGGTTATGCCAAGCACAAACTAGAATCTTGCATATTTTCTTTCTTGCTCACTCAAGTGACATTTCAGCTTCCTATGTAGCCATTTGCCCTACGCATGGCCTACAGCAGAGCCAGTGCTATCACAACTGAGGTGAGCCCAGAGAGGTTTCTGTTGACACTAGCCCCTCTCACTGGAGCAGACCAACAACAGAGTGCTCTAGTTTCTCGCAGAGCATTTAGCTTACCTCAGCGGGTGATGACACTCATGCATCTCCTGGGCTTTGCTGGAAGCCCTATCTGTGTTAAACCTGCCTCTCTCTAATTGGAGATGGAGGAGCCTTGCATGCTCTGGGCTGGCTTTTCACAGCAGGTGCTCAAGATGGCAGCATTAGCTACCAGGATGAGTTGGGGCTGATGCCCACTGCAATTAAGGGCTTTGATAGTTGTGGCAAGCAGCATACAAGTATAGTTGCCAGCTCCATCATGAGGCTCCACAGCACTGCTGGAAAAATCCAGGACAGAGCCAGTCAGATCACGTTTCTCTTGATGAAACTTCTTACTGGAAGTAGGTCTGCTGTCATTTTCCCCCCACAGGAACTAATGTGCTTTATTTATAAGGCTAACGTTTTCATGGAAGCATCCTTAAAAGATGGACAGTGGCATCGAGTGCACCCTCAGCAAGTCTGCTGATGACACCAAGCTGTGTGGTGCAGTGGACACGCTGGAGGGAAGGGATGCCATCCAGAGGGACCTTGACAGGCTAGAGAGGTAGGCACAAGCCAACCTCATGAGCTTCAACAAGACCAAGTGCAGGGTCCTGCATCTGGGTCGAGGCAATCCCAGGCACAAATACAGGCTGGGCAGGGACTGGCTGGAGAGCAGCCCTGAGGAGAGAGACTTGGGGGTGCTGGTGGACGAGAAGCTCAACATGAGCTCTCAATGTGCACTTGCAGCCCGGAAAGCCAATCAGATCCTGGGCTGCATCAGAAGTGTGGCCAGCAGGTCAAGGGAGGTGCTTCTCCCCCCTCTGCTCAGCTCTGGTGAGACTCCACTTGGAGTACTGCGTCCAGTTCTGGAGCCCCTATTACAGGAGGGATGTGGACGTGCTGGAGCGTGTCCAGAGAAGGGCCACAAGGATGATCAGAGGGCTGGAGCACCTCTCCTATGAGGACAGACTGAAGGAGTTGGGGCTGTTCAGTCTGGAGAAGAGAAGGCTCCGAGGTGACCTCATTGTGGCCTTCCAGTATCTGAAGGGGGCCTACAGGAAGGCTGGGGAGGGACTTCTCAGGATCTCAGGTAGTGATAGGACTAGGGGGAACGGAATGAAGCTGGAAATGGGGAGATTCGGGCTGGATGTGAGGAAGAAGTTCTTCACCATGAGAGTGGTGAAGCCCTGGAATGGGTTATCCAGGGAGGTGGTTGAGGCCCCGTCCCTGGAGGTGTTTAAGACCAGGCTGGACGAGGCTCTGGCCAGCCTGATCTAGTGTAGGGTGTCCCTGCCCATGGCAGGGGTTGGAACTAGATGATCCTTGTGGTCCCTTCCAACTCTGACTGATTCTATGATTCTATAGTGCCACAGAATTACCAAAGTCCATACTGGGGTATTCCCCTGGGACAATTTAATGTTTGCCCTGCTGCCAGGGCTATCGTTGGCCTGCCTCCTACTGTGACCGCAGCCTGGCCCTGACGGGAGTTAGGCTCTACAAAGGTGCTGCTTCTCAGCTGGCTCATCGGTGCGCTGAAATGACAGTGGGACTTCGCATCTGCCGTGAGTAAACTTTCCTGAGTCCTGTGAGGGAAAACTCTTTCAATCTATTCGCTCGGCAAAAATCGGGGGGAAAAAAATGGGCGGGGTGGTGGTGGTGAAGCAGGGAGGGGAACTTCCCAAACACGGACCCTTTAACGCCCTTTTCTGTAGCCCTTACCGCCCAACGAGTCCTGCGCGGTTGAGGGGATGAACGTGATGTCCTGGCGCCTCCTGGTGCTGAAGCTGGAAATGGCATGCTGAGCGTGCTAGGTTGGGGCCATGATAGCATTTTTGATGGATAATTCCGTTGTGTTTAATTCATCAAAGCATGTAAATATATATATGCAGAGGAGGCGTTAAAAAAAATGCTAATCATAAACTCTGCGTGGTTGCACGTACATTCCTCATCAGTGAGACATCCTCTTCACATGATGTCACTATTGTCTACCAACTGTGTGTACTACCACACTGCTCCTAACACCCACATTTCCCCTCCTTCTCCCCCCTTCTCTTGCATGGAAAACAAATCTTTATAATTTTCTTACCTGTTTGAGTTCGGGGATTTTTGCCTTGGTAGTAGTCAGGACTGTTGGTATTTCTTTGCTTGGTGAAATGAAACAATCTATTTATTTAAAGAAGCATCTGAGGCATTCAGAGAAATACAGTTTCAGCCTTTCTCTCTGATCCATACACATCCTTATTGACTGGAGAAAGCACTGTTGCAGAGCAAACAGTCCTGCACACTTCCATGGCCTGATTCTAAGGGTGTTTGATAGTACAGAGATCCCTCTGCAATTCATCTGCTGAGATCCCTCTGCAATTCATCTGCTGTCCCTAGCTGCAGAACCACTTCTCACACAAAGAAGGGGCAGCAGAAATCCTCACCAGGCCTTCTTGTGCTGAGGTCTCTAAGCTGAAAGGGGTTTGTTGGAAACAGAATTTGCATCCTTAATGCTGAAACAGGATGACCCTGAAATCCAGACTCATCTCATTACCTGCAGGAACATGTCAGCACAGGTGGTTGCAGAGAGTCATCTCCAAGGTCCAGAGGACAGCTCAGCCTCGTTCACAGGGGCAGAATGGCAATATGTACACACACAAACTTAAATACTGCATCCACAAAACTGTTATTTTTGCTTATAATTATGCTGAAAAGATAGATCTATTTTAAACCAGCATATCAGCTTTATTCCCTGTGGTTTGCAGCTACAGAGAGCAAGCATGTGAACATTTTTGAAGCAGGACGATGAAAGGGTTTTTTTGTCCTACAAGCTGAGGTGAATGCTAAGAGCCAATGCCTTTATTGCTGGGGCCATAAATACTGAACTGCTGCAGTGTGAATGAAGTCACTCACATTTGTGTGACATTTCACCTCTCCAAAGAAGCTCTCCAGGCAAAAATAGAATCAGAGAACCCTGATCTGTTTGCATGGGGGACATCCCTGTCCTCCTGCTCTAGGAGACCAGACAGAGGGAAGAACACTGCCAAGAAACCACAAAACTGACCAGCAGAGCAATTGAAACTGATTCTACACAAAACTCTTGGAATATAACTGCTCTTAGAGTGCAGTTTTTCAGTCATTATGCACTCAGCAACCCAGGTTTTAGGGTGTAACAGAGACTTCAGTTCAGTCCTAGCCTTCAGCTGCCATGACATCATGGTTTTTCAGTTACACGATCCAATCCTTGTTACCATGTTCTTTACTTCAGAATGGAAAAGTTAGAATATTGTAGACCAAATATTTCAAGACCTGAAAAGCTTAATAAAAAAGATTGAAAGTTTAACCACCTGCTTTCAATTTGGTGCCCTAAGTAGGAGAAAATGACCCCCAAAAGTGATAAACCTATGAATTTTTAAAAGCATGTGGCTTCTGCAAGGGCGGGCCCAGGAAATTAAAGTTCCAGTCAGCCTGCTCTTACCCAGTTGAAGCCAAACCTTTGCCAAATTCCAACCTTGACAATGGCTGCATGAGAGACTGTGTCAGTGATGGTCCCATGCAGGGAGCAGGACTGCCCAGCACCAGATACCAAACTCCAGTCCCATCTTGCTCTTTTACTTCCTTGTCTTCAAGACATTGCAGCTGTGCCCCTCTGCATTTTCACAACCTTCTTGTGCTGGCCCGGCTGGGCTGAAAGCCTCTGGGCAAGTTGGAGCAAGAGACTCAAAGCTATGCTTCTAGACACAACAGTAACACACGCAGGCTGGGTGGAACTGGTGCTACCGAATCCACCATCCTCTTTATAATCGTGGTCAGAAAGGGTGTTGGTGCTGCTCTTCTTGTATTTAACTGCCAGAAAAGGAGACATGTGCCTCTATAGGCTGCTCTGCCAGGCTTCTCCAAGCGGTGTCTTTGTGCATGAGAATAAAATTGTCCTTGCCAGAATCCCTACATATGAAATGAGCAAGGATCTTATGCAGAAAGTCAGTAAAGATCCTTACCCAAGAAATCACATGGGATGGAAAAAGAAACATACCACCCCCTCTGAGAAGTACAAGCTATTTGGAAATGGGTGTTTTAAACACACAAGCTTCACATTGCTAGATATGTGCAACCTGCTGTAAAACGTCCTACGCAAGAACCTATTTGCAATTTGAATTTCACAAATGCCTAATTCCCTGCTCCCAGCAGTATGGTGAGATTCACTGGGAGCAAGAGCATCAATTGCTTTATCATGTCAAAGGTCTGTGGTTATCATTGTAACATGAGGTTGAGTTGCACTGAAGCCAAGAAGCATCCATCCTTCTCTGATAATGAGTCCACAGTAATCAAACCCTGCCCACACTCAGATCAGGTTTCTTCAGTTGAACCATGAGGTTCAACTCTGATGATAAAAATCAGTCCCTGATCCTCAAAAATTAATTGAGACCATTGCTAGACATTCCCACAGAACAGCATGTTAGCTTACAAGTTATCTGACAGATATGGAAGAGCTGATGAGTGAGAATTGAAGCATCTGTCATACAAGGAGTAGCTGAGAGCTGGGCACTGTTCAGTCACCACGCAAGCTGTGGAGTTCTTGAAGGTACTGAAAATCTATTTGCCCTGCTTTAAGCAGTGGAGTTGGACTAGATGATCTTGGTCCTGGCCAACCTCTGCAATTCTGTGAATTTTAAAGTTAATATTGAGGACACAGAAATGGCTATACCCTTTTGCTTGTTCTCATAGTTGAGCCTACCTCTACCGGTACAGTATCAAAAAACAAACACACCCAAGAGTGCTGAGATGAAGCAATAATAAACAACAGATTAGTAAAATGCAGAACATTTGTGAAGCTTTTAATTGGGACATTCCCTGGAAAACTAATGAGGACAACATTGAGCATTAACTCCTGAATAATTAACACCACATTACGCCAAGACTAAAGTTTCAGGAAAGATAAGGAAGACATTAGGAAAACCACATGAAAGGCATGACCAAGACCTGGTAACACAACAAGTCTGACACAAATCAGTTGATGTGAAGCATGAATATTCTTTGCAGCTAACCTGCACTTGGACAGACACTCTGAAGACTGACTTTTAAACTGGATTGATTTTGGCACCAGTGAAAAAAAGATGGCTTTTTTCCCCTCAAAAGCAGATCTACCATAACATCAAATAAATACAAAAGACTGTAACAGTCTAGGTTTTCGCCACAGGGGTCCCTGAACTGTGTTTAACTTCACTGGACTAACAGGTAGACAGTCTTCTCCCCTGTTCACTTCCACACTTTGAAGAGACTACAGTTTACTTTTCTTACCAGAAGAAATAAAAGGAATTCTTAGAAGACACTGAGAAAATAGAAAAGGATGTACATGTAACCCAAGCCTTCAGATCTGCTGAAAAGCTCTACTCATGGTAGAGCTTTCCTACTGCCCAAACTGGATGCAAATCGCAACATTCCACACCCATCTGCAAAGTCCTGCTCCTGCACAGCTTTACTTTAGGGAGTTACCTCCTACTACCATGTCGAAACACAGGCATTTGTTTTTGTTGACTTGCTGTTAATAAAATTTAATTATAAGCTCAGGGTGTCCTCAATATACACCCAATTTTTATACATTTAGATAATCTGGACAAGATTGTTCAGCTCTTCCTAACAGCACTCCACTTTGACACATGGGAAGATCCAGTTATTATATCTACAATATAAGTGAGCTATACAATAAGGAAATGCATATTAATTTGCATTTCTCTGACACAAAACAATGCAGCATTTTCTCCAGAAGACAAACCAAACTGCCTCTCCCTTCAGCTGTTAAGAAAAAAAAATCAGTCAGTTGTGTAAAAAATGTAACAATCAGGACTGGTTTTATGCCCCTTGATTTGTAATTCTGAATTATGTAAACATCTGAACCACTATTGAATACAGCTTAAGAACCTAAAGCATTTCTTATAAAACTATGTAACATGAAAAACAAGCATCTGATCATTCAAATGCTGAAATAATGATATTTATCATCCATCCTTTTCCCACAGTTCAAAGCACAAAGATACATTTACTGTACAAGCACAAATGTCCTTTACCTAGGGACAGGGATCTTCAAGAAAAAAATAAATATTTCTTTTGTGCATAAAAGACAGAATTATGACTTCAGATGTGATTTTTATGGTAAAATTCTTGTATGTGTAACTACTGTTACAGAACTACTTTAAGACATCCCTTGATATGCATTAATATAAATTTCACCATCCAGTCCAGTAAAACTTTCCACACTGGTTTTAGTTTGAAACATGTTCAGTGCTAACAGTCAAGAGCTGGGACTCAAAAGTCAGCTGACCTTCAGAACGCACAGACCAACAGGAAATATGGGGTTTATTGATTTTATTATTCTCAGGCAGAAAATTCTTCAAAGTCCTTCAATAGACAAACCCATGTGTTATGTTGCTGGTTCTGTCTTGTCAATCTCTTCCTTCTTTGGACTCTCATCTCTGTTTTTCCCCTGTTGCATGGTGTACACCGACGGGCCTATCCTTAGGATCTTCCCACTGCCCAAGCACTCATGACCCTTGTAGAACACGGCAAACTAGGCAATAAACACAGGGCAAAGTCTTTTTGGCAGCAGCAAATAGCATAGCAAGCAACAGTAGGCTGTGCACGACCTGCTGGACAGCAACTCTAATCTTTTACATTTGATCCAAATCTTTGGGGGGAAAAAAAAAGCCAACAAAAACCAAACACAAAAGTATGTGTTGGTTTACATGAGTGTAAATACAAGTATGTTGGTGAAAATTTCATCATGAACTTCTACAAGATTCTCTCAGAACCCTTCAGTTACTAAGGTGGAATGGATTGTGCTGGAAAGCTTCCATTCCCAACGAGGACAACATACGTAACATCACCCTAGCTTTACTGGACCTTCCCCAGGCAACTCTGCATAGACCTCCTATCTCTCCAATTGGGAAGGTGACAAAGGACTACTGCGCAGCCCATCTAGAAAAATTCAAGTGGGGCTCCCTAATATGCTCAGCAGGTTTTTGCAGGAGAGGAGGAGCAATGACCTCCTGGCCTTATCTTGCTACTTTGTAGTAAAGAGCCCAGTTACAGGCTTAGCACCTTCTGGCAGTCAGGAGCTATGCCTGTCATCAGCTCTGGCTCGAGTTTTCTCATATTCTCTTAAGTGTATCCCTCTCTCCATAACAAATAGTTTTCAGATCAATCATTTCCTTCCTGATGTGTCTCACACTGTCTTTCACTCAAGTTTTGGAGAAGGAGAGGGAAGACAGAACATATTCTGGGAGATGGCATGCAAAAATTGTTTGAGAACCACCAGTCTACAATGTGACGAAGGATCTTTCTATTAGCAGCATTAAAAGGCACCAATACACTGTTACAAGGCACAGCGCTGCTCCTGGACAATGAAACTCACTGGACGCAGACTGTCACGGAACAAATCTGAATACTAAAACCATATTAAGCAGCCAATCACCAACTGATTCCTTTTTACATCTATTTCTTCAAGACAACAACATATACAACTGACTACTAGAGATGTTTTCATGTTATTTCTAAAACCTGCAAGCCAGTTTCTGAGGCTACAGATAACAACAGACCATTTAAAATTAGGAACAATATCCTTCAATATAGTTGATGAATAATCAAAATAGAGCTAATTGCTCTCCTACACAAATAAATTGACTATTTTGCTCCAGATGTTACCCAAAAAAGAGAAAAAAAACCCCGAAACTTTATTAGCCACATGAGCCAAAACACAAAAAAGGGAGGAAAGTAACTTCCAATAACTTACCTGCCCAGGAGTGATAGCTCTCGCTGGCTTCACTAGTGTCACCCACACACTCCCATCTTGGTTTAGAGTGAGAACACAAGGCACTAGAGCAGAAAATGGCCAAATGCCTACCAGTTAATATGTTTATGCCAAAAAAAGGAAAAACCGTCACAAGGTTAAACAGATGCAAGTCAAGATACTACACAGAACTGTTTCATAAAACAGAACTGGTTTTATAAAGACACCACAGAAAGGCATGCTAAATTATTTCAACCATTTCTGCAAAACTACACTGAACACTATTGGAGTTTCACAAACTTGAGTAAAACTATGAACAAAACGAGGTGTGATTACCCAGTGCCATCTGGTGCTGAAATCTGAAATGACATTCCATCATTTTATCTCTAACAAGCTCTGCAGGAGGTTCCTCTGCTATCCAGTGCACTCTGTTGGTCCGCAGTAAGTCTCTATACAGGGCAGGGTGATCCGTTGTTGGTGCCTTAAAGCACAAACATTTTTTAATGCCAATTTTTCTGCTAGAGCATGTAAGTTGTAAAGCATGTAACTTGTAAAGCATGAAATATAGAAGTACTGAGCCATTTCAAAATGAAGGCAAGATGAGTCAAAAAGCAAACATTTATTAGTATTTAATCAGTTTCCAAGAGAAAGCCTTAAATTAAAAAAATAGGCTAAAGCAAGCCTGAAGTATCTGTCAGCCTTCTACACTGGAGCCATGTCACTTCCTGTACTCTTTCTCCTTCAACCATATTTCCACCTTCTTCAGGATGAGTTCAGATATCTGCTGCCTTCTTCATCCTGCCTCAACAAGATGCTACCTCCTTTGTCTTCGTTTTCTCAACTCAACATTTCCCTAACATAGGTGTGGCAAACACACAACCTTACTGTAAGGCATAAAAAGTATTTCTTAGTGGACCTGCCTGTTTCCTCTCAACTCATCCAGTAATGGTATTTCCCCGGCAGGCACATCAACAAGCAGAACAACACATCATTATAATCACATCACTACCAAGTAAGTGTGACAACTGCATGAACAGCAAGAAATGTTAAGGCGGCTAGCAAGCTGCAGAACTCCCAGTCATCTCACAGGATTAGTCATTAACACCCCAATTATTTGTGTTGTTATATGTATTCTGTTTCAGCTTTCAAACTGACTACTTCTTTTACTCGAAAAAGAAAGTAGCAATAAAGAGTAAACCAAGATAATACACATTTTATATGCGGTGTCATAATAACTACAATAAAAAAACCTCACGTTTTAGAGAAGAAAAACGAGACCTCATTCTTTTTAGTATTTGCCCTTTGTTTGGTAAAGTTCTATTACAAATTCTAAACCAGTTTTCTATTCAAGTAAAGCCAGTTTGGACAAGATGTTTCAAATCTGGTTATGCTGCACTAGTTGGTTCTTGCTTTCCCAAGAAGAAAGCCAAGAATTCTGCTCCGGTTGGAATCGTATTTCTGCACAGCAGGAGTCAGAAATTGCTTTTGTTAGACACTTGCAATACCAGTGCTAATTAACTCACCACAAAGATATCTCCAGTGCTGACATCTTTGTCTACAACGAACCAAGCATCCTTCAGGCCTGCTAGTCTAGCCCTCTGGCCTATTGTATAGAGGAACCAACCTAAAGAAATATGAAAATGTAATGCTGCTGGCAACTTCACATCTTTCCAGAAAAAAAAAAAGAAGTTAATACCATTTCCCAAAAACTTTACCACTGAACAAGGAATAACAAACCAAGCTGTCTTAGAGAAGTGTGCCAAACTAATATCATCTTGAAAGTTTTCATCTGCACCCGAAGCATACGATTTCAAACTAAACCCTTTCAGTTGTGGCATTCACATTTCTTTATTTCAGCTTCAATTTGTGATTTTGCAACCACTCAGTTTCCCTCACTTTTACTGGTACATAAAACACCCTACTGAAAACGATTTTGGAGGGAACTCAGTTCTAGCAGCTAGAACTGAGAAGAGCAAAGGAAGGACACACAGAAGGAAAGGAAAAGATAAACTGCCTGTGCTTGGTGTATTTTTTATGCAAAGTTTAGGTACTAGAGTCTGGAACTGAAGTCACAGTCATTTCTGTGTGACTGAAGGAAGAATTCAGAGTAACACTAACAATTTCCATTTACTTTCTTGCAACATGAAACAAATAGTAGAGCCTTGAACTACAACTGGCTCTTAGTTATTGTATAAAGCAAGCATTCCAGGATTATTAGAAATACCAAACTGAGAAAAACCTGTAGACTGGTTTGGAATTTCACAAAATTAGTCCCTCCAAATATAAGCAGTATTGTTCCATTTATCTGAAAGTAGTTGTTAAGGTGGGTTAGTAGATTACCTTTGTGTGTTCCCATCACCTTCTTATCTTCAATGGAAACAAAGTTACCTGGTTGAGGTTCTAAATACTACCAAATAGGAAAAAATTAATACAATACAATAAACCAGGTTGGAAGAGACCTTCAAGATCATCGCGTCCAACCTATCAAATTAAGTTACAAGATAGCCCCCAAAAACCTCACAATGTATTTCAGGTTCTGTCACTACATTCTCTTGAAGCTAGAAAATAACTTTGCAAAAAAGCAAACCCTGCTTAAGCAGCTTACTGCCTCTGTCCTAATGCTGCTTTAGAGAGAACTAAGTAGGAAGGGCAGTACCTATGAGCAGTAAAACTGGGTATCACACCCCCCATCCTCACTGACGCCAGAGGACAGCTAGATTCAGCCACTTACATCCTAACCACCTGTCAGAGCCTGGCAGGCACAGGAATGCAAGTTCACGTACTCACTTTGGTGCAGAAAGTGACTGTTCACTGGTAGAGGGACAAGAATCTTCCCTCAGGCTGCTGGCATTAGCTTTTAAGCAGGCGTGAGATTGCAAAAGGGGATAGGGCATTGCTACTTAGAGTGGGCCACAAGCTGTTGCAGATTTTTCTCCAGACAGTGTTACAAACCAGAACAGAGCATAAAGATTGTCATAGATTTAATGCGGCTCACCTCAAGAAGGAAATTTTCAAAGTTTCTTTCACCAATGAAACAGACTCCCATACTCTGAAAAGGAAATGTGGTATCAAATCCATAAATGCAGAGAAAAGTATTTGAAATAATGCCTACTAATAATCTGTCCAAGATGGATTTCTCCCCCACCTCCTCCTCTGTACCAAACTATGGCAATACACAAAACCACATCTGCTCCAATGTAGGTAACCTGATCCTGTACAGTATCAACAAGAGCCATAAGCACAGAAAAGAAGTAATAGGAAATAAAATAAGTAATAGGAAATAGAACATGTTCAAGAAATAAATACCTTAAACCTTGGTGACTATATTGTATGTATATTAAAAACAGAAGTACAAAAGTAACACAAATTATACAAGTAATAGTCTCTCTCTAGAAAAAAGCTTTCAAAATTCATCAGGCTTTCCTTTTCCTTTCAGTGCAAGCCTCTACTCTTTACAGATCCATTTACAGCAGGCAAATATAAATATTAAAAGTACTAAGACAGTATCAATAATACAACTGCTGCCTGCGTGGCATTCTTTCAGCATTAAGTGTGAGCTCTCAAAGATACAAACCTTTTATTTTAAAAAGAATGAAAAAACAGTATGATGCAATTTCTATAAAGACATACTGAAAAGCAATTATGGTGACAAAGCCTTTAAAAGCTATGGAAAATACAGACCAAAGGCTTCTCACCTGCTGTGATAGAGAATGCTTTCCTTACAGCTCACAGCATCCTTATAAATTCAGTTTCACCTTAGCTAGGATACATTGACAGACAAATGATCCAAAAGCTAAAATAGACAACTAATCACAAGCTTATAAAAGTACTTTTAAGCATGTGGACAGCTATAAAACTGCTTCCCAATCTATTCTATTCCGGTGCTCAGAAATGGACAAGCTGACAGAGATTCAAGGTCAGACAACTTAGAAAAGCCTATTTTAGAAAGAAATACAAATCAGAAGAGTTTAAGTGTTACCATGCCTCTTTTTTCTTTAGCACGTGATGAAGGCCATGTTCTGCTGCTATCTTCTTTACATAACTTTTTGTTAAATCCCCTAAAGGGAAAATGGTTTTCCTCAAAGCATCTTGTGAGATCTGACTTAGAAAGAAGGTCTGGTCTTTAAAAAGGTCAGCCCCTTGAAGGAGTTTCACAGCTGCAAAGTACAGAACACATAAAGCATCTCAATATAATCCCCTTCAATAGTTCAACTTCCTTTAGTATTTTGTTTGACAATTAATATTTTAGTTATTTCCAAGTGGCCATTAAAGGGATATTGAAAAACCTGTTTGGGTAGTTCTCTCACCATTAGAACGATTCTTATTTTGTACAACACAGAATCTTACAAAGTCTTACGTTGCCTCATCTATTACAATATTGCACACATCACTGGAAAGAGCATCAACAAAAAAGAAAATGAGGATTCAAGTATCAACATACTGCTCTTCAAACAGTTTTGCCCTGAAATCATCCTGACATCTATCAATGATATGAACAATCAGCAGAACTATTTTCAATGCCCAAAAGAAGTAATTTTGAAGTTTTTTTCTTCAAAATAGATGAAGCTGGTGAAATAAAATCAGGACAATTCTTCAGTCATGTTCTGTCCATGCTAAGAGTCAAAAGCTCTACTCTAGCAGAAACTCTACTTACATGTTTCTTGAATCAAACAAACATCAACCACAGGCCACCAGTTCAGTGACAACTAACACAATATCTCAGTATCAGGACAGAAAACCTGCTTAGAACATTAGAAAATGCTAAAACTGTGACTTAAAATCTGTCACAAGTATTGATGTTGATCCTGCTGAGGCCATTTCAATTTTCCAGAAACAAAGTGAAAACAAGGAAACTAAACTCTTTTAACTGCAGAGCCAACCAATGAAAGCTGGGAAGCTGTAACACAAAAGCACTCCCATGGCAGCTTTGACAGTAGTTAGTTTGCAAGTTTCTTTCCCTCTGGATACTATAGCATGCTTCTCATTAAACATCAGAGCTACTTTACTGCATTTATGGTCCACTGCAGAGGTATTTGGGAAATCTCTACATTGCCATCCAACTGTGATAGTGCAATGCAGAGACATACCCAGAATAGCATTCATCAAGCTGGCTTCAGTACTGGTAACAACAGAACCACTGTGGTGCTGAGATCAACCTCTGATTATGTACAGCCACAGGCAGACTATAAAAGGGAAGAGCAAATCCTGCACTGTGGCTACCAATACCTTTGCTGACCTAAGAATCATGGCCTTAAAAAAAAAAAGTCTGCACATGCTGCACTTGCACTTTGCAACTGCAGTGTAGGATGGACCTTAGCCTACCTGGGAAAGTGAGGATTCTAAAGGAGAACAAAGAATTATGGCAGAATAATTGAATTACTGAATAAAATCCTGATTTTTTTTTTTTTTTTCCCCCTAATTAAATAATATACAATCCAATTTATCTATGAAACCATGCTACTAATTGTCATGTTTCAAATCTAGTTTTAAAATTCCACTTATGCAAATCCCCATGATGTTGTCTATCTATACTATATATTGAATAGGCAAAAGATACATTCCCTAAAATAGAAGAAACAGTGAAAACTGAAATTGTATATAAGCTACGGAAATACTTCATAAAGATTCTTTGAACACTTCTCCTGGACATGCAAGATGAGCCCCATCTCCTTAAACCACACAGCTCCTCCAGAATGTTCCTTACTACTGAAATGCTTATTCTAACCTCTCTGCACCTGGATTAGAACTCTTAAAATAGTAAATCTTTGATTGGTCAGGGTAATTTTCAGTAATGCAAGCCTCTAGTTTCCACAATCAATCTTCTACAAAGGACGGGGTTTCAATGTGTAAAATAACAAACTTCCCTGATTCTGTGACACAAGAGAGTCTAAATCTCTCTTTTATATCTGGATGAAATACCAAATGAAGAAACCACTTACTATTTCTAACTTCAAAACGGTTTCTGAAAAGCCTCTGTGGTCTTTTAGTATGTTTCTGTTGAAACACTTCCTCATCCTCTAGTGAAGTCCTAGCATAATGCCCAGTAGCAATTGCATCTGCTCCTATCAAAGAGAAAAAAAAAATATAGAAACGACAAAGCTACATACTTGAAATTCACAGTTTAAATCAGGCTTATGAACAACCAGTAAGAAAACCATAAAGCACTGTCTTCTAATAATTGCATTCCTAGCAATTAAGTAATGAAATCTATTTATCAACTTCTGCCTTTGTACTTCAAGGACCACCTAAGAATGTAAAACTTAATGGTCAAGTCAATGTACATCCCTGAATTAAATCTGTTCCCACCTATGATGAACTTGATCTAGTAGAAGATGTCCCTAGCCACAGCTGGGGGAGTGGAGTCCTTTCAAAGTCCTTTCCAACCTGAACCATTCTGATTCTATATGTAAAAGCAAACTTAAAACTAAATACTTTGCAAATATAAAAAAACTGTCACAGAGAATAGAATAGGATAGAATAAACCAGGTTGCAAGAGACCTTCAAGATGAGGGAGCGGGGGTTGCTTAGCCTGGAGGAGATGCAGGGGTGACCTTATTGCTCTCTACAACTACCTGAAGGGAGGCTGTAGCCAGGCAGAGGTTGGTCTCTTCTTCCAGGCAGCCAGTACCAGAACAAGAGGACACAGTCTCAGGCTGCACCAGGGCAGGTTTAGACTGGATGTTAGGAAGAAGTTCTACACAGAGAGTGATTGCCCATTGGAATCGGCTACCCATGGAGGTGGTGGAGTCACCTTCACTGGAGGTGTTCAGGAGGAGGCTTGATGGGGTGCTTGGTTGCATGGTTTAGTTGTTTAGGTGGGTTCGTTGATGGGTTGGACACGATGATCTTAAAGGTCTCTTTCAACCTGGTGTATTGTATTGTATTGTATTATCACATCCAACCCATCATCCAACACCACCTAATCAACTAAACCATGCAACCGAGCACCCCATCAAGCCTCCTCCTAAACACCTCCAGTGATGGTGACTCCACCACAGCCCCGGGCAGCCCATTCCAGTCAGGCAATCACTCTCTCTATGAAGAATGTCTTCCTAACCTCCAGTCCAAAGCTCCCCTGGTGCAGCTTGAGACTGTGTCCTCTTGTTCTGGTGCTGGTTGCCTGGGAGAAGAGACCAGCCCCCACCTGTCTACAACCTCCCTTCAGGTAGTTGTAGAGAGCAGTAAGGTCTCCCCTGAGCCTCCTCTTCTCAGGCTAAGCAACCACAGCTACCTTAGCCTCTCCTCCTAGGGCTTATGCTCCCAACCCCTCACCAACTTTGTTGCCCTTCTCTGGACATGTTCCAGCAAGTCAACATCTGAGGGACCCAGAACTGGACACAGTACTCAAGGTGTGGCCTAACCAGTATAGCGTACAGGGGCAGAATGACCTCCCGGCTCCTGCTGGTACGTGAATTAAGCATGCAAATAAACTCATTTCTTCCCCAACCTTTTCAAGAGTTTATATCCTTTAAGCATTCCCACAGCACACACTCTGTACTGATACACTTTAAAATGCCTTACCAAGGTTATCTATAGCATAATGAAGAAAGTAGTTGAATTTGATATGCTTGTTACACACAATATCAGGATTAGGAGTCCTTCCCAATTCATACTCCTTTAAGAGGTCACTGTAAAAAAAATAATCAAATGTATGCTTATTGTGTACATCCTGCTCATGTCTCACAAAATATTTCTGTTCAGAACTAAACAGCCATGTTTAATCTTTCAAAGTGACAACCCAGTGGAGTATGTACCAAAAGTTACTGTCTCAGCTGAACAGGCAATAACTTAATCTGTAAAAATGCTACCATAAGCAGTCATGGGGCTTCATTTTAGAGATTTTTTTTTTTTTTTTTTTTTTTTCCCTTCAGAAATTCATGGAGTTTCTCAAAATCATGATGATGATGTTGTTTTACACTGTCATGAAATTAAAGCGCTTAGCTTTAGTTGCCTTTAAACACTGAAATAATAACTAATTAAATTAAGCCAGCAAACAGTGATGTACTGAGCTATCAAAAGGCCTGATCACTGGATTTCTTTGTCCTCACCAGTCACTGAAGCCGAAAGGAACTGAAGGCCTAGACTGAATTAAAAAAAACACCAGCAACCCCAGTATTTGCTCTTACTTTTCACCCTCTGAAACGGAATCAATTGCTTCTTCCTTACCATGTTACACCTTACATTCATAAACGGAAAATGAAGCAACATGTCTTTTATTTTGTCTAACTCCTTACTAATAGTTCTGAAGTCAACAATTCATACTAATAATTAAACCACCTGAGTCTACCCAGAGCTGCCTCAGCACTGTACTCTTACAGTAACACAACGCTCCTTTGTGAACATTGCCAGACTATGCTGGAAGCTTTATATAAAGACAGCGTAAAGTCAGGCTCACATGAGTTCAAAACTTCAAGTAGAGTACAGAACTGGAGAAAAAGCAATGAAGAATGCCTACTGACCCCCTTGCTGACATAAAAGATCTGAAACAGAGTTTGCACAAACCAAAGCAAGACCTGGAATAGGTCTCTTGACAAAAAGGTGTGTTTTGAGGAATAAACCCTTAAATAGAGATCCCAAGGAGGAGTAAATTCAAGGTAAATGATGACGGTAAAGAATAAAGGATTCTGGAGCAAATTAAGCCATTTGCAACAGAGTGTTTGTACTATGAAACAATAACCAAAACAAAAGCCAATCTTCTGTAACATTTGATTCACTGTCATTTGCAGATACCCCACAACCCTCTACAGTTTTGATACCATTTATTTGTTGTCTCAAATCAGAAAGGAAAAATGGAGTAAGTTTTCTCAGAACAGCAATGCTTTGTTCACTGACCATACAAACGTTTAGTGCTCAACTTGATGTCATTTCAATGCAAAGTAGCATGACTAGGTTATTCCTCCCTTTCTTCTAAGACAGGGTAACAATAGAACCACTTAAATGGGGATGAAGAGAATCAGGAAACAATTTTTCTGTGCTTATATTGAGCACATAAAAACTAAATCATCATTATACTTCCCTTCTCCTGCCTCCCAATAAAAAACCTGCTTAAACCTATCTAGAACTTTCTTCCCTTAAAGCGGAACAAACTCACAGAAAACCTGAACACCCTCTTTTGAGGACAGTTTCAAATTTGTTATGTTTAAAGAAGCAAGGTTAGTTCATGATCAGCTTGTGGTAAACTGGATTCAGCCCATAATAATGGAAACGCACAGCAGAAATTAACGCACAGGGACAGTAACAGCACCCTATTACAAGGGAGTTTTTCTCACATTATAGTAAAGTAGGGGCAGTATGTGGGAAGCAGAAGAAAAGAGCAACAGAACAACAGCTACATGCTCATAATAAATACGGTGAAACCTCTTACTTTAATAAATAAACATATTAAAACCAACCTATCAATTCTTAATGATGAATCAGAAAAGAAGTAATTCCTCCTGTATATGAGGCTTCAGTGTTTTCTCTCAGTGCTGATAATACCACCTTTGCCCATTATCTGCCCATCCTCACTTTTCACAATAACACAGTACCATGTTATTTTAAACGTGTTTCTACCTGAATACTTCATTCCAGTATTCCTTCACGTAGGAAACCTGGTGAAAAGGAATATCAAGTTTCTGACAAACCCGGTAAGCATCTTCACAATCTCTGTCAATGGAACAAGCTCCTTGCTCATCCAGAGGGTCCCAGTTCTTCATAAAAACGCCTATCACTTGATAGCCTATGACATTAAGGTAAGAATATAAAGTGAAATTTCTATAGCTTCAACCCAAACCCCTGTGTTTTCTAAGACCTCAGTAACTGCTTCCTTCAAAAGATACTTGTCCTGCAGTAAGCAAACATGTTGTCAAGCTTTACAGTACAGTTAACGTATGACTGGTTTTCTTTTTCCTCTCTAGCTAATGGTTAAGAGTAAGCTCTTCTAGAAATTAACACACAGACATTTCAAAACTCTCGAGTCTCTCCTATCCTCTCCTTTACCGCTCAGTTCTGCTGCCCCCCGCGAGGAGCCCTCTCGAAAGGGTGCTGACCGAGGCGGGGCTGTTACACTCTCTCGGAGCGGCGGGTGACCGCGGGGAGTTACCGACCCGACTGGGCCGGGCAGGAGGACCGGGAGGAGGCTGAGAAGGGGACGCGTGGTTCCCACAGCACACACCTCGGCGGCGCAGCAGCAGGGCTGCCACAGCACTGTCCACCCCTCCGGAAACGGCGCAGGCTACGCGACGCCCTGCTGCCAGCATCGCCTCTGCCCGTAGAGGCCACGGCACCGCCTTTTCCGGCCGCCCGTCCCTCCGTTCCGGCGGCCGCGGCTCCGGGCCTGCAGCGCCCAAAGGCGCTCGGAGGAAAAGCGTGTCGCCTCGCGGGTTCCGGTGAGAACGGCAGCTCGAACAGAGGTGAACGTTTTTCCTTTACGCGACGCCGAAAGCAGCGTGTACCCGGGAATAATGGTGGTGTTTTTCCTCCTCCACTTCATGCAATGGCCCGCTGCCGGCTTGCAACTGTCCCAGGATGGAAGCAGGGTCCAGGCCAGTGGTCGCAGTAGGGATAGGGCAAAGGCTCTCCCGGGACAACAACACGTTGTTAAACCAAGCAGAACAGTGGACAAAGGAGGACCAAGAAGAAAACACTAGTCTGCATCTGATTCATATTTGTTGCCACTTAATTAGTTCAGCTGCTACAAGAGAAGACTCAACCTGCACTAACCCTGCATCAGGCACCTGGTTTTTTGAGCAAGGCTGAAGGCTGGAAATGGCATCTTAGTTGAAGCCAGAGCAATGAATAGTTAGGCCAGTCAGGCCAGGTGGTGAATCCCAGCATGGAGGTGGCTAGGCAGCCACTTTAGGATGATGGTCGAGCATCTGAGCTGGCAGAGGACTACCCACTCTTCAGTTGTCACGGTCATGCTCAAACCCAGAATTGTGATCTGCTGCATACTTTGAAACACTAAAACAGCCTAGCTCAAGCTTGTAAAAAAGGTTGCTCTACAACAGTTTAGTAAACAATTTATTTTAAATTAAATCTTTGTTGTACATAAGGGATAAGTTAAAGGACAACTGGAAGGAAATAAAAGACAGGTTTCTAATACATAACATCCCTTTTTTGCCTTAGAGGCACAGAGATTAAGTACATCTATTGCAGAACATCCATGAACAGAACCATTAAATCAGTTTGACTATATCAAGACTGTTAGAATTCTATTACGTTACTGTAGTTTACCAGAATCTATAGCCACCTTAAAAAAAACCACCCCAATCTGTACAACTGAAAATAAGACCTAAACACTTAATCAGATGCCAGTAATTCTTCATTTCACTCCAGTTCAGAACTTGAGTAAAGGGGAATCCACATTTTCTTTGTTGACATCAGGACTCAGAGTGATAAGAGGCGAACTCAAATCAATTAGCTGAAGAGGAAAAACAATAAAATTTAGCTATTGCACGCAAGACGAGTATGTAGTTGATAGTAGTTAAGTACTAACAGAATTCCTAAACAAAAAGTCAAGCTTTTCGGTTCATGTTTTTAAACATCTAGTTTACAATTACTCATACTCACCTTGAAAGGCTAAAAGGCTTTTCTATGCATATTCAAGCAACACTACCATCCAGGAAGGCAGAGCACTTCTGAACATGCCCCCAGAATTCAGACTTCTGTGATAGTCTTCCGAGATATGTTGAGGGGTCTAACAGTAAGCTGATCCCAACTACATCCAATGTCAAAGGCTGCATCTGACATCTAAAGCCATCTACCCTTCAAGCTACCAGCCTACAAAAAAAAAACCCACTTGTGCAGAAATGCTCGTCAAATTGTAAGATTAGATTCCAACACATCTTTCAGTTAAGGTGGGGGGTTGAGGATGAGTTAACGTATTGGGTTGAAATTTCACCCCCAACATTCACTGTGCTGGTCTGGCAAAGTTAAACAGGAGACAGCCTTGCTTTTTTGCTGAAAAGGGGCTGCTGCTGACAAGAACTGCAAATTTGCAAAAAAGGAAGAGTCAGCATGCCTACTCTGCAGAAGACATTCACTTCCTGCTTCAGAATAATATTCAATCTGCTTTAAGCATCAAGTTCTTTCTCCATCCTCCTTTTCCTATTTGCAGATTGCTCTCTGAGCTCTAGTTTAGAGCAAATGGATTTTAAACATTATGTTCTCTTTACTTAGGAGCATCTTACTATCTAGTATCACATTGAACATAATCTATTAAATCTTACAGTATTGTGGAGCTACACTGCAGACCATCATATGCAGCCAGTTGACATTTTTCTCCCAGAATATTTGCACCACAACACTTGAGTCTAACTTACCTTTACCTGCTCTGAAAATACAGGCTTTAGAGGAGTAATTTTACTCAGTTCAGGGGTATTAGAAAGGTCAATCAGGGGTCTACTTTCACATTCCAAAGTGCATGGGAATGGTTTGTCTTCTCCAATATCTACCAGTAAAACCTTACAATTAAAAGAAATAAAAACAGATTCAGTTTCAGGTTTTCCCCTCTGCTCTCCAGTCTTCCTTCATAAACATTCAATAAGTCAGTTCAGCTCAGACAGCTGTAATAATGACAGGACAGGTTCAATTTAGAGGTTAGGTGTTTTTCATGCAGGATTGTTTGCACACAGTATGAAAACCTTGGCTCTTGTTCTGCTAATGGAAAATATAGTGAGACAAAGCAAAAAGAAATCCTTCTGGTATAGAACAATTTTTCCCACTTAACAGTAGAGTTAAGTCAGATTTAAAGCAGAAGAGTAGTAACTGTCCAAATGTTTAAATTATTGCACAATAATTGTAGTCAAATGCTATTTAGTCGTATCATAACAATTCTGTAGAGCTCCAAACTTTGGTTATGGTTTTGTCCAGTTTAACTACTGTTATAGAATTGCTTAGCACATGTATAGATACTTAATGTCCTCAAGTAAGCCAGTGAGAAAAATACTCACACAGTAACATCAAATAATTTATAGGTTATTCTATACATTAATATTTGTAAATCAATAGCCACTTTGACAGCTCAGTGTTTCAGAACTGCCAGTCCAGTCCTTAATGCCTCCAGAGTGCCAGTTTTCAACATGAAGCCAGCAGATTCTTGGGAAAGGGCACAAGTGTTCACTGAACTCAAGCATGCTACATGGGCTTTGGGGTTTAATCCTCACTCACTGCATGCAGGTTTGCACTACTGTTAGCTGGCTGAATTCAGCTACAGCAGTGCATTTATTACTTTTTTTCCCAAAGGTTTCTATGGCCGCAAAAGCAACTGCCCTGTGACAATGATTTCTAGACGAACCCACAAAGATTTTACAGTACTCACCCAGAAATTAAAATGTAATACGAAATCTACAAGCATTTGAAAGTTCAGCTTAGATACAGGAACAAACTTCGTGAAAACACTGCACAGATGTTCAATGAACAAAGTCGGCACTAGAGGGCGCACATGCCCTCTAGTTAATCCATTTTAACCTGGCGTGTACTGAAGTGGTTTTCCTACTTACCACTCATCTTAAATAATGTTTCCAAGTAGTTTACTTAGCAGTTGCATAGAAAAATGTATTATCATTTCTTACCTCAGTTTGCTTCTCTTCAGCCAGCTGATTCTGTACTTCATTCTCTTTTAATTTGTTTTCTACCACTTCTGTAGCATTTTTTTCTGGTGAGAAGTTAAGTGCAAGAGGTAGTACAGGTGGAAGAAATACATCATCTTCTGAAGAAGATACCTGTGTCTTACTCTCTTTTGTCTGCTTAGAACTAGGGAAAAGAGCATCGTCAATAATTAGTTTCTTTATTCAGCATGTACTTCTAAAGACAAGACAACGCCTATCTTCTCCTTTTCTACTCCAAGTGGTAATGATGAAAAGCTTCCCCTGATTTCATCCAAAAGTATACTAGTTAGCTGTGAAATACAAGGTATTTCACACTACAATAAATTTATAGCACATCCAATTAAAAAAGCTAATGACTCCAGGATGAGGAATTTAATATTAAGGTGACATATACGTGTAGCCTAAACTTCACACAGGGGATTTTGTAGTGTTTTTGTTTATTTGGGTTTTTTCAGACTTTGAAAAACAACAACTAGCAAACAAGTACTGATATTACATAGCACTGAGCAATCCACTTCAGTCCCTGATGAGTAAGTTCAGTTGGAGGACCACAAATTGTAATCTCATTAGTATGAGGTCATTGTAGAGCAATGAATCGTTTCCTTGAGCAAGAACACTGATTTAGACATTTAGCCCAAGGAACATGACACAGGAAGAATTTTATAGCTGGGAATATATACTGTTCCTACTCCATATATACTGTTCATATACTCCACCATCAAGCAAGCCTGCACACATAATATTTAGCACTTGAGAAGATAATGGCTTTATAATATAAAGAATGCAACATTATTCTCACAGAAAACTAAGAGAATCAATAACAATGTAAGATTAATGCATTCTGCAAGAAATTAAAGTGAAGCATAGATAAACCTGCTCAGAAACACAAGTTCAGTCAACTAAATCCTTGGGGTTTTGAGCAATGCTTTAACAAGTAATTTTAAAGAAGCACTGGCAACAGTATGAAACAAAGTTAAAACACCCCAACAGCTACTTTGCTTCATCAGAAGGCAACTGTAAAATAATGCAAACCCCAAATCTATTCTCAGAGCATCAGATAAATCTTAAGTTGCCCACTAGCTCAAGAAATGCAAGTAACTTCCTATTAAAGACAATTCCTTAATGTCAGATATTGACTCATCTCAGTAAGGATTGTAAGTCAGTCACACGACATCAGTGTATTAGGCCTGCACAGCATCTGTGCTCAAATGCTTTGTTCTAATATTTAGTTTGAAAGTCATCATTAAAATTCATTTAGAGGCAGTACTTATTCCATATACGGGTGTTTGTCTCACCCAGATGCAAGAGTCCTTTTGGTAGAAGAGCTGGAACTTTGGTGAACAGATGCCACATGTGGAGAAAATGCCATTCTTGGTGCAGTTTTAGGAGTCACTGCAGAAAATCCTGAGATCCGACGAATGGGTGTGGGTATGCCAGACCGCTTCAGACTGGCAGGAGTCATGGAGACAGACCTTTTAGGAAACCAAGAATTCTGAAAGATCCCATCTTCTGAGGCTTTCACTGGAGTGCTGACTGCCATTGCACTGAAAATAGAATATGCATGAGCCAAAAGCTTCTAGAAACAGCTTTATTCAAACTGTCCCACCAAACAACAGAAACCAGCTTTACTGTGCCCTCACTGGCCACAGGAGTCATCATAAAGCTGGTAATCACAGCATTAAGGGCTTTACTGCAAGGAATTCTTTTACTAATGGCTCTACCTTTTACTGCAGAGAAAACCCTCTTCTGAAGATGGCAAGGGTGGGATTTTTTGGTTTAGTTTTGGGTTTTGGTTTTGTTATCAGCTCCAATAGGCATTAACAGGTAACCTAGAGGGTCTCAAGCAATTAGATAAGGAAGTCAGAATTTTTACAGGTTGTTGCAACATCAAATTATGCTGCGTTTTAAGAGGTATGCCTCAGTGCATTCCATTTTCAGTTAAGCCCTACCTTCCAAGTATGCCACAAAATGTTGATCCAAGAGATGGTGTTCCTTTTGGTGTGTCTAAAGACAAAAAGTTTTGTTAATTGGTATCTACCATCTTCTTTTTTGTTTTCTAATAGCAGATATCTTTTCAGTTTAAATACTAATTCCTTCCAAGAGATGGACAAGTATGAGACAAATGAATAGTATTCAAAGAAACAATTACTTTTAGTAGCCAAGAAAGAAGATAGGTCATGCAAAGTAGGTGCTTACCTCCAGTTTTCATTGAAACCTTAGTTTGACATGTAGGAACAGACAAAATTCTAGCCCTGGGCTTTGGACAGAGGCTTCCTTTCTTTCCACTTCCATCTTTATTCTGCTGACATAGCTTCTGCAGATCAGGAACAGAACTCAGTCTCTCAATTCCACTGCCCACAGCCTCAGATGTAGCAGAAGCTGAAGAGTTAGCCAAGCTTACAACGCTAGATATTTTGTGAGTACTGGCTGATCTTGCTTGACTCTTGGATTTCTCAGTATTGACAGCCTGCAGAGATGACACTTTAGCCAGCCTATTCGTACTTGATGAAGGCTTAGAGCCACTCATACTAGCTTTTGAAGACATACTTGATTTTCCTGAAATAGAAAAGTATGTTATACTTCTTAGCTTATTGCTAAGTTTTACGACTATGCAGAGTAATTACACTCACAAGGAAAGAAAACCAGCCTTTCACCTTATGTTCAAACAACTCAAGTTAAAGGGGGAACACATACAACTTACTCCCTGAACACTTCAGTAATTTTGTCTGTTTCAGTCTCCTCATCAAATTCCTGAATGACTGCAATTGAGTCAAAGAATATTCTTGAAGGAATGCCAGAACAGCTTGCAGATTGGTTATATTTTCAACATTTTCTCCCAGTGTAGTTGGTTCTGTTCCCTTAAGCAGCCATTCAAGAATTTAATGGTTCTAATTATGCTGAAAAACACAGGGTGAACTACCCTACAAGTGCTTCTCAGTTTTCTGCATGGTTCTTTCTTTTAGTCTGCAAGGTACTTTCATTAATAGGACAAATCTTGACTAGACCCTTCCATCTCATAAAATAATTCTTATTAAGCTTTAACTTTTACTAACATATTGTTGCCCATTCAGGAATAAAAAAGGTACAGAAATTACAGTTACTTGGTTCTCTCTATAGATCTAGAAGAGCTGTGGTATTTACATATTGGTATTTTCAGGAGACTGTTTTCCTGATCCTTTGAGTCTCAAAGGGGTCAAGACTCCCAGTTGTATTCAGTGATCTCCCTGGAATTGTTTGGGGTTTGTTTGGTTGGGGTTTTTGTTTGTGTTTTAATCTGAGCAATAATCACTTTTTCATTAGGCTACAGAAACTCAGAACTAGGCATTTTGCCTTCTACCTTCCCTTTGTACTCCAATTGTTTTGGTAGGTTTTGTTTGTCTGGGATTTTTTAAGTCAAGTTAGAGAAGCTTACAGCATTCAGAAGCTCATATAATTGGCTATAATAAGAGATCATGTTTAAAGAGAACATGTTTCCTGAGGCATTGCTTTCTATCTGTGTCAGACTCTCACATGTAGGCATCAGGTAACAGGAATCTATTTTTCACAAATGATAGAAGTCTAAGATTTATCTTTAGTCCACAGGGATTTTACAAAATTTTATTCTCCATTCAAAGTATTTCATACTGCTTGCATGTACTGGGCACCATTAAAACATCCAAAGCCACAGTCAACCCACATACTTAACTATTTCAAAACTGATTTGTGGCACAAATTTGTAATAAGAGTGATTACCATCTTTTCCTATGGGAGAAAGTAGTAAACTTGAATTCAGACTTGAGTTCACGCTGGAAATTGATGACAAAGAAGATGTAGTCATCTTTCTTGTAAGACCAACACCAGGAAGTTTCAGCTGTGTTGTTTTCTTTAAGCGAGGCTGAATCAAAAAATACAGTTTATTCACAAGGAAAAAAACCCACAACAAAAACCAACAAACACACACCTAAAGCATCAAAACTGCATTTTCTTACAGCACCAACAATCAAGAAACACACACCACAAAGGAATCAAAGGGGCCCCTGTTTTCAATAGGCAATGGTTTCCAAGGAACCAATATCACATTACCAGTAAAATCTGCTGTATATAATGGATCCTAAGCCAGAGGGTGTCAAGTAATAAAATCCAGAAGATATTTTATCTAGAGGCCTGGATTTGTGCCTGCAAGGTCACCAACACAATCATTCCCTTGCTATCCTAAAATACATTTTCAATTGGTCACAAAACCACACCCTAAATGTCATACCATCAGCCCCTCTCATGACTGAGAGGTTGTGGACAGAACTAGAGCTAAAAGGTTTTCCTGTCCTTTCAAAAAACTGGGACTTTTCTCCCGTCACCTCCATGGGCAATGGTAAACAGTAAACAAAGCCATTTTTGCATAGTAAGTCACTAACAACAGTGAAGTAATTTTACCAGCAGCAAGTGTTTAAACATAAGCCAGGAATTATGGTATTCACAAAACCATAATGTAGTGGAAAAGAAAATTGCCTGCAGATGCCCTCCATTGTCATAATAAACTAGTTGGCTAGTATACCATAGTGTCTGCCCTGACTTTTTTTTTTTTTTTATATATATATATAAAGCTTCCTGCCTACAGATCTTAAGAGGTAGAGAAAGATCAGAAGACTAAAAATTTTACTTTTAAAAATTAAAGCTTATACAGTTTAAATATTCCTAATACAAAGGCCATGTTTAAAGAAAGCATTTTTGCCCAGCAGCTGTCTTTACCTTTTCAGTCATTGACAAATTGCTTTTTCCAAGAGTAGATGAAGTTTTTGCCATTGGCAGTTTGCCATTTGCCTTCGTATTTCTTTCCTTAGCTTTCTGGTCTTGTGTAAGAGGTGAGCTGGCAGTTTTTGTAGAAGACACACACATTTTAACAGGGCTTCTATTTGCAGGAGTATGACAAGCATGTGCTTTGTCATCTGACAAGAGTTTATCTGATTCCTTCTGAAAACAAGCTGGCAGCTGACATGCTAGGCTATCCTGCACACAGTACGTCTCCCTCTTAACAGCCCTGGGACTTTTCTCTATATTTTGGTCTCTCAGTATTTTCAATTTTGACTTTGAGTCCTCCACAAAATTTTCAGTAGTTTTGTTGCCCTGTTCTTCTGGTTGGTTTATTTTATTCTGTTCATTCTTGCCTTCAGACTCTATTCGCAGTGCCAGCAAATGAGCTTCTTTGAAAATTTCCACAAATTTCTCTCCTTTAAGTGGGCTCCACAGGAGTTCATCAGAAGCAGGTACACTCTTCTTCTCAACACTTTCTTTAGCTTCAATTGTGGCAGCAATACATTTTTCTTTATGTCCCAAAGGTCCAACAAAAACTTCATCTTCATTTCCACTAAGAAGAAAAATAAGTCAACCTTGCACCTTATGTGTGTCCATTTTAAAAGGTATACTTACCTGTACACCACTCACCTTGCTGGAGAGAGAGAAAGGTCAAAATCAAAGTTTTCATCAGTCAGAAGAGGAATGTCTAAAATTGTAACATGGACTTTGTCACAACAGGAATTTGCAATGAAAATTATTGCATTATGTTTTGACAATTTAGTGAAGCTGACGTCAGATCACAAACTAAGTTTTAACTACCGAGTTCAAATAATTATAATTAGACTATGGTTTATGTCAAATTGAAGGTACAGCTGTGAATATGATTGTAATTGTGATGCTGAAATATCATGAAAAACAGCAATGCTAATTTCTAAGCATAGGAACATGAGTCCTGGCTGTAGAAAAGGCTATCAGCAGCCTCTAATCAAGAAAAGTACAAACAGATAACATAGAGCTATATGACAATGCAGTTCTATCAGTCACTTCTTTTTCGTTTCAGATCACCACAGGACAGTAACAAGAGCCAGTCAGAAAGATTAATTTTCTTGTCATCTAATACATACACTAAATATTAACCAAATCCATTGCAGATAAGACCTGGGATCTTTCCACCCAGGTAAGGACAAAGGAAGGAGCTTAGATTAGATATACAAGAGAGGTTGGGGACATCATATTGCTACTACATGTGCTCTAGCACCAGTGCTCTACAAGCTCTGCAGAGGCTCAAAAACCTGAGAATCAAGAGCAGCCCATACAGAACAATGCATTAAGTCTAGTAATCTGAACCATTTAAACTTTGAATAAGAGATACGCCACATAAAGAATAGCTCAACGTGCTCTCCACTTACCACTGTTCACGCAAATACCCATTTTTTCTTCAATCACACGACTTGAGCAGTACGCTGCCTTTTCTTTTCCTTCCTCCATAGTGTCTGGAAAACAAAATTAGCACTGCAATAGGTTTTCAAAGCCCAAAACATGGTTAAAGAATCTTAGGATACTGGCAAATTAGCAAGGAGGTAAACATCCCTTTGAAGACTGTTTATGTTTAGAGACAGCCACGCAAACAAAGCCACCGGAGCCGAGATCCCCTCCACACGCTCGAGAAGCTGTCCGGCATACGTGGAGCCACTTACAAGCCATACAGAACTCCGCGATAAGCTGCCCGGAACACCCTCCCAACGGCAGCCGCTCCTCCCGGGCAGCTCGCATAGGACTCCCCAGTCCCGAACCTCCCCACTATAGCTGGACCCCGAAGCAAGGCCTACGGCCACTACACCACGACTGAAGAGAAGCGGCCGGCCCCCCAAGGACCCGATCCGGGGTGCTGCTCCTGCTGTGCAGCTCACCGCCACAGGTTTGCCGACCACTGAACAGCGAAGTGAAGCAGCCCGGGCGTTTGAAATCGCGCCGCGCTCACGCGACACCCCCCTCTAGCTCTCATTGGCAGGTTCGAACAATACTGGACACCTCCTGCTCCGGGGCATGCTGGGGCTTGTAGTTGGCGGCCACCTCCGTAAAGAGCTGCGTGGCAGCGCCGCTCCGCTGGGGCGCACCCACTTACCGTGGCTAGTTTTTAATAGATTAAGTATATGTCATTACTGTCGGTCTGGTAGAACTAGGGGTGGGCCCCTAGAGCACCACATCACCCAGGGTCATCAGAGGTCGCCCGAAGGGCTTCCGGATGGCTGGCGGCAGCCATGTCTGGGGCCAGGCCCCTCCTACTCTCTTCGGACTCACAGGGAGGGTGGATTCTTTCGAGTTTTCTATTCGTCTGCTGTAGGGTTCAGCCTCGCTGTGCTAATTACAGGTTTAGCATTGTATCATGGATTGGAAGGGACCTTTAAAGGTCATCTACTCCAATCCCCCTGCAGTGAGCAAGGACGTCTTTAGATCAGATTGCTCACAGCCCCATCCAAACTGGCCTTGAATGTTTCCAGGGATGGAGTATCGACCACCATTCCTGTTCCAGGGTTTAACTGCCCTCGCTGGAAAAAAATTACTGTTTATCCCAACTTCTTGTCACTGATGTGCTGGGTTTAATGATACAAAACTGGGAGGAGTGGTTGATAAAGCAGAAGGCTGTGCTGCCACTCAGTGAGACCTGGACAAGCTGAAGGGTTGGCCAGAGGGGAACACTGTGAAGTTCAACAAGGGGAATTGTAGTGTCCTGCACCTCAGGAGAAATAACCCCACACAGCAGTACAGGTTAGGGATTGCAGCTCCATGGGGAAGGACCTGGAGCCCCAGTAGATAATAAGTTAACCATGAACCAGCAGCAGTGTGCTCTTGTGGCAAAGGAGCCAAATGGTATCCTGGGGTACATAAATGTGTGAACAACAGGCCCAGCGAAAGTTTTCTTCCCCTCTCTATTCTGCCCTAGTGAGGTCACATCTGGAGGACTATGTCCAGTCCCGGGCTTCCCAGTTCAAGAAGGACAGGGAACTCCTGGAGAAAGTCTAACAGAGGGCTACAAAGATGATTAGGAAATTGGAGCACCTCCCTTATGAGGAAAGACTGAGAGACCTGGGGCTGTTTAGCCCAGAGAGGGGAAGGCTGAGAGGGGATCTCATCAATATGTGTCAATATCTAAAGAGCAGGTGTAAAGACAATGAGGCAAGTCTTGTTTCGTGATACCCAGTGATAGGATGAGGGGCAATGGGCACACACTAGAACACAGGAAATTCCATTTGAACATGAGGAAAAATGCCTTTACTTTGAGGGTGATGGAACACTGGAATAGGCTTCCCAGAGAGGTTGTGGACTCCTCTGGAGACTTTCAAAACTCACCTGAATGTGCTCCTGTGCACCCTGATCTAGGCAAACCTGTTTTAGCAGGGGGATTGGACTAGATGATCCCCAGATGTCCTTTCAACCCCTAATATTCTGTGATTTTAAGTTTCTGTGTTTGCCTGGCAGACCTCAGCAGTTGTGGTTGTGGCAGCAGTGGAAGGGAAAGCTGCCAGGAATATATGGTCATTACTGACTCAGCTTCAGGGTTGCAGGACTTCAGGGCAACTCCTGGCACAGCTGTCATGCTGGCTGTGCTGGAGGGTGCAGATGAGCTCCTTTTGTTTCCTCCACACTTTTGCTGGATTTGGTTGTCTCAGTAATTTAAGTACACCAAAAGGGCTATGTATGTGTTCCTAAGCTGACATAACGAAGAGCAAGTTTCCTGGATATCAGTCCCAGCTACTGCCAATTAATATTGGCTAGCTGATAAAATAGTCTTAGAAGGAGACCCATACCAGTAAGAAACACCAGGAAAATACCACTTTATCCACATTTACAGTATCACAGTACATTAGAGATTGGAAGGGACCTCCAGTGATCATCAAGTTCAACCCCCCTGCCAAAGCAGGATCACTCAGGGTAGTCCACTCAGGAATGTATCCAGACAGGTTTTGAATGTGTCCAGAGAAGGAGACTCCACAACCTCTCCGGGCACTGTTCCAGTGCTCCATCACCTTCACTGTAAAGAAGTTTCTCCTCATGTTGAGGTGAAATCTTCCATGTTCAAGCTTGTACCCATTGTTCCATGTCATATTTGTGTGCCACCAAAAAGAGCTTGGCCCGCTCCACTTGACACCCACTCCTCAGATATTTATAGACATTGATGAGATCCCCTCTCAATCTTCTCAAGACTAAACAGCCCCAGGTCTCAGTCTTGTTTGTATCATCAATGACCTTGCTGAGGGTACACTCAATCCCCTCATCCAGGTCGTTGATAAAGACACTGAACAAAACTGGACCTAGTACCCATCCCTGGGGAACACCGCTGGCCACAGGCCTCCAAGGTGACTCTGTGCCACTGATGACAACCCTCTGAACTCTGCTGTCAAGCCAGTAACTCTGTTTCTTCCAATGTTTAATGCTATCCTATGTTTAGAGTTTTCTCCTGATTCATGCATAGCCTCAGAAATTGCTGTCAAGTGGTGTATTCTCTTCTGAGTATTTCAGGATGACTAGACTAGATAATTGTACTGAAATTTAGCAGCTGACTAAGGCTGGCCAATCATGGCCTGCAGATTTTCATACAGACAGAATATTATGTAACCCATTTTTTACTTGACCACTTCTATTTGGTATTTTCCATGGATCCTTGCAAGTAGTATATGTGCAACCCGAGTTCACCTTCCACCTTTCCTTCCTCCCCAGCCCTTAATGAATCCCTTCTGGCCTGTAGGGGTCAGTAAGGTGAGGAGGTATCAGGCTTTGTTGCTTGTAAACCAGGTCAGTCCTCGTTATTACAGAATTTCTTTCATCCAGCTTTTATCTCAGAATTTTATAATTATTCCCTTCAGTATTTTTCTAAGTGGGTCCTTAAATGACTATTACTGATGAAACAATTTCAATTCTACATTTTTACCATCCCTCTTTTGCCTTGCTTTAGCCTGTAATGAGTTGAGCAAACATTCATGATTGTATTAACAACACTCAACCATATGCATTATAAAGGACAATTTTCCACAAGAAAATTATGATAGAAGAATAAAAGTTGAGAGAACTCAAAAGTGTGCTATACAACCAAAAAAGTCAATAATCTTGCACTTCTGAGATGAGGTTTACACATACTTCTTGTTCAGTGAAAAAGTGTAAGCTTCATAATGAAACAGAAACCATAGATGAAACTCGTGGGGCAAATAGGCTGTAAGTGCTACAGATCTTAAGACCGAAGTAAAAAAAAAAAAAAAGTATAAAGAAAAACTAAAAACATACAGGAAAAATGCAGAGCACAGCTTTTATTGCAGTACCTACCACTCTCTAATTTCAGAAAGTAGAATGCTAGAAGTGGTCTGAAAAAGCTAGAAGTGATTCAAGGCAGTGATTTGGTGCTCATGTCCAAATTTCTTCCTCCGAGTCACTGGAATGTTTTACTTTTTCTATATTTAATATATTACTAATAATGATGAATTATATAATGTCCTCAATAGCTCTACTGTATCCAGTGACATGGTTTTACTCCCATAGCCATTAGAAATAAACAGCACGTGCACTTCTATTGAAATGCACGCTGATTAACTTGTCTTGCAACAAGTTTACTTAAAGGAAAATGAGATGCATTCAGTTTTCATTAAACAGTCAAAGTGTTAAATTAAAATAGCTCTTTTCATAAATGTTATTTATAGAAGAGAGGCTTAAGAACTGGAAAGACTATGAGTAAGCAAGCTCAGTCTTAATTTTCTGGAGCGGAAGAGATATCCCAAGACCTACCTGGAAACTGCTAATTGCTTTACTAAAACTAAAGGAACCAATCTTATTTATATATAAACATAAATGCTATCTGAAGGAAAGACAAAATCCTTTAGAAGTGCACTAGAACTACAAGTTCAGATTTGTCTTAACAATTATATGTGGCAAGAAGCCTAAAGTAACAGCTAAATGAGAAATAAAGTTATTTAAATTGTGTTGACAGTTTAAGGGCAATGTAAGAAGAGATTCATGTTTTGTTTTCAGAAAGAAGGGCTTTGGCTTATTTTTCTAAACAACAAATTTTAAGTGTGTTAATTCACAAGCCCTACAAATGATTACTGGGACCATTTGACTTATTGTACTAAACTCACTATTAACCCATCTAATCATGCAACACCCGACTTTTAGAACTGCATTGGCAGAGCCTCTTGTTATAGGGAATGTTTCCAGATCGTCAGGGAGGAAGTGGATGTATGTGACTTTGTTACAAACCCTAAATGTCCAAATGTTTTCTTTTGTGCTGATTTACTGCTTATTGAATATGATTATTGCAAAAGCCAACAAATGACTAAAGAAGACACTTTTTCGTAAAAATGTTAGAATACTAGAGCACATCTAAGTGATGGTGGCTTGGAATTTCACTCCAGGCAAGTTAAACTAAATTAGTTGAAGAAAGGAACCAAGTTTTATCCCAAAATAGCCTGTGATCTAATAGAAAGTAGTTCTAAGTTACAGCTCATCCTGCATTTTTCATCACCAGCACCCTCCATCTGTGCATTACTTACGTTGCAATGAATTTGGCAACACTTCAGCAGTGAGCTACTGTTTATAAGAAGGGATCCCAGCAGCTAAAATAAGCCAGTCATTGAGATGACTCATTACTTGCCTTGTAAGCTGCTCCAGGCAATTTCTTGAAGAATGATGTTAAAATCAGCTTAGAAAACCAGTAATTTGAGGACTTTGACTGACATATATCAAGTGCTCCCAGATAAACATTGGTCATATTGGTGGGCTTGGAAGGAAATTCTTTTGTTGTTAATGAGTGAGGATTTTCCTCTTTTGTGCCAGAAGACAAGAGGATAAAAAGGCTCTTTTCCTCTCTGCAAGAAGATATCTGACACATTGGGAATTCAATCACCAACAGGTCATGAATGCTTCCCGGAGGTAAGATGCACATACTGCATTCTCCGCAGGTAGGACTAGGAAAGTAAACTACTGCCAGAATATCCCTCTCGTGGTCTTCACATGATTCTGCCAAATGATCATGAACTGTGTTATTTGATTTGAAGTTACAGAAGACAGAAGGTAGTTCATATCTTGCCAGAAATGTTAAATGTATGTTTCTAATACTACAGCTACTTTCTGTAAAATCTTAGCTACCGAATTTCTGGTTTATTGATGAATTCCCTTTTGCAGCATACATTTCCTAGACTTACATTTTTAACAAATCAGTTTGACAGCTCTCTTCCAAGTGTGCATAAGTATATAAATGTAATTTCTGTTTAAAAGCTCTTTACTCATAAACTGTCTGCTGCAATGTTTTTGTAATTCCTACTGGTCTATGATAAAAGCCATAAGAACATTTGACGCTTCTCAGACCCACTCCTAAACTACATGAAAATCACAAGCTGATCTCCTTTTCACACTGCAATTCAGATGGCATTTTTTTTCCTCTTAAAAAACCCTAACCAACAAACAGGCAGACCCGCTGGGTCTTAGCAGGCAGTTTTCAGTGGTGATAACAGTAAGTGGAGGTCAGTTAGCACAGACTAACACCCCTGCTTTCAAACCATTTGGGAAAGATGGCAAAACAGTGTAAAATGTTTCTCAAGAATCCTGCAGATGTGCTTGTGTAATTACTTCTATTTGGTATCTTTGGCTAATGAATACCTTGACACACTGCTGAGGTAAGTCCTTCTGAAAAGAAGAGATTGAAATTCATTATCAGAACGGGATGGAGAGCTCACATCTGATGTTCATTTTCCCTTGAATAAAGCTTTGGAAACATGTAAATTTATTCCCCCCCCAACCCTAGTAAACCCTTACTTTCACAATATTGCAAAATGAAAGGGTATGTTTTTTCTCATACAACTGATCTGTATTACCAGTGAAGAGTGAGAGCACTGTGCATCCTCTAACAAGCCTCTCTGTCTGCCTGTCAGTGGGAGAGCAATACCAAATGGCTGGTAGATGTTTTGCATTTCCAATTATGGAAATTATTTTATTAGCTTCATACAGTTTGAAAGGCTCTTTCCCAGATCCAGTAAGTGCACACTCTGGACTTCATTATAAACATTATTGAACTGTTAAAAAAGTAATTTTGAATCTTAACATGGCTTCTTGTTATGGCAGGATACATTCTCTCCGTGCTCACAGGCAGAAAAACAATGGGAACAAAAGTGAGAACTGGCACAGCACCTCTGGGCTTAAGCACCAGGATGGAGATGATCTTTCTACAGTCCACACACTTTACACAGTGATTGTCATGATCCTTCTCATGGCGCTTTGGGGAGCCTGGTCCAGAAAGGATTTCTCCTTATAGCAGCAGTATGCTTCAAGTATGTTTGTGTTGCTTATCCATTCACAGGAGGTACAAAAAAAAAAAAAACAACAAAAAAAACCGGTCTCAGCATCTTACAGCTTGCTTCAAACTATTTAAATTGTTGCAGCTTGTGGAACTGAGCCTGTGACACAATTTAATAGGGAATGTACTTCAGTGTGACTTTGTGAATAACATATACCTGTTTGCATTGTACATATTTATATTATCCATTGCATGCATATGAAATTTAGTTTCAGCTCAGTATGTTAGCAGGGAGAGTTCGAGTTGCATTTTGATTGGTCAGTGTTTTGTATATCCATGCCAGCTTTTCATTTTTCAACTTAAATTGTCCAGTCTCTACCTTTGCCAAGATTACCTGTCCTAAACTGTGGTAAAACATACACTATAAGCAGGCAAAGAATCTGCCATGTCACAACAGCATAGGAAAAAATATAAATAAAACCAGCTATGCTGCAAGCAAAGGAATACCGTGGAACAAGTCAAATTCTCATATGTGTTGCTAGAAGAGTTTATATGGGACTTGTGTCTCCATATTTTTAATTTACGGTAATGCTTTTGTAAACTTGGGATTAAAACCATGAAATAAACTGTATTTATAAGCATACTTTGTTGTAGAACTGACTGGCTCAGTCTTCATTCTTGTACCAATATATTTAGTTTATCCTCAGTCACTGCTTGCTTTTCCACAACTCATTAATACTTCATGGCAATTCCAACCTCTATGTACACCAGCCCATTCTTAATGAGGGCTGTTCCATACTCCCATTTTTTCAAGGAAGTAACTTCACTCAAAATCTGCAAGCTTTCTGGAAATACAGTGACTTGGAGTTTCTGTTAAACTCTCTGTTAATTGTATGATTGCCTGCTCCTAATAAACTCAAATTAATGCTGGCAGCTTAAACTCAGGTTAAACCTCAAATTTCAGCATTGCCTGAACTAACAAGCAGTTAAATAAAGAACTGCAAGACATTTGAGATACTTATGAACATACAGATACATTTGTAATTCTGCAGTGCCTGTATACAACACGTTTCTTCTAAGTATTGTGCGCCCCATTTTGGTATCCACAATCAAGAGGGATACATAAATGTCAATGTTTCTGGTAAGCCTTACATGACATCTCTCAAGGACAGTTTAAAAAGACTTGTAGCACTAGATGCACCTGCGTCCACAGTCAGTAGTCCCTCCCTCATAAAGGTACAATTGAAGTACTTGAGAGAGGGATTAGACAGTCTGACAGGTGGCTGGAGTTGCATGAAGGGCAATGGCCATCATGGTAGTTCTGACAACAGATCAAAGTGGCACTGAATAATCATTTATTTTTAAAATAATGAAGGAAGTTCGCCCTAGCTGAAGCAGGCACAGTAAGAGGCCTGAAGCTGCTGCTTTGAAAGCGTAAGGCAAGGGAGTAAGTGCAGGCTAGGAGAGTAGCATGAACTATGAAGGGCTTTAGAAGTAAAAGCAGAGAGGTAAAAGCATTTCAGGATGACAGAAGAGGGGAAGGCAGTGAACGCAGCAGCCAAGGGGGTCACACGCAATGATGAGGGAGATTCATTCCTGGAACCTGCCACTGACAGCTGACAGTTTGTCTTTTGCTTAAAGATTTTGTAAACCAGACTGGCTGTTTGCTCTAACATACATAGCTTTTAGAAACAAGCGTTTTAACTAATACCAAGCACACCATTCACAGATGCACAGGCTGTAGCTCATAGGTTGAGCTGCCAGGGCAGTGAACCCATATCACTTATGCCGCTTTGCTCTTCACAGTGCCCTGCAGATGTGGCTGCAGAGTACTCGGAAGCAGTCATCCTGTTGTAAGGCAGCCCACCTTTCCCAGATTTTTTCCCCTGAAGAACCTCTGACTGCCTTTCATGTGATTGTGTGATTTGCCATATGTCAATATATACACTGTCTCAACCATGAGATGAGCACATATTTGATCCCTCATGTGCCAGCTTGCAGGTGAAGGCTGCTGACAAACCCTCGTGTGCTACTGGACATGCTTCCCAAAGATGACTACCTGTCACAACAGAACAGGCAAGCTTCTCAAGTGTTTATCTGTATTCTTGCTGTGTGCCCTGAGATAAACCTGTTACATGATAGATACGCCTGCAGTTTGGACTCATCACATCTACCTAGGCCAAAAACTTGGGAACTGTCTTTTAACTCAAACAATAGCCATCTGGCTTTATTGCATATTGCAGTCATTGTAAAAGATGGCTTTGTGCAGTATGCTTCTTGCTTGCCCTTTCTCCTCTTTTTGTTTTCCCGTAAGAAACTCATATATTGCAAAGCATTCAAACATGAACGTGAATTCTGTGATGGCCGAGGTTTTAGTTGGCACCTTTCAGAAGTACAGGCTGCTGGTTTTGCTCAGTTTTTGTCATGTTGATTTTTTTTAACTCAATGTTAAAAAGGCAGTTGTCAAAAAACCCACGCTCAACAACCACCCCAATCTAGAACACCCCCCCCCCCCAAAAAAAAAATCTAGAACTGACCACACATCATATTTCTAGATGAAGTTATTAAATTTCTAAATCCCACAGGTGTAAACCTGCCTCTGAAGCACTAGAGACGGAATAGAAAATGCTTCAGCTTCCTCTTACCGTCTGATAGAGGAGACAAGATAGGGACGTTTGAATGAGACAGAAGCAGAACATCAACTTTTTCAAAACCCTATTTTTTCCATAAACTTTTGCTTTGATGGAAACCAGCAGTGCTTGATTTAACAGTGACATTATGGGTCCAAATTTATTAATTTCTACTGTGTTCAGAGAGACAAGTGTTAACTCTGCAGTGTCAACAATATCTGCATTTATCATCAGTTTTTGAAAAGAATGTTTACCTTCTGTAATGCAACTAGGACTAGGTGAAAGCTGCAGTCTTACAGGGCAATGGCATAGTCCTCACTGCCAACAAACCCCCATCTGCCTGACTGACACCATGGAGGCTTCAGCTACCAAAATAATTTGCAGTAAATCCACCCATTAAAATAGCTCATTCGGGCCTTACAGAAAAGTAAGTTTCATAATTTAACTCATTACAGCAGCAACAAACCATTTACTGTTTCTACACCACTGAAATGGTTTGACAAGAATTAGAAAGTGAGGAACCTAAGTTTGGGACCTGTGTATCAATTCTTATGCAGCAATCTTATTAGTATTTATTCCTATATTAAACAGATCAGACTGATGTTTTACACATGTTCAAACAAGGCTGTTGGTTTAAGCAGACCTGTCTGTTGTTATTTTAACTACCAAAAACAATGTCAGCAGTTCAGCCAGCAAACCTGATGTATTCCATGTACCAAGTGGACTGTCAGAGAAGGAAAACAAGTCTCTTATTTTCCATGGTCATTCTCACATTCTTATGTGATGCATGTTTTATTTCAAAAGACTGAAGCACTTCCAAGCCCCATTTTGTACTAGTGCCTCACATTTCCCTTTAGAGATGATGATACATTCTGTGAAACCATCTTTCAATCAAGAAATTGGCACAGCCATTTTCCCTGAATCATTTATTTTGATAAACCTTGTCATTCCCTTGGTACTTGGCAAGTATTATGCCATTGATTTGGTTGTAAGAAAAGGACATGTTTTGTACTACTGTAACTGAGGGAAGAATTAACCAAAAATTTTAAAGGAAGCATTTCTATACTAAATGCAGAAACACAATATCAGGTCTATTTATCAGTGTGTTGGTCTTTTTACTGTAATGAGTAACATTTCAACTCTTAACTCACGCTTGCCTCTTTCCCAAAATATAATTAGGACAATAATTGTTCTTTAACAAGATGACTACATGTGATTAAGTGATACTTGTGCAGGCCTTTTTGGCCTAGTGACTATTGGAAATCAGTATTTTAACACTGGTTCAACAAAATGAATTCAATATTTTCAGAATGCTATGTAAATTATAAAAAAGTTAAGTAAAGGTATCTATGGTGAAAATTTCTCTGTGAATTCTGCATTTGAACCAGGCAGCATCACCATGCCTAATTCATAACTCTAAAGTAAAAGCACTTCTCATTATTCCTTAATGGCAACACTAACGTACCACAGCCACATACCAGTACTTCAGTAGTACACTGCATCTAAAGACTGATTGTCTGCTGCCTACACTACCACAGCATCATCCATCTGACCTTATTCATTGTTCTACATATCTCTGAAGCCCTGCTCCACACTGCAGCCACCACTGGCTGCCATGGTGCCACTCCCCTCCCTTCTTGTCCCTGAACAGTGAGCAGGAGGGAGGCACTGATGCTAATTTATGTAAATTTTCCTTTTTCTAGTCCATCAGCAAGACTTCATGCCAGAGACACCTTTTCTGGCAGCAGTACTGTTACAAGGATATTATTCATCACGGGTTCCAAACAAATCGGGCGAGGGCTAATAAAAAATGATTTACAGCGTTTAAATCCTATCTAGGACAAGCAAAACACCTGATGAAAGACAAAACGAAGTACAGATTTCCAAGCCTTCTGTTCATGATCTGCTACGGTACTGGCAAAAGCACCTTTTTGTTTTTCTCTTTTTAAGAAAATGGACAAAAATGCCAACGGCAAATTCTGCTTTGCACAGAACTGGTCTCTGTGCTTAGAATATAGCTCAGATTACTCCTCTATCCAGGCTTGCTCATTTATGGTTAAAGCTCAGATGTCACTGCTCAGTACTATAACACCTTTTCTGAAATGCAGGATGAATTGCAATTAAGTGTTCTTACATATCAAAAAGCCCTTTTTCCTTAAAAAAAAAAAAACAACCTTTATTTCCACACTTTCATAAAACATCTTTTGTTGACATTCTGCAAACAATACTATCCAATAAGGTGCTGATTTTTTCCTCCTGCGGAGTAACTTTATACATCTGCAGAGAAAAAAAAACAACATAAAAGCTATGCAAGAAATCAAAACCTGATCACACGTATTCAAAAACGGATGAAAGATTTCCCCCTCACTTTTCTCTTCTTACATTGGAAATTTCTGTCTTGCCATGACTGCAAGACAAAATTAGGACTGAGGAAACAAGCAAATTCTGAAATTGTAATTCATAACGGAGAGCTAGGAAGCTGAATGACAGCAACAATTTTAGCTCCACATAATGTATGCTACGATTTCTCCTGTTCATGTCTCCCATCATTACTTTGGTGAATATGATCAAGATAATTTAAGTCACTTGAATTTTGTCAAGTGAAACACGCATGCTTCAGATACCCATCTAGCATATGGTAATCTGTTAAAGGCACACATGCCCTAACACAGCTCCTTAGCAGCTACATCAACACATTTTCAATTGAACCGCCCATGCTGGGTCTATTTCTGTGCTTAAGATTATGAAACTGTTCAGGACTGAAAATTTATTTTAAACTAAATGAACATTTGCATGAGAAAACAGGAAGCAAAAGTGCCTGAATGGTAGGCAGCAATTTGGCATTTATTTTTATGTTCCAACTTCCTGACAATGTTAAGAATTTCAAGATATAAAGTTTATGATGTCAGGGTGTGATGAGTAGAACTCTAGAACTCTTCCCCCTTTACTATGAGGGTGGAACACTGGAACAGGTTGCCCAGAAAGGTAGTTGAGGCTCTGTTGCTGGAGATAATTCAAGCTGAGGCTTGTCAAGGGTCTGGGCAACCTGATCTAGTTGAATGCCCCTGCTTACTGCAGAGGGGGCTGGACTATATGACCTTTGGAGGTTCTCTGCAGCCTAAATAATTCTATGATTCCATGAAAATGTAGGAAATAAATAATCAAGGTTCACTTAAAACAAGTTTCCAATTGAGTCAGTATTTCATTAGCACAACATTAAATCATGTCTATTAGTATTTAAACAGGACAACTAAATAATCTCTTCTCTATGCCAGTCATCTCTTTTGGCTACATACCTTTTTAACTTTGGCAGTATCTGTCAGCTGGGGGAGTTCATCTAGAGAAACCTGTTGGCCTTCTACCCGAGATGCTATATCTTTCAGATTTACAGACTTTTCTCTGTCCACAACAAGAACAATGAGCACAGCTGTGTCACCGTCTGAAATGCCAAACTTTTTAAAGGCATCTGAAATCTGATTAAAAAAAAAAAAAAAAAAATCAAAATACTGTGAGTCAGAGTCACTTTCTCATTACCTATAAGCAACCTTTTCAGTTTCTGGGTCAGATAACCAAGAATGTAAACTGATGCATGTTTTACACTAATGGAATTCTGTCAAGGTACAAGAGAGAATAGCATATTAGTGTTGTTAAAAATAACAGTAACTTCTAATAGTAGCCATGTAAACAGTTAAGTGATTACATATATTTAGTTTGTCTGCTTGGATCTTAGCAGCTTTCTCTGGCAAAAAAAGGCACTTGTTCAGTAAATCTTACATTGTTGTTTGGTGAAAGGCTGAAAATAATTTCTGCATTGAGAGTTCTGGTCTTCATTTTACCTAACTTGTGTAGATGAACTGCTTTGTTGGCTGCCACAAGAACTTGAAAAGGATCTACAATCTGTAAAACACAATAAAAGTTACACATGAATTTAATGTGCTGGTTTGAACTCTGAAAAAAATCCTGACCACTTACTTTGATAGCCTAAGTCTGCAATCGTGAACATGAGCAAAACAGTATTCTGCCTGCAATTTCTGCTCTTCCAAAACCAATGTGATTATTTCCTGCATGGGGTAATACTTGACATAAAATTGATTACACTCTCTCTATCAGGTTATTGAAGTCTTTTATTAATGAGATTATTTTTTTCAAATCTGTCAGTAAATTATAAAATCAGATTTTTTTTTCCTCCTGTTCTCTAACTGCTTCTTTGCTAATTTTAACAAGATAAAACCCACAACAACCAACCAGCAACAAAACTTCTTCTCTGGGCTGTTCAGTCTGGAGAAGAGAAGGCTCCAAGGTGACCTCATTGTGGCCTTCCAGTATCTGAAGGGGGCCTACAGGAAGGCTGGGGAGGGACTTCTCAGGATCTCAGGTAGTGATAGGACTAGGGGGAATGGAATGAAGCTGGAGGTGGGGAGATTCAGGCTGGACATGAGGAAGTTCTTCAGCATGAGAGTGGTGAAGCCCTGGAATGGGTTGTCCAGGGAGGTGGTTGAGGCCCCGTCCCTGGAGGTGTTTAAGACCAGGCTGGCTGAGGCTCTGGCCAGCCTGATCTAGTGTGGGGTGTCCCTGCCCATGGCAGGGGGTTGGAACTAGATGATCCTTGTGGTCCCTTCCAACCCTGACTGCTACTATGAAAATCCACAAACCCCAAAACTCACTAGAATCAGAAACTAGTTATGGTTTTAAATAAGAACAAAGGTTCCAAACGGTAGATATTTGACAGCATTACACAATTAGTACTACATTTTACAGACAAAACCAGATTTAAATAGCTCCACCAAGTAGGACGTTAAGTGAATCAAGATAGCAAGTGTTTCGGACAATCCTGCACTGATGAACCTCTGCACTGTACAATACTAATGAAGTCAAAGAAGGGACAGAGAAAACAAAGTGCTTGTACAGCGCTGTGACAGTTTTTAGGAGGACTGGTCATTACTCAGAGTGTTTTCACAGAGGAGGATTTACACGTTACCTTCAAAAGCGTAACACGGTACAAACAGGAGGGCAAAACCATTCGCTCACCATTGCAGGGTTTATTAGTGCTCCTTCAATGGATCCTTCCATGGCTTTTTTCCTCAGGGCAGGAGCATTTTTCACGTGGTTAAAGAGGAGGAGCGTCACGCTGCAGTCAGGAAACATCTCCAGCTGGTGTGTTAAATCCATCCCGCACCGGATAGGCAGGCCGGCCCCAGACGCGCTCAGCTGCACCAACCCTGCAGCCTTTGCCACAGAGGAAAGATACACAAAGACGCACCCACTCTCGTCTCGCATAAAACACAACTTTAATAGCACTCAACCCTTCATATATAATTTTCAACGTTTCCTAGAGGGGAAAGCCCACACGTGTGGGCTCCACGGATGGCGGCAGGCCACAGCTCCCACCAGCCCCTCTCCCCGACCCAGCGCTTTCCTCATCTGCCCGGCAGCGGCTGCGCGGACGCGAGCAGCTGCCCGTCCTCCCAAGCCCATCCCGGCCCGGCCCCGCCGCCGTACCTCCGGCCCCTCACCGCCTCTCTGGGAAGCGCCTCCGCTGCGGCCACACGTTGCCAGGCCCCTCCTCCCGCGCGCAGCCCTTCCCGGAAGCCAGGGCCCTTCCCGGCCGGCGCAGCGGCGGTAGCGGCATGGAGGGAGTGGAGGCCTACGGCTTCTCTGCTGCCTTGAGTGGCACCTTCCTGCTGTCGTGCCTGCTCTTCGCGGCCATCAACCGCCGCCTGCACGACCCCTATATGGATGAGGTCTTCCACGTGCCCCAGGCGCAAGCCTATTGCCACGGGCGCTTCCTTCAGGTGCCGCGCAGGGCTCGGCCCGGCTCGTGTTTTCCTGACAGGATAGAGAATTTTTATAAGCATACTGCGGGAGCTTTGAAAAGGACGTCATTTGCGGTCGTTGTTGTCCAAAACGCTGGGTCTCTGTCTCCGCTACTTGCTGGTGCAGTAGCCTGTCGGGCAGGATACAAAGCGTTCAAAAATTTCAGTTTAATAACGCTAGAAATTGACTAAACGTCCCAGCTGAGGAAAAAAAAAAAAAAAAAAAAAGGACGTGGGTGGGGATTGTATGTTTTAACCCTTCGTGCACTTCTGGTCCCTTTGTGTGGTCGCAGTTCTATAATCCTGTTTCTCTCTGCTCTTCCCAGTGGGACCCCATGATCACCACTCTCCCGGGCTTGTACCTGGTCTCGGTGGGAGTAGTGAAGCCCGCAGCATGGCTCTTTGGGTGGACGGGAAGTGTGGTGTGCTCTGCGGGAATGCTCAGGTTTATTAACCTCCTTTTTACTGCTGGGAACTTCTATTTACTGTATTTACTTCTGCTCAAGATCCATCAGAAGAATAAGGTACGGCCAATGAATTAATTTATGCACTCATACAACCTATTTTGATGGCTTAGTGTATGTTTGCTTCACTATATATGTGGGCTGTCCACAGTTTTGTAGAACTTCAAGTATTACTACCAGTTTATCCAAGGAATCACATATCTTTTCTTTGAATTATTTTTAGTATCTTTTTTTCTCTCTCATTTTTGTTGCAATCTTCTAAAAATTGTCTTGTGCATAACTGTAGGTAGTCCCGTTTTAAATAAAAGTTAAAATTAGTACCATATAGTTTTAGTATCCAAAGGTCTGAATGCTCATCTAGTTGGAACTGCATATGACTCTCCACAAAACTTCATCCAGTGAATCCTGAATGAAGCCCTGTGAGCTGAATTTAAACTAAAACATGTTTTTAAAAATAAGCTAGGTTTGATGCCAGTATTTTGAACTGGAGAATTATTCAAGCTGGAAAGAACTGGAGAATGACCGAGATTGGACAGGGCCTTAGGAGTCCCATCCTCCACTTTAAAGCAGGTTAGCCCGGAGATCAGACAATGATGCTTAGAGTACGAGCCTGGCAAACTCCAAGGATGGGGAGTGACTGCACAGCCGCTCTAGGCAACCTGCCCCATGCCCAACTGGCTTTATGGTGAAAAAGGTTTTTCTTGTATCCAGTGTGAACCTCTCCATTTATGACTCTTGTCTCTTGTCCTGCCAGCATCTACTGCATTGAGGAGTTTGGCTCCCTTTACCTGTTGACATCCTCTAAGGTATTGGTAGGCTGCAGTTTGGTCACCCCAAACCATCTCTTTTCCAGACTTAATCAGGCCGGCTCACTCAGGGCAGGTGCTTCAGCCCCCAGCTGTCTTGGTGGCCGTCTGCTATTGCTCCACTCCAAAATTGCCTTTTTTGTATCAGAGAACAAAACCGGATGTGGTGTTTTAGATGTATCTTAACAAATGGAGTGTTTCCCTTGAACTGCTGCTATGCTCTTGTTACTGCAGCCCAGGAGGCTATCAGTGTTCACCAGTGCCAGGGCATGCTGCCAGTTTGTGTTCATTCTGCAGACACCCTGGTCCTTTTCCACAGAGTAGCAGCTCCTCAGCTACTCTGTGCCCATCTGCGTTAAATTTCTTGGTATTTCAGTGCCCCATTCTTCCAGCCTGTCTAGGTCACTCTGAATCACAGCTGTGCTCTGTAGCATATGGTGTAGTTCCCTTGGGTTTAATGTTACCTGCAGACTTGCTGAGAGTATGCTTGCTGCCTTCAAGTCATTGGTAAAGGTGTTCAGCAGGGTATGTCACAATGTAGATCTGTATGATACTCCTGATTGTAACACTCCTCTTTGGATGGAGTATGACCAGTTAACCTCTAGCCAGTTTTTACCTGACTGTTCCCCCGATCCAGACCATAATGGATCAAAATGGATGCAAGAATATTATATGCCTAAAGTGGTGGAGCACCCACCCCTGCAGTAGGTGAATTGTTTCAGTGGCTAATGGCTTGTTCAAAGTCTTTCATCTTAGTGAAGTTCTTTGGTTTTGCTTCTAGCCACAAGAACATGTTTTCCTATTCAGTGCTAACTGAAGGATTTCTTTACTACAAAGAAAATTTCTTCATATGTGATTTCTTACAAGAGACTTCCTGTTTAAGGACATGATAAGACTACACAGAAGTGAGTCAAATTTATAAATTGTTTCTGCTTTTGGAACACATTTAGTTTTATGCCTGGAGGTGGAAATACAAATGCAAGAAAACAAAAGATTTCGTGACAGCAGTCGGGGAACTAGAAAACGTAGTTGTATTGTTGGCACTTCTTGCAACTCAGTGTTTCTTTGTTCCTCTCTTCTGTAAGGTGGTGACTGACTGTTTCAGCCCACACTCCATCATTCAGAAACATCATGGGGCACTTTTTATGTTGGGAATTGCACTGCATCATGTAGTCAGGGGGATAATTGGGAGTTCTTAATTGTGTGATTTCTTACCTACTTTAAAGTTTCTTTTCTAACTCATGAATTATAATGAAGATAAAAGCTGTAGGCAAAGCTTAGAAACTTGTAACTGGGTGCTTTGCGGACTGGCTTCGAAAGAGGCGATAGTAGAAGCCTTGAATGATGTCTTCTGGTCTCAGAAATAAACAGAATGTGATGATGAGATTTCAGGGTCATAAAACATTGACTTATTTTTTTGTTTTACCTATTAGTGCAGCTTTTTTATTCTAGATACGGGAGCAATTATACTCCACAATGATCTTAATGCCACAAATGTGTGAACACCTGACACAGGAAAGAAGTTGGTGTATTATTTTTTTGCCTTACTTTTAATTTGTCTGCAGTAATGTTCCATACTTTGTCTCTTAACATTGTATAGTCTCATGCTCTCTATTTACATAGCAGGAGGTTAACAAAAATATGGCATGCGTTCTTGTTAAGTAATGGAACTAAAAAGCATACAAGATGTTACATTGTGTTAGTGGAATTCTCAAGAATGGTACTGTATTTGTTTGTTTTAATTTATTCTGTTTTTACTGGAGACATTGCTAATGACATCTTTCTGCTTCTTCTCTAGGCTGTGTCTGGTTTCCAGAGAATCTTGTCTACATTAACTCTTGCAGTGTTTCCCACCCTGTATTTTTTCACATTCCTTTATTATACGGACTCAGGATCAGTATTTTTTACTCTTTTGCCTATTTAATGTGCCTTTATGGTAACCATAAAACTTCAGCTCTCCTTGGACTTTGTGGTTTCATGTTTCGTCAGACAAATATTGTATGGGCAGTTTTTTGTGCTGGAAATGTTGTTGCAGAGAAACTAAATGAAGCCTGGAAAACAGAGTTACAGAAAAAGAAAGATGAAACTATTTCTTCCAGGAAAGGATCATTTTCAGATTTGATCAGGGTATTGCAGTTTCTTGTTGCATATCTCATGTCACCTAGAAACTTGGTTACATTTACTGCTTTAACTTGGCCATACATTGTATTAGTAGCTGTGTTCATTGGTTTTGTCTTCATCAATGGTGGAATAGTTGTTGGTGACAGAAGTAGCCATGAAGCCTGTTTGCACATTCCTCAGCTATTCTATTTTCTGTCCTTTACTGCTTTTTTTCATTCCCTCACATATTGACCCCTACTAAAATCAGGAAATTCCTTGTGTCATTGCGAAAGCACCCTGTGCAGTACAGCATAATCACAGTCATCTCTTTATTCCTAATCTGGAAATTTACCTATGTTCATAAATATTTACTAGCAGATAACAGACATTATACATTCTATATCTGGAGAAAAGTCTTCCAAAGACATGAGCTTGTAAAATACTTATTAGTGCCAGCCTATATATTTGCTGGCTGGAGTTTTGTTGATACTCTAAAATCAAAATCGATATTCTGGACCTTAGTGTATGTTGTGTGTTTATCAGCAGTCACAGTTCCTCAAAAGCTGTTAGAATTTCGTTACTTTATTTTGCCATTCTTAATATATAGGCTCAATATTCCTTTTCCATCTGTATACAGACAGCTTCTGGAGCTGGCTTTTTATGTTGTTGTGAATGTGGTATCTTTTCATCTTTTTCTCAACAGAACATTCCAGTGGCCAAATAGTGATGAAATCCAGAGGTTCATGTGGTGACTTTTTTTCTACTTTCATACCTTTAGAAAAACTTGGTTCTGTTTCAGGACTGGGCTCTGCAATGAAGTGGTATGTTTTAAATTATGCGAGAACTTCATTCCTCAATTGGAATTGGGGAAGTAAGCTGTTCGCTTATTTCTTGAAGCTGAATAGTTTGTTGTAACATGAATATATTGCATATTTTGAGTTTATGAACTCCTGGAAATAACAGGTTCAGTATGAGGGGAATTTTGAGAACACCCTTCTGTAATTAATGTGAAATAAGGGAGATTTTTTTTTTCATTATAATAAAATATTACATGATATGCCTTGAATGTATGACAGTTTTACAGTTCAGAAGTTTCTCTTTACACCAAAGTATTTAAGTGTTCAATCTTTGTTACCTCTGGGTACATATTTACTCCTTGGATCAGGCCGCTTCCATCTAGGTTTGCCCAGTGGTCAAGGTATGCACAACTGCTGAAGTGAAATGTTTTCAAAAGCTCCTACATCCCACTGAATTTTCATGATTTTTTGCTCAATAAATGCTTGTGTTACTTTTACAAACAGAATGTAGGCTCTTAAATCATTAGAGCACTTTGAAAATTTTATTTCAAACTGGTATTTAGAAAATACAGTGGAAGCTATGTGCATGTACCTTCTTTGGGGGAATAAATACTATTGTACAACAAAAGATAAACTGCAGTTGATAATGTGACCTATTAGGGGAGTTATTTATGTATGTGAGACTGAAACACATTGTTACACAATGGAATGCAGTCCAATGAATGCCCTTTTAAATTGCTAGGCTTTTGTATCCTGAGGTTCTGTGTTCACAGATCTGTACTCAGGTAGGTATTAGTGCACTCCCAAGCTGAAATGAGTCTTTGACTTGTAATCTTAGAGAAGCACTTAATGGTATTACTGAGTTGTTGATGGCATTACTGAGTTATTCTTTTAAATGTTTTTCATATATACATACAAATCTAGGGGAACTAGGGAGTGTATGTGTTGTTTTACAAAGGTAAAATGGTGTAAGTATATATATTCTACATTTTTTTCTAAAGCATGTAGTGTGTGATCATCAGAATAAAAGACTAATGATTCCTGTAAGTAAATGACTTTAATTAGACTCAGAAATATTTGATCACATATAGTTAACTGTTAAGCAGATTTATAAATACTTCACATGCTTTGTAGCATCTTCTAGCTCTTTCCTGTTCTGCAATGAAAATACTGCAGCCAAATCTATGCAAGCATACCATATTATTGCCTCTCCAGTCACTCTGAAATGGAATTGTTTCTCAAAAGGTCAGTACTGTGGAGTTACTTACTCACACTGGTATTGTTGTGTTGTTTGGTTTTATTCGCAGTATGCAGATCAGTGTCTCTTGGCTCTGATCCCTTCCTTATACTAAGAAACACTACAAAGAGTGTGATTAACTGAGATTCTCCTGTCCAGTGTGTTTGAAATCTTTAAAGCCACTCTTCAATGAGTAGGTTTATTTGTATTGGATTTAAGATGTTAGCCAGGTCACTGTTTGCTTCTTGGCTTATTGCCACTATGGCAATTTGTTGATAATGTGTATACCATAGGGAAAGCTATTTTCAGTTACTGCTTATTTGCTTTATCAAGCTGATGGTACAAGAGAAACCCAAATGAGTTGTTTTCCAAGAATCCAGCATGGTTCTTGCAGAGACCAGGATGCTGTCTTGTGTTTTAGTGTGACAGATTTGGGAGGCAGGGGGGAGTCTTCTAAATTTGGGTTTGTATGCTATGCTAGTAAAAATGTAAACAAGGCTGAATCCTGTATGAGTGATCTAACACAATTTCATTTGTGTCCTCAAATTTTAATGGTGGAAATGGTAACATGGGACGGGATGGAGCTGTGTCTGGAATTCTGATTTGTTTTCTGGCTTTTTGTCAGGGAACAAGTGTTCATTTGCTTGACAAGATGCAAAATTCCAGTGCTTCCAGTACTCCAGAGGTGTTTTGTCTTGTCCAGCATGTGTACTGATGGTAGTATGTGAATGCTTTTGATTATCAACATTATTTTATGCTTCCTACTTACTCTTAACAGAGGTTGCAGCTGTGGATCAAGTGAAAAGAACTGAATTTACATGTATACAATTGACAACACTAAAGGCTTGGGGCAGAGTAAGTGGAAAGCTGCTTAGTAGAAAAAGGCTGAGGGGTGCTCGTTGACAGCTGTCTGAACAGGAGCCAGCAGTGAGCACAGCCAGCCAAGGCGGCCAACAGCATCCTGCCCTGTATCAGGATTAGTTTGGCCAGCAGATGTAGGGGAGTGATCATGCTCCTGTACTCAGCACTGATAAGGCTGCACCTTGAATACTGTATTCAGTTTTTGGACCCTCACTACAAGACAGACTGAGGGGCTGGAGCATGTCCAGAGAAGAGCAGCAAAGCTGATGAGGGCTCTAGAGCACAAGTCTTTGAAGGAGTGGCTGAGTGAGCTGGTATTGTTTAGTTTTGGGGAGACTGAAGGGGGCCTTACTGCTCTCTACAAATATCTGAAAGGAGGTTGTAGCTAGGTGGGTGTTGGTCTCTTCTCCCTAGTATTTAAGAACAAGAGGAAGTTCAGATTGCACCAACAGAGGTTTAGATTGGATATTAGGAAACATTTCTTTACTGAAAGAGTCAACAAGCTTTCTAGGGAGGTGGTGCAGTCACCATCTCTGAAGTTACTAAAAAAGAGGTGGACATGTGGGACATGGTTTAACGGCCACCATGGCATTAGGTCAATGGACTCTGTCTTAGAGGCCTTTTCCAACCAAAACAATTACATGGTTCTACGAAAGCAAGAAGTCTCCCGAAATCTAGAACACAATACCTTCTAATGAACTCCATATCACAAAGCACCAGAAAAATTGCTTATAGGGAGATGTGTGTGAAGTGTTGATTTTTTTCTTAAATCCCATTATCAAAAATCATGGCATTTCATAATATTGCTTATCAGTATGCTTACATATTCTAATATAAGAGTACAATTGTTATCAACGTATTTTGCTAATTTAAAAGCAAACTGAGTTGATACAAGTTTAAATCAAAGAGGAAAGTCAATTAATTACTAGAAAATGAAAGGAGAATTTATTTTTAGATTAAAGCTATGTTTTCACTTTTGCTGATGAACCACAGGGAGTTGTCAGGTAATATTTAATGTTAGCCTGATTCAGTCTCAGAAATCAAGATGGTTACAATCGTGTTACGATCAGTCATAAAGCAAGTCTCCAGATTCCATCCACATCTCTTAGAAATTGTGACAAGTGGCAGTAGCAGTAGCATTGCTTGTATGTAAGAATTCATTAAATATGTTTTATAATCTTGGAGCAAGTATATTTTAGAAAATATTTATTAATGTTTTGCTTCTGACATATTTCTGTTGTAATTTAATATCTGTTTGTCTTAAAGACATGCAGAAAAGCCTGTGTTTGTCCTGGTTTGTATTGTCAACGTCTTCTGGTTTCTGTAGATCCATAAATGCTTATTACTACGTCAATTCCTCAGCAGGTGTCATTTGGCAATGAAATTACTTGCAATAGCATTAAAATTGTAATTTATTGTAATTCTATTAGTTAGCACTCCATTTAGAAAAAAAAATCACACCAATTTGTTGAAATGTCCAAGTTGAAAACAAAAATAGCATAGGTAACATAATCACTGTTTAAAAGACTCAGGTTCAATTTTTCTCAGACTGAAAATGGTGATTTTTCATAGCTGTCGCAATAATAAAACTAGAGAGCTGAGCAACCACAGTATAGCTGAATTGGTTTGAGTTGGAAAAAAAACAACCTAATTGGAACACCTTTTTTTTTTTTCCTTTTGGGTAAAAGTAGATGGTTTGGAAGATGGAGGAAGTTTGTTTGATAGTCCGATGTGCTGTGTGCTGCTTTTTCTGTTATTCTTTGACAATTGCCTATTCTATTCCTTTTAAGTTGGCAACATGCACTCAAAGTGATCATGGATGTGAGCAGATGAAACAGATGGATTGCTTCCTTTAAAATTATTGTAGGAAAAAGTATTTTGTAGTCTCTGGGGTCAGAAAGTTGATTTTTATCCTGTAATGCAGGTCTAATTTTGCCTGTGTTGTCACAAGGTGGCAGTCTTGTGCCATGGTTTAGTTGTTTAGGTGGGTTGGATTGGTTGATAGGTTGGATGCGATGATCTTGAAGGTCTCTGGTTGGTCTGGTCTATTCTATTCTATTCTGTTCTGTTCTGTTCTTGGTGAGGTGACCAAGTACTTAATGTGATGCAGCTTGAAGTCCTAAGGACAGGGGTTAGCACAACTATTTCTAGAATTAGGAAACCTCGAATTCTGATGTGTTTCATTGCTTGTTTTAGTAACTGGTTTAGCTAAAGTATTCTTGTATGTAATTTTAATATATATTGTATGTTAAGTTTCAGAAGAAGAGTAAATTTTACTAATCTTTAAAATGTCTTACTTTGATATTTAGGGTATTTGTGGCATTTTCACATCTAGTCTGAGAGATCAAAATGAAACATGAAATCTTATTGCTGAGATAGTGCCATTACTTTAAATAGAGTAGCTGCTTCTAAAGTTAGCAAATTTCCTTCTGGTTTGTTACTAAATTTTGTAACATTCTTGTTTTCTTCACATATTCGTTTTATTCCTTGCTCTGTAAAAAAAAAAAAAGAGAGGACAAAGTAGTTGCACTTTTGAGACTGACACGTGGTGATTTTCTGAAATGTCACTGTTTTTAACTGGATATACGTAAGAAATGTAAATGCTCAGGTGTGTTAGCCCTCTAGTAGCTGACATAGTACATTTTAAATGCATTATCTCATTTATGTGTAATGAAAAAGTGTAAAGCCAGAGTCTAGGAAAATTACTGCGTCAGGTTATCTCAAATTCTTCATGTTCTTGGTGGTGGCAACAGTCTGTGTGGAGTGATCAACAAACTAGAGGGAAGGGATGCCAGGCTGAGGGACCTTGACAGGATAGAAATAAGCCCATGCAAACCTCATGCAGTTCAGCAAGGCCAAGTGCAAGGACTTGTACATGGGTCATGGCAGTCTCAAGCATAAATACAGGCTGGGTGTAGAAAGGATTGACGATAGCCCTGTGGAGAAGGACTTGGGGGTATTGATGGATAAAAACCTGGATATGAGCCAGCAATGTGTGCTCGTGGGCTGGAAAACCAGTTTCATCCATGAGACAGAAATGCTAACCTAGCTAGCAGTGTGTAGCCAAAATGCCCTTAATTTGTGAATTTTTGTGCTTAATCATGAAATATCCTGGACCTCATCCAGTTCCTTCAGGTATAGCTGGGATATGAGGAGCAGGAAGCAAGCAGATTTGTACAGGTAATTGCCATTTCAGTGCTGCCATAGTTGGGTGTATGCAGTATTACCAGGAGCAGGAATGAATGAGTGCTTTTAGGGCACCACTGTTTTTTAGCAGTGCACTGTGGCTTCCTGAAGTATGTGGTGATACGGGAGAGCTGTTCAGCATTCATTAGTGGAAATGACTTCTCTGGCTGCAATGAGAAGCTCCTTATTGCTGTAGCTGGCCTGATCACTGAGAATGATCTTGCTGGAACTTGGGAGAAAATTGATTTATTGAAAGATGTTTTGGTGCTTTGGTGCGAATCTGTTCTTACTGTGTTCAAGTAATGTGAGCTTATTTGAATTTTAACTGAGCGTCAATAAAAGGGAAGTGGTTGCTTTCATTTTCAAGTTGTCAGTTGATTAGATACTCTATTATTTTATAAAGCAAAAATTGTTATATCTTAAAAATTAAACCAATTCTAAACCAGCATCTTCTCACATGCTTTATATCCTGGTTTTAAATAGATGTAAATTAATGTCTCATGCATTTGAATCAAATTGTTATGAACTCATATTAATAGTAGCAGTGTGTGCCCTTTTAAACCTTCCTTAGCTACCTTCATATCTTCCCTGTTAAGATTAGATTTCCACATTTTCATATAAACTCTTCTAAAAGTATTGACGTAGAAATTATTTTGTGGCTATACAGTGCAAAAGGAATGGTTATGGTGATTATCGCTGACAAGAGTCTCTAATTTTAGGGCACTGCTTCAGACCTGCAAGTTTAATACATGTAAATCATGCTCCATTTTCCTGCATTTCCATCAAATCTCAGACAAAGCATTACAAAGCATTGCCTGGCTGAATTGAAATTTAAATTGCAAGCTTCAAAAGAATAAGGGCTACGCAGTCAGGAACACCAATTTCAGAGATAGCGCTTCACCCTCTGGGTCAGCGCTGAGCAAATGCCACATTATTAGAGGGCAGGAGTAAACACATCATAACTATAGTCCTGGAGAACAGCAGCATGGGCGTTTAATACCTAATGTTTTCTTTACTGCATATAGGATCCCTTACTCGCTGCTCAGTGCGCTCCTGTGCCGGTATAGCACTGTATACTTCTTATTACTGAGAGGATTATTTTGTATTAGTAGTTCACTGAGCTAGTTGTGAGAATTCACGTGCCAGACATCTTGTCAAAACTACCTTGGATTGTGATGTACTTTCTAGAGCACAGCCTGTTTGGGCAGGGCACTCCTGAGCTGGAGAAGCTGATTTTCTTCATAGCCACTCTGATAGCTAAACTTCGAAACCTTCAGTCCCATACAATGTGTTAACTTGCTTTAAAATCTCAAGAAGCCTTGTGGAATAACCTTCTTTGTCCAGGTCCAGTCCCCTAGGAGAAGGATGTCAAAGGAAAAGGAATTTGTTGGCTATATCAACAAGTTGTGTCTATCCTTGCTAAAAAAGTACTGGTGCATGTTTCCTTCAGTAACAGTGGGGCTTATTCAGTTAATTATTACTAAGATGGAATTGTCTGTATTCTTTTCTGAAATGAGGAAGAATGATAGTTTGCTTAAAACCAGAAAGAAATTAAGTACTTTCACTTTTCTTAAGAAGAAAATACACATGATTTTGTAGCCATCTATTATCTGAGAGGAGCTTTAAAGTTTGCCTTCAAGATAAATAATAGTAACTTCCCTTCACACTGCTTTACTACTTTTATATAAAATACACACTGCCTAAATTTTGGAGGGGGTGGAGGAGGCAGATAGCATTACAATGGTCTAATCCATCTATTTGCATTGGGAGGAGACTACAAAATTTTATTTGGGAACTTCCATTGAGGATGGGATTCACTTCCCCGTTATGTAAGTGAATCCTGTGGAGTTTAATGTTTTGTATCTGAAGTAGAGCACATCTTCTGAAAATACATTCCATTTAAAACCACCAAGTAGTGAATTTGCCATATCCTTTGACAAGCTTTTCTGAGATTAATTACTTTTAGGAAACTTTTTTCTCTAGTTAGGAGCTTTATGCTACATCTGTGCAAAGATGGTTTTCCCCATTTTCCTTTTCTAGACATGTGGATACACAGCATCTATACTAATGTGTGCAGATTGCAACCCAGTAGCCTCTTAAACCACTGACCTACATGAGGACTCTTGTACTCCAGATGGTTTTTCTCAGCTATGTTTTTCAACATGTAAAGAAGTATGATCACCCGAATTGTAAGCTGCACAACACTTCCAAGCTCTTATTTTTATATAGTGAAGAAGCATAATCTTCCTACACCTGTGTGTCACCTTGCTCTGTTTAGCTAAATCAAGTTCTCTGGCACCTTTTACAGATACTCTTAGTTTGAAAAGCATGCTGGCTATCATGTGGGTGAGGCATCGCTTTTTTACATCTAAAACCATGCTAATGGAAAAATCTGTCCAAAATAAATGTATTGACAGTTCCCATAACAGTTGCTTACACCTTTGTCAGTGAGGAGTGATTAGAGATACACACAGTTAACTAGGGAGAAGCAAGGAGTTAAGGTAGATGAAATTTCAGTTTGGATGAGCAGTTTATAATGTGTCTGTTTCTCCTAGAACTTCTGGAAGTTAAATGCTTGTGGAGGTAAATTTAGTTGATTGACTACTGACTTGGTCAGTAAAGCCAGGGCTAACAAGCAGCTTGCTGTTAACTGAGAGATTGGCCATGTGTGTCTTGAGACACTATTTCTTTGTGAAGTTTGAGCCCAAGAATTTTCCTTTTCTCTCTGATTTGAAAAGGATCTATTCAGGCTATGCAGATTGGGTGGCTCTGGAAGGAGACCTTCTTTCCTTTTCCTGGGGCTGACTAAACCAAACTGCAGTTGCCTTAACGGGTCTCTAAGTACTCTCTAATGCATGGAGTCTGTCTGCTTAAGGACTAGGTGGCTCTGGGGTTTGTTTTAATAAGATCATTGGATTGGCTAATTTTGCAGGAAACTTGATTTCTAGAAACAAATGAACCCCATCACCATCAAAACAGGTAGGCACATTCCTCTTGCACTTTCATATCCTAGGTTTGTAATTAAAACTTTGTTGTGAATAAAGTCTTTCTGGAAAACATGTTAATCTTACTAGGAGCTAAGGCTTCTATAAACCTTAACATATATTTATGGCAAAGGTCAATGAATGTATATTGTTTATGATTGAATCTGAGTCAAACTTGTTAAACACCTATAAAGATTCTACCTTACTATTTAAGTCACACATAATAGAGTACATGATGCTTTTGAATTTTCTTGCACATTGTTTTGTCAGAAAATAAACAAACAAGAAGAGCTTTTAAAGTCAGTTATAGCACTTTGATAGTTTGCAGTTACTTGGAGAAAAAAGCATCAGCTTGTAGTTGAGATCTTTCTTGTAGTAGAGAGCTTGAAAAGATTTCTGGGAACTTTTGCTTTGATGATGTTCTTCAGTCCTTTTCATGTTCTCACAATATAAGATCCTCTTTTCTGGACTTGGCTTTATTGGCTCATAGATGAAAAAAATATTTGGAAGTCTTCTTTATTAAGTTAAAGAAATGTATACATTTACATGAGTAGTGGGTAGTACTTGGATGAAAAGGCTCTGTACTCAGCACTCAGAATGCAGAAATGGTACTTGTTGACAGAATACATTCAATACTTTATTTTCTCATCAAAGCTAGCATAAAGTAAGCAGGATAATTTGGTATCAGATTTAAGTTTTAATATTACTTTGCAAGTGTATAGATATTGAAAATGTCTTTGCTGCTTTGAACATATACTTCCAAAGCAGAATTGAGGAAGGTAATTACAAAAATATAGGTCTCTTGCCCATTACCCACACTCTTGCCCACACTAAGTTAATTGAAATTGCGGTAAGTACAACTTCATGAGAGGATCTATTTTCATTTCAATACTGCATTCTCCAGGGACGTTATCTAGAGGATCTAAATCAACAGGAACTACATGCTAAAGAAATAACAATGAACTCTTCAAACACTTCAGCTGTATGTCCTCAGTCTTACAATGTGAATGAATAGGCATAAAGACCTTAAAGATTTTGGATTTGGTATATGCAGTAGAATGCATAATGAGAAAAGATGAAATAAAACTCATAACCGTGACTACTTTTTTGAAAGTCTACCATTTGATATTTACAGCGAGACAAGGCAGCAAAGTAATAAGCTGAAAAGGTGTTTTTTTTTTTTGTAACAGGTTTTCTGTTGTTGGTTTGTATAAGGTAAAAAGCAGCTGCGCACCAAATCTGAAAAGGTAGGACCTAGTCATGCAGGTGCTTATCTGCATCTTTATGGTCCTAAATACCTTTATAAATCTCATCTTTTTTCTTTGAACCTTTGTTAAGATTTCTGTATTTTGATAATGAGAACAAAGTGAGAGGCGTGCCTGGTGGATTCTGTGGAGAAGAAAGATGAAAGTAATGTTGGGTGTGTTTGCAGGGAGCTTAGACAAGAAAAAAACCCTGTGGTAATCGCAACCCTACCTCACTCCAGCTCGTCAGCCTTGATTCATCCTGCTCTAGGGTGGCTGATCCTGTCCCTCCACCTATAGGCTCTTCCTTTCTTGCTTGGCTCTTCTTCCTTTGGTGCCATCCTCTCTTCTGTAAGCACATGCCAATATCTACGGTCTTCATACTGGCAATGAAGCTTGGTGTCAAAGCTTGGGATGGTGCCAAAAAGACATGCCTGGGAAAAGAAAGAGTGTGTGGTAATCATGCCCTAGCTGTCAGAAGCAAAATTTGCAGAGGGGGAGTTTTGCTTGTCTTGATTTTCATAGCCAAGGTAGGACCTCTCCAGACTGATCATTTTAGCTAGGATGAGGTGACAGCCCTTTTGCCTTGTCCTGTAGTAACAAAGCAACTGAGCTCAGCAGACTGTATTGCTCCACCCTAAAGACGTGTTAATGACAACCCTAAAATTACACATCAGCCTGGCTTCCTCATCTGAGATGTGGCAGTATCGGCCTGGAAATGAGTGTCTCTTTAGCAACCCAATATGCAAGGGTGCCTTTTTGATGTTTTCAGAACTTAGAAACTATTTGGCCCTTCTTGGAGCTAATATAAATTGTGTCACTAAATCACCTATGTTTTCAAAGGCACAAATTCAGGCCTGCCAATTACTAGCACTTCAGTGTTATGATTCATGGTCCAGAAGTTCTGAGATTTTAAATCCAAGAAGGGACATTTTCCATCATGCTTTCTTAATTTCTCACACTCAGAGGTAAATTAACTGTAGTTTTGTTAGAAGTGAAATGGATATGGAAAGCTAGTATATCCCAGTTGCCCATGTAATGCTCTTGCTCTGTTCTGATCTTTTTGTTGTGTAGTTTCCCACTGAGGGCAGTGGAGACAGGATTAGATAATACACAGCAGTGTATGGCTTTGCTAGACATGGCCACCAAATGACTTTTCACTGTTATCTGTGTACATGTGTCCCTTTAAAAGATTAAAACCCCTTACACTGATTTCCTCTGGTGAGACACTTGTTCTGATGGCCCGTTATAGCTTGGTGACATTCAAAATGCATGACTGCAGCTGACATTAGTGGTCAAGTGCCATGCATGAATGGCTTTTCCTTTGATTTCCAGTTGCTTTCTTCTTTTGTATTTAATTTTCTATGTGTGTTAAACAAGTCTCATTGTCTTTGCTCTTTCTGGATAAGGACTTTTTTCCCAATGTTGTTTGTGTTATCTTTGTTCCCTGCCTCTTATAGCAAAAATAGCTTTTGTATAAAGAGAAGATAAGAGTTAATTGCATAGAACTGGCCACCCTCTGCTCTTTTTTGCTTTATTTAACATGTGATACTTAAAAATTACTTCACATAAATGTGTTTTCAATGCACACAACCCAACAATGAATTAGAACCAAAATTTTGAATGAACTGTGAGGAATATTCTCCTCCTTTTGTAGATTGGAAAAAAAAAACCCCAAGCCCTCACAGATGGAGAAACATTAAGCTGAAGATTAATCTTATATCATTAATGATAAAAGAGACTTTGCTTTGCAACAGAGTTGTAAAAATTAACCTTTACATTTTGGCTCAACTCTAAGCACAGATTGGTATTATTTCCCTCTTGGACAGCAAGAATTCCTGCTGCTCCTATTAAACCTTAACTTTATTGTTCAATTTAAATCCTTTGCAAATGAAATATCAATAAAAAAAAAACTTTTCCAGGCACTACTGATAAAAAAAAAAAGTTGATAGGTGAAGAGGAGAACCTGGGTACTATGTGTTTATCAACAACAATCTTTAAATTTCCAAATTTTGAATAAGTTGATTGCTTCCTTCTTCTGAAGTGGTCTTTCACAGGAGTGAAGGGTGGTGCCCTGACAATGTTTAAGGAGTCAATACGTCCATTGCAAAACTTTCTGCATTTGCAGAAGAGCTGAGCTCCCATTAGCTGAGTCTAGACTTTGGGTTTTTTTCTAGTCATATTATGCCCCATTTGCTTCCCTCTCATTCTGATTAAGAGGACACAATGTATTTGGCATTTTTTTTTACTAGCTATTTGTTCTGATTTGATCCTCCTGGCTAAGCAGTGGTCAGTAACGCAACCTCCTACTGGAACTGGGACAAAACCAGCACATGGAAACAAGTCATTGGCAGAGAGGATCATGCGTGACTGGGGCTCATATCAGGGCTCCACAGCAGCTGAGGATGGTGAGCAGTGCATCAAACTGTTGGAAAGGTTCAGACAAGCATTTGGCCATGTTTGTATGTCAGTGAAGCTACTGAAAAGGAACAGCCTCTGTTGAGAATTTCAGATTTATCAGAAGCAAAGCTGTTACAGATTTTTTTTTTTCCAAAAGAAAAATAGTTATTCTGGGTTGTTATTCCTACTTTCCTGAAATAACACTGCCAAGAAGTACTCTAGTAAATGAGCCATTTTAAGAATGAAATTTGTATTTCACAGAATCACAGAATGGTAGGACTTGGGTGGGGTTTCTGTAGATCATCTAGTTCAATCCCCTTGCTAAAGCAGGTTGACACACAGCAGGTGGCACAGGAATGTGTGTAAGCAGATTTTTAATATCTCTGTAGGAGACTCCACAACCTCTCTGCTCAGCCTGTTCCAGTGCTCTGTCACCATCAGAGTAAATAAGTTTTTCCTTATGTTCAGTTTTATTAGCGTGGGACACCCATTGTGGTGATGGCAGACAGTAAATCATGACTTCACTGTGAGGAGATAAAGTACTTCTCGAAGTAATGAATAAGATTCCAGAGTATCCAGATTTGTTAAAAGAACAACTATAAAAGAAGTTTTTAAAAAAGTCAAAATGCCCAATGAACATTACTAAGAGGACAACTTGTTTGAATTTGGACTTGTTGAAGCAGTGGCAAAAATGAGCAATGAAAATTCATATTAAAACTACAATGAAGTAAAACATAAAATGTACTACATAAATATCCATTTAAATTAAAGTTCTTGCAGCTGGAGACAATGCTTATGTATTATAAGGCAACATATAAGTCAAAATGGATACCATAGGTAGCAAAGTTCCTCTTTGCACTTACGATGTTGCAAAGAATTGTTGGAGCATCACAGAAATGGGTAACACCTTTATTATCCTGCAGCCAAAGAAGGAGCCAAAGATCCAGGCTTCGAACCACACCAACCTGCCACAGACTGAAGTGACTATGAAGAAGTAATTAAAACAGAGGGAGTAAGTTGGTAACTAGAAATCATCAGACCTTGAAAATTCACAACAAAAGGAGACCTACTTGGAGATAGACTGATGATTGCTTTTATATATATGTATATATATATACAGAAGTGAAAGACATAAAAGGAGAAGGAAGCTTGGCAGTGCTCTGGACTGAACCATATGTTCTTAAAGCTGCTGCTGACAGCCTGAAAGGAGGAACACATCGTGCTCTCTCCAAGACTCTTCCACTAATAATTTGTTGCCTATCTTTTCCCTCTTAAAAACTTGGGTGGCACAGGTTTCTCACAGTGATCGTCCAAAAATGGTGCGGTAGCTGCTCTCAGGGTGTACTGGCTGCCTATTGATAAAAGCATATAGGTGCTCCATGGAGATACAGGAGCTGTGCCTGTAGCTCCTGTACAGGTAGCTTCATCTACCTGTTGCCACCACTCACTTCCAAGCTGTAGATGAGACATTCAAAATTTTGGGGACTGATTTCATACAGGACCTAGATGAATAAGGAGACAGAGCATATGTCTAAATTTTCCTAGTCCTCAGGGGCTGCAGCCAGGGGCTGCAAACTGGCCTAACTTGCACAGATAACATGATAAATGGGGAGGCATCAGGATCTGCTTGCTCAGCACTGTCCTGATGCTGAGCTGTGTAGGAGCTCATGTGGGCTACTGTCACATCAGCAGTAAGATGCAAAAGCCAAGAACTGAGTGGTGGAGAAGCTGCTTTCTACACCTTAGGAGGATGCTGATGGTTGTCAGAGATCTCCAGCCATGTTTGCTGTGGTGGATGCTTTGTTTTGCTTGCTTCTAACGAAGCCCTCAAGTTTTATATAGTGGACAATACAAATACTTAGGGATGTTGCTGCTGGGACACCGTCCCTGGAGGTGTTCAAGAGAGGACTGGATGTGGCACTTGAAGCCATGGTTTAGTTAGTCAGGAGGTGCTGGCTGACAGGTTGGACTTGATGATCTCTGAGGTCTTTTCCAACCTTATTGATTCTATGATCATCTTTCCCAGTTGATCCCATCTTGCAGTTGAAAGGCTTGCTGACATAGATTAGAGGATTTGAAAGATTAGATAGAATTTCCAGGTGCTTTACAGCCCACTTGGACAAGCAGCTGTAAACCAGATGAAAATCTGCATACAGTGCACAGATCAACACCTCGGTGCATGAGCAGGAGCATCCGTGGCAAGTCAGTTTCGCAGCTCTGCACAGTAAGGTGCAAACACATGTTTCTGCTTGGAAAGGCGGTGTAGACATGTGGCAATTGCTGCAACAAGGTGGCAAGGGGAGGTGGAGATGGCTCTGCTGGTGCTCACAAGGGCTGTGGCCAAGAGTGAGAGGCAGGAAGCGGTCATGGGGTAGGAATAAGGAATTTTAGAACAGGGTAGTGACCAGGACAATGGGATGACCCTGCATGAGAAACTTAGTATTAAACTGAAGATTTTATTTAGCCCAGTATACAACTACCAGTGACAAAAAAAGATTCTCATCCAATTGTTATTTTAATGGCTGTATGGGAATAACATAAATCTGATGTCCAATCAAAGTGAGTGCAAGAAGCTCACAAAATGGTGCAATGCAGTGTGAGCAAATGTAAAGTTTTCCTTCTCCATGGTGATCTGGGGCAAAGTTCATCTATGGAAACTTAAATAATTGCTGACAGTTTAAAACCTGAGAGCAGGTAGGTGACCTACTGATGAAAGCCAGAGCTCTGATAGCTCCTGATTCAAACAATGACATTTTTCATTCTTCACCTCACCTGTTACTGTACAACAGAGATACTAAGGAAAATGCTGAGACCTTAGCACCGACTCTGCCGTTTCAGTGTTCCAGTTCATTGCAAGTAGGGCTTGTTGCTCTTATATACCCAGTGTTCCTACAGTATACTGACAAAAGAAACTTAACTGCATTTTATTATAACATTTCTCTAAGGCAAAACAATCCTGCCTCAAAAAGTAATTATTTTATATCTGAATGAAAATAAAATGCTGATACACTTGCAATTAGGTAGTGCCTAAACAGAACATCTTGAAAGATGTTCCTTTATAAAGCTGTTGCTTGTTTCTTCATTTTTAAAATGTTTTAATTTTTTTTTTCTACTCCTGGAGAGTATGAGGTATTCATTACAAGTGGCACATGTTGTAATAAGTCATATCTGCTCTACAAGTATCTGTGCTAACCATAAATGTGACCCAAGGTGCATTAGTCAGCCAGAAGGAGCTTGTCAAATAAAGCCTGTCTGCAGGAGGACAGAAGATGCTTATTGGAATTCAGTATCAGGGGTGGTCCTGGCTGCCACAGTTCCTCTGAAGTCATGTTAATTAAACAAGATACAAAGCAAATTAATCTGTCGTATTCTTGTTGTCAGAATCCAGGGAGAGATAACAGCTGATGACTTAAATGGTTCCCTAAAGTTTTGAGTTTGTTTTTTTGTTGAAATAAATTTAATACGTATCAAGTTCCTTGAAATTAAATTAAAGGACAATTTAACGTTCTCTTTTCTCTTTGTGTTTAGTTCCTCCTTTGATCTCATGGGATTTAAAACAAAATGGTACAGTCTTATGCAAACCCTGCAGCTTTGATTAGAAACTCTATAGCAGTTGGTTGAAGACATGTAAATTGTTCATAGTTAAAATCACTCAGATTTTGATCTTCCTAACCAGAGACGAATTTTTGTAACTGGAGCTGATGATGACACACTTAAAGTTCAGCAAGGTTCTGCAGTTTCATTGTTAATGCTATGAGCATCCATCAGAATCAATTTGCCTGCAAGGATTCACAGGATGTTGTTGTATCTGGCTCAAACTTCATCTAATTCTAATTATCTATTTTATTGCAAGTTCTTATGTGATCTTTAAATCATAGTGCATACCAATCGTAGTGCAAAGAGAAACTCGATGTTCTATAATTGAAAAAGTAATTGTGTCTTCATGTTTATTTCTCTTTCAAAACTCTAACTTCTCTTCACCCTAGCATATGCCAAAATGTTTTCTACAGAACACACTTTGCCCAAAATAATGAAGAATTTGCCTTTACCATCAGCATCCCAAATGAAGACTTGGGTAACTCTCAAAATCATATTCCTAATGTACTATAACAAAGACTTGCAAGAAATACAAATCCACATACAAATGCTGCCCTAGTAACTGGGAACCTATGTATACTCACTCAATAAGCCTAACTGGATTAGAACATCACAAAGTTATCAATGAATCTACAAAATTAGCCACTATGATAGTCACAAAGCCTGTAATTTACTTTGAGGGCAAGAAATAGTCTTTTTGTGGGGAATTAAAATTATAGTAAGTAGCACTTGGCTCTTCTATTTTAGTCATTCACAAAACAGTGAAAGAACTCCCCTGTATTGTATCATGTCATCCTCTCTACAGCACTTAAAAGCCACATTCCCAGAGCTATTTTTAAAAGCATGAAGTGGAGGAAAATTGAATTTGGTTTGACAAGAATGTGTGAGTAAGGTGGGGAGCTGTATCAGGGAGGCATGATTTTGTATCTCCATTTCCTAATCTTTGCAATAAGGATGGAGAGAAGAGTTTGCTTTTCATTTTAGTATTTTTGCTAATGAGTGTTTAGCTGCTGAGTATCCTGGTTCCCCCTCAAGGTGCAGGGGGTGTGACCCATGGCCCCTGTACTTGAGCTCCTGTGTTAGGGATATCTCCTTTGAAGGCATGACTGGTATGGGAGAAGGCACTGTCCTCACCTCAGGCCACAAGGATGGCATGCAAAAAGACTGTACCAGGACTGGAAGTGCCTCCTGACCCTTATTACACTGCCCTAATAGGAGCACATCAGCCGTGCCCATGGGGACAGGGGAGTGATGCAGGGGCTTTCCTGGAGCAGGATTGCTTTGTGAGAAGGGCAGCAGAGAAGACATGGTTTATATTACCTCCCCTTGCCAGCATCCCTCACCCTGTTTGTAGCTTTTAAATAGCATCAGATGGCTTGCACAAATGGATTAAATTGGTCTGTGTTGATGCTGGCACTAGAGCTACTTCATTTCTAAAGGCTGCTTTGTGTTTTTGACTGACTAAGAAGGGAATAATGCAGGGGAAATCTTAGGTGCTGTCTTGAATATGTGATGATAGCCAGTCAACTGACAGGAGAAAGAGGTCATAAAGAATACCTGCTTGCGTAGATATTGTTTGTTTGGGGAAAATAAGACAATATTGACTCATTGTAAGTCTAGTGTGTGGTTAGGAGGGGTTTCGTACTCTCTGTCTTTAGGGTCCCACATGGAGGGAGGAGTTGGAAAGCTGAACTTGGTGGGCTTTGGTACGGTCACTGGGGACACAGCGATCCCTCCTTGTGGGCATTCAGGACACTCAAGTATGTTTCTGGCTTATTGTAAAGATTGAAAGTGGCGTTTTACAGTAAGTGCTGGATGGAAAGACGATAGATATCCCAAAGGGCAACCTACATTTGAGAATGGTGATCTGCCCTGCAAAACCTAAGAAGTCAGATTGGCTTTGGCCAGGAAATTAGTTATCTGTGTTTAAGTGAATGACAGCAAATTCTGTGTTTTTGAAAGTGTGTTCAAATATACATCCATATAGGACTGTCTGTCTGGGTTACTGCAAATATCTTCATTCTAGGGGTGGTACATGTTGGTGTTGCTCAGCTGAATGTTCTGGGTGAGGTACCTACAACAAGGATGGCTAAAATGTACTCCTCTTGCTCTTGTTTTGCTCTGGTTGAGCCTGTGGTTGCAAATCTAAAATAAGGACTCTGAAACTAGCTTTTCTTTGATCTGTAGTGAAGTGCATCTCTTCCAGTTAGAGTCAAAGGCTACATGTCATCTTGTAAAACATAAACAAGTTGAAGGGTGGCATCAGATTTCTGAGTAATATGGGGGAAAAGAAGGCCAAATATACTAACAGGCCATTTGCTATTATTCTAGTGAGGATCTTCTGTTAAGAAGACTACCTGTGCTGATACCGGTACTTGGTGTTCATGTGCATGCAGCAGCAGCCGCCAGCCATTTACAAATCACCATTTTTAACATAGTTTTCATCACTCAGCTTGACTGCTGTAGCAAACTACTTATGCTTTTGTGTTTGGCAGAAACGTGTGCTCCTTCAGTTCCCTTATATTCCTTCTCCATTTGCTCAGTGTCTCCTCCTAAGAGTTTGTACAATTATAAATGCTTTAAAGTACTGTTTGACATGGTGACCTGGCGCTGGGAGTTTTGTCCCAAAAGGATGTCTTTGTTACTAGCAACTCTCAGGTTTACCACATCCTTCTAAAATTCGGTTTCTGAGCTGACTCCAATATTCATAGAATCATAGAATCAGTCAGGGTTGGAAGGGACCACAAGGATCATCTAGTTCCAACCCCCCTGCCATGGGCAGGGACACCCTACACTAGATCACGCTGGCCAGAGCCTCGTCCAGCCTGGTCTTAAACACCTCCAGGGACTGGGCCTCAACCACCTCCCTGGACAACCCATTCCAGGGCTTCACCACTCTCATGGTAAAGAACTTCTTCCTCACATCCAGCCTGAATCTCCCCATTTCCAGCTTCATTCCATTATTATATTCTGATATATATATATATATTCTGACATTGCAGATCCTGCAGAGCACAGTAAGATGCCAGCCCCCATCCATTTCCTGTGCTGATGTTTCAGATTGCTCACTTAACACTTTTAAAACTGGTGTGCACTGCATTTTGCACATTTTTCTGAATAGCATGATGGAATTGTTTCAGCTGGAAAAGGTCTGTAAGATCATCAAGTCCAACCATTAATCCAACACCACTGTGACCACTAAACCATGTCCCAAAGTGCCACGTCCACACGTTTTTTTAACAGCTCCAGGGATTATCACTCCACCTTCTTGGGCAGCCTATTCCAATGCCTGACCATTCTTTGAGTAAATAATTCTTTCATAATATCCAATCTAAACCTCCCCTGGTGCAACCTGAGTCCATTTTCTCTTGTCCTGTTGTTAGTTACTTGAGAGAAGAGACCGAGACCCACCTCATTACAACCAGTTGTAGACAGTAATAAGGTCTCCCATCAGCATTCTCTTCTCCAGACTAAACAATGCCAGCTCCTTCAGCTGATTCTCATATGACAAGTTCTCCAGACCCCTCACCAGCTTTGTTGCCCTTTGGACATGCTCCAGCATCTCAACTTCTCCTTTAAACTGGGGCACCCAGAACTGAAGACAGTACTAAAGGAGTGGCCTCACCAGTGCCAAGGAAATGGCTGAGGCAACTAGGCTTGTTTAGTCTGGATTAGAGGGTGCTGAGGGTAGACTAAATTGCTTTCTACAACTACCTGAAAGGAGGTTGTAGTGATGTGGGGGTCAGTCTCTTCTCTACAGTATCAGGCTTTAGGACAAGAAGAAATGGCCGGAAATTTTGTCAGGGGAGGTTTAGATTTGATATTAGGGAAAAATTCTTTAAGAGTGGTCAGGCATTGAAATAGGATGCCTAGTAAGATGATGGAGTCATCATCACTGGAGGTGTTCAAAAAACATGTGGACTTGGCACTTCAGGAACATTGGCCCATGGTGGTGTTAGGTTGGTGGTTGGACTTGATGATCTTGCAAGTCCAAGAAAACAATTCTATGATTCTAAACACAGGGGCACAATGACCTCCCTACTCCTTCTGGCCTCACTATTCCTGATACAGTCTAAGATGTTGTTTGCCTTCTTGGCCACCTGATCACACTGCTGGCTCATGTTCAGCCAGCACGTATAGGTCCTTTTCTGCCAGGCAGATTTCCAGCCACTCTGCTCCAAGCCTGTAGCATTGCATGGGGTTGTTGTGATCTGAGTGCAGGATCTGATACTTGGCCTTGTTGAATTCATGTCAGCTCATCGATCCAGCCTGTCCAGATACCTCTGCAGTACCTTCCTACTTTGGGCAAATCAATACTCCCATTCAATATACTGTTACCTGCAAACTTACTGAGGGTGCACTTGATCCTCTCATCCAGATTATTGACAAAGATATGAAACAAGATTGGCCCCAAAACTGAGCGCTGAGGTGACCAGACACCGACTGGATTTAACTCTGTTCACCACAACTCTCTGGTCTCAGCCACCTAGCCAGTTTTTAACCCATGACCCTCCAGCTTCTCTAGCACAATGCTGTGGGAGACAGTGTCAAAGGCTTTACTAAAGTCCAGGTACATGACATCCTCATCCACTGAGTGCTGGGTGTACAAGAGAAGAAAAGGGACATCCTGATTCTTGGCTTCTGGTTGATTTTCTGGTTAATATGGTTAATTTTCCCCAAAAGAGCCACAGGAGCTTAGGCCATTTGGGTGTCTCAGTGGCAACCTGGGTAACTAATGGCTTTTCCCAAGTTTTTACATCCTGTGCTTGACTAGTTCCTAGATTTTCTGAATTCTGTTGTCACAAGTATTTTCCAGTCAAGCCAGGGACTATCTAAGACTACAAGGATGTTTCTGCAGAAGAAAAGGGTTCATTTAAATATGTGTGAAGAGAATGGAAGGGTTTAGTAGACCTTATAACAACTATTTTGTGTTAAAACAATTAGAAAAAAAATATCTATGGGATATGTCAAAGAAATCTCAACATTTTCATTAGATTTAGGTCTGGGACATGCAACAGAGTGGACTAATTTAACATGATTTCATCCACTGGCCTGAAAGTTCAACAATTGTACTCATATTGATACGCTTGAATGAACTGACAATCAGCATTTTGATTGAGAGTCCTTGTATTGCCTTTCTTCCTTGTATTGCCTTTCTTCCTCTCCTTTTTATTGCCTTTATTTTCCTTCTTCTCCACCCAAAATCTGAAAGCAATCTTTTGTAAAAATGAGTGATGACCAGATGATCAGGAAGATGTATCTTAGCACTCAGATGGAGTCATCTAGTCCAGAAGCACTCTAGTCTGCCTGCCTCTAGAACCTGATTTAATCTCTTGATATTATTATTAGTATTAGAGATTATTATTAGTATTAGAGCTTTGTCAGGCTGATATCCTGTACCACAATTTAAATTATTTTAACAGCAGTATCATACAGCATTTTTACTGGAACTGTTAGTCCTTGCAATTTAATGAAAAACTTTTAACAGTTGTCATTTTCAGAGAAAATGAAATATTTTGTCAGAAATTGTGTCTAGCGGCTTGATCTATGCCAAGATGCCTCAAAGCTCTATTTTGTGTTTCTCTTGGTGTTAACTGCTGGTGAAAATTGTATGATCTTTGCAAACACTTGTGGCATGATGGCACTAATTCACCACAGTGACCTGTCTGGTTGGGTGAGCAGTTACATTGGCTTGCAGGGAGAATGTGTCTGTGTTTTGACAGCTGCAAGGCAAAATGGCATTCTGTCAACTAAAAAAACCCACCAAAACCAACTGAAAGCAAAGAAAAATTGCAGGTGGAATGAAGCATAATGCAAAAAGTAAGACCTCTGCAATTCTGGGTTCACCCAGTCCAGCAAGTATTATTCATTTGCGACAGAATCCATGTAGGAGATGAGGAGATGAGAAGACTAGAAAATATATGCTGCATGTGTCTGTGTTTGCACCTCTCAGTGACATTCTACTATGACAGCCATGGTAATGGGCTGTATATTTATGTCCTCTGTAGTTCTGCTGCCAGCAAAAGAAATGCTGTTCCTTTAGTAGTCAGAATATTTATACTGTAGGTCCTTGGTAAGGATACATCAGGACTTTAGTCTTTTAATGAACATTTGAGCTTTTGAGTGCAGAATTTCTTTAAACATTTTAAAGGAAAAATAATAGTTTTCATATGCCTCACACCATTAGATTTTTGAGTTTTCTTTTGTTTGGTTTGGTTTAAATAACCTCTTCTAGGTTAATTTATTTTATATTGGACAAAATGTGGAAAATACTACCAAGAAAAATATCTGTTAATGCAATCACTGAAATCAGTGATTTCATTACATCAAGAACCCCCTGTTTTCTCTAGTGTTTATTAATGCTTTTCTCCTCCAGTTTTCAGTTTCACCCAGACTCATCATCCATATCCTGAGAAACAGTCTTTTAGCAAAAGAGGTCACCTGCTTAGGCTCTCTGATCTCCCACAAAGTCCACAGAAGCAACTTGAGGCTTTCAAGTCTTGTTTTTTTTCCAGGTAGGAAATGAGTTAGGATCAGTAACAGTTATGCAGCTCTGGATAAGTAACAGATGAAAAAATCCTTCTTCAATAGACTAGAAAGAAAAGAAAAGAAAGCCCAACCATCTTACAGGGATGGATAAAGTATGGCAAAGGCTATGTCTGTGAGCAGACATGCTTTCAAGTCGGATGCTACAAAGGAGCCTCTAGTTTGAGCTGTCAGAGTAATGGATCAAACAGTCCAACCACAAGGAAGAAAGGAAACAGCGGGACACACCAAAGTGCAGATCTAGGCAGAAACAGATTGTGAAAGTGCATTGATGAAATGCAGTAACTTGAAAAGGGATTGCCAAGTGAACACCACCAGGGATGGCAACTCCACCACCCCACTGGACAGCCTGTTCCAACGCCTCACCACTCTCTCAGTAAAGACGTTTTTTTCCTAATGCCCAATCTAAACCTCCCCTGGCCCAACTTAAATCCATTTCTTCTTGTCCTATAACTAGTTACTTGGGGGAGAAAGACCAGCACCAGCCTCATTACAACCTCCTTTCAGGTAGTTGTAGAGTGCAATAACATCTCCCCTTAGCCTTCTCTTTTCCAGATTAAACAACCCCAGTTCCCTCAGCTGCTCCTCATATGACATGCCCTTGAAACCCCGTATCAGATTTGTTGCCCCTCCTCATGTCCTGGAAGTAAGGGCGGACTCTGTTTATTATATGGTAAAGGCAGAAGATCATGTTTTCTATCATGTTTTTACAATCTTGTGGTGACAAGCGTGGACTTTGACTATTCATCACAGTCCTGAGGGTGCTCATGTCCCTGCCTGCCCACTTAGGCCTCCCCACAGTGTGCTCATGGCCAGGACACTATTTCAGATCAGCCAAGAGCCACCAGCCTCTGCCTCAGTGATGCTGTAGGGTGCTGGTCTCCAGCCCTGCCACAGCCCTGCCTGAACAATAAAACAAGGGCTTTTCGTGGTCCACCGAATGAGTTGCACAACCCCCCTAGACTTTGAGGGGGCAGGATGTGGTCCATGACATAGTTCCAGTCCTCTAGCGTATGGTTTAGCAGGTGATCAGTTTAGCTCAAAACTAGTGAGTTTTTGAGTATCTTGTTTCCAAAACATGCCTTTGTTTTTCTGCAAGATGTTCTCTTGAAGCAGACATAACCTCCAGCATTTATTGAATACATTTTTCCAGTTAATCTGCAGTCCATAACCTTGGTGGTGGTGGATGGTGATCCAATACATATTCCTTGTCTTCTTGGTGTGACATGGTAGTGGAGTTTTGTAATTTCTCCTGTAATATACCCCAAAGGGGTATGTTTTTTACTGCTGATTGCAATACTCATTGGAGGCCAGAAATGTACTCATAAAAATTTCAAGTAATGCATTTGTCTGAAGTAGTTTCCTTCTGATAATTTCATGTGATGAATAGAAAATGCACCTTTCAAATCACTGTAAATTTTTGGAGAATGCTTATAATTTAGAATTTTTGGAGAATGTTCATAAAAGCAGGATTGGGTCAGATAAATTCATCTTGGGTTCTAGTGGATGTTTTATTTTCCTGTGATGTTGCTACCTTACAGCAGCCCATTCAAATCCAACATCAAGTTATTACAGTTCACTACTCAGCCAAAGATACAGCTGTGTTGCTCTGGCCGTATAATTCAGCTGGCTTCAGCACACAGGGCCTACATCAAGATTACAGAAAGGCACAACTCTCTCAAAGCTTTTACCACTAAATTGTCAGCAGGAGAGTTCTGTTTTGGGGGTTTTAGGTTCTTTGTTTGCTTTGGTTGGTTTTTGGTTTTGGCACTGGGAGCCAATTATTTGAACAAAGCTCAGTGTCCCTCACTCTCCATGCTCTCAGTGTTTCGCTTTCTTCCCCACTTCATTGCTTCTTCTCTGCCACATCTCAGAAACCAGCTTCCAGCATTCCCCACAGACTTTATTATCCCAAAAGGAGGGAAGATAAACATTTTTCCTTATATGTCTGATAGGTGCAGATATATCTGTGAACATATTTGATGTTTCCAGGAAACAAGAAAATACTTAGGATGAATAATGAGAAATTGATGATGGTAATCTTGCAGTATTAAGCTAGACATATGAATGTACAGCCTAGCTTTCCATAAACACAATTACTGAGATATCCAGGTTGATTTAATTAGCTTCTGAAAACACCAAGGCAGATGATATAAAAAAGTAAATGCCATTCTAGATTTTATTTTTTTTTTTAAAATGATATGAAAACCCAGGAAGGATCCAGCAATTACTGAAACACTATATGTAGAAAAATTTATAATACTCATTGCTCTGTCAAAATACATTTCAAGTTGCCAGGAAACATAGCCATTATCATTCCCATGTACTCTGCTGTGTCTTCTGTCTGATTTAGTGGAAGGTGTCTTGTCTGCGGTAGCAGGGTTGGAACTAGATGATCTTTAAAGTCCCTTCCAATAAAAAGCATTTTATGATTCTATGATTCATGTGCTGAAAACCAAAGGAAAAGGTTTCCTAGAATTTCCTTGAATAGAAAGAGCTTCAATAGTAGCAGTGTAGAGAAATCAGAGGAACCCACTGAACTGATGCTTTTTGTGATGAATTCTTCTCTCTCCAGCCTAGCCCTGTGCTAAGTTTTGCCATTTGTTTTCACCACCAATGTGACATGGACAGGATAACATATACAGTCTGTATGACTGTGGTTAGGCATGTTTGTGCTGTGAGGAAGTGAGAATGTTGCATGCACCCCAGATCGATAGATGATTGGACCTTGGGGTGGGTTGGGTTGTTGGCAGCGTTTGCCACTCCACAGCCTTTCCTGCCCACTTCCACATGCATACAACGTACCATCATGTGAATGGGCTTTATGCACTTCAGGATACAGCCCCTTCCAAAAATGCAACCATTTCCTGCTGGAGAATCAGACAAGGGCTGGGCAATCTCATTGGTGCCATTAGTGCCTCTGGTTAGCAAAGGATGCCAGTGCTGTGGGTCTGTCATCTTGAGCTGCCCAGGCACTTCACCAGCTCCTCTCCTACCTACCCTCAGGGACCAGAGCAGCACTGGTGACTGCATCAAACTAGAGATGTCAGAAAGTCATATCATGGTATCATAGCTTAGGCATAGTATCATAATTTAGGCTGAATGTTAGGAAGAAGTTCTATACAGAGAGAGTGACTGGCCATTGGAATGGGCTGCCCGTGGAGGTGGTGGAGTCACCATCATTGGAGGTGTTCAGGAGGAGACTTGATGGGGTGCTTGGTGCCATGGTTTAGTTGTTTAGGTGAGTTGGATTGATTGATGGGTTGGACGCGATGATCTTGAAGGTCTCTTCCAACCTGGTCTGGTCTATTCTGTTCTGTTCTATTCTATTCTATTCTATTCTATTCTATTCTATTCTATTCTATTCTATTCTATAGTATTTAGAGAATATTTAGAGAAGCATCTGGTAATTCACTAAAAACATTCATGCACATGGAAAAACATTGTTCACCACTGCAAACACTTCTGTGGGTCTGCATTCTTACTATGCACTGTTTGATTACAGTTTCTTCATGAGTCTGAAAATATTTCATGGGGTTATTTTTGGTAATATCCCATTGTCCTATTATGCCAAGATTAAATAGCAGATGCAGTAATTAAAAATGAAAGTTATTTTTGGCTCAAATAGTTACTATTAGCTGACACGGTAGAGGAGGTTTTAAAGCCAAAAGTATAGGCAATGGCAGTCAGAATAGCTGCTATTTCTCTGCTGTTTGTGAAAGGCTTATGAATCATTACCTACACCCAGCCAATTGCATACCTTTCTTTCAGGTGAAATTGTATTTCATTTAAATGAAGAGAAATGCACTAAGGAAATATCTGAGGGGTTTTTTTCATGCTTCCTCTGACGTTAAAAAAAAATCAGATGGTTATGTGTCTTTATTTCCAGAAGAATATATGAGGCTAAGTAATAAACCAAAATATACAGGAGATATATCCCACAGTGACCTACAAAAACACTGTGCCAAACGATTCTGCATATCTGAAGGCACTGTTTGATTCATTTGTTTCTAAAGTGTGGACATATTTTGCAGTCTTAGTTAAAAAAATTGTATCAGAGAAACAAGCTGTGAAGAACAGATGAATACTAACCAAGAATATAGAAAACAAGAAATAGTGATGCCTAGGATGTGACTTTACCACCTCATGTCTCTAAACATTATGGATACCCCTTTCTATTCCCAGCCCCAGACCTTTGCCAGCCAGGCTGAACCCACCCAAGAAGAATCTGTGTGCTGAGACTGACTTGGCACTCACATAATTTTAACTTCCCTAACACCAAATTAAATTTCTCAGGATCAGTCCCAGTACTGATGAAATACAACTGTGGCTTCTAGTTGTTAAAACAGGTAGGCAATGTGCAATAACTTTCGCTTTCACCTCAATCTTCCTTTGGAAGAAATGGTAACCTCCACTGTATGGTGCTATTTCTGCACCCAGACAAGTATCACAACTATCTTGTAGAGCATAATAGCCCTTAAACGCCTCTCAACTTCTTTAAACCACCTGAAACATTTTGTGGAAGTGTGTGGTAAAAACTACTTCAGAATTTATAGCTGCAATGTCGGAGTTAAAGACCAATACTGAGAATGTGCTTGTTTTGCTTGTTAGTATCATGTGGGAGAAACCTGCCTCTTACCCACCCAACATTTCCAGAGACTTGTGTTACTATGTATCAGGAGTAACTGCACCAGATTTGTTGTCACTTGGAATGAGAGCAAGAAAATTCAGTTTTGCTTCTTACATACTTGTAAATACAGCTCTAGAAAGAAAAATAATGAAGAAACCCCAACTGTTTAAGCATATCCTATGACTAGACATCAGGGACATTCTATAGCTAGAAGAACTTGGCCAAGGACTGTATATCTCTAAGCTCATTTGCACTGACTGTGCATAAAGGAATGCTTACTGCAAAGTCCCAAATAACTTAGTGCTTAAAAATTAGCTTTTAACAAAAAGTAATCATGATATTAATTTATCCCCTTTGTCTATAATGACAGGTAATATGTTTTGGCAATCATCCCTTACAGCTAGGATTGCTCTCCCCTGGGTAGCTGCAAATGACTTCTCTTCATCCAAATAAGTCTTGCCTGTATGCACTGAAGAGCACAGGCTGTCTTCCAGCCTTAATCGATATTATGATCAATGCTGAATCAAACTAAAGCATATTTGCCTGGCATTTCCAATAATGAAGTAATGCTCTTCCTCAACTCCAGCAAGACACCAGCTTGTTGCAGCAGGTAGCTGGGAAGATCAGACTGTGCAGCTGTTGGGGTCACTACATCATGCACTCAAGTGTGGTGGATGATGCCCATTTTGTCTGGCAGAGGGCCAGGTGATGCAGGTAAAAGCCTTCCTGGCACTGATATTTGGAGAACTGCAGCACTACAGATTTCTCCTTCAGGAGAGACGCAGGCAAGCAACTGGAATTTATTGCAGTGCCTTTTCAGCCTTGGCTGGGGGAGGTCTGCTGCAGATGAAGCCCTTGACTCCCTTGATTGTCCTCTGTTCTTGCATGTCCCCTGGGATAGAGATGCTGCTTCTGCTCCTGTTTCCTGTGGTGGCTGCTTCTCCAGCCTTCACTTTGGCAGGGCTGCTTTACTTTATTTTAAATATTTGTTGGACATTTGATCTAATGCCTATTACTTGGGCAGTGTCTTGTCTGATGGGTGTAAAAGCAAAGACCAAGTTTTTTGCAAGAAATTAGCTCACAAAAAAGCAGTCTCTTAAGTGTTCATTTCTGGGAACACACATCTCCAGCTGTACTTCAGCCATTCGTGTGGGAGTGGGGTTTACTCTTCAGAACCTGCAGAGCAGGTCTGATAATTAGCCATAAAAAGTAGGCAGTAAATGAGGATTTATTTTTTAGAAACATTTTAAAATGTTATATTTGGAGTGAACTCTCGTGACACAAGAACAAATGTTCAACACCTCCTTCAAGACTAACTGGAGAAATCCAGTTAGAAAGTTTGCATAGAAATCAGTCATTTCCAGTTCTCCATGAATGCTCAGATAAATTGTGCTCTACACAATCAGGGCACAATCAGAGCACATTTGTTACCATTAGTCACGCACGTGGCGCTCTGTAATACTAACTAGAAAAGTTGGAATGATTCGTTGGTTCAGAGCAGTAGCTTCCAGCTCAAAATGCAGATCATGCATCACGGACATGATTCCTTAATCCTTTTTGTCCTCATGAACAGGAGGGCTGGACAGACAAAATGTTAAAAAGCAGAATCAGAAATCTCTGGAAAGCTTAGGAGAACAGCTAGTGTCTTTTATCTGGAAATCCTCTCATGCCTGTGTTTCAGTATTTGCCCCCCCCCCCCCCCCTTTTTTTTTAAAGTGTGTGTCATCCAGTTTTCATGTCTAAATGGCTGAAGCGGGGTACTGTACAGCTATACTAATAACATGCACTAAACCAGTATCAAAGTGTGTGCAGCAAGAGGGAGTAGGGAAGTATTTCAGTGTCACACAGTGAAGGACTGTCTGGCACCAGACATTTTTGTCTCAGCTATCTGTTCCAGCTTGACGGTCTACCTCCAACACCCACCTTACAGAAAGAAAAAAAAAAAAAGTGACCCTGAGAATTTAAAGAAAAGTCCCAGAGCATGATTTTCTACTACTTTGTGTGCCTTGTGATGATTTATGGCTCTCTAGAAGGAGGAAAAAGTTGCTCTGAAATGTGACTTGCCTCAAGAAGAAGCAGTTTTCACCAATTTTTTCCCCCTGGTATAGAATGTAAATCACTCCATGATCTGCAAGACAAGCTCTCTGAGCAGACTTGTCCTCTCTTTCTGCCATTCTGTTTTAAGCCCACGTCACAACTTCATTTCCAGCCAGTTCCGTGGGTAAGAGCAGAAGGGGAGCTGGCTTGTAGGCATGTCTCCATACTCTGGTGGCTCAGGGCCACGTAGCAGCATTGAATTAAATTAGGGGCAGGACTGGTGCAGAAAGTGGATGTCAAGGGGAGCTGAACCACAACCGTGTGCCACAGGCTGTGCTTGGCTCCTGATGGGCACACAATGCTTGCCAGGCCTTCAAAGGTACAGATCTTAGCTGTTTGTGCCCCCTGAGAGCACAAATTATAACATTGTTTTTTGAAGATGTCTGTGTCTCTAGACATTGTCTACATAGTTTTTTCTATAATTAGAAATTTATAATTATATACTTAATGATAACACCCCTCTGTCTGATGATAAATACATTTTTACATAATAGCACATAAGCATTACATATTTAGCAATCAAAAAGAGATTTACACTGCAAGTGAAGAATTACAAATTAATTATACCATACTTTTAATTATACCATAAATGATCTGGATCATTTGCCAAGAAAGCATATTCAAGCTTGGGTAGGGCACTTACTGTGGGTGACTGCAATAGTCCACATCTCATACTTATCATGCCAGTGGAAGAAATCCAAAATGTTGTTTCCATTACTGTTGCCTCTGAAGTAACTGCAGTATACCTAAAATAGATGTACAATTCATGAAAATGAATCCTTAAAAGGGATTGAGTGGAATTGTGCCTGGCAGATGTTGTCACAAACATTGCTGAAATACTTAAACACTTCTTCCAGCAAGCAATTGTGGGGTGCTTGGCAGCATAATTATCCCATAGCCAGAGAAGTAATGCTTTTCATGCTAATGCAAGAAGGGCTTCATAAACAACTTTGTGGAGCTCTGCTGCACCATTATGATGATTCTCCTTCCTCATCTGTTGGACAGCTCTTGGGCAAGTCTACAGCTTCCTACCCACAGCTGTTTCAATCCTTGGCCCTGGAAAATTTGGAAATGGCAGGCAGAGGGATCCTGAGATCCTACCTGGAGGCTTGTGTTGCTGGTTGGCGGCTGATGCCAGTCTGGGCTGAGCTGTGCTTCTTCCCAAGGGCTTTGTGTTCAGCCCTCCCTGCTCACCTGGCTGAGGTGGCACATGGGACTCATCTGCCTGTCTGGTCTTAGCAGGGTTTGGGATAGGGTTAGGTTTTAGCCATACAAACCTGAGTGGGACAGAGAAAGAGGACAGCTTGGACAGCAGTCAAGCACTGGGTTGATTTAAGCTAGCCAGTGGCCTGAAAATAAGATTTTGATACCTGTGGTCTCATTCTCTGTCACTCCTGAAGAAGAGCTGAGTCAACCCCCAAAGTGCCTTGGGAAGCATTGTATTTGCATGATCTGCAATGGCTCGTTTGCATTGTCTCAGTGGTTGGAGACATCTTTGTTAAAGAGAACTTGATTACAGGCAGGTCTACAGGATCTCAAATATATTCATGCAAGTTTGATTGAATCTCATTTTGTGTGAGTACATTTTGATGTTTAAATACGGCAGGTCCACAACAGACTCTTCTTCATGGTAGATGCCCATGTGTCTTCCCATAACCCAGAGAAAGCAGACTGATAGGTAATTCCACTCACATGATACAAAAAGTCTTTCTTTACTTGTCCATTAATGTTTCCCCAAATAACATTAGTGTGTGTAGGAGTGAATCTTTACTGGCAGGACAGGTTTGAGACTCATTTTGCCTTGTGGAGAAAAAGGGCCTTGCCTTATCTGTTTCTTCAGCAACTGAACAAAGTGTGCAGTTTCCCATATTAGCTAGGACTTTATTAAGATCCATGTTAACTGCTGATGACTTCAAAGCACACAGCACCTAAACATACCTTGACTGATGATTTTTTTAAAGTGAAAAGACTACATCCTGGCAGAGGAGTTTATCAGTTGTTCTAGCCTAGCTAATGAGCTTCATCTTCCTTCTGTATTGCTGAAATTATACAGAAGTGTTTGCCTGAAGGAGGCATATTGATAAAATCTTGCTTCAGTAATGAGCACCATGGAGCTAGCTCTGATCTCATAGGCAGAGGTTTCTTCAGCTGCTGGATCTGCTTGCATGCCAGGCTGTTTGCTGCTCTCTGTTAAGCTGTCAGCGCCTGTTGGTCTACAGCAAGCTGATCAGTTAGCTAAGGAAACAGCAAGTGGTTGGGTTACCTGAAACCCTTTTTCTAGTATCATCCATGCATGATGGGGAGCAGGCCTCCAGATTAAGCATCTGTCTTATGGCTGATACATGACTGATTCATGGCAGAATCTCATTGTGTTCAAGTAACTTCAAAGATGCAATTATTCTTATGAGATAAATCATTCCTTCTACCTCTGGGTTAGTAATCTTTCTGATGACTAACAACACTCCTCATTCAGCATGTTCTGTGTCAGCATATTCAGATTCTGGACATCCTATTTTTGCAGTATTTGACACTATTAATTCTGTCCTTGTATTTCCTGGTGCACAAATGGTAACAGCCCGAATGGTGAGGAATTCTGAAACCACAGCCTTTCTGTAGCACATCATCTCTATCAGTGCTTCACAAATCCTTTGCACTTTGTTTTGCTTTCTGATGAAAGATCTGTTTTCTTTCCTGGATTATGAGTCTCCACAAAGCCTGTCTTGGTTAACTCCCTGAATTTTTTTCCTTCTCAGAGTTATCACTGCTATGTTCGTTTTATGTAGCACCACTCAAAAGTTACTGTTTTTTTGCATGAGCACACAGTGATGTTTTCAGTTCCTCTGAAGCTGTGGCCCATTACTTTCCTCCATGGTTTCACCAAAATCTGCCAGCATAACATGGCTTTTGGGAAGTTCTATGGCACCTGGCCTGGCAGCTTGTACCCAAATGGAATGGGGCATGTGCACATGGCTGATTGCCATGGCCAGCAAAGGCCTAGGTCTCTGGGTAAACCTAAATCCCCTGAGTAATCCCTCATCTAGGAGGACAGTCAAAACTTTTCATAAGTAGAGCAGCATTTGGTTTCTCTCTAGGTATAGCACATTTTTCCTGAAGCCCCTTCTGAAGGTGAAAAGGAGAAACTGTGGCAGCCTGAGAACATTTTTAGAATAGGAAAATGGGAAACTGCAAAATGGCTTTTTCATCCTGCTGCTGAGCACAGGTTAACCTCATTTAAAAGTCAAGTGCTGCATGTGTCACATAATATGGTTTTGCTTTTTAAATGAAAGCCTTTCTTTCCTGTAAAGCCAGCAGTAGGGATGTCTCTTGAAGGATTGGATGGTGTCTGGAGCCTAAGAAGCCTGCCTGTTTGTACTGAAAGATTGAAAAGTTCCTCTCATTATCTCTGTAGCTCTGGAATTGGGTTCCCCAGAGAAAAAATGAATCAGAGTGGACTTGTATTTTCCTAAACATAACAAATAAAGCTTTCAGAAGACAGCATTTTTTTTTTTTTTTTTTAAGGAAAGGAGTTGTATTTTTTATAATTTTGGATATGAAAATCATGAAAATGTGTGAGATTTCAAAGTCACTCCTGAAGGAACAACTAGGTCTTCAAAGGGCTGGAATGCTAGATGGCAGTGTGGGAAACATCCTGGCTTTGGAAAAAAAATGGTGTTGTTTGCTGTTGCCAGTGTAACAAAGAGCACTGGACAACCTGATCTAGTTGAGGATGTCCCTGCTTACTGCAGAGGGTGTTGGACTAAATAACTTCTAGAGGTCCCTTCCAACCCAAACCATTTTGTGATTCTATGAAAATGTTATTACTGTGCACTATGTAAAGGATCCTCTCTAATCACTACAAATTAATAATAACTCAATGACCACCATCCTTTCCACTTGAGGGTGAATTTAAGATTCTTTACAATTCTATAAGAAAACTGACATCTCTGTTTTACATTTGCCCCATAATTTGCTTCTGATGGTATTTGCCAGTCCTTGAAAGCTTCAGTTTCATACCCCTACTTTTTCTTATCAAATACTTGATAAAGAATCAAATTCTTCCTACCAGGAGCCATAGCACATGTGCATCTTGATCAGTGTTTGGTCACTGGCACCAAGCAGAGGAAACCCCACCACAGGAAGGCGAAGAAGACCCACTGGCCAGCCTGGTGGAGACCAAGTGTGAAAACAGTTCAGAGCAGGAGCTTTTGTTTCATGACTTGCATTAAGCCTAGAATATAATTAGGTGCTTAGCAAATAGCAGTTGGTGATAACCATTGTACTCCTGCACTAAGATCTTAATGGTTCTCTTTACATTGAGTCTCACTATAGACCTTACTCTGGTTTTCAACAACGAATCCAAATCAGTGCAACACACAGAGAAGAATAATACCCTCCTACATAGTCTATGTTGCAAACAGAGTGACTGCCCGAGGTGCCTCAGCAATGGCATTGTGTAATACACAAATACCTTTAATCACTTCTGTGCTGCTCCCACAATGTCCTGTTCAGACTACTTAAAATAACTTCCCCAAATTGTGAAACTTTGCGTAAGAAATTATGTGTGTTTCAAAACACAATCAGGCACATTCTACACAAGTGTTTCTTGGGAAGCAGGGGTGGGATGTGGGCACAAGCCTCCTCTACAGAAGCAATTCAGTGGGGACCTCACATTGTCTTTAAACACTGCAATTAAACTAAAACATTGCCCTTGTAAATAAAAAAGATTTGCTGTGTGGCCACTGCCTTGGGAAGCTTTTGATGAAATATTTAGGAGAGTGCTTTCTGAATGTGACTAATTTTCAAAAGGCATATTAAAGTTTTATAGGGGCACTAATTTAATCACAGATGATGAATGATTTTACTTTTCTGTTGGACTTTAACAAGGCTGGATAAATGTGAGGTGGCTCAGTAAGTCTGTGTGTGCCGAGAGCTGCCTGAGTCACGGCTTTCGGAGAGCTATTTCCCTCCAGCTAAGCACATCGTGTCACCCTTAATGGGGATCTGAGCCCTCATGCCTGCTTCCCAGCTGCAACTGAACACAGGAAATCCTGCCAATTATGAGAGGACTTCACAACCAGTGGCACAGCCTTTGGTTAAACCCTCATTAACCACCTCTATCCTGACCCTTGGCCCAATCTCTCCAGACACAGACAAATCATGTTGAGGAAAGAAACAGGAAGCAATGAGTGTGTCTCTGTGAGGTACTGGCTTTCCCTTTTGTGTTGCTAGGTTGTTATTACACCCACCAAACCACCTCAGCCATGGTGGGAGCTGTGGTGATGGAAGTGTGCAGGCATAATCTGAGGTATGGTAGCAGCACACCTGATACCGACACCCCACACTGCATCTCTGTGTTGATTGCTGTGCTGCAAAAGATCTGCTTCTCTAGCCTAGTACAAAAAGTCAGGAAAGTAGAATAAATTGTCTTTTTAAGTTGCAAGAGAGACAGAGTGATGTGGGGTGATGTGCGTGAAGGGCCATTTAGAAGATGGTACAATAGGCCTGATTTCTTCTGATCAAATGAAGGCTGCATGGAAAAGTCAAGCATGTCATATTTCTCCATCCAGTGAACAACGACAATTTCATCATTATCCAAAGTGAGTGGCTGGGCCTCCACGTGAGCCTGCCCCCAAATCTGAGCTCCAGAGCTGCCTGTGCTGCACAACTACATGGCAGTGTGGATACAGAGGTAGCAAAACCCCGTTGTTCCCTTTCCTCTGGTCCCCTTTGCCAGGCAGAGCACTCCTTTGGCAGCAGAAGTGTTAACCAGGATGTTAAACAGGCTGATCAGCATTGCTCAGAACAGGTTTAAGCTGGACTCCCTCCCATTCTGCCTTGCTCTGGGTCAGCCACCATTGTCTGGAGTGCAAAGCAGGCTATGAGGGGGCTGAGGGCTATGCAGGGGAACATCTTATGATCATGGAGAACATGCTGCTCAGGATGCACTTGCTGACCACTGCACCTGGTGACACTGGGAAAGGGCACAAAACACCAGTATGGTGCTGTAAAGAGAAGGGAACAATGCGCTGCATCTCCTTTGGAGTCACAGTTTTGCTGAGCAGATGAGTGGTGCCCCTTCTGCATGCAGTGAGTTTTCAGTGCTGCCTCAGCTGCACTGGTATGCAAATACTTTGCTGCTGAGCCAGTGCCGAACTGGATCCAGAACAGGACAGCTGTGCTGGTGTATTCTGACTAAAGACACACCACTTGATGCTAGCATGAAGTATCTCATTATCAATCCATTCACCCAAACACATATTTAGGATCTTCAGAAATTATTACTATGCTGTTAAGATATATGTTTAAGCCTCTGCAGTTAATTAATATGCATGGATTAATAGAAAGCCCAGGTGAATTTCTGATGTAATAAAGATAAAAGCACAGTGACAGGGCCATACTACCTCAGCAGATGGCACAGTTTGTTTCACAAATCAAGGTATTCCTAGGAGTGTCTTAATCTCCACTTGAAACAAATTTTGAAATGGAGGGAGATTTGCATAAAGAGAGTTCAGAGGACGAATATTTCAGAAGTTCACTTTTAGACAAGGGAATTGCTGGTTTAAGGCAATATATGGTGGGAAAACATAAGCTAATTAAAATAATTCTCAGCACCAGAATTTCAAGTGTAGCATTGTTGGTGTGAGGGAATCATCAGATTATTACAGAAAGCTTTCCTCTGGACTGTGACAGCCAGTACAATCTGCGTTGAAGAGTCTTGGGTACAGAGGTGTGTATATAACAATCTGATGGGAAACCAAACATTTAATTTTGGAGGACTGGATCCCTCCATATTTTTTTGAAACCTCATGTTGTTGAGGGAATGGAAATGCCATTCTGTAATGAAATTAAGAATATGCTGTAACAAAAAAAAAACACCAAAAACTAAAACAGACAACCAACCAACAAACAAAAACACAAACAAAAATAAAAAGGACAAAACCACCAACCAACCTACCAAATTTAAAAAACCCAAATCTGTTCTTTTTAAAGGGTTTAGTCTGATGAAGCCTATTTCTGTCTGAAAAAAAAAAAGTCTTGATGATTTCACTATTTGACTTAAAAAAGGTTTCTGGATGTCACAGAATTAGGTGACAATTTCAAAGGTGGACACAGGCAGTTCTTCTGATTCACACACAGGTGTTAAATCCACTTCCTTGTTTTTTTCTTTCTTTTATTAATCTGAAGCCAGATGAAAGCAATAACCTGGGAAGGATAGCTGGGCCCCAGAATCATGCTGCAAGGCTCTCTGTACTGCTATTGGGAGGCACAGCTGCCTGCGCTGCCTGCACAGGGCTCCTTAAGACTGAGCACCTATTGATCTGGGTTCCTATGACATCTCCCACAGCCCAGGGCTTGCTGGTGTGTTACTGCTGCTCAGCTCTGATCTTTTGTCTTAAAATGTGCACAGTGATTACTTCTGACCTGTCCTCCCTTTGTTCTCATACAAAAGGTAAGAAACTCTCTTGCCCCATCATTTGTTAAATTTCTTTCTGCGGTTTCCCCAATCTGATCTCCCTCATTCCATCCTTCTGCTGCACAGCTCTTTGGGCAAGAACTGTCTTATGACTGCTTCTGGCATGACTACATGTACAGAACCACTCTGATTTTCTGGAGCAACCATACCTTCATATTACAACAAAGAAAGAAAAGTGTTTTCTACATTGTTGCTGAGAGGCAAACCACATGAGAGACGTAATTAAAAAACATTTCAATGCAGAGGCCCCTTTTCACTGCATATGAATTGCAGTATTTTTGTGATCTCCACAAGAATCACAGAATTAACCAGGTTGGAAAAGACCTTCAAGATCATCAAGTCTGACCTATCACCCAACACAATCTAATCAACTAAGCCATGGCACTAAGTGCCTCATCTAGTCTTATTTTAGACACCTCCAGGGACAGCGACTCCACCACCTCCCTTGGCAGCACATTCCACTGCCAGTCACTCTTTCTGCGAAGACTTTCTTCCTGACATCCAGCCTAAACTGTGAAATTGTTTTAGAGTCATAGAATTGTTGGGGTTGGAGGGGACCCCAAGGATCATCTAGTTCCAACTGCCCTGCCATGGGCAGGCACACTTCACACTAGATCAGGTTGCCCAGAGCCACATCCAGCCTGGCCTTAAAAACTCCCAGGGATGGGGCTTCTACCACCTCCCTGCGACAAACTGTCCCAGTGTCTCAACACCCTCATGGTGAAGAATTTCTTCCTAACATCCAATCTGAATCTACCCATTTCTATCATTACCTGACACCCTAAAACTCCCTCACCTGCCTCATTTTCCCCCTTCTCCGCCTCAAATCCCAGATCACCTGGGCTCTGTTGGAATCTCCTCCCACCCCAGGTGTGGCCACTTGTCCCGCCCCACCCACTCCCCTTTTTAATCCCCACCAGGAAGGGCAGAAGCCCAAAATGAGCCCATCTGGGCTGAGGGATCCTCCTCTCATCACTGGTGAGTGCCTATGGTGTACACTGGGTGATGGTGGTGGTGACAACAAAGGCCGGGGGGCCTGGTGGCCCCCGGTTGTTAGGTCCAAGATTGATGACTCCTCCAATATTATCCACGGGTGCTGGCTGGGGCTCCTCACTGGGGCTGAGCTCCTCTGTGCGGTGTCACAAGCTCAACACAACCCTGCAGAGAAAGACTGTGGTCTCTAAGAGCAGATCTTTGGGGAAGGGGTGGCTGGTACCCCAGGCGATGGCAGAGCTTGGGTATGACATCAGCTGGAACAACCACAGGTAAGGCTGCATGGGGAAGGCACCTGTTTTGGGTACACATTTGCTTCTTCCAGGGGTTTGCCTTATGTACTTCCACCTCTGCCACCTAGTGCCTGGGCAGATAGAATAGAATAAACCAGGTTGGAAGAGACCTTCAAGATTATCGTGTCCAACCCATCATCCAACACCACCTAATCAACTAAACCATGGCACCAAGCACCCCATCAAGTCTCCTCCTAAATACCTATGGTGATGGTGACTCCACTACCTCTCTGGGCAGCCCATTCCAATGGCCAATCACTCTCTCTATGAAGAATTTCTTCCTAACATCCAGCCTAAACCTCCCCTGGTGCAGCTTGAGACCATGTCTTTTTGTTCTGGTGCTGGTTGCCTGGGAGAAGAGACCAGCCCCCACCTGTCTACAACCTCCCTTCAGGTAGTTGTAGAGAGCAATAAGGTCTCCCCTGAGCCTCCTCTTCTCCAGGCTAAGCAACCCCATCTCCCTCAGCCTCTCCTCCTAGGGCTTGTGCTCCAAACCCCTCACCAGCTTATGTGTGAAATGATGCAGAGAAAGGTAAGTCAAAGAGTTGACGGTGGGTTCTCTATGTCTTTCTTTTGAAACACACAGCTCCAAAGGGAAAACTGCAGTGACTGAGCTTGCCCAATCTATACATCCAGCAACAGCACATGCAATGGGAAAAGATTAGAGGTAAAACTTCAGCCTCCTTGACAGTGGTCTCACTGGGAGAGAGCAGACATGAGTTTTGCCCTGGATTCCTCGGTCAGTTCCTGACATATTTTTAATATGTGAAACATAAAATAACATGAACAGTCTTGATTGCTGGGGTCAGAAATGATCAGAACTTCTGAGATGAATGGTATTTTGCAGACAAGCAAGTTGTTGTCACTTACTGAACAACACAAGTAGCTTTTTACTGCAGCTCACCTCTAGGGCCTCCTCTGTTCCTAGCACCTCTGCATTTTGGCTGTACAGTGCCCACTTTTCTTTTAATTTTTGATATCTCCTGTGTATTTATTTTTTTCCCCTTAAATATTTAATATAAGACTCAAAATCAGCACATCCATATGCTGACAACATTTTGCTTTCTTGAAGTTGTGGCAGGAAGTGTTATTTTTTTTTTAGCCCAGACAATAGGCAAGTATCCCAAATATCTGAAGTTCCTGGGCTTCACAGAACACATGTTTTGAAAGACAGAGGAAGAAAAAGGAAAGCCTGAATCAAAGCAAGTACCAAATGATGATTGCACAGGTAGCTAATCCGTTATCTCTAACTCCCTCCTAGTCTGCTCACATCAGCAGTACAAGCTGTGCCTGTGCAAAACATAGGCAAGTATTCACAGTCCAGTGCATCAAATAATTTCACTTTCTGATCTTCTCAGTAGCTCTTAGGAGCGTCACGAAGACAAAATAACCAACCCCAATACTATGTTCTCTTTAAAATCAGAGTTTTAAAACCACGGTCTTCCCTCTCTCTACATTCTCTATGAACAAAAAAACCCACCCAACAAGAACAACAAACCTCACCAGAAACAAAAACCAAACCACAGAAGAAAATCAGAAAATAATACTTTATCCCACACTTGTGGTAATTTAAGTGTTTTGGGAGGCTCAGAATTATTTCAAAGAGCTGCTTTTAATTCCTATAAAATGCATTCTACATAAATTTTAAGTCACTACTTTTTGCCAGCACTGCATTAAGCTACAATGCTCTCTGCTATCCCTTTTAGCTGGATTCCAGGTAAAGAAATAACTCACTGGGTTAAGCAAATTAAGCAAATTGTGTTTGTGGGCAGGTGTGTTTGTTCAGCATGTGGTATATAAATATTTATTAATGCTGTTGACTTTGAAAAATGCTGAGGTAAAGGAAGAGATTATAGCAAATATACAGATTAAACCAGAAACATCTGTCAAAACCGAATGTGCATAAAAGAAAATACTAAACAACTTGATGAGTTCGCTGCAGTCAAATGCTCCCATTTAATAAATTAAATGCTTCATTAATCCTTCTTGACAGAAGTAATGCTTGGAATGAAGAACATGTCCAAGACAAACCATTTAGTTAAGTCACTTCCTATGGGTCCAGGAAGAAACCAAAGCCACTTTTTGTTGCAGTCAGGCAATGGGTGTTACAGAAGCAGGCCCCCACTGCTCCCACTTGTGCAGCCTCCACAAGATGTCAAAATGTTTGGGGTTGATATTAGAGCAGCTGTTTGAGCCATCAGTTTTATGGGTTGCCTTGATTGACAGCCTTTTTAGAGATGCTCATTGTCCTTGTGTGATGTGCAGTGGTTGTGGCACAGCTGCTGAAAATGTGATGTGAAAGAGTTGTCCCCACGCTGTGTCCTATACTGACAGTAAAACACCCATTTGCAACTGCAGCACTTGTGCTTTGAGGGCCATCCAGAAACAAAGCTCATGGTGATGGTAAATCCTTTTACTTCAAGAATGCTTTCCAGCACTGCCTTAATTTCTGAAGAAGCATACTTTGACTTCAAGACCATGGTCCCTCTGGCAAGTTAGATTGAAAGTGAACAGATGGTCTGATAGAGTCTGGGGTGGGGAAATGACAAGCATAAGCCCTGTGTTAAGAAAATCAAGCTTAAAATAAACAGGCTCAAAGCCAAGATACTCCTTGAATACACTTCATCCCCAGGGCAGAGGAGGAAAGTCCAGATATGTGACAGGTGCTACTGTCTTTACTTCATGTATTTCGGGAAGGAGATTAACTAGTCAATGAGAAGAACAAAGAAAGAACTTGAACTAAATACTTACGTCCTCTGCCTTCCTGAGAGATGGGCTTAGGGAGCACCATAGGGAGAAATTTGGTGCAAGAACAGGACAAGCATCTTCCTTTTCTCAGTATGGAAAGTATGGGATGTTTCCATACTAAGGACTCAAGACCAGCAATGAGTCACTCTCCTGAATGAGGGAAGCTTTGGAAGAAAAAGATAGCTACAGATCTAGGGATGAAGAAGTACTGGACTATTGGCTGAAAAATGTCTCCCAGTAAGTTGTTCCAAAGGGCCAGCACAACTGAGGACCTCAGAGAAATAAAAAAGACAAAAAAGAAAAGTAAACAAAGAAAGAGGCTTTGAAAGATAGTTGTAATCAAGTTCTTCTGAGGAGAAGCCAGGAAGAGGGATATAAGATCTGTGACCATCCTGGGAGCACAGGAGACTAAACCACCATCCCATCCTACCAAGGAGCCAGATGGGGTCTTGCCCACAGGTGTCTGGAGGCCAATATGGAAATGTCAATAAAATGCTTTTCTGTTCAGCTGAAGGGAGCTTCAATTAATTGGCTAACTTCTTGCACAGTTCTGTACAAGGAACTGAAGTTGATCTTGCAGCATGAGAGCTAATGCTATATGGCAACTGGGGTGTTAACCTGAGCTTTCAGATTGTTTCACATATGGTGAAGTGAACCAGGAGATGGTCAGTGCTGTAGCAGCTGAGTTGCACTAACAGAAGTCCCCGAGTCTGGAAGCTGCATTTTTTAGTTTACTTTGTGCTGCAACAGGCAAAGAGAATTTGCTTTTCCCTCTGATGTTTATCTTAATTTTGCATGTGTTCACAGCTCATTGGAGAAAATGACAAATTGAGAAAATATTTGTTCTCACAAAAGCCAAGAGACTATTACAGCAGACAGCCAAACACAGTGTAAGTGCCAAAGCCTGATCTTTTCCACACTCTGTGCTATGTACATGCTCAGTTTTACCTGCTTAAAGGATAATAGGGAATTCAGTCAATATGCTGCCTTAATCACTGCAGTTTCTCTGTACAAGGACTACCCAATGCATCTCACTGCAGGATTTTAGAACACCATGCAAAAGGGAGGCTGAAATCATCAACTACATTTCATTTAATGCTGCCAATTGAGTCTGGACAAATTGAAACATGACCTGCCCACTACACTTAGAGGTGTACAGCAGAAAATAAAATAGCCACTGATGTTCACTGGAGAAAGATTTATTTGCTTGAGTTGCAGAGATAAATAGAACCACCTGTGCACTCTTGCCTGCCATGCCCCACTGCCCCCATATGAAAAAATAGTCACAGGCATTGCCTGAAGTGGAGTTGGTCTAATAAATGATCAGGGAAATTGAATGTTTTTTCTCAATGCACAGCAAATGAAGAGGAGCTGCTGCATGTGAAATGATGCTACTTCATTTGCCTGGAAGGTCTCAGATTTTGATGAAAGGCCCATGACTCTAGAATTTACTTTCCTCCTGTGGTGCAACATGAGTCACTTTGCCCTTCACATCATACTGCAAGAGGTGTTTTGGTGGGGGGAGAAGTGGACCTATTGCACAAATTATTTGAAAGGGCTCTGCACTGATGAATAGTCAGAAGGGAGAAAGACTGTATATTATGACAGGTAATTGTCTTTATACTTAATAATACCCTATTTATTCAAAAGGCTTTTCTGTCTTATATTTAATAATTGATTTTTGATGACATGAGATTATACATTTCATGAAATCCCAGAAGAAGTGGACCATTAAAATGCCTGCATTTAATTCTAAGTCATTCAGGTCCGTGGCTTTGTTCCTGCATCCCTCAGTGTGATCTTCATCCATGGACAGTGCCAGGATTTCTGGGTCCACAGCATCCTAGCTCTCCTACATGAATATGACACACTGTATCTTGCCTGAAGGTATTTCTTTAGTTCCACTGTGACTTCACCCAGTTGCCTAAGGAATCTGAGCATGTCCTCTTTCTTACCCATTCTTTTTTTTCTCACAGCTCCTAAGCCTACCATCTGATTTAACCCTCATAAGACAGAAGGCTCAAAGCCTCAAAGGTCAGCCTTCCCTATGGATTCTGTGAGAGAGGGTGGAGAGGTCTTTACAGAAATTTAAAACAATAAAACTACTTTTAGTGGTTACACCAAGGAAACAGTACAGAAAACTCCAGTATTATCCATTACGTGGCCGCACCTAGCCAACCAAGTAGTCGATGTAAGGCCATAGCGCCCATTTCATTTCAGACTAACCACAGCATATGCTATGTCCCACCAAGTAGGAATGCCAAGGACAAGGGGAGAAGTGGAGATTATGAAAGGAAGTTGTTGTTTAGGGGTCAAAGGATTTATATTAGTAGGCAAATATATTCTACTGGTTTGGCTGATCATAAATCTGCTTTTCGGGATATTTTTTAATTTGTTCTCTCTTCCTTGTTGGAGTCCTACAGGCTCCAGCTGGCCCTTGGAAGATGTGTTACAAGCAGAAAGCACTTCAGTAACTACAGGGAACGTAGACAGGAAAAAGCACCTCTCAGGGTCTCATCTCAAGCTGAAAGGATATGTAAAAGTATTGTTTCCACATGCAGACAGACTACTGGGAAAAAGAGTGCAGGCACATGATCCTGTCCTGGGACTCCATAAGCTGAAGAAAAAGAACAAACCCTGAGTGGGGAGGTCAGGATTTCCCAGTGTCTGGAAGCTGTGTGGTTATCCACAGGGGAACAGCACTCAGCTGGCACCACATGCCCTGTCATTTTCACAGAAAGCTTCTCCTGTGGGACTGCCATGGCACTGGGTAATAAAGATGAGGTGGTGTCTGTGTATCCTTGTACCTTGGTGCTGCCACTGGCAGTTCTCCATTACTCAATATTTCCGCCCTTCTCTGGGCCACCCAATTCCATTAGCAGCACGTCTGGCATTTGCTGCCACACATCTTTCTTTTTACTCTGACTTGCATATAAGTCCTGTTGACCTTAATACTGGTGTGAAACACAAAGAAGTTACATAAAGACTCTCCAGGTGTATTTTCACAGATCATGGGTCAATGTTTGAAGAGGATGGCTGGGTTCAGCTATGGGTCAGATCCTTTTTGAAAGGGTTAGATCTTACAGTGCCACAGTACCTGTGGCTCATTTTGATTTAGTCCTCTCTGCTGCCTTCCTAAGCAAAAATACATATATTTCTTGTTGGAATGCTTTTTTGTTTGGTTGTTTTTTTGTTATGAGGCTCAGAATAAAGCACGACTCAAGAAGGTCTCAGCAGGTAGGAACTGGGCACATTCCTCCTCTATCATATTGTGCTACTGGATGATAAGGGGGCAATTCAGGCATTGCAATTATTTGACTCTGTTCACCACTGATTCCACTACCAACTTTAAAAGCTGCTTCTTTACTGTGACACAGTGAAATGCCCTCTGTACTATGTGAATTACTTTAAAAACCTTGAAAACCTTAGGATGATTTTGACAATAAACTTGCATGTAGATGACAAAGTAAAGCTCAGTCCAAGCAGGTTGAAGTCTAGGCAGATCCTATCCCTCTTCAGTGCTGTTCAGACTGTGTGACTAATCACAGAAAAAAAACAAAATCAAGAAGTGTTTCAGGGTGGAGCCAAAAAATGTTGATGCTTTTATCAGTTCAGATGGACTTCTAGCCTCACTAAACTGTCTCGTGTCAGGCTCTTGAGGCTACTGAACTACAGACCAAATGAACCATTGAAATGAGGCTCCCTATAGAGATGCATTTATTTACTCAGATGCCTTTGTGAATCACTAGGAAAAAACCCTGCACATAATTCATTCCCAGGTGCATTTCAGATGTGCAGTCATGCTGAAGCAATATTAGCAACGTGTGGATTGAACCCCTCTCCACATCCGTGTCTGCTTGAGTAGGAGCAGGTTTGAGCCCTATCAAAGTGACTTTGACTGATCTGTGAGAATAAATTGATCTCTGTTCCTCACCAGTTGTTCCCCAAAATCAAAGTGTTTTAATTATTTGAGTGCCAAGCAATCAGGTGCTGTACCTCAGACACAGCTATTTCAGGAGATAATTAGAAGCACAGAGGAGCAAACAATATGTCACAGAAACTATCATTGCAGTGTGATCCGAAGGATAACTTTAGTAATGCAAGCATTTCTTTGCTGGATGACTCACAGAAGGAGCTGCTTAAAAAAGGAGCCTGCTCCAGGGAAACATGAGCGAAGGTCAAGGATCAACTGTGTAAAACTGACTTTTTGTTTGACGTTAATAATCCTAAGAAATGGATGGAGTGAGAGCAAATGTCAGCTCCAGTAATGACTATGTAACTCTGGGACCATATAGAAAAGGGATGGCCCAGCTCATGCCCTGCTGGTGGAAATAATGGGGAGAGGTGAGCTGAGAATTCAAGCATTGCTTTAATATTTTCTTTTGAGTTTCTCTGCAAATTCTGATTTTTCGGAAGGCCAGGATGCGTTGATATTTTAACGCTTTCTGTCTACATAGCCCATACGTTACATACCCATCTTGTATGATTGTTTTTCATAAAAAAGAGCTGTGCAAAGAAACACCACATTGCTGACCTATTACACTGTAAAAAATACAAATGCCTAATGGGTTTTTGTGTCAAGATCCAATTGGCACGCTGTAACATTTAATGCAAAACATTAACATGTTATAACAACATGCATATTATGTAAGAATATATCCTAATTTGTTACATTTTACACATATCACTCAGACTTACCTTACACATATTTTTTCAGTGGTTATTTTCACTGTATCTTCTTCCAGTAACAGATTAAGACTTGTTCCTTCTTTCTCTTGCCAAATTAGCAGCAAGTTTAATTTTATTTCTGCCCAAAATTGTGGCACGTGTAGCAATATGTAAGCACACAGCAGCCTGCTCTAAATTCAGAGGTCAAGTCACATTCTGGCCAAAAAGCAGATTATTAGGGGAGAATAAGATGCCATGTCATTCTGCTGTCATTTATTTTGAATTTGGTAGCATTTATTTTTAAATGGAGCCTTGTTGGCTTTTCAAGACATGCACCTGCTTGTTCTACTCACGGTGAACAGGGAGGTCCCAGCTGGGAAGTTTCCAAGCTGAAGATAATTGAGGGCTGGAGTGTTTGAGAAGAGTATGTTTGACCCACTTCCTTAATGTCCCAGACATTCACTTTGGTGCTGTCAGAGATGTGATCCTGGGAAGCAAGGTTTTGGTTTGATGCAGTACACATATTCATAGGGCACAAAATCCAGTGTATTTCATTCCTCTTCACAACAGCCTTTCTGTCCTTAAGGAATTTTATTAATGCTATTCTTCTCTAGACTACACAATCCCATTTTTTCCTGGTTTTCCTCACAGGACAGGACTTCAGACCTCTCATCTCCATCCTCATCTGCATCACATCCTCCTGAGGGCACGTTACTCACAGTTGAGCACAGGGCTGCAGCAGAGTTGCCAGCAGCACTGGGGATCACAGAGGGTTGATCCTTGTCATGTATGCTAAGTCCACCCCCGCAGGGTGATGGCCCCTTCTCTGCAGCAGGTCAGCACAACTGACTCATACTGCTCTCTGATTCACCCTCATCCCTTCTTTGCAGAGCTGTTATCAGGTGCTTGTTCTCCAATCCGTATCTGTGGAACTGCTTATTTCCACCTAAGTGAATGGAAATATGCCTGTATAAGGATGTCTATGGGTGCAACAGGTGAAAATCTATCTGACCTCTCGATAGCCTGATACAATACAGTGTGACTGCCAGACAATACAGAAAGATAAAACAAGTGTGTTCCTCAAATTCCAAGCATGCTAGCAAATCTTCCAGAACACAATATGGACTTTGCTCATTGTTTCAGAATTTGTTCCTTCTTTTGTTTTTACAGTTAATTATTGTGCACTTTTAATTTGACTCCACCTTGAAAGTCAGTTTTTCACGCACTATTGGATGCTGCAAATCCCCTGAACTTTGACTTCTGAATTAGTAGATTACCTAGATTCAAATACTGAGGCCATAATGCTGGCCCTTAGGAGTAGTAAAAACAGAAAGAAATTTAAAAAAATTAGGAAAATCAATTAGGAGATTAAGGCTAATACCAAACTTAATCTACATTTCAGATAGAGTATTTTTATAATGAAAGGATAGAAAAATGTATGTCCTTTCCATCAACATGTGTAGAAATGCTATCCTGTTCTTTGTCGAGGATGCAGGAACAGAATGTGCTTCTGACTCTAGTGAGGAGATATTTTGCAAAGTTATTATCAAGTCATGTAATAAAAATGACAGGGTTGGCTGTTGACAAGGCAGGAAAAACATAGATCTTGATCCTGGAGAAGAGAAGGAGTTTGGACAGTCTTCATTGTTAAAATGTCCATGGTTGAGCCAACCTTGGCGTGACTGGAAAAATGGTCCTGTGGTCAGCTTGCACTGATCCCTTATTCTAAAGTGGAATGCTATAGATTACCAAATGGTTTAATTGTTCAAAGCAACAGATACAGGAAAGACTTGGGACTGCTGGTGATAAATGCACTGAGTGCAAGATGATCTCAGGATCGGTAAACAGTAGATAACATCCAACACAGTCGGAGATGCAAACCTTCACAATAGCTCTAGCGTAAGCAAAAGTTAAGCTATTGAAGGTGCAATTCTCACAAAGAACAGTGTCCCCATCTTGGGTGGAGGAAAGGGAGCACAGTCCATTGTTCTTGCCTCTGGTCTCAGCTGGTGCTGCAGCTGGTGATGGTGCTTGTGCTGGACCATGCAGCACCCCACCTCTTTGACCCTGGTACCAATGCTAGCTGCATGCATGCTCCATGATGCCAGAGACAGCATGCACCAAGGTATCCCTCTCATGGATTTTATACCCCAGACCTGCCTTTTAGGTATGTTTAGCATGATTTGGGAGGAAAGTTGAATAATATAGTCATATATGTTTAGCATGTACTTGATTTTCCTCATTAGCCTATTGAGGGGTGTCAACTTTAAAATTACAGTTAATTAGGCAAAGGTCTTTGGTCAACCTGGCTCTCACAAGCTGCTTTGAAGTTGGATGTTTGTGTCATCTGCACCCTGCTTCATCACCTTCAGCTAAAACAGGACCATCTTATAGTCATAAGATGTCAGGTCTTGGCAGGCCAGGTTTTTTGATCTTCATTTAACACAAACACCTGCTGATTGTAAATGGCCTTGGTCTTGAAGCTTGGTAAATCAACTTGCCTTCCTGTCTCATGGCCAGCTAGGGGTAAACATGGTTCTGCCTACAACATGAGTTTCCCAGACTGAATAAGCTGAACTCTTAGAAAATGAGACTAAGTAGGTGATGTACTCTTGTGTTCCAATCATGAGGAACAACACCAGCCTGTAACACAGTCATTTGAGTTTTGGATCTGTGAGACAAAAAACTTTGTGCTAGTAGGGGGTAAAAGCCTAAAAACCAGTTCAAGGAAGGGGGTGGGGTGTGGGCATGCCAATTGAATAAGTTAATGTGGTGATGCACAGCCATCAACTGGTTTATACCCTACAGGCAATGGGGTCAAAGGGATCATGGTTTAATCTACTGACCTGATGGAAAAACTCGATGTCATGTAGCAGCTGATACACTTCCTATATTTTTTCCACCATTTTAGACAGTTTCAAAGATGTTTACAAAGACAGTGTCTTGTTTCTGACCATATTTTGGAAGTTTTGAAGCAAACCTCTTTACAATCCTTTTCACTTTCTCTATACTCTCTGAATTTTATTAATTACATTGCGACTCTTGAAATAACAAAAATTGGTATCTGTGAAAATAAATTTGAATTTTAACTCATATTCTTGTTCCTACACTTCTAGAAGGTTATAAGGAGACCTGGAGATAATTTAAAATGTTTTTCAATAAGCAGAGCTTTTATTATCTATATCTACTGCTAGATGGCATGGGAAATCCTTAGAAATATAATGAAACATAGCACATAAAACCCACTGAACCAGTGTAAGCCACTGTCTAATTACATGAGCAGATTCATAATGACAGGATACCATTAAAAATCCACACAGAAAACTTCTCAGTGCTCTTATTCTGCATTTCTTTTTGTTACTTTAGGTCTTCACTTAGGGAGTAATGGAAGTGAGCTGAATTATGAATACAGTTAATACAGTCTCATGGAGTTTTCCCTCCAAGATTTTTCTCTGCTGAGCTGAACTGAAGGTCAAGTAACTTCACCATAGTAGAAAGCATGGAGATTTTTAGACTTTATTGAGTATGATTTAATGGTGACAAGGCATAGTAATGGTTAAGGAGAAGTGGTATATTTTGAAGCTTTATTTTGTTTACAGCAAAGTAAGAGAATAATGCATTTCAGTTGCCTGGGCAAATGACAATAAAATAATAACTTTGCAGCTTTTAGGTATTACAGTGAATGGCTCAATCAGAAGTAGCAGTAACTGTTTTTTTTCTGTTATCTTTTTTCTGTATCCCATTGGAGAAGATAAATCAGGCAATCCAGTTATTCTTCCATTAACTGGGTGATTGTGGCACGTTACTGAATATAACTGATGTGAGTTTCCGTGGATCTAGACCCCAGTGTGCATCTCTGCCCTGGACTGGGCATTTTGTTTCCTTGTATTGTATGTGGAGAATGAGTTTGCAGATTGTTGGTGCAAATCTGTAAGCACACTGTGCAAGGAGACCCACAGGGCCATGATGGCAATGTACAGCCAAACAAAAGAGGTGCACGTATATATGTGTGTGTGTGTGTGTGTATACACATGTATACATATATACATGTGTGTATATATATATATACATGTATATATATATAAAAGTTATGTATGCATTTAACAGTAGTAATGAAATGTTACAGGACAAAAGCTAAAGTAAGTAATTTTATTCCTCCTTCATGTTCTTTTCTGTGCCTTCAACTGGTCGAGGTGATGACTTTCTGTGGGTGTGAAGAAGCGTGGACTGAGGAAGGAAAACCAGGACACGTGGCCTCACTTTCACTAAGCTTGTGGGAGAAGGGAGCAGGAGAAAGCTTAGTGCTGGCACTGGAGTGATTGATCCACTAAGACAGGGCATGTGAGGAACAGACAGGAGGCACTGAAGGCTTAATTTACAAACAGGGTCTATATTAATTGAAATCAGGAGTGGGATAATTCACATGAGTGAACGTGATGCTCTCTCTCTACCTCCAAATCTTACTGCAATGTCACAGAACTCTGCTCAGACTACTGAGTGTGTTTTGGCCAATATCTCAGTAAAGACAGTGTATGTGCCTGCTAATCAGTGCACCATAGAACTCTGCACATTAGAAGAAAGGATGAGAAAGAGAAAGCATCATAAAGACAATGCAATTAAACAAGGACCATTTTAGTGTTCTCATATATTGAAAGTATACAGAGCTAGATATTAGGTCACATGTCTAGGGAGCTACAAAAATAGCACAAGCATATAAGGAGAAAATTAGAAAGCCCCTGCATGAAATATCATAGCACTAGCAAGGGATATAAAAGGTAACAAGAAAAATACTCTAAATTTAGGTAAGTAGTAAGAGGATTATAAAAGGAAGAGTTCATTTTCTACTCAGAGTAAGAAAAAGGTATTTGTGAATGATATTAAGAAGATTGAAGTGTTTTGTTTCTTTTTACTTCAGCATTCCCTAGAAGACTAGTGAGAAAAGGTACACATTCAGGTTAGAAGAGAAAATCACCTGGGAGCACAGATCAGTAAGTTAATTTTTTCCCTCAAAATTCTCTAGAGCTAATAAAATTCCACAGGGAATTTTGAAACCCAGCTGAAGCAAATTTGAGAGCAATTAGAGGCTTATTGCTGAAAACTGAGGATAACAGGTAGAATTAGGAGCCTACTTCTATTTACAGTGGAGAACAGGGTGAACTGGTGAATTGCAGACTTGCCAATTTGCCTTCTCCTCAGAACAGGAATAAATAATCCAACTGTTTGCAAACATCTAGAAGGTCATGAAGGATAAGCAACAGGTAGCAGGGATTTCTCAACAATATCTGTTCTTTAACAAGGTAATTTCCATTTGCACTAGCATAACAGGCCACAGTTTCAGGAAGGCTGTGACACTGAGCACCTCTTTCTGCAGTTTCACAAGCTGGCTGCAATAACATGGTCCAAGCCCCATGGACAGTATGCGCACACCAGCCCTATGTGACTCAATATTTTTCCCAATGAGTGGGATGATAAACTAAGAAATCAGGTTTATTAAATTTTCAAATATAAAAAAGTTAGGAGGGGTCATGAGTGTACTGTGTGATGGGGTAAGATCTGGGAATGGTCTCCACTGAGCAAATGAAATATGTTTTCTGTAATGCTTTATAGCTGACTGAGATGACCTTGCTATGCCAAAAGCCCAAGGCATCAAACTTACACTGAAGGCAAAGGTATTTTTTTGCCAAGTCCTGCTGAACTCCTTGTGACCTCAGGACATAGTTCAGGGAAAAGGTGAGCTCCACACCTTGCCTTGCCCAGTCTGGCCCAGGAGTACCTACATTGCCAGCCTGGCCGACTCCTGGTTTACAGCATCATCTCAGCTCCCTGATCAGCCATATGACACATATTCTTTGCCACCTAGCCTCCACCTACAGTTATCTGGTTAGTGCTCTTGGTGAGGAAACCTGAGCACACGAGACTGTCCTCTCCATCAACCACCTTAGCTGCTGCTCCGGCTGACCTTGGAGCATGGAGATTTTCACCTCCTGCAATACACTCAGCATGGAACAAGGAATGAGTGTGGCCAAGACTAAACATGGCCTCCTGCAAGCTTGCTTTGCTCCACAGAGGTCCTTTGTATGGGACGCATCCAGGCAGTCCCCACTATGGGACCCCAGCCAGCTGTGTGTCCCCCAGCCAAGCTGCTGCCGTAGAGACAGCCCAGGTGTGGGACTCAGTGGAGTCTGAAAAGCATCTTAAAATGCAAATTGAAATATACTGAATACTGAGTTTTATTTGCACTTGGAGTTGTATGGGATCTTTATGCTTTACAGGGACATCTCTTGTCTCCTCTGTTGTGCAGCAGCTTTCTGTATGTGTGTGCGGTTTCTGGTTTTGTTTTTTTCCCCTCAGTTCCCTGGCAGAGGGGTGCACTCCTGGACCTAATACATCTCCACAAAGCTGCTACTGTCAGGAGCTACAGGCAGGAAAGCTGGGCTCTGCTTCTCCTGCCCAGCTGCTTCATGTTGTCACAAACTCCTAAGAAAAACAAAATCAGTCAAAAAATTCCAAGCTTCCCTGGAAAAAATTTTCTAAATATGATGCAGACATTGTGAGATTTCAGTCTTGAGTTGTTTTGAAGTGATTTGTTGGGTTTGTTGTTTGCTTTCTTTTTTGTTTGTGTTAATGTTACATTTTCACTACTGAGCTAAAAAAATCAGCCATGCAAACAAGGCTGATCTGTGCACAAAGGATAAAGCTTATTACAGAACCAAACACAAGTTTTCATGACCATGCTGATCATACTGCTTGCTGTTGTAAACTCAGAGCACACTTCTTTGACCTGTCCTACTCTTAGGATAAGCATAGTGCATATACAAATGATGGCAATAAATTCCATCAACAAGCCAGTAGGAAATAAAAAACTTGACCAACTGAATTAACAGCTTAAATGGAAGCATCTCTCTTTTCTGGGGCAAAGATAGAAGAACAAATTACACTGCCACCTAGAAAAGGTGAACCAGATGGTCCTTGGGGTCTCTTACAACCTCGCGTTCTGTGACTCTGTGTGGCTCTGTGACAACGTGTTAGTAACCTCACCTTACTCTTTGCAGGGTGTGACCGGTTTAGGGTGTGCCTTTAAGAAAGAGACACTTTCTGAACACTCTAGCCAAATGTTTTGATATTAGAATGAAAACAATGATATGCTAATTCAATTTCATTGGTGGGACCCGGCTGTAAATTTTTGTTTAGTCTTTCAGTCGGGGGGAGTCAGTGAGCAGTCGTCTTTTTCTTCCCCCTGTGCTGTGAGCTGGCTCGTTTCTCTCTACGATTCTTGCTAACCAGATAAGAAAACTAACTTTTGCATTCGCTTTGAGCTTTAACAAGTTTTCATCCTTTTAATTACCTTCCTTTCTCTTTCTCTCTAACCCTTTTGGGAAAAAGGGGAGGTAGGGAGGGAGAAGGGAGGAGCAGGCCGAACCCCCCTGGCCGCAGGGGGGTTGGGGAAAGGTTTCCTGTATTACATACATTGCTGTATACGTCTGTATATATTGTAAATATTGTATATTTTTTGTACATATTCATTGCATTCCATATCTGCTTGTAAAATACAGCTTTCATCTGCTTCTCCGGCTGAGTTAGCTGTGGAATTCCTTTGTGTGTGTGGGGGAACTTTCCTACTCCACCACACAGGGTATGGAACAGTTATTCCTGAAGCAGTAACAGCATTTTTACTGTCCTTCTCCTATTACTACCAGTCCTGCCTGAGATGGCACCTCATGGCCATTGCCTGGTCACAAAGCACAGCAGCATCAATGCAGCCAACATCTTCTTTGGGAACATGGGTGAAGAGAAGACCATCACCTCTCTGCTTTGCTGTAAGCCCAGAGAGCCTGGTATCATCTTGTGGGCCCATGAATGCCAGGGAAGAGCTGCAACACTACTGTATATGCAGTGTTCAGCAATGGACATGGGCTCAGGTTGGACATGCCCATGTCCAGAAGATATTCTCCAGCTGTTTAGAACAAGATTTATCCTTTGAATCTTTCTATCTGCAAACCACAGGTTTGTTAAAGGTAGGTTTTTTGCACTTGGTTAAAATTCATGCTTATGCTTAGTCTGTATTAGGTGGGAAATATGTCATTCAAATGGCCACTAGTGATACCCATCCTTACAGAAAACACTGTGCAGCAGTGTGCATCACCAGAGCTGCCACACCTTGAGGGTTTCTTATACATTGCTCTGTGAAGAGATTTCCTTTTATCAAAAAACACTATCAGGAGGCTTCCCAAAACCACACTGTTATTTAAATATTTGCTATTTTCCAATCTTTTTCATCCCAAACCCCCAAGGTTGGAAATTTAGTACCAAAGGACCAATGCTGAAGTATAAACAGCCGTTCCCAAAAATAAATCTGTGCGCTAAATATATCCCACAGGCTGAAGGAAACTTGTCAAGATGCATTTAAATACAATTCTGATATTGAACAACATGGAGAGTGGCCTGCAGTATCTGACCCGCAACTAAACCCTCTACTAACCACTTAATCAAGGTATGTTAAAATAGGAATGCACAGCTTGCTTTTACTGAGTCAAAAGACACTATTGCTATAGGGGTTTCTGTTCAGAGGATTTCAGCTTTCTCAGAACCTTGCCTCTCTCCATCTGAGCTCCTTCAGTTTGGTTGTGGTTCCCACCCCCCACCCCCAGTCATTTGAAAATGTAATTACAAAAATGAAAACGCTAACAGATTTCAAACCACTTCAGGACATTTTGCCTACAAGAAACATGTTGACTTCTTAAACAAATGGCTTGCTTTCCCTGTAATTAATTATAAAAGATTCATTTTTGCACTGACAGATGACAAACAGCTATTCTGCAGCTGTCTCAGGATTCTTGAGCTTGACCTTAATAAATAATACAATGTTTTCTTAGCTTGAAGAGTAACATATGCTTTTTCTCCTCACCACTGAAGTGGATCCATTTATTTTTTCTGCAGCTGATGTGTGTTCTGAAGCAGCATATGCCTTTTGCACTAACTAGAATAGAATTAGAATAGAATTAACACAGTGCAATTACCTTTACATAAGCAAGTAGGCCACACCATTAACAATGAAATATTTTCAAAATTTCATACTTAAACAAGATAAAAATAATTGTATATCCCTTTTCTCCTTATGTGATGAGGGATGTAGATCATGATCAGGGTTTCTTAGAGTCCTTTTTGGCTATGGAAGTGCTGCTGTTAGCAGCTGATGGTTTTCACCCAACACTTGCACATCCTCATGTGTGGGAAGAGGGCTGTTTTTGGATAGCTTTAGAAGACTACAGGGAAGATTTGCCTTTGCTCGAATTAGAGAAGGTTATGTTTTGTCTTTGAGAGTAATGTAAACACCTTGTAACCGAAGGAGAGAAGCTGGGCAGAATCTGATTGGATGTGTTAAAATATTGTTTTGTTGTTTCGACCTATTGTATGCCTTAACTACACACATGCCAGTAGAAAATGACCAATTGAGGTGTGACACCTGTGCCTTCTGATAGACTATAGAACTTTGCTGTAAAAAGTGACACTTAGTCTGCAGCAGGCTGCATCCTGTCTCTCAATCATGGCACTCGTGCAGAAGTAGGAGGTCTGGTTGGGAGACTAACCCAGCCACTACCTCAGGAGCAGAGGCACCATCAGCTTCTGCATTGTTCTTGGTGGACCCTCTTCTTAGTCAGGTATATATGTGATCCTGTGTTTTTTGTCCATGTTAAGCATCCACCATCCTCCTGGCTTCAGACCAAGAGACACAGCTCACTAGTGATGCCAGCATGTGCTGACAGTCTTGTGTGGACCTGTTGAATGTTAAGTGCCCCAAGTTCATTGAGTTTGTGGATTCAGCAGGCCTGCCAGTCTCTAGAACCTTGGGAAACCTCCTCAGACTTGCCCTCCTTGTCCTGTCTTGAGTCTCTCTTTTTCAGCTTTGTATTTCTCCACAAATGTTCACAGGTGCCAATAAAGCCCATTCATGCAAATCCACACAAGAAGGACATTTATGCCATCTAGCACCTTGGAAGCAAAACGAGAAGACAGGCTGAAATTTGGGGCAGACACCCAGGAGTCAAAAGCAAAGGGTGCAATGTGTTTTTGTTTCCCTCTCCTGCCATCGTTGCTCAGTGCTGCACCTCAGCTACTCCTGAGCTACATGTAAGCCATATCATAGTTATGTGGCAAACTCACTGGTCTGAAGAAGCAGTATGTCTTGTTGGAATACGTTGAAGCCTGTGGGCATTGGTAATCAGTGTGCACATACATGATCACAAACCTGGATGTGAAAAGGTGTTTTATAACATGGTGAAACAGCTATTTCTTGAGACATTCACACAAAAGGCATCCCTCATGGACAATAAACAGCAGCTCAGGATGCAAAATGCATGGGGTTTGCCTCAAACACTGGGGCTGAGATGGAAGTTTCCCAACAGGACACAGGGGCTGCTATAATAAACAATTTAACGTCAGTTTATTTGTCAGGTGGGTGTGAAATGCTTTGAAGATTTCTCAGGGTTGAACTTCTTAGGTTTGTGCTCCAAAGCATTTTGCTTTGTTCTCTGTGTCACTGGAGGACATTGTCACAGAGGCTTTTAAAGTACAGAATCCATAATAATACTACCACACAAAATAGTCTGTCTCCTGTTTTGCTATCAAAGGTACAGGGTATGGAGAAGAGGAGCAAAATTTTGCCACCAAAGGAAGACACTCCTGACTGGTGAAAAAGAACTGTGAAATCTGCTTGCATTTCTGTCCCCCAAGCCCCTGTACTGAAATCACTGGGCATGTTGTGCTACCAATCAAGGCAGTGTTCTGGGATGTACCATGCTACCCAGTGCAATCACTGGGAAGTACCTAGTTAAGGTAAGTGGTGAGACATCCTCCAGGACCTCAATGTCTGTCTTATACTGTGGCGCTCAGAATTGAATGCAGTACTCAAGCTGTGGCCTCACCGGTGCCAAGTACAAGGACACACTGCTGGACACTCTGTTTTTCATACAGACCAGGATGCCATTTGCCTTCTTGGCCACCTGGGCACACTGCTGGCTCATGTCCAGACAGCCATCCAACACCACCCCCAGATCCTTAGCACAGGGCTGCTTTCAGCCACTCTTTTCCAAGCCTGTAGTGCTGCTTGGGTTTGCTGTGATCGAGGTTGTTCTGTTGGTGAGAAGTTTGCTTGGAAAATATTGCTAGTGGAGGCTCTGGATGTATTGTAAGCAAAATACAACAAATACAGAATAATTAATTTGATGAACAAATCCTATACATCTTTACAGACAGTAAAATTGCTAGTAAAATGAAAAACACATTAAAACATAAAAACGGCTACTGGAAAAGAATGAGGGCTTTAATAAAGCAGAGGTTTAGTGCATTGAGGAAGTATTTATATCATTAAACTTTAGTGAAGATGGACCATATTACTTTTAAAAATTGTTCTTTCATCAACTAGAGGATTACAGTCTAGTTGTCTCACCAACTAGCCTGGAACATAAACACAGTACTTTGCAGGGAGCAATTATTCTGTGCCCCTAGGTGCATCCTAGGGTTGGCAGCAACGCAGGCCCTCTAGGATGGCAGAGTAAGAACAGGCAGCCACTGCTGCTTGCGCATCTATCCACTTTCCTCTAACTGTGCTCTTGCTAGAATTTAAGGACTGGCTAATGCAAACTGGGGAGTTAGGATGTTACACTTGTATTCTTTTTCTCACTGACCTGAAATATAACACCCTGGAATCTTCCCTGGGCTCTTTCCATCTCCCTTGGGGCTCATGACCCACAGTCAGGGGGCAAAGGCTGTCATAGACAGGTAGTGCCTAGTCAAAGGTGTATCCCATGGAAAGCTGAATGCTCATGGTATCTGTGGAAGTTTGAAGCCAGCCTCCAAGTCTGCAAAGAGGAGGTAACTCTAGCTTTCCCTCTGCCTTCTTGCTACTTTTTTTTATCTTTTCCTTTAATGTGGTTAAATTCCACATTATGCAAAGGGATCTTGACCACTAACAGTAATGGTGAGGATACCATCAGTATATTAATAGTGTGCTAGAGAGTAATTGGAGCTGGATCCAGGTCAAGAGGCAGAAAATGACCATAATTTCTTATCTGTTAGATCCTTTTCCCTTTAGGTTATGCAACAATGTTTTAAATATTAACGAATCCTATTAAAATGACTAAACCTGTAAGTGTTCTGGAAGTCTGGATATAAATTGTCAGTGTGGCTGCAATAATAGCAGACCCCAAACAGTTGTACCAAATAAAACACTTTGCAATATATGAGAACAGCCCTCAGCACATAAGCAGTGATTCCAGCATCAGATAAATATTTTCTCATGCTCATTATGCCTATCAGGCTTGCAGGAAACATAATCATTGGTTAAAATGAATGGATGATGTTGTTTCTACAAACTAGGAACAGAACAGACTGAAAGCATGAGAGCAAGGGCTGGGCAATCAGATCCAAACCAGTTTTACCTGCTGTAACAGCCAGATGAGCAGCAGTAGGTGTTGCCCCAAGCACTGATGCTCAGCTGACAGTTCTCAGGGCAGGCTTGGCCACTTCCAGGGTGCTGACCTTTTTTCCATATTCATAATTGCCTTGGGGAAAATCTTACTGCTTCAGCCCAGCTGCATGACTGTGAGTAGGAGCTTGACTTCCCCATCTGCTTCTTAGAAGTGTGTTTCCCCAGGGATGTTTATATAGCCCTGCTAATCACCTGTACTTCCTTAATCTATGGTGGGAAAGATTTTGTGGCATCATGGGCTCTCATTTAAGGGGGGTTAAAAATCAGCAGATGACCATGGGATTTGCAGTACAGAGGTGTCCTGGCAGTGTGCTGGGAATGCTGCCCAGGAAGCAGCTGACTGCTGCAAAATGGGAAGGCAGCATTGTCACCCAAATCTTGGCACTTGCATCTGAGGTGGTGTAGTGCTTCCCTTGAACTAACGTGCTTTGGTTTTGAAGGAAGGATCAGCATTTCGGATTAAAAGACCACTTTTCTGAAAAAGACCTTCTGTAAAGAGTAAATACACCTCAGTGGGAGGTGTAAAGAAAGAATTCAAACAGAAAAGGTCTTCCTGGTAATCCCATTTTGTGCTTTAGAAACAGTTAGTCACGTGTGAGTCACAATCTAGCTTTAAACTTAGTGATGGCTTAGAGGCTATATTTATTTCTTTGTTACTGGTGGCAGCTATCACAGGAGATGTTCATCAGTCTGCATAATGGCTGGGCATGAAGCACCTTGATCATGAGCTCTGGGAAGTCTTGAACAGCTGCTGTGGGTACTTTTGCTCAATTTTCTCACTTTCACTGTGCTGGAGCATTTGGGTTGTATTTCATTGCCTGCTCTGTTTGATATATTTGTGTTGCTGCTGAGCCAGAGGAAGGTTTTGGAGGGAAATTGTGGGATGTTGTGGGTACTTGAGTCTTCTTTTCTATCACTTGGGCTCTTCAGTTATCCTGTTCTCCCACTGTTCTCTGGAGAAGATGGTAATGATGGTGCTAAGAAAAAGAAATCTGTGATAATGAAGGGTTTGGGATTACAGTGGTGGCAAATTAGAAAGCACCCCAGCTTTGTCTTTACTTGCTGTCTTAAAAACTGCATTTTATCCCCTAAGAAACAACGGAGGAATGAAAGCCTGAAGTGCATGCATAAGGTGTCTGCAGTTTAACAGAAGTCTATAAAATATATTCATGCTTTAAACTAAGTTTGGAAGTTTGGTCCACCCCTATCTTTTATTTCCTAAGAAAAGCATTGTGCAGCACAATTGAGTTTCTGCTGGAATACAATTTTTTATCATAACTGACAAAATAATAATTTTCCCAATGCTAGGATCATGTGCATCTCTCTCTCATGGCAGTCTCCTCTCTGTGCCTCTGCTGCTGTGTCTCTAGGAAGAGGCACTGCTGCCAGTGAGACAGTCATGCAGTCATGCTTTGCTTCTCTGTCAAGAGGAGTGGCTCTCCCTACTTGCAGTTTTTGTGTTTCCAGTGAAAGAAAACATCTTTGGTGGCAAGCTGAAATAAGACACTTTCTTATTCTAAGAAAAAAACCAGGAGTGTGAGCCCCTGTGTGGAAGGCAAGTCCCATAGTCACAGAGGCAGAACAAGCACCCCAAAAGCTATCTGCCAGCATATGCCTTTTCTGGCTCTTTGGAGTTTTCCCCTGTCTCTCTCCACCAGTCTAGACTGTGAACCCGAGGGAAGAGAAATGTGTTCATTGATGAGGCTAGAGCCAAGATGCTGACCTGTGTTACCACTGTAGTTGGCTTGCACAAGAGGACAGATGGAAGGGATTGTAGGGCCCTAGTCCACCCACAGCACCTTTATCCCCTTTGTTCACACTGTGCCACTATTGCTATCCTAGCCATTGGAAATTAGATGGGAGGGAAGCTATGAATAAAGCTTGTGATGAACTGGGAAAGCAGAGGCAGAAGGAGAGATCTCCAGCCACAGAGGGAGGATGAGGAGCCAACCGTTCTGCATGTGCCATGGAGATGTGAACCAGGGTCAAGAAATCACATCAGATGTTCTTTTCTGAGGGGGTGAGGAAAAAAAAAAAGAAAGAAGAAAAAAAAGTATTCCTAATATCAATATGCCACTTAGGGAGCTAAGATATTAGCTGCCTCTCATGGAATGGGCAGTGATGGGAATGGCCCTTTGAATATCTAAAACTTGCAGGAAATCAAGGTTTTTCTCTGTGGAATTTTAAACACAAGGAGGCTGCCCACAATTTAAAGAAACCCTCTAGGCTTCCAAGTTATGAGTATGGTCAGGGAAAGTAGATCAGACCATCTCATCAGGCCTCTGCTAACTGCAGCGGGTAGAGAGGTAGCAAGAGCCTTCTGAGATGGGTATTGAGCAGTGACTTCAAGGAGGCTCCCTTTTGGCTCACACATTTGAGGAACTTTAGAGAACTACAGAGGAAAATTACCGAGAGAACCAACTGCAAACAGTTTTCAGCTCTATCATTTCAGGTCAAGAAAAACGTGAAGCTAACATTGTCTCTTAAATCTTTGAGATGTCAGTAAATAAATGCTGTGGTTTTCAGAACTGCAAAGCATCTTGTCTGTTCTGCTGACTTCAGCTGGAGCGCTGGGTGCTCAGCACTTCTGGAAAGAAAATCATTTGTTTGCCAAGTCTCGGAAGGAAAAGCGGAGAAGGCTGACTTGAAGTTCTTGTTCTTGCAAATATGAATATGAAGAAGGATATAAAAATATGAAATGAATATGAATTGAAGCAGAATACAAAACTTAAATCAGTAGTGTTCCCTCAGGAAGATAGTTATTTGGAAGAAAAGAAAAAGTGCGTACAAAGGCAAATTTGTAAACACCATAGGGAAGGAAGAAGGATGGAACTTGCTTGGCATTATTATTTCCTGATGTGAAGCTGGTCTAACTCTGGCTTCACTTTGCAGTATTTGTAGTAACTCTGCTTTCAACTAATTGCTTCCAGCCCTGGGGGTTGTGATGAAAATGTAGGCAGTGATAAAGCCTTAACTGTTAATTAAAATGATAGCAAAGCGGTTGACAAAGGGACTAAAATGTCAAACAGTGGAGATAACTGAGTACAAAAAATGTGGCACTCCTGGGCAGTGAGAAGGGCAGAGGCAGGCTGTCACAGATGCCAGAGGCAAAGGGCTCCTCCACAGAGCTTGGGCTATCCTCACCCATCACATCTGCAACAGGACCTCCAGCAGCCTGCTCTTCGCAGCACAGGTGAGGTGGTGAGAAGCACTGTGCAGCTCTCGCTTTCTGTGAGTAGAGTAAAAAAACCAAAAGATCTTAAAGAGAAAATGTAGTAATCGAGGTTTTTTGATACAGAAGGGGGTAAAAAGTACCTCACAGAAACAGACATGTTCCACACTATTTTTCTCCTCTGTTATCTTCCATTGGGAAAAAAAAAATCCCTTGGTCAGCTAACCTGAAATATTCTTAATTCACTTATCTTCCAATGCAGTGACCAAGCAACTGGGGAAGACTTGAAATGGGGTATGAGAAAGGTAAACTTTCTCATGGCATGCTAGTGCCAAAAGGGGGTAAAAAGAGTATGAAATCTCAAAATATCATTTATCTAATGTTATGCCCACTGGGGAATTCAGAGATTAACACCTGTCACTTAACACACTTTGTCTTGACTGACATAAAAAATTAAGTTCAAGAATGTTTGATGAATTTATTCCTTGGTTCTAATTTAGAATGGAAAAAAAGTACCAACATGAGAGAACTTCCTGCAATGCAAAAATATTACGACCTTTTTTCCCCTCATTTCTTCAAAGGAAGATTTTTTTTTCCTGAGCAGTAATTAATTCAAACATCCTGATAGAAAAATATTTGTATAGATATTAGTTTTTAATAAGGGATTTCTTAGTAATAATCTACTACAGAGCACCATTCAGCATCATTTTATTATAGTTTGCCTAGCAAAGAATTTCATCATGCAGGAGTGAGAAAAGCCTCAATGCACTGTTCTGATGAAAAGAGAGGAAAATAAGATTCAGAGCCTGAATAAGATGGTGAGGCTATAATGAAAAAAAGAACAAAAAAGCTGCTGAAGAAGAATCACAGATAATGCACTTGAGATGATCTGTGATGAACTTGTATGGAGTTTGCTCGTTAATGCATTGCGAAAAGCTTTACAGAGGGAGGCTGATATCAGTGTTACAGGCAAGGGAGGAGGAGTGGAGCACAGTAACTCTCTCTAGCTCACCTGTCAAAAGCAGAGTCCAGACTCATCAGACACTGTTGAATGTACATTTACAAGACTGGGTCCTTTTCCTTTGTGGCATGACACGAAGTCTAGAGTGGCTTTTCAATCTGTACCCCAACACAAGACATGAGTCAGAATGATGAAAAACACTGATTCATCATAGGGACTTTCCCCTTAAATTAAGCTATGTGTGCGTAAATTTTTCTGCAAACCTGTTTGGAAATGTGTTGTGAAGCCTTGACACATGTCAAAGAGATAAGCCATATTCAAGCTATGGACTCCACATTCCTTGTCCTGGAGTACTATCTGAAAGGACTTTTTGTATGCTGCTTGGTTATCTGTAGGATCATTGAGCTGTAAATGCCAAAACACCAGCTCCAGCTGCTGTCAAGGGAAGAGAGGTTTAATGAATTTGAGAACTTGATGCAATAATACTGTAAATTTAGGTACAGGAGGGACCGCTATGGTATTAGCTGACCTAATTGTTAGCTGACACAATTTCCTTCGGTATCAACACATAAAAATGTTCCTCTTACTCTGTAACTGATCGCCATTAGGCCACTAACTTGCAGCTGAACCAAAGAGCATCTTTTGGAGTGAGGTTGCTTGACACTGCACTTGACACAGCCTGGAGAAGAGGAGGCTCAGGGGAGACCTCACTGCTCTTTTAGAGGGAGGTTGTAGACAGGTGGGAGTTGGTCTCTTCTCCCAGACAACCAGCACCACAACAAGAGGACACAGTCACAAGCTGCACCAAGGGAGGTTCAGGCTGGATGTTAGGAAGAGTTCTTCACAGAGAGAGTCATTAGCCATTGGAATGGGCTACCCAGGGAGGTGGTGGAGTCACCATCACTGGAGGTGTTTAGGAAGAGACTTGATGGGGTGCTTGGTGCTATGGTTTAGTTGATTAGATGGTGTTGGATGTTAGGTTGGACTTGATGATCTCAATGTTCTCTTCCAACCTGGTCTGGTCCTGTCCTGTCCTATCCTATCCTATCCTATCCTATCCTATCCTATCCTATCCTATCCTATCCTATCCTATCCTATCCTATCCTATCCTATCCTATCCTATCCTATCCTATCCTATCCTATCCTATCCTTTTTCCTGTCCTGTCCTATCCTATTCTTCCATGCTGTTCTGTTTCCAGCACTTAATGAACTTCTGATTTTTGAAGACTTAATTCTCAGTTTTGTTCAGAACTGTGATTTCTTCTTAAAAACCTCCAGATCAAACTGAGCTTATGGAATACATTTGCATTTCTATATTCTGTGATACAGAGTAAGGTGCCTAGCCCAGAATTACATCATGTGAAAATTGCTGTGATTTCCAGCAAAAAGATATTTACATGTATCTGCCCATTTTTTCTTTGGTCATCTATGCAGAATTATTCTTCTAAGCTAAAAGTCCTTTCCTGAAATGTGCCAACATTTTTGTGTGGTATATAAGTCAGCAGATCATCTGCCTTCCACTTTCCCTCTGGGACCTCACAGATGGAGGCTGTGGCAGCCAGGCAATCCCAGACATCTGCCTTCTGAGCAGGGAATTGAAGACGCTCCACTTTGCATAACCTTTGCCTTAGGGTCAAAACTATTTTTATTTTTTTTAATTTTCTTTGGAGCCAGACATGGTTGTCCTTCTGGGGCACTGCTTGCATTTAAACCTCCCACTTAGGAATGCATTCAGTTTAATTTTGGCAAACACATTGTTTAGCAAAAGTTGCTCAGCAATGACCAACTTTCCCATCCAGCTACGCTTTTTGTTCTGTTTCTCAGTGCTATGGGATAACACATGATGTGTATTTTCAGGGGATTAATATCAATATAGTGTTTTATATCCCTAATGTATCTCAGCTCATTAAGTATACTAACTCATTTTGTAAGAATGTCTTTTGCCTTCTACTCCGAAGATGTGCCCATTTGTGTATCATCATTTGTAGGCGGATCTCAACCCTAGAGCACAGAAGAATTCTCTTGCTATTTAAAATCCCGCTTAAAAATAATAGCTCTTTAACCTACATGCTAATATCTTCCAGGTACATCTGCTTATGATGTGCCCACTCTATAAAGCAAGCTGAATTCTCTGCCTCGGTACTAGGCCGTCACTAATTGTTTTTATATGTGTTTGCACTGTTCCCATTTCCAGTGTCTGTTTTGAAACACAATATTAGCTCATTTATTTCCTGTGTCACAAACCAATCTCTTGGTGAACATTGCTTTGTAAGTTTATTGAGATAATGTTTCTCATAAGAGCTTTGTCCTGCTGTTATCTTTGTGCTTCTTTCTTCTTATTTTTCGTCTTCTTTCTTCTTTTTCTTTTTTTTTTCTTCCTTTTTTTTTTTTATTGGTAGAAGTGCCATCCTTTTATAATATGAATTGCTTTGATTGCAAATAGAAGAATTTGTCCCTTGTGCTGAATACATTTGTGTCTTATTGTGTATGCTCTCTTGGTTAGGGCTTCTGGACCTAGCTGTGTTCACCCTGGGCTCTGTCTTTGTTTTTTCTTAGATGTTCATCAGCACTGCTGCTGCTCCCTGCTATCCCTTATGTTTAGGAATCACATCATAGCTTTCCTTCTGCAACAATTCAAGTCAAGTTCCTTTCTGACAGTACTTTTTCTATGTCCAGCTGATCTGCAATACCCAAAATGCTTTCAGTCCTGTTTAGTCCATATGGTAATAGAGCTCAAACTGTGTGAGTCACTCAGCCATGTCTAGTGGCTTACTTGCTTTGGCTTGCCATGAGCATGTGTGCTGGGGGGCCCACGGGAGCGTGAGGACCCAAATGAGACCAGAACAAGAGGACACAGTCTCAGGCTGTGCCAGGGCAAGTTTAGGCTGGATGATAGGAAGAAGTTCTACACGGAGAGAGTGATTGCCCATTGGAATCGGCTACCCGTGGAGGTGGTGGAGTCACCTTCATTGGAGGTGTTCAGGAGAAGACTTGATGGGGTGCTTGGCTGTATGGTCTAGTTGTTGGGTGGGTTGGATTGGTTGATGGGTTGGACGCGATGATCTTGAAGGTCTCTTCCAACCTGGTGTATTGTATTGTATTGTATTGTATTGTATTGTATTGTATTGTATTGTAAAGTAATATGAAGAACTTCCCTACATCTTTGGATGCTTAAATAACTTTTTTAATGGTTCTGAAAATGTAGTTAGTGCACACACAAGCTTTTTAATCTGTGAAGTTTCTATCCTCTGCCTTTTGGAAGCCTTGAGACCTCTCAGTCATCTTTGCAGCTACTCTGTCACCTGCAGCTTTGGACTATCAGGTTAGAGGACCTTGTTTCTATCTTTTTATCTGAAGACTGACCTGACTATGGAACAGCAAGTAGAAGGGGCTTAAAATGGTCTTGTCAGATGCTAAAGTTTTGTTCCTTCCTATAAGCACTATCCTTGTTGTTCTGTTCCACTTTTAGCACTTGGTCTCAGGGAAATCGCATCCTTCAAGACCACAAGGGACTGTCTTTATCATGTAGAAGTCTCTTCATATACAGTCATGGGTTTTCAGCAAAGCTTTCCTTCACCCACTCTGTGTCCATTGCACTAGAAATATCATGTAGACAAGTACTTGCATTGGATTTAAAGATCTCTGTTGACAAGGATATTACTGTATCAGAGCTATGTGTTTCCAGTGGCTAATTACTTTCACCCAAAAAATTTCCACATGGTGTCTTGCCTGAGGCTGTAGTGATGCTTTCAGAGGAAACTTCTGATGCTGAGACCAAGAACAAGGTGCTGACAGAGAGATGACTGGTCAGTTTTCTGTCAGTGTCTCTTGGCCTTTTTACTCTGCTCATTGTTTTCATTGAGCTGGAGAAAAATTCCTCTTGTGTTCCAATATCCTCTGTTTGAAGACTTCCCCTAGAAGTAGGTGCTCATGTCATCCCCTCAGAGTGTACCTTAGGTCTTCCAGAGATTTGACTCAAGCCTATCTTCCCCCACTCTGAGAACTGTGGGAAGAAGCTCTGGGTTTTCCCTCCCATCACTTTCAGTAGCTGCTCTTATAGGATTTGCTTTTGGGAAGTATAAAAGAGCTGAGGAGAAAAAACCTTCAAGTCTGTGCAGAATAAGACGATGTTCTCCCTTAACCTTACATCACACAAGTTTTCAAATGGAACTTCTTTAAATTCTCATTAATATACCATGACTTTTTAAACAATTCTTGCAAAAGTATTTGTACTTTCCCCTAAAACCTTTTAAAAGCACTGAACCAGGGATTTAGCTAAACGTTAAGTGTGGTAGTCATTTAACTGAATTTGAGCTGTCAGAAGGCGAGGCTAGCTCTGTATGACACACCTCTGCTCATCAGACTGGGGCTAGGCACAGATTTTCTTAGGAATACATGTGATGTTTTGAGATGTTTCTCCACTTTCACAGGGTAAAGATATCGAATAGCACTGCCCTAGACAAGACTCTTGTCAGAGTCCACAAAACATGGGTGGTTGAAGCTGTTGTGAGTGCCGGTTGGAGCAGTTGTGGAGGGGACCTGGTGTTTTTTGAGAGTCTGTATGTTCAGGTCTATGTTTAGATTAACAAGTGAGAATTAGTGACAGAGTGGGTGCTGTGCCCATCTTAGAGGGATGCTGCAGCTCTGGTGGAGATCAGCTGCTGTTGCAGGACATGAATGCTCCCAAGTTGCAAGGTATGAAAGAGAAAAATTGGGTGGGTGTCACCCTCCCTGTTCAAATTATCGAGTGAAATGTGAAGATGACAGTGAAAGTGCCCCATAGCAGAGACTGGTCTGGGTGGCCATTTTCTTGCTGTAAAATTCAGCATGGGGTTTTCCAGTAACGTGTTTCATGCAAGTGTTCACCAAGACCCTGGGTGGCTGCCAGCTCTGATGCCGCCGGCAGCTGCTTCTGCCTGGGGCTTTCTGACCCCAGCACTGACCCGGCCCATCCCTCCAGACCTCGGCAAGAAATGACAAAAATCATTGCATGACACATATCCCCAGATGGGGATATGGGATGGAGGCAGCTTCAGTGTCACATGAATGAGTCAGCCTCCCGTGGCAGAGGTTTCTTAATTTAGGTGCACTGGGCTATAGTTCCTCCAGACATTTTTCCCCGTGCCCGTTCTCTGTGGGTATCAAAGAGACATTTTCTTTATTGCTGATTCCCTGATGCCCCACTGTGACTTACCACAGGTGACTGACAGCACCACTGTGGCACCAGCAGGTAAAGAGTAACTGTGTCACGAAGGGAAACATTTCCACAGTATGAGCAGACATGCAATATAAATTGCTTTAGAAACGTCATTGCCAGCACTGTGCTCTAGGGCTTGGCCCAGATGTGATGCTTGTATCATAGAGAATGTTGCTCAAATGATTTTGGAATCAATGTCCTGGATGTGTCCCATCTAAATTAGGGTTAAGATTGCACTCATTTTATTATTATATTCTGTTCATTTAAGCAATGGGTCTTAATACTGAATGGTTCTCTTGCTAGCCACTGAGGCAAGCGGTGATGCTTTTGTTTTCAAAGTGAAATTTTAATCATGTCCCACAAAGGATACAGTGGGATTCCTAAAATGAATCCCCTTAATCACTGTTTGAAGTGGGAACCAATGACAGCTGTCAGATGTTCACCTTGCTTGTCTCACCTTGTCTCAAGCTGCTGTTCTCTTGCTGCACTTTCAAACAGGTTAATAGTAAACCCACAGAGCAAGCCATGGAGAGAAAGAAATATCATTTTATTATTATTAATTATTTTCATTATGATATCTCCTAGCAGTGGAGGCACAGAATGGGTCCCTGCTGGGGAAGGCACTCTACAGGCACAGTGGAAAGGCAAACCCTGCCCCAAGCAGCTTAAACATTAAGCAAAGAATATTACAAGAACAGAGACTAGCCCAGTGTCATAGAGCTCTGGTTGCTTCTGCAGCAGTGAAAACATGAAAATCAAAGATTATTGCCTGACAGATGTCTCCATAAAGCAAGAAAATGAGCAAGGAGAAATACAATCTTGCATGAAGACAAGAATTTCCCTTTGGATGTTCAACTGTTGCTTCACCAGGAAGATTTCCATGCCCCTTTCCATCCTTGTAATTGGCTGTTATTCCTTTCTGTGAGCAGTTTCCTGAAACCAATGAGAGATTGGGTGGGAAACCTCCACAACACACCTCTTCAACACTACACATGCTCTCCAACTTCCTTTGCCTCCCACAGGGATACTGCTCCCAAGGGGCCATTTCAATACTCAACAAAAGTAGTCTCCCCATGATCTCTGCAAGGCTGTGTGTCAGTATTGCTCCGAGTATTTTATTAATGGGAAAATGTGTGCCTGCAATGTCATGCTCAAAAGCCAGCTCTTAGCCTCTCCATGCCAGCACCTTATGTAAGGGTGAACCATACCCTGAGCAGCTGAAGCTCTTGGATGTTATTTTCTTCTCAATAGCAGTTCATGTGAGCTAGGGTCTGATTTTGGATCTGAAGCTAGTTATCTCATGCCCCAGAATTTCTGTGACCAATAGGGAAAAGGCAGTAGAGCAAATTTCTGTTTTGTGGTTAGAAAATAAGAAAGCTTCATTTAGCAATGCCTATGCATTGTTTAAACATTTATCACTTAGCTCTTTCTCAGAACTAGTTCTCATCAATTTATCATGCACCTTATGTTTTGCTACCTACATTCTCTTATCAGCTGCAAGTCACTTTGCAAGCTGGTGGCTGGGGGTCTGAATACCTGTTTCTAAGTGCTGAGAAAAATGTGTTAGAAAACCCCAGTGCCTCTCCTCTGATGTGAGCATCCATGTCTTTGCCCACTGCCAGCACCCACCCTCTCCACCAGGACAGCCAGCTACACTCCAGGCACTGAAATGAGACCCGAGGGAGGTGGAGGAAAATAGTCTTGGGTATCTCCCTCTGCCTCCTCTGTCCACCTTGGCAGCCATGCAGTGTGGAGCATTGGCTGGGGGCACACAGTTGTGCCCATGGGCTTGGAGCTAGCTGGTGCCCCACTGCAGGTCTGTGGTGAACAACTGCAGTAGTGGTACCTCCTACCTGGAGAGGGAGTCAGGGTATTCATCAAACACTAAAAGCTACTCTTCTGGCTCTGGGTTCAGCGCCTGGGATGGTGTGCAAAAACCTGGCTGATCCCTGGCCATATAAAGGCCCTCAGCTACCCTCCTCTACCCTCCATGGTTAACCAACTGCTTCCAGGTACTGTAGGGGCAATGGACATTCAGAAAGCCAGCAAGAAAGCAAGCTGTATTTCCCTGTCCCTCAATGGCACAAGGACATAGGGTGGTGGAGCCCTCTCCCCATGCTAACATGGGGACAACTGGAAAGTGGAATTCTTCCCATACCTATCATCCCAGAGGGTTTCATGCTGCATCAAATTCCAGCTTTGAAGGTTTAAGAGCAGACTGCCTGCTATCCCCTACCATGCAAGAGTTGTTTCTTTACAATGCATGTTTTATTTATAGATTAACATTAGCATTTGCAAGAGGAATGACTTGGTCTTTGAGTTATCACGTCCTATTAACCTGAAATTATTGAGTGTCTGAAATTTGTGAAGAAACCCAGTGAGCAGAAAGTAACAGAAAAATGTTCCTTTCCTTTCCTTGAAGCACAGAGAGTAAACAACCTCCTCCCTTTGGAGGGTTGTGCAAAACCACAGAAATGTCAAACGAGACTGCCAGGCAGTAGTCTGTCTAAAGCATCACAAACATTATCTCTTTTTCGTCTAATGTGTGGGCAGTTCTCAATATGTATTGCATATCATGTACATTATTGGATTCCTATTTGCCATCAATAATTGATTTTAGACTACACAGAGGGGCAGATCCTGCAGCCTTCTGCTGTGTGTTACAGCCCTCACTCCTATGGAAATGTTCCCCTCTAGCAACAAAGCAGCAGTCCTGGGGTTTTGTTTGAACAGGCTTTGAGACGCCTGGGGGTGCGAGCGGCGGGGAAGGTCCCCATTCAGCTATGCATAGAAGAGTACGGGGAGCTGCAATGGCTCCCTTGTCCCATAACAGCGGGGCCAGCCCCACTCCCATCCCCCTAATAGGGGATTTCTGTGCTGACTTGCAGACAGCTTGGGACATAGGGCAGGACTCATCTCAGCAGGTTTAGACACCTACAATTTATGCATCTTCTTAATCTGATTGCCTAGGTCCTTCATTCATCCCACCTAAGTGTTAGCTGCCCCACTCTGAGGTGGCTGAACAGTCAATAAATAGATGGGCTGAGCTTCTCCTGTCTTTCTCTGTGATAACAGGAGGAACTTCACTGATTAGCTCTTGAGAGATGTCTAACGTTTTTTTAGATGTCTAAGCAATGCAGCATGAAGCTTTATGTGTAAGAACAGCAGTCCTCATACCCTCAGGGTAACGCCTGCAATTACACAGAAAGCCACTCACTGTCCCTGAGCCCAGAAATTGGTGCAAGGCAAGCAAAGGAAGCTTACTCTTGTCGTTTAACCTCCACATCTGAACTGCAATATTTTTAGTGCCTCATTTTTGAGCATTCTTCTTCTTCATTCATTCAAATCAGGAATAATCACTTGCGTTTATGTAACAACTTTCAGGCAGAAGAAATCTGAAATGCTTTAAGGATCCAAGATAGCTATTTACATTGCTTTTTTATTTAATCCTCATGCTCTGGTTAGGGACAAACCACTATCAATCAATTCTTTCTACGCTTATGCACTTTCATGATCTGTGACTGACAACTTTAATAATCCTCATTATGAAGCCTAGGCAGCATCCACAGTAACACCTAAATGGTCCCCACGAGCTGTAATTAAAATTAAGCTGCCCATGGGTTGCTTTGATTGCAGCAGGGCAGGCCAGCTTAACCTTCAATTTATGCTGAGTTGAAAGATGGTTCATACAGAGAACCTGTATGAAAGAGACAGAGATTTGAATTAATTATGATGATTCTCTGTTTTTATTTTACTATCTGATTAGGATTACAAATGAAATCACAGTCCCCTTTGTAAAAGCTTTATTGCAAATGCCACGTTCCAGCAGCCTGCTGTGGGTACCTCTGGGCTTTCCACCCATTCTCCAGCACAAGAGATGTGTTTGGGCATCTGTGGGAGGTGGTGATCTGTCATGCACCCTCTGCTAATTTATTGCTGGCTGCAGACACAAAGCTTCTAATCTGATCACATAGCTGATGTGTGTGTTCTGAGTATGAACAACCCCATGCAAACCCCAGCTCAACCTGATCCACCCTTTCCTACTGCTTCTCAGAAATGGTGAAGGTTTTGGATGTTCCTTGTCTTCCAGCCGCATGGGAATAGGCTTTTGATTAGCATTAACTATATCTGAAAAACTAATCAGAAAATACAGTTTCCTAGGTAAGGTAATTTTCTAACTTCTGTGTACTAAAAAATAGCTTTACATGGGGTGTTTAGCATAAATTAAGCTGGGTGTGCCTCATGTTGTGTAGTTTGAAAAGCCAGAGCTGCAAGGTGGTGGATGCATTTCAGCAAGGCTATAATTTTGTTACAGTCAGTTTTAGAAAATACAAAACAGAGATATGAGACCTTCTCTCCCCCACAAATTTAGCTAAGTCACTAGTACCAGAAGACTGGCATGTCTCATACTTTGTATTCTTGTTCAACTTATTAATAATTGTGTTTTCAGAGGGTTCTTTCTTTTTCTCTCCTAAAAGCTCGTATCATATCACCAACTGAACTACAGTCTCCTGAACACAGTATTATTTTCCTGTCTGTTGGCAAAGTACAGCTAGAGAATTTATTCAAATGCCTGTTTTTCTGCTGTCATGGTTTAACCCCAACACAGCCATTTGCTCACTCTCTCTGTGGGATGGGAGAAGAGAATCAGAAGAGTAAAACAGAAAATGCATGAGTTGAATTAAAGAGAGTTTAAGAGGTAAAGCAAAAGCTGGGCACACAAGGAAAGCAAACCAAGGAATCCATTCACCACTTCCTATCTGCAGGCAGGTGTTCAGCCATCTTCAGTAAAGCAGGGGTCCAACATATGTGATGGTAAGTACCATCACCCTGACAGTCTTCCATTCCTTCTTCCCTCAGCTTTACATGTTGAACATTATGTCACATCTTTGGATTGGGATCCTTGGGATTGGGGTGTGTTTGGGTCAACTGTGCCAGTTGTGTCCCCTCCCAGCTTCTTCTGCTACCCCCAGCCTTCTTGCTGGCAGGGTGGTGTGAGGAGCAGAAAAAGCCTTGGCCCTGTATAAGCACTGCTCTGCCATAATGAAAATGTGTCTGAATTATCATCACCGTTTTCAGCACAAAAGAGCCTGATACTAACTACTGTAATGAAAAGTCTATCCTAGACAAAACCAGCACACAGACAAAATAACACAACATCCTTTTAGAGTGGCAAAGACATGGTATGTACTTTTGCTGCACCTGATATAGGTCCAGCCTGTCCTTTTCACTGGAATCTTTTAATGCAATACAGAAAAAAATCTACTATGCCCTGCTATTGCTAAGTATAGCATGAAATAGATTTACACTCTTTCTTGCTGCCTCTTGTCAGACCATGAACAGATGTGCAGGCTGAGACCAGAAAGTACAGTTCAACTAGAATCAAGTGACTGACAGTGCCTTAGACCATATTTATGTTGCTCCCACCACTGTTGGATTCCTGGGTATCTCTGTCCCCAGAGACCATCTCATAAGGGCAAAACTGTCTCTCACACCTCTTTGCTAGGCAGCAGCCAGGTGTCCTGACTTGGCTAAATGAAGAAGGAGAAATCTTCATCCCTCTTTGCATCTGCAAAGTGTTTAGGGATGGAGAGAGATGTGTCTTGAGAATAAGGGCACCCTGTGGGCAGACTGCAGCAGCAGCAGCAGCACAAGCTCAGCGTACACAAGAATCTTGTTGAGGATAAGAAATTACGGCCAAGTCTGTCTTATTCCTCACATTCATTCTTTAAGGTTTCTCCTTAAACTAAAGGCTTTTCAAGACTCTTCAAGTTCAGGTTGTTGATATAACAATTTCCGCTGTTTTCCTGTTCAACTGAGGAGGTCTTTATGGGGAATTACTTCTCATCTCCTGTATGGTTTTTGGTCCAGCAGCCAAGCAGTTCCTTCAAACATCAGCTTAAAATGTCTGCCACAAAAGATGGCAGAACCATATGTGTTTTGGTAGGGATGCTTTTAGAGAGTTCAAGTGTAAAATTATTCTCCCTTGTCAACTTCAGGCCCTGAGCTCTTGCAGCAAGAGTCACAGTGCTGGAGAGGTAGTAGATCTTACTCTGAAAAGGTTGTTCAGGAACTTGCCAGGGATTTGTCTTATCCTGCACTGTCTTCCGGGTGTTTTAGGAAGGCTTTGTGCCTGTTGTCTGAGCTTTACTTCTTCATTTCCACAAATTATGAAACTGTCAGTCTTCATATTGCTAGTGAAATCTTATTAAAATGGTGCAAATTATCATCACAAATTGAATCTTCTCTCATGTGTCTCCTGTACTATGAATGCTATTTTATTAACCTTGTAATATTCCAGGTCTGGAATTGAAGTCAGATGGGTTAGTATAATAATCAGTCCTTGAAATAATTTTATCTCCAGTGCTTTGATGCTGTTTAACATTTGGTGAGTTAATGACATCTCTTCCTAGCAGTGTCATGATATCATTACAAATGGAAACTCATCTAACTGGGAAAGGGCTGGGTCCAATTATCCACATCAGTTGAGGAATGTCTTTGGACAGTGGTTATAAAGGCAAGAAAAGGGGAAGGGCCAGGCTTTGCCTTCCTTTCAGAGAACCTGGGACACATGCTCAACATCACAGCCTGACAATGACAGAGCATCTCTAGGGGAGAGAGACAGGAGTGGAAGGAGAGAAAAGATGTGAAGGAAGGGGCTGAGGGAATCCTTTGCCATTCTGTGTGATATCTCAAACATCCCTGTGCAGCAAAGGAGGAGCCCAGAGCTTGTCTTTGCCTTAGCTGTACGTGAACTCCCAAAGACATTTCTCAGTGATCAGTTCCAACCCTGCACCTTCTGGGATCACCTTACTTGCTAAGTCCTGATCTATGGCAGCTTGGACCATATCTTCTTTCTAGGGTGGCTTCTCAAAAAGTTCCCTTCACTGACTGACATCTAGAAACCTTAGCCACAAAATCACAACTAATTGGTGAAAAATACATTTCAAAGATGGTCTTAAACAAGCAAGACTGTACAGGGAGGAGGATCAAGAACCACAGCCTCAAACTAAGTTTGGATGTGTGAATTATTCCTGAAGGCAAATATATCACTAGTACCTTCTAGTGTTTCAAAAGGGAGACAGCTCCCTCCCCTCCCTCTGCTTGTATCCCAGTCTTGTGTTGGCTTAGGGAGAATGGGAAACTGGCTTAGGACCTTCACAGGTATACTGGTCAGAAAGGACTTCAGGAGGTGGCTAGCCCAGCCTCAAGAACAAATAGGACAAGACACAGTCGGCTTTTCCTATACCTGAATCCTGAGGACCCCCATGGACTATGCTTCCACAGCCACTCTGGGCAGCCTCTCCCTCATTGGAATGTAGCCTTACTATGGGTGATGTGCTGAGCAGCAGGCTTTGGTGTATCCTTTGCCACCAGCAAACAGCTTGCACTGCTGCCAGGGTGGAGATGGGGATTACTCCATAGAGGGATTGTGCTCCACTACTTTGAATACCTAGCCACAATTGTGTTTGATTGCTAAGACATTCTGCATCACTACTGGGAGGCACAGCTCTTGCAGATGGTCTAGAGATACTGACTTTTTTTTTTTTTTTCTCTCTCTTAATATCAGTAGAAGCTAAAGCTGCAATTGTTACCATTAATTACCTGCATATATCTTTTGTGCAGATAGGTTAAGTTTTAATTTACCTCCTGCTGTGACAGTGAAGCGTCAAGAAGAGAAAGTGCAGTATGAAGCACCACGTAGAGACAAGGTAGATATGGGAGGTCAGTTAACAGTTCAGATCCCTTTGAAATCTTTTGGTTTTCTTTTCATAATTCAAATTAATATGTCTGTTTTCATGGCTGCTTTTTAATATGTTGCTAATTCCCTCATAGAGCTCTTCAGGCATTGATAATGTGCAGCTGATAGGCTGGTGTTAAGTACTAAGGGGTAGGTTATTAAGTGTAACAGCTCTTAGAAAAAGAAAATGAGAGAACCAAACAAAACAGAATTAAGTCAATTTGCTTTGGGAAACAGATTTCAGTAACTAAAGAAAGAGACTAGGCAGTAGTTTGTAAAAAGTAGTTTCGAAGAAGAGAGCGTTCAGGAGGATCGTCAGCTCCTCGCAGAAAATAATGTTATGATGCAGCTGGAAATCTTGCCAAGGCATAGGCAGGCTGGAAATTGCAGCAGAAGACCAGTTTGGATACATTCCAACTCTTCAGTGAACTCACAAGAAAGAAGTACAAAGGAAAATGGGCAAAAGGTGAGATGAGTAAGGATGACTATCAAACAACAGCATATGCTGGAGGGGAGAAAATCAGATTCAAGTGAAACAGAACTAAAAAATAGCAAACCCCACAGCCTATGGAAGGACTCGTGGAAAAAGAAATATCAGAAGACACATTGGTCCACTACACGCTGCAGAGCAAAAGTTAATGGCAATCAGTGCCAAGAAGGCTGACCTGCAGAATGCCTTTTTTGCCTCAGTTTTCACTAAGTGCACCAGTAGTGATCAAACAGCTAATATAACAGAAGGGAAATGGTAGAAAGGAAAGAAAGAACAGGAGACATGTTAGAAAGCATAGTCATATATAAAATAGTTTGAAAATGTAGGAGCCTGATGAAATCTGAAAGTTGAATACTCTCTAAGGATACATTAAGAGCTGTCTGGGTAACATCAGAGTAGAAGTGAGGAACTAAGAAACTACATAAAAGAAAATAGTATCTCTTGCTAAGGAGAGGCATAAGTAGGCTCTGCTAAATGCACATTATTCACCAATAGGTGCTGCAACAAAAAACATCCTGTTTGTAAGTGCCTCGAAGATAACAAATATACCAGTTACAGCCACTGTAGATTTGTCATACACTAATAATGCATATTGGTGGTTTTGATACATCTTATGTGAGATTTTCCTTAGTAAAGTAGGTAGATAATACTCAGAAAAAGATGAGGGTGAGCACAAGTTTGGTATAGAGATCAGCAACTGTAACTAGGTCACTGCCCAAAGGACCTTGTGGATCAGTTTCAGTTTCAGAGCAATCTTGCTGAGACCAGGGACCTACCAGCACTTTCACCCACAGCTTGGGTGATAAAGGGTTTATTCATTAGGTTTTTCCAAACTTTACAGAAGTGAAACAGTTACTGAAGGAAGGGGACTGGACTCAGTGCTATCTGCGAAAACAGTGAAAATTACCTGAAACTTTTAGTTCAGTTCAACAAAAGGAAGTCCTGTGTCCAGGCAGATCCACTTAAATGCACAAATAGACAGTGCACGATCCCAGGTACCTGGCAGTCCTGCAGCACAGGCTGTAAGGTTTCAGAGGACTAAGTGGAGCCACAGCATGCTGCTTGGGAAGTCTGTGGGTAAGTGAGCCCACAGGTGGGAGAGGAGGGCCATGGAAATGGATCAGACCAACATCCTATCCTGCTACAGGACACAGCCTTCCCTGAGTGAACATGGGAAACGGCTTGGGCCCTGCCAAGGTGCTTCTCTGACAATGAACCTAGGATAAACGGAATTCACCTCCAAGCACCTATTCTGCCCTGCCTAGTGGATATTAACAAAGTATCAACTGGTGGCAGCTGCAAGGGCCGGTGGCGGCTGTAAGGGCTGGGGGCAGCAAAGGCAGGGGGCAGCAAAGGCAGGTGATGCAAGGGTGACTTCAGATGAGCCAGGGACAACCTTGCACTCCTTCTGCATGTGCACCCACAGGTGTTCTGGAGGAGTCCCCCTGCCCCAGTCCTTGTCACAGGAGCTGTCCACCTGCTGTCCCACTCCCTACTGTAGTGGGAAGGCTAGGAGCTGCTTCCCTTCTCTGGTGTGGGGATGAGTGGAATCACAGTTGCAGGTGTCCTGAGACATTTTGTTCCTGGAGACACTAAAAAAATTAGACAAGCAAAATATGAGCAGTTTGGTTGGAAGTAGGTGAAACTGAACCTAAACCTGTTGCAGGACATATAGGAATTAATTCAGATAATTGTCAAACATGACTGGTAAAATGATGAAGGAAAAACTGATTTGCATGCATTCTGCTTCAACAGGTCTTAACACTTTGGCTTTTTCTTTCTAGCTGATTTTTAAGAGACACATGAATAATTTTTACCCTAGCTAGAGAGTACTGAATAGTATCCTTCCATTTATTTAAATTATTATAAATGCTGTCAGTGTTTTCCAAGTTTCATTACTCAGATGCAGCTAGCAAAGCCTGATCCACAAAAAAAAAAAATTAGACTGTGCAATGTGAAAAATTAATTCATGACTACTGTCAAGGAATGTGGATATAATAAATGAGGAAAAAGTGTTTCTTGCAAACCTTTGCCTAATATTAAAATACTGTTCTTCTGGAAAGAACATTTTAATGGGACTCTGTAGGTGAAAAATGCATTAAAAGCAATTATCTCTGTAATTACTATCTTGCTTTCTTGACCTCAAAAAACACATTCCTGCACTCACTTTTAAGGAATTATTCTTGGGACAGATGGCTATATAAATGGGGTCAGATATGAGAGACATTTCAGATCAGCAGAGGAGAGGAAAGCGGAGTGATCAAAGACAACACGCATTGTTCCTTGCTGAGGAATTGCGCGGAGCTCGCAGCGTTTCTCACCTCTGCTGCTCTGTGCACTCACACGATAACCATGTCTCTGGCACTGAACAGCCAGTATTGAGGCTATCTGATTGCAACAGTATTCTGAACTGCTTCCAAACACTGCATTATTTATGACTGCAAAGAAGTGCACACAGGCAACTGGGGCTCACATTCCCACTTGTGATGGTATCTGGCACTTAGTCAAAGTGTCCTGGCGGCAGCCTTTGTGTCATAAGACAGTTGATGACCCGCCCCAGATGTGCAGGCAAATAAGACAGTTGATGACCCACCCCAGATGTGCAGGCAAGCTGCTGCTTTCCAATGAAAGATATATCTTTTTTAAAAAAAGTATGAGTAGATTAATATTTGTGGTGCATTCCTGCTGCCTACCAACAACAGCAATTCTGGGGAGAGCCAGTGCTTGTGCAACTTGTCAGGGCAACCCTGATCATGTCAGGGCAGACCTGGCTCAGGGCTGGCCCATGCATCTGAAGCTGTTACAGCAGCACTCTCATACCTGACCCAAATGTCAAGGGGCTGACGTGGTTTAGGAAGCTCCAGAAACCACTTGGCTGTTGGACGGATTCAGATGCTCAGACCTAGAGGTTAGGATGAGCTGTCCCCATCACAGCTGCTATTTGAATCACTTCAACCATTTCATCTAATTCAACAAGAGAGCCTAAAGTACTGTTAGCTGTGTCTGTCCTATAATGCTTAACTAGGGAATCTGGGGATGAAACAGAGGGGGCAATAAAGCTCATGAAGGGTCTAGAGAATAAATCTTACAAGGAGCAGCTGAGGGAACTGGGATTGTTCAGTCTGGAGAAGAGGAGGCTGAGAGGAGGCCTCATTGCTCTCTACAGCTACTTGAAAGAAGGTTGTAGTGAGGTAGGGATTGGTCTCTTCTACCTAGTATCAAGTGATGAAATGAGAGGAAAGGGCCTGAAACTGTTCAAGGGGAAGTTTACTTTAGATATTAGGAAAAAATTCTTTACTGAAAGAGTAGTTAGGTGTTGGAGTTGTTGCCCAGGAAGGTGGTGGAGTCACTGTCCCTAAAGGTGTTCAAGAAATGTGTGGAAATGGCACTTTGGGACATGGCTTAATGGCCATGGTGGTGCTGGGTTGACAGTTGGACTTGATCTTGGAGGTCTTTTCCAATTCTATGATTCTCTGATATGCCTTTTCTTTTTTTTTTTTTTGTCCATAAACATTGAGGGGTGTCCATCAGCCTGGGGCTGTGTCAAACATATTCAGCTGGATGGGACACCAGGTATTAGGTCTAATCATGAAATAAAGAGCTGAGATGACAGGGCTGAAGAGACTGCTCTAATTCTTTCTTAGAGGTAAGAGCTTTAAACTGTCCTAATATACTGGGGCAGACAAGACTGAATGCCCTGAGAATTACAGCCCATCAAGAATGAGGAATTAGGGAACATGCAAGGAAAGAGGTGCTCTTGGTCTCTATTTTTGACTTAAACTAAGGGCAGATAATTGAAAACAGCACATGTGGCAAGGTTTACCTCTAGGTATGACATCTACCTGTAAGTAGCCCAGTATTAATCATGTCAACTTGATACAACATAGTTGCAGCAATCTCCTCTCCACGCAGCCAAGAGAAACTTCTAAGGAAATTATCTGCCTCCAGAGCTAACCTTGTTGTAAACCATTCTTCAGGGCAAAAGTACTGCTGGCTCCTCCTCAGAAGGAGAACCTAGTTCCCAAACAATGCCTGTATTGTCTCCAGGTGAATTGTCTGCTCCTAGGCAGGAGTAAATTAGGTTACCCAAGTTACAATTCCTGGGTCACCCTGGCAGTGAAGCTGCTCATGGGTGGTGTCAAGGGACTTTTCCAGTGATACAAAATGCAGACTTGAAAAGAGTGTGAATTCCTTCACTTGCTTCATCTACTTCATCCTTTTATGCTTGGAGCATCTTCTGGCTGTTAGCAAGGACAGAGGCTGTCTGGTATGCTGGATGCTGGAGCCGGAGAGGACATTACCAGTTCTATGCATTGCTCTCACTCCTGAAAAATCTCAAGAGGAACTATTATTTTATTTCTGGTTAGTTTTTCAACCCTCTTGCATCCAGAACAGGGCAGTGTGATAGTCAGAATCCTTTTCAGAGGCACCTTCATACACTGAAATTAGTTTTACAAGCAGGCACATTGCCAGTTATGTGTCTTGGAAAACAATAAGACATATTTATTGTCTTTGTATTTGTAACAATGGCAAAATACCCTACCTTATCTTCTGAGATGCTTATGTGGCAACTCTGGCATTTTCTACTGGAACTCTTTCAATGCTTTTAAGTCTATTAACACTTTCACATCCACTTTTTTTATAGCTATATTTGAGTTGAACTATACGATCTGCTCAGCAGAGTATGGGCTTTGTGCTTTGTAGTAAGTTCTGTGTTTACATGATAAGGGGTGGAGATCAGTGGTTTTGCTTGGTAGATATAGAAGAGAAAGGAGCAACATTCTCCTGCCCCAGAAATGTGAATGCCTCCAAGCAATGATAAATCCCTGGGGTCCACACCCTGCAGGGAGGTGTGCAAATCAAAAAGCAAAGCTTTTGAGGGCTGTAAAATAATGCCAAAGCACAGTAAAATAGGAAAGTACAGGGGTGTGGAGATTGCACTAAAGAAGGAGTAAGTTAAAGTACAGCATGAGAAAAGAAAAAGGTATAAGAAAACCAGGAAATATTCTAAGATGCATTATCAGTGTGGACTAAAAGGAAATACATTGGAGGATACATTGTTGTGCCTCCTGTATTAAACAATTATCTCCCATTAAGGTCTTCAAAACAGCATATTTTCTTGCTTTAATTTGTGACCTCACCCAATTTCCATTGATTAAACACAACTAAATCAGTTTAGTGCAAGTTTAACAATGATCTGAAAGGACATGAAGCCATCCTGGTTCCGCTTCATTACCAAGCAAGCATTTTATTTTTTTCAGTGTCTCATGCAGGGGTATAAGACTTCCTGCTGGTTGTGTTACTTTCAGTTCCTCATTGTCCTTTGGAAACTTCTCATTGGTTTTTCTCAAGGCTTTGTGTACTTCAGGTGTGTGCATGTGTAATCAGATCATGCAGGTAATTTTTCTGCCAGACTGGAGAGTGAATGAGTCGGTAATGCAAAGAGAACCAAACAACTGGGAGAAGCAGATGTTTTTAGTCAAACTCTCTTGGAAAAGTTTTACTTTTTCTTTGGTGCTTACTGTCTCCAGCTTCCCACAGTGATCTGGGAATATCACTGCCTGCAGGCAGAGGTAGAGCCAGTGAGATGCACTATTAAAAGTTCCAGCACTGCAGGCAAAGGCAGCATCTCACTTCATCCCTAAGCATCTGGCATCCTGGCATGCATCAAGAATAGTGTGGCCAGCAGGAGCAGGGAAGTCATTGTACCCCTGTACTCCACACTGGTTAGGCCACACCTTGAGTCCTGTGTCCAGTTCTGGGCTCCTCAGTTTAAGAGGGTCATTGAGACACTTGAATGTGTCCAGAGAAGGGCAACGAGGCTGGGGAGAGGCCTCAAGCACAAACCCTGTGAGGAGAGGCGGAGGGAGCTGGGGTTGTTTAGCCCAGAGAAGAGGAGGCTCACGGGAGACCTCATTGCTGTCTACCTGAAGGGAGGTTGTAGCAAGGAGGGGGTTGGTCTCTTCTTCCAGGCAGCCAGCACCAGAACAAGAAGACACAGTCTCAAGCTGCGCCAGGGGAAGTTTAGGCTTGAGGTGAGGAGAAAGTTCTTCACTGAGTCATTCGCCATTGGAATGGGCTGCCCAGGGAGGTGGTGGAGTCACCATCCCTGGAGGTGTTCAGGCGGGGATTGGACATAGCATATGGTGTCATGGTTTAGTCATGAGGTCAGTGGTGAGAGGTTGGACTTGATGATCTTTGAGGTCTCTTCCAACCATGGTGATTCTGTGATTCTGTGCACCATCTGCAGGGAAGGTTCAAGCTTCTTCCATCGTGCATTATTGGGATGGCAGGTCGATCCGTTGCTATTTCTAAACTGAAATTTGTGATGAAAGGGAGAGACACAGACAGTCTCAACAGGGATGAAAGACTTGGAGGTGTCAGAGGGCAACCACAGTCTGCATGTGTAAATACTAATGTCTGAGATGGTCTTCCTTTATAGTCATCACCAGAGAGAAACAGGCACAGCCCCTGTGAAAACTCACTTCATCTTAATGAAGCTGCCTGAAATAGTCCAGTTAAGTCACACCCAGTAAATATCCATTTCTCACTCTTCACTAGAGAGGGAGATCAGAGTGATGGGCTCGTCTGTAGTTATTTGCACCACAGACATCTAACATTAAGGCAGACGAATCCTTTGATTCCTTCATAGCTGGCTCCAGTTCCAACACCTTCTGCTTCTGTGCGTGTATTTTCCTGTCTTCAGAAGTATTGTATATGATAAGTTTCCTCAGGAAAAGAACAAATAAAATTAATCAAAAATGTACAATTCACTCTTGATACAGCAAATAGATGAAATGAGATGAAAACCTGTCAATATTCAAAGGTCTTATAAATGGATAATTTTAGCACAGTTGTGCTGATTTGCAGCCTGCCTGCTTCTGTAGAGTCTAGGAGTGGCCCCTTGCTCTTGTTAGTAGTAGCTGTTGATTTTCAACCACATTGCAGACATGCAAATTGTTTTGCAGTCAGAGAAACTGACCTTTGGAGGGTGTGCATGGTCCAGAAAACCTGTTAATTGCCCTGAAAAGTGAAGCAAATAAAGTAGAGGCCAAACCAAGATCCTAGTCACAGTGTGATGCTCTCCTGGCATCTCTCTTCCTCTGGAGGTTTGAGACTGTTGTACTCATACAAGCTCTTCCTATATTTCAATTTTCTTCCACTGTTTGTTGCCTTTGTCTTTGGAAGGACATTAGTTTACAGTTTTGGTGGTTCCCCAGCTGCTCTGAATGCTTTTCTCCCTGGATGCTGAACTTTTGGTGAGAGTAGTTTGACATGGTGGGACTGAAAGCTGGGAGAGAGAAAAAAATAAGTGGTATGTGACCCAAGCTCTTTAGAAAACAGCTTAGGAGCTATTACTGAGAGGAAGTGGTCTGTGCTCTTTGGTCCATGACATTTGGAAGAAAACTTTACAGGACTTTGGGATTACAGAAGAGAGAATCGAAATAGATTCAAGAGGTAATTTAAAGACAGTCTTAAGAGATGAAAGCAAAGCCATGCTGCCCATGGCTGACCACAAGCATGAAAATTGTGTTTGCAGTTGACTGATGGCACAAAGGTAGGATGGGAATAGGTCATTTAGCACAACACTTGGAGCCTGACAGGATCCAGAACCAAAAACTGCAGACTGGAAAAATCTCATTCTAAGGTTAACAAAGTCCTTGCAACAAAAGCCCCCATGCTTGGGGTAAATGGCAGCTGGTGGGGCCCTCTTCCTGCAGTATAGCCATGTGCTCTGGTGAGGGGGCAAGTAGCCATCCCTCTGCAGGGGACAGCAGAGCTCCCAGGCTGCAGGTGAAGGCTCAATAGCACTTTGGGAGCAGTGAGCTGCAAAGATTTATCTATCCTGTAAGGCCTCTTTTCTGTTATCAGTTTTAATTTGGACAGGGGTTGCATTGCATTCTTTCACTATATCACCCTGTTCTTCGGGGAGAAGCTTCAGAGAAGCACCTGATTTATCTTCTCTCTAATACTTATTGCTTTGTGCCTACTGCAGCATCCCCTTTTTTTTGTTAAAGCCTAATGGATCCAACCTTCTTGGTCCCTTCACGTGGCAGTCCCAAGGCATTGTTAACAAGAATAAATCATAATTTTGCATTAAAGTTTTTGAGATCCAGGGGGAGGCCTAAGGTACAGTAAGCTAGAAGATGTGTACTATCAATTTGTGCAATGACATTTAAAGTGGACTCCAGTGACTGGAAGCTGATCCTGGACAAATTTAAGCTAGCAGGAAAAATAAGGACTTTCAGCAGCGTATTATAAAATGGTGAAATGCTTGAATGTCTTTTCTGGTCTTCTTCTTGACTGGCATTCCCCCCCCTCCCCCAGATTTGAACACTTTAGACATTATTTATTCTAACTGAAACAAATATTAGCACAGTCCACAGGGAACCACAGGGAAGTGCTATGATGTGGGGCATGCTGAGGGAAAGACCCTAATATTGGTTGTTATCTCCCTCCTATATTTGTAGGCCTGATTTTGAGTCCACGCTCTTCTCTGCATCCAGTCTACTGCTCTGTTTGCATTTTAACCTCCAAGTGACATCACTACTCACAACCTCAGTAACCTAGAGCTGGTACCTTGTATTTCAGCAACACCTAGGGCTTTAGAGAGTGTGTGATGTCTATAGACACATACTCATCAAGTAGCTGCTGTTGAATACCCATCTGCATATCCAGGTTGCCTCGTGAGCTTCCAAGCCTTGGCAGTGCTGGCTCAGGAGTCACCCAACACAGTTTCAGGCAGAGAGGCAGGTAAAAGCCCTGAACTGTGTCAGATTTGTGCTTGCCCTTCTCAGAGGATACTGTTTACAGAAACTATGTGTTTTACTCTCTGGCATCTTCTTTTCCTTTGTGCAGTCTTCTCAGTTTGTGATTGGGGTTTGAGCTACCTAGTAAATTAGTCTGTTTAGATATTCAAATTTTCTTCAACCTGTTTGTTTGGCATCCAAGTGTTTAATGAGTGATTGCACGTAAGGGTAGTCTGCATTTTCATTATGCACTTAATCAGTTGACAGCAGGGTCTTTTGGAGGTTTTCTTTCTTTGTTTCTTTTATTTTTCTTTAATTTATTCTTAATTAAGAAAATGTCTAGAGTTGTTGTACAAAAGGTGTAGAGCCTTGTACCTCCTAGGCAGGAGCAGGCAATGATGCCAGTGGAAATGTAGCAGATCCTTTCAGATCTGGTTATGGAGGTAAGTGACACTGACATGATAAAAGTGATAAATGTCAGCTGCTAACTGACTGAACACTCTGCCAACCTTCGACAACTGCGAATGCACTCATTAGAACAATGTATCCCCGTTTATTTTTATAGATAAATACATAAATTAATACTTGTAATTATTATATGGAGGCTCTGTTTCTTTCAGGCTAGTATTGATTTGAGCAAAGCATGAGTATGATGAAGGAGGGGGGAAAAAAAAAGGTCAATTGAAAATTAAAATCCCCTTGAAGAGTTCTCTGCTCTGCTCAAGCCATCTGCTTCTCAGCTGGGTTTCTCCTGCCCTTGCAGCAGGAACAGATCCCTGGCTGGACACCAGGCCCTAGAAGGACCCAATTTTATAGCAACTTCCCCACCACTGCTTTTAGGTCAGCAACAGTTTTATCCCTTTAATATTCTCTTCACAGCTTTCTGTGGCATTGATATTCCTTTTGGGAACTGAGGCTGTGCTCAATTATTTCCCCTGTTGCTACAAAGAATTAGCTACTAATACCCCTACAGTTTCCCTCTTCCTTAAGGGAGCCCCTGTGAGCCATCTGCTTTCCCACCGGATGGGTTCACTGGGAAATAGCATCACCAGTGTTGGCCTCTGTGAAATCCAGTGTCCCAGTGTTGTGGTGCCCATAGGTGACTGCAGTGGTGGGGCTGCACTACTCTTCTTGTTCTGCATTTGTCCCTGCCATGTCCCTGCCATAGTGCCACCACAACTACCTAGCCACCAGCCCACTGATGTTCTGGCAGCCACCTGTCTACTGGCTGCAGGGCTGCCTTCTGATCTGGGAAAGAAGTGATAGGAGGTTTAGGAGGTGTGCCTGTGTTTGTAAGTCCTTGTGCTATCCTCTAAGCCCAAGACAGATGCTCATGTGCACACAAGTACTGGCACCTCTTTTCTATTCTGCTTCTTCCACGAGAACCCAGGGCAACAACTGAAAACCTCCCAGACAACCTTTTCTTGCTTTGCAGCCAGCACTTGACTTGAGAAGGGCTTTTCATTAGTGTCAGGAAGCACTGCTACAATATTACTTCAAGTGTCAAAGAGTTTTATTGAATTTACATCATGGAGACTTTCTTGGAGAGGCTCCTTGCAGGCCAGGACCCTCTGTAAAATCACTCCCTGTCCTCCAGTGGCAACTGGACACCATTTGAGGTGCTAGCCAGAGACTCTTGTCACAGGTTGTTGAATTTCACCTGTTTTCCTACCTCTGATTCCTGTGAAATTTGCTTCTGGATGGTGGGCTATTATTTTCTCTCTTCCTGTAACTTTTCACCAGAAGATGAGCAAATGGTGATTTCCTTGTGAAAAAAAGAAGTAATTTTCCAGAGATCACTGAGGCTCTGGTTCTGCCTTAACTCTATTCAGGTTTTGTTTTGATTTAACTGAAGGTTCAGCAGCAGCTGCATAGGTGTAGTTACAAATAGCTTCATTCCTGAGTCATTCAATGCTCTACGACATCTCATAATCAGGCAAGAGTTCTCATTCAGCTACTTCAGCATAGACTTTGCTCCCAAGAAGCAGAACAGTGGGCAAGAGTGGCTGGAATGTTAGAAAGGACTTTTAAACTGAGAGGGCTGGTTCTGGCTTCCCTGCCAGAAGCAACTTTTTAATCTGGGAGGTCATCACTTGTCTCTCCCATCTCCTGAGCTGTCTGCACCTATTGACAGACGTCGCAGTTCCCCCCGTTGATGGGGTTCTTCCAGCCACCTGGCCCACACGTCTTCAGATGTCAGCTTTCCTCTTCTGCCAAATGGAAATAATGGAGGAAACAAAAGAATTCACAAAAATAGTTCCTTCCTTTGTGGCTTTGAGCAGCTGCGTATCACTTGTTCTCCTGCTGAGTCTGGCTTTAGGTACAGCTGGCTGCTCTATGTAAGGAGAGCTATTACTTCTTCCTAGAACAGACTGTCTGTACAATGGATAGACTTTATATCTAATGACTCAATCTCTGTGGAAAAAAACCCCAAAACAAAACCCAAAACAAAACCAACAACCAAAACACAAAGAAACAAGTCCAGGAGAGGTGCTGTTGAACCAACCTACCGGGCTGGGGTGGAGGCAGTACAGGACTGAGCCATCCAGGTGAGCGCCTAGAAGAAGGTCCCCACTAGCCCTGCTCCACTCACCCAGAGCCCACTGATCTCCTATCAGTCAAGCCAGATAATTGCGATGCACCAAAGGGTGGCTGTCACAGTGATGTCTCCATGCTCCAGCCCTGGGTACAGGAGAAGGTCTCAGACCAGATGAAAACCACACAGAAGAAGGAAAGGGAGCAGAGGAAGGTATCACTGCTCTGGGCCAGTGAAGCTTTGATTTAAGGTTAAACACAGCACATAAACTTCAAACAAGCAGGTAAGAGAGTGTTCAAAGCATGTAGGGCCTTATTCCTCCTCCTCTTCTGCCAAGGAGAATGAGCATGAGCTGGCAGGGAAGGCAAAGCAGTGCATCAACCCAACCCCTGCACTCCAATTCCTAATGAAATTTATGCAAATTTTAGAAAGTGATTGAGATGGCTGCAACTTCCTCCACCTGCTTATTTCTAACAGAAACTGTAATGAGGCGCCCTGGAGGACAGGATCATTTCGTTTTCTTTACAGTAATCACAGTTTTGATGCTCTGTAATATAATAAGAGCAAGAAGGGAATAGCAGCTGGAACAGCTCTCCAGCTTGTCAGGCCTGATGAGCTTCAACACAGTGGCCAGGCCAGCCCTGTCCTGCCAAGCTGGGAATACAGCTTTGCAGTCCTGTCTTGCAACAGAAACTACCCAATATTGTCCTCACCGGTTGAGCACAACTGGAGGCACAGCCACCCTGTGGCCACACACCTTGTTACCCTGATTGCTCTGTAGCACCTCTTGCAGCATGCAACAGCCCAGCACACAGTGAAAGACAGCAGCTGCCAGAGGCAAAAGCACATTGTTTCAGCTCTTACTGACTCATCTGAGCCAGTCCAAGGGCCCTTGGTCACCCAAGTGTGTGCCCAGCACAGCCTGAGCATCTCGCAGCACTGAACCTAGAGCACAGTGGCACATCTGTCCTTAGAAAGTCCCAACTTGTGTCACAGAGCATACCTTTAAGCTCAGAAATTTTACCTGCAAACCATGAACACAGATCATAGTGCACCTGTTTATATATTTTATACAGGAACTTCCCTGCACCCACCTCTGCAAAAGAAATAACCTCCCTCCTGCACTGTGCTGACCAGTGACCATTTAGTTCGTTCCCTTCATGTCTGAGCAGGGCTGGCATTCATCAGATGCACAAAAGCTGCAGCTCATGTGTGTATAAGGTATAGAGCAGAGCTCACCCAAGCTGCACCCTTACCTACTCTTCTGAAGAGCAAAAAAGCCCTTTTTACTGATTAAAAGGCCCAAAAAGGGTCTGCCCCTTCCTCTCCCTGAGTAGCTGCTCACACTGTTAGCACAGGACAACTCTGCTGTTCTGTCTTTTCCTCCTGAACCTGCAGGAAAAGGAATGGGAAAAGTAAGCAGAAACCAGCAACCCACAGACATGTCTCACTGGGTGTTTTCTTGGGGGTTTGCAGTGAAGAGCAGGGCTTGAGGAGAGCAGCTGAAGGCTGTGTGCAGTCTCTCAGGGGCGACCAGCATGGGGATGTTTAGTGTCCACCCAGCCCACCTCCAGCACAGGTCACTGGCTGCTCAGAGGATGCAGGCGGGATCTGGGGCTTATTGCCTCCAGCCCTGCAGGAAGTAAATCAGTTCAGGCACCAGCACTGCTGCCACCTTCTCCTCCCTTCTCTAACACTCACATTGGCAGCTTCATCAAAAAGGGGCTTCAGTACCATTTACCTCTGCTTCATTTTCACCAGTAGTAACTTCTTCACCTCCTTCCTGTTAAGGCACCCTGCCCTGCCAGGCTCAGCCATTTCCTAAAATGCTGGCTTATAATTTTGTGGGAACCTCAGCCACCTGTGCAGCACAGCAGGAGCCATGCTGCTTAGGTCTATCAGCATGCAGGTGTGAAGGAAGTAATCAAAGAGGATACCCCATGCCAGGAGATGTCCTGGAGGTCCTGGAGGAACCATAGCAGGCAAAAAGTTTTTGGGCCAGGCCATGGTCTCAGCAGCTCTGTGGCAGGCAGCTGTGGGGCTCTTAGCTGGAGTGTCAGTCCCACTAACAACACTGCAAAGTAAGAATGTGGTCTCTAATTATACAAAAATCACTGGTTTTTTAAATTGTGTTTTCTTCAGCAGCACTTTCAATTGTCATTCATATCCCTCTCCTGTAACACCCCTCAGCTCTCTGGCATGTCTCAGCTGCCAGACACCTGCAAGGTGCCTGCCAGGCGCCTGGCACCGATCTCTTTCCATCCCTTGATCCCTCCTGCACTGCCCAGCAATGCTGCAGAAGAGGGCCAGGCTTGAGGGCCAGGCTCATGGCCTGTGGTTCTCATTGCTAGGGCAAATGATGCCACAAGACCACCCAGTTCTGATGTCTCAGATACAATGAAGCTAGCACAGGTTTTGCATATCACCAGGGTATATACCACCTTGTGCTGGGGTCCTTTCCTGTGTCCATGGTGGTTACTAATTCATGTAGTTTAAAATGTGTATGTTACACTTGTAATATTAAACTAATTAGTCCTACTGCTATGATCCTTCATTGTAAAACTGGACTTTAAAAACAGGGCTGCTTCTCTCAGAGACATGGGTGGGGTATGGCCCCTCAGCAGCCCCCACCATGGCTTGGGTCAGGGCAGCAACAGGGACACACACCTTCAGCCATTACTAAGTGCTGATGTTGCAGCCCTCATCTGCCTGCACTCCTGATGGATTAAACTTTCCATTACCTTTTCCCTCACTCCATTTTCTCTCTTTACAAACCTAGACTACTACCTCATCTAGTCCCTCTCATTTAGCTTCCACCCACAACATAAAAGCAAGTCCTGTGTGCCTTATTGTGTACCAGGGTGTGCTTGCTGGTGATGGTGGATGATTTCCCCTTGCTTCACACAGCTTTCTTGATTCACTGATGCCTGTGCTAAACCAGGATAGCTTTACAGGGCACTTTTCTGTGAGAAAATGGCCCCCAGTGGTTGGCTTTTATGTTATTTGCTGTGATGCTCATGTGAGTATCCTGAGGCCTGAGCACTGTCCTGGCTTTCCCAAGCAGAGCTAGGAGTGTGTGCCCTACCCGGGGCACTGGCTGCAGAGCTTTGGTGGCATGGGATGCCCAGGGCATGTGTACTGGAAGGGAAATGCTGTGCTTAAATTGCAATCCAGATTCTGGGACATGACTTGGCAGCTCCGCCAGACACAACTTCACATTGGCTGGGTGTCTGAGCTCATTTAGCACCTCGTTCACTATCCCTACCTGAGCTGCATCTGGCTCTGTGAACACTGCCATCACTGCTGTGAGACAAGTGTTGGAAGAGCAGCTCCTCCCTCGTGCTCTTGACCCCCTTCAGCACATCAATGGCACCAGCTTCAACATTCATTTAATTTTGTTCATGCAGTGTGGGGTGAGGTTAAATGCCCATGAAGAACTGGGGAGAAGGAGCTTGTCTCTGTGGTACATGCTGGGGATGGAAGAGAAGAGAGGAAAGGGAGGGAGAGCAAGGGAGCATCTGCCCAGAAAGTACAGCAATTCTTTAAATATCCTCTCTTTCCCATTTCAGTCTAACAGGTTTTATATAAAGCAACACCTCAGCTGTTGTTGATGTTGTTAAAAAGTGGTTTGGGGAGTCTGTTACTTCCTTGCAATGACAGGTAACAGACAGATCTATTGATAATGACAGTGCATGCATGAATGAGCATGTACAATGTCTCTGTACTGTGAAATACCTAACAGTACCAGAAAAAAGTCTCACTAATACTGTGGGTGTGTGCTAAAATGTGCATTTCTTTTCTTTCTAATTCTTCCAGGGCGGTGGGAAATGTTACAGTGCAGTTGACAGCATCTTTGCAGTAATGAAACGCTGCGATTCAGTGGTTTTCCACACTCGCAATGGCATCGCTTTCTTCCCATTTATATTCCTCCAAGAGGCTCAGCAAGATGAGAAAAGCTACTTCAGAAACAGTTGTAGCGTGTCTGCCATTGGCTGGTGAGTTTGGGTGAGTTTTCTAAAGGTGAGTATTCTTGAGTTTCTCTTATGCTGGAGAGAACTTAGTGAGGGACAAATAGCTAATTCTGCTAGCAGATATAATTTCTCCATAGTCTGAGCTCTACTGATTGAATCACTGAGTAAAATACTAAGAAGAAGTTCTATTCTAAGCTTTTAGAAGGGCTACAAAAGGGACATTTACAAATGAGATTTGTATAAGTCTGAGTTAAAAGTAACAAGTTTTGAGATCTCAGCATGAAAAACAAATGAGGATAAAAACAGTGGGGTTTCTTATATGGTTTCTTATATCAAATACTTGTCATGGGTCCAACAAAAGAATGTCTGCAATTCTAAGAGGAGGAGGGAACTATTAGCTTGACAGAAGGTCTGGGGGGAGAGCCCCTGGCTTGCATTATAGAATGATTTTCCCTCCACACCATGGAGGCATTTATTTCTGAATTTTCATATCATGAACATTGATAATACTAATCCAATTATCGTTCTATTCCAACATCCATTAAACATTTCTTCAGTTCTTAGAGAGTTAGTTCTCTATTAGAAGAGAGTGAAATAGAGATATGAGGAAAATACTAGTTTTGTTACTGAAAAAAATGGGTGTTTCAGTAGTCCAGTGCTATGAATCTCAAAGTTCTAGTACCATATTCTATGACCCTCTCAGTAAAGGAATTGTAGGGAATATTTCCCTTGATTTTTTTGCTGGTGTTTTTGTTTTTCTTTTAACAGTGTCTAGAATGTGAGTTTTGTCTCTTTCTCTTCTTTGTTTGTTAAATGGCAGATAATGATAGCTCGCTGAATACATTGAGCCAAGGTATCATGACTGTAGAACTGACTGTTCTTAATTACCAAAGGGAACTGAGAGCTAGTGACATTGAAAGATAAAGTACAGAGAGATTTTGGTGCCCAGTTTGCCATGCCACTGACCTGGCTTACAGTAGTACCCAGCACCATGTTGTAGGCCACACTAGACACAGAGATCCTTTCGGCTCCATTGCTTCAAGCTCTTTCATGAGACTCCCTCTCTGAACAGGTGCTTTCATGCTCAGCTGGAAGCACTGATGACAGCAGCAAGCTGGCCACGCTGCTTGCCTTCTCCACCATCCATTCTCCATGAGCCTCTGCAAGTACTCTGATGAAAGGGAGTCTCATGCTGTGAGTGAGTGAATATTGGGGAATTAAACTCTCAAGTTATCACAGGCAATAACATAATGCATGCTTTTTCATAAACTCATTTTATCTTGGAAACAGGACAGATTTACTGCTGTCCTAACACCTCATTGCAGTTATGCTTAGAAACTTCAGATGGGACTCCTATCCTGTTGTCCTCTTGCACAGACTCACTTGGCATGTCTTGCTCCTCACCTGACATTCACCATCCTAGTGTGACCATTGTGAGACTTCTCCTTTCTTGTGACCTTTGGTCACACACAAGGGATGGTCATCTCACCTGTGCACCCATTGGAGATCTACTAAAAGCCTTGCTCGTCACCGGCCTGCTGAGTACATCACTTTGAAAATGGATGACTGTAAGATCGCATGAATTCTAGATTAAATCTCACCAGAGCCCTCCTAGTGCCTTCCTACCCACCCTCCCAATGTGTTATCCTTGCCTCTGTCTTAATTGGGCTTCCTACATTTGTGGGATTGACAAGTGTGGCTTTGGGCGGATATTTAAGTATCTAATGTATTATTTCCCTCTTTGGAAGGAGGCCACACAACTGGGCTATCCCTAGTGGCTGTCCAGCCTGTTCTGAGCAATTTCTAAGACACAGTAGATGTAATTTCCCTGAGATGCGCTAGAAGGGGCCTCCTGTTTACTAGGGAGTTGTGTCTATCAGCCCATGTAAGCCTTCCTTGCTGCCAAAGATGATGTCACCTGTCATTGCCAACCTTTGAGAGTAGCTCGTTATAGCACTCCTTTGAGAGACACACCGTTAGCAATTCTCTCTGGTCTTTTGCATATGAGACATACCCAGATAGTTTAATTTTTTTCCTCAGAGATTAAAAACCATTTCTCCCCCCTTCCCTGGGGTCTTTCAAAATTGTTGGCATCATCCTGAAAGTGTGGCCCCACAGTCCAGACACAGTGTCAAGCTAAGTTTCAGCACATCTCTAGCCTGGAGCAATGATTATCTCTCTCCCCATGTGAACACAACCACTGTTAACATCTTCCAGGGTGATCTTTGCTTTTTATGCAGCAGTACCACAATTTGATTCATATTCTGTTTGGAGCCTAGCTGTAATCTGCAGATTGTTAAATCCAGGACTGCTGTTTATCCAAGTATTTTTCATGTTAATTTCATTTGTGCTTATTTATTTTCCTCCTGAATGTTCTATTTTTCACCTTTTTTTTCCCCACAGCAGTTTATCTCACTGATTCCTCACCTTCCCTCCACTTAAGCAAAACCATTTCTGAATGCTAATCAGGCCTCCCAGCCCACAACCCTGGCAAGCCAATATATTCCTTCAATCTATACATGTAGCCTCTAATCCATTTGTTAATTGCATTAATGACAACATTCACCAGTAACAGACATAAGAGACTCCTGTTGGGCTCCCATTTTTTCCTCCAGCTTTGACAACCTATCGACATTTCCTGTTCTTTCTTGCTCACAGAAAGCAATCACTCAAGGCTGTATGTTCACTCCATAGTTTTGGGGGCTTTGTACCAGTGGAAGTATCTAATGACTCCTCTGCAGTCTCGTAGTCTGCAGTACTCCTCTGCTGACAGAAACTTACCAGTTCACTTCCCCATGAATTCCTTTTGGCTGGTGATTGCATCCTGATGTCCCACTTAGTTGAAGACACGGCGTTCAGTGCTAATCACTTTGCGCATGCTGGCAGTTGATTTCATGATCAGCTTGAAGCAAACTGAACTATGTAACGGCCTGTGGCACGGGGATGCACAGGCCACCCAGTAATTATGACAATCATGTCCCTTTCAAGGCTTGGTAGACTTTTTGTTCCCTGGGCAACAGACCAATGCAGAAGTGATAGAATTACTCAGCATACAAGCACAGCCTCCCGTGGCTTGGGTAGGCTGTCCCACCACCCATGGCACAGGGAATCATGCTGCATGCTCGTGGGGCAGGTATCTCACAGCAGTTGTACACCTGCAGCATGGAATATCTATCAGAAAGCTCAGTCACATCAATGTCTTTGATTGTCTGCAAAATAAAATCATCAAATAAGACTCCTAATAATGAAATTTATTATTGTCAGATGTTTGTCTGTAGACATATGCTTGGAAATGTAGTACTCTATACCCTTTGTTTCCCTAGTCAGCCTGAAAACACCAGTCATCTACAATCACTCTCTAATGGCAATGAGCATGAATGCACAACGCTGGCTTGAAATAAAACCTGAAATTATGCTGCAACAATCCAGTGGCAATGAAGAAATAAACCACCATAGAGTACCAACAAAAATTCATACTACTGCCATAAAACATTTTAAAAGAAACTAAGAGTGTGTTTCACATGAAAACCATCAGCAGCTCAACTACGTGAACAGACATGGCTATTTCCTCCTGAAAATGTTTCTGCTGCAACGGCATCAACCTACTTCTCAACACATCAGTAAGGCTTATCCTGATCTCATGCAATGACCCTTGCTATGGTAGCTCACTTTGGGCATAAAAAAACCCAAACCCAAACAAGGACAACCTCTAGAGTGGAGGCCTACTCCAGAGAAACCTTCCTTGATTATTTGCTCTATTTGTTGCAACAGTCCTTGGTAACTTAACAGCCCATTGTGACATTTTCCAGTTGCATTGTGACATTTTCCATCTTACCCCAAGTCTCAGAACTGAGCCTGGTACACTCAGGCTTTACTATTTTGAAAGCAATGAAAAAGACCATATCAGCTGGCCTATATTCAAAATTGTAGCTAGACACCTTCTTCTCACTGTCTGTGGTGATCCACTATAACTCAACTCAACTATAACTCAACTATATATATATATATATATATATATATATATATATATATATATATAAAACTCAACTATACCACTATAACTGTTTTGCAGTGCAGTCTTGCTGCACAGCCAGAAACTACGGCAGCGGTGTAGTAGGTTTTCGTTACATAAGTCCTCTTACTTAATAGCCCTAATTGAATTTGCTCCTCTTCCTAATTAATAAATTCAAGTTTTAATTTCATCTTTGGGAGTGATTTAACTATCTCTAGTTTATATAAGATGCTAATTTAATAACCATCCTTTATATACCGCATCATCAATGGAAATGACTGAATAATACCAAGGAGCAAGACAGGTCTCTGTGGAATGTCAATTGCTGTGTTTTCCAGCTTGATGGTGAAAGACTGATAGCATTGTTCTGAACAGCCTAGCATGCTATTTCCATAATACCTCAAATGAGGTGCTTTGCTTTTAAAATGTCACGTTAAAGCAGCTGTTTCTCACTTGGATCCTGAAGCTCATTATATTGATTTTCAAGAAAATTGTTTCAGAAGTGTATTATTAACAATTTTAATTATTTTTTTTATTTTGGGGGGTGTAGATGCAAACCAAGATTTTTTTAGATTTTATTTTTCAGTGTACTACTTAACTCAATCATTTTCCCTCTTCCGTGAAGTCTGAAGGAAAAAGACACTGAGCATTTCAGTTTTCCCTGGTTTTACTATTCTTTGGTCAGCGGTGCATAATAGAACTGGGCTGCAACTAGACATGATAGAAAAAATAACTTTGATTAGGTCATACCAATCTTTAGATATTCCTTACCTGTTCAATGAGTTGTTAAATTACTTTTTGCAACTGATCTTTGGATTAATAGTAGGTTCTGGTTAAAAGAGAACTAATAAAGTACCTGAAACAAAAAATAAAGTTTGTTGGTTTTGCCTTCGAATGAGAACTTGTTAAATACACGGGCCAGTGGGAACCAGTACAGATGCTGGCATAAACACTTGTCTAGCCAGATTAAATGGAATTATAACATCAATTTGGTTATTTATAAAGTGCCAACGCTGTATGAAGAACAAATGCAGGACGGAAGGAGACCAGCACCACCATTCAGCAGATTTCAAGTTTATGATGCACTTTCATCAAAGTTGGTAGTTGCCAAGTATCAAACTCCGTTCATGCAACATTGATCCACTAAGAAATACACAGCTCGGTGAGAAAAATTAAAGCCCAAATTCATGTAAAAACTGTTTCCAAACAAAATTAAAGCAAGATTTATTTTTACTTTTTTTTTTTAACAATAGGATAATTCTCTCAAAAAAAAGAGTAATTTTCCACATCAGATAGATAAAGGAAGTTAAATATATTTAAAAATGGAAGATTCTGAATTTACACAGTTATATGCTGTTAATACCGAAGACGTGTTCTTCTGGCAAAAAACTTGTCATGCTTAAAAAACCGCACCTTAATTCTTTACTGTACATTACAACATACAGTAGTAAGAAACAGAAAGAGTAAACAGGTTAGAACAGTGCAAAAGGGAAAGAAAAAAGTTACATTACAAGACAGCTAGAACTGTGACACCAAAAAAATTTGAAGTGTTCAGTTTTAACAGTACTTGAAGGCAATTCACAATCATTGCAGGAATTCTGTGAAATTTAAGGCCATTAGTTCTAAACAAAATATACCCGACACGAACTCACAAAACCGTGTGTTTGGTAAAAACTGTACATGCAGAACCATTTTACATATATGTATATATGAACAGGCATACAATAAAATTTGTGGGTAGTTCTGTACACAAAAACTGTGCACAAAGCAACATGGTTGTGCAATTCTTAAGCCGGTTAATTAATATTATCATTCATGCATCCGGAATGGAAATGTGATTAAACAACAATATTAAACCCAACTACTAAAAAGCCAGCATCCCTTTGAATGGGCAATCTAGACAAAAAAAAAAGTTGAAAGTTTAAATGAAGTTTAAAATGGTCCATTATAAAACAGCTGTTGTAATCTTTCCGAAAAAACAAACTTTTCTGATGCAAAATTTCCAGTGCTTTAAGGAATGCATGACAAGATTTAATGAGCTCAGTGAGTCAACTATAATAGTCTCATAGTTCAGCTCTGAGGTAATTTTCTTAATTACTTATAGCAAGTAACCCATCTAATTTGCTTCAGTAACTAGTTAAAAGAAAACACCACAAACTGTAAACTTAGATAAACTTAGAAATTGAAGAATCTCTGAAAAATACACATGCCTCCCTCTCACATTTTGGAGTCAGTCATAAGTCGTATGAAAAGATGTTATTCACATCTTAGGAGTTTATTCCCAAACTGTGAGATGAATGGGTTACTGAGCACTGACTGAAGCAATTCAGGTATTGGAAAACACCTATTTGTCCTTTTCTTAGCTTTCATTTGTATTTGTCTGGACAAACATTCAAAGAGATATTGCTCTTCTTGTTATCTTGTGGCAAACTATTGCAAGCTAGAAGACATGTGAGTCTATATTCCAAACTTTTATTCTTAAGAATAGTTATAAAAGTACTGAAATGTAAAAATAGTAACATGTAAACATTGATACAGAGTAACAGCATTCCTGTACATTTATATATATACAGTATTTAGAGAGGACAGTGTCTTCTGAGTTGAAATCCTGACTTGTGCTTTCCCCTCCAATAAATACATCAAAAAAGTAAGGGGTTTTCTCAAGGAAAAAAAACCCAAACAACAAAACAAACAAAAAACCCCAAACCCAAAACAGAAGACTCAGAGAGAACAACAACATTTGCTCCTAGTATTTAAAAGCTTCCCAGTTGCTCATGCAACCATAGGAGAATTTTGGTATGTGAAGACAATTTTTCCATCTCCAGGAAGTTATCAGAAGCTACTGCTGCATCCAGAGACTCCTGACTTGTGACAACTGCTATGCACTATGGCGCAGTCAGATCTGAGTCTGCAATACATGAATTGGAGGTGTATAGGGTGGTGGTGCAGGTGATGGCTTTATTCCTCTGACTCTCATGTAGGACAGAAACTGCTCTGGGATCTCAGCTAAAACGTCTTTAGCAAGTCTTGCCATGCTTAGCACGTGGTTTCCACTTCTGTCAATATAGTCTCGGAACGGCACAAACTACAAAACAAGAGAGACGTTTGCACAGGTCATTATGCAGACATAGAACACACAAAAATAAGTTTTATCTAGGGAGTTAGAGTACTGCTGCCTTACATATTTTATATACACATATTTTGTACTTCATATGTATTTTATGTACACATAATGTATCTCAATTAAAAACAAAATAAATCTGTCTTCTGCTAGAAATAGTATTGTGCTTTCACTTGGATGAAATGCGTCACATAAGCCGTGATGCACTCAGATTGCTAATTACTTGTTTCATTAATATAGCTGGGATTATCTCTCAACCTTTTTTTAACTCTCAAACCTTTTTTATACAAGAAGATAATTCTGTCTCAGAAAGCTATTCTTAGTTTATGTTTCCTGCTCCTGAGGTTCTCATACCAGACTGCCTCGGCTCTGGCAGTTTGTGAAGAGAATTTTCACCATCTGGAAGTGAGTACTCTTGGCCATTTTGTATTAGACCCAGTGAACTATGAACCACCTGAACACTTTTTATATGCTACTACCAAATGCATAAAGAGTCTAAGTAAAAAGAATTGGGCTCAAAAAAGAACTTGAAACCCATTTGCAACACCTATAACGTTAGGCACCCAGCTCTGGCTTGGATTTTGTAATAGTGAATGAGATGCCTGTGCTATTACTATAGAAAAAAGAAACTATTCAGGCTCCTTGCCTTTTATTCACAACAGATTGGATGCAGACATATGGTGGGTAAAGGTTATGCCAAAGGGAAGACTGATTTGAAGTTCTGCTGCTTGCTCAGGTTTTGGAGCCTATCTCGGGGCAACAGCTGGGTGACAATTCAATGTCCAAAGCTACTTCTGGTACTGATATGCGAGACTAGGCTATGCTGGAATCCAAAGCCTAATGATGCCTTTTCCCCCGTCACAAACAGGGAAGATTTATTAACTGCTGTACCCCAGGAGTGAGAATTCAGACCCACATATATCTCATCTTCTGGTCAAACTCCAATACCTAAAGACTCTTTTGCCCATGATAAGAAACAGCCAAATTTTGCTTTCTTGAATGCACAACCACCAATACTGCTGGTTAAATTCAACTCTGGTTTATGCTGTATTTCAGAGATCTTAAGAATCTTAACAAAACCCACCAAAAAATCCACCAAACAAAAAGACAGAAATAAACAAATCTACTAAATATATTAAACAACTAAAAATCTCTTGGGGAAAAAAACAAAAACACACCACCACAAAACCAACAAATGACACAATCAAAAAGTCAACCAAACCAAACATTTTAACAATAGCTAATGTGAACTTAATTAAATACGTTTTAGAACAACTTTGGGAAATACTTTTCACTCTGAATTTACAAAATCTACCTAGGCATCAATCTTCTATTAAAAGATGTCTTTAATTCAAGTGAGAGATGACTCTTTGCATAACTCTCCTGAAAAAGGATCTCAAATGACCAGAAAAAAACTAAAAAAGGCTTCAGGTATTTGATCTATGTTCATCAAACTGAAACCTGTCACCAAACTTAAATGTAACCATCTACAGCTTAGGGCATTTCTATAGAAAGCATTAGATTTGCAGTTGCTCAGAAGAACCATTGAAGCTAGGAGTGACCTCCACAGCAAGATCCTTTAGTTTTACCTTGCTGCTCAAGCATAGCCAGTAGTGCAGGCTGCCATAGTCAACAAGATTACAAGAGCAGTCAGCAAGACTCTTCAATGCCTTTATTCCAGGTAGGGACATCCTGTACCTCTTTGTTGTGTTGTGTCCAAGAATGTATCAGGCATAAGGGCAGGAGAACAACAGGAAAAAAAAAACCCTTGAGTTCTAGAGTGCGAAGCCAGGAAACAAGGTATATGCAGTTCCATAATTAACTGCCTTGACTTTATCAGTGTTTATTCAGTAACTATTCACAGCAAATACTGTGGCATTTATTAGCACTGATTCCTCCATTCCATTAAAAAAATCCCTCCAGCAGTTTTCAGAAGTCAGCCCAGTCCTGCCCTGTTTCAAGTAGTTGTTCCTTCTTGAAGGTCATCGGTATGCATGTAATACAGAGTCCTTACAATAACTATATATACTAGAAAGGAGGAAATAATGAAGGTCATGCCTTTACACAAACTGCAGTTGGCAGTATATATAACAGATAGTGACTCACTGTTAGCAGAAGAGTATTTCCTTTGCTAGTTTAATTAAAATATTTCAAAATACTGTTAAAATTAACAGTAAATTTCACTAGCTAGTTTTAACTAACCTAACACACCCCAAAGAAAACTTTTATATTTGAATAGTTAATTTTATAAATGCAAATCAGTTTTATCCTGCCAGATATAAAATAAAGGTCATACCAAACCTGAAGGGTTTGATATTATCCCTTTTAATTTTTTTAAGCTAGCCTATAATGTATTTGTCAGTGTTTTGACAGAAAAAGAGCACAAATAATACTGCCTCCAGGTCATTTGATATGGCTTCAGACAAAGTTCTGATTGAAATGTGTTAATAGTAAACAAATGTTTCATTGCATTTCTGTAATGTTATGCAATGACTCCTAAAGAAATACAAAAGGGTATTCATTGCATATTACCTTTTATTTCTCAGCAGGAATGAGAATATTTCCAATGCAAAGCATTTTCACAAATATTGTTTCTAACATCTGAAGAACTCTCATTTGTTGTTTGGAGAAATTATGCGGTGGCTCAACCCCTTCCCTGGGCAGCCTGTTCCAATGCTTGACAATCCTTGTGGTGAAGAAATGTTTCCGAATTTCCAATCTAAACCTCCCTCAGGCCATTTCCTCCTGTAACTTTGGAGACTAGTCCTCACTACAACTTCCTTTTAAGTATTTGTAGAGAGTGACAAGGTCTCCCTTAAACCTCCTTTCTTCCAGGCTAAACAACCCTAGTTCCCTCAGCCGCTCCTTCACCAACTTCATTGCCCTTCTCTGGACACGCTCAAGCAGCTCAATGTCCCCCTTGTAGTGAGGAGCCCAAAACTGAACACAGTATTTGAGGTGTGGCCTCACCGGTGCTGAGTCCAGGGGAACAATCACTTCCCAAATCCTCTGACCATATTACTTCTGACACATGCCAGGATGCTGTTGGCCTTGGCTACCTAGGCATACTGCTGCCCCATATTCAGCTGTCTGTTAACCAACAGCCCCTTTTCCTGTTCTTGCTGAGCAGCTTTCATAGAATCAATAAGGTTGGAAAAGACCTCAAAGATCCAACCTGTCACCCAAGACCTCATGACCACTAAACCATGGCACCAAGTGCCATGTCCAATCCCCTCTTGAACAGCTTTCTGGTCAGCCCTGAAGTGGTGAGGCAGTTGGACTAGATGGTTCATTGCAGGTTCCTTCCAACGGAAACACTGTATCTTATAAATGTATTCTGACACTTCCAGGAAAATATGCCTTCTATAAAAGTTTTAGTTTTAGACAGATATAATTCTTTCTACATCATCTGGTTGATCAAATTTTTCAGTAGTTTGCTGCTTTCCAAATGTCAGCTTCTTTAATATTCTGCTTTAGCAAGCAGGGATTGCTAGTGTGTTGAGAGCCATCAAATGCCTTTCTCTTTCTTTTGTTCCACTTTACTACCCTATGAAAATAAAAAGTGTAAAGGTGGTTAATTTCATTTTGATAAAGCAAATAATTATGAAATAAAGTCTGTCCAGGGGGTAGGTAAACAAGATGTCATGCCTGGAGCATGGATGAAATAGATAGTTTGGACAACCTACGGAGTTCTAGGAATTATGGTGGGTGCACCAAAACCACTATAGCACCATGCCAGTGGTTGCACAGGTTTGAATGACAGCTACTGGGCTGGCTGAATGACTGTAGAGAACAGGAACAGAACCAGAGAACTTTGGCTTGGCTCAGTCATAGAAACACAGATTGCAGAATCACAGAACAGTTTGATTTGGAAGGGACCTCTAAAGGTCACCTGGTCCTTGCAATAAGCAGAGACATCTTCAGATTGATTAGGTTACTCAGAGCTCTGTCCAACCTGACCTTGAATGTTTCCAGGGATGGGTCATCAAAAACCTCTCTGGGCAACTTGTTCCAGCTATTATCTGAGGTTCATGAAAGTATGAGCTACCTGCATAGTTGTATGTGGCAGAGGCAACTCAGGCACTGTGAGACACTGATGGTCTTCGGGACTGGCAGTTTGAAGTAAGTGAAGATACCTTAGGTATCTCAAATGCACTTGCTAGAACTCTAAGTATCTCCAACTTCCACAAAAGCCAATGGTTTTCTTTATGGAGTTACAGCAAAACTGCAGTACAGAAGCAACTCTTCTCCCATTTCCTAATGAATGCAGCTCCACTACTGTATGTTATATAAAGGCTTACAGGTATCACAGACTTGTTATGAATATTCCAAGATAAAGCATGCCAGTGTATAAGGTAAAATGAAAAGTAGGAATATAGATAGAAACAAGAATTCAAAATAATCAGTAAAATCTAACCATGAGACTAAATTTTCTCTCCCACCTGTACAATGTCTCTTTCTGCAAACTTTCCTCTTGAAGAAATCCTCACAACATCACCATCCAGTTCTTCCATAGCTTAAAAAAAGAAAATATAATAATAATTTATCTACAAGTTCAGCGACACAACAAAAACAATCTTACAGTGAAAAACTTGAGTCAGTTTACACTCTAGGGCAACAAAACCAACAATTGTAATTTAAGCAACTCTTTAAGATTATTTGAACCATAAAATACATCATGTTTTGTAATAATTTCACACTTTTTCTTGATGGCAATACAGACTCTTTGCCTTTATTGCCATCTTCAGAACAAATACAACAATGATGAGGTCCTTATCCTTCCAGCTCTCAAACCAACAAGTGTATCTGTTTCAGTAAGGCTACATTTACACTTTCACAGGTGGAGCAGATTTCATCTTCAGTGATTATTCTTGCAGAAGATATCATAGGATACAGCATGAAGAAGTAATAACTTACATTCATACTGGAAAAGTGATAACTGCTAATGGAAAGCAATGAGAGGTTCTTAAAAAATAAATATAAATTTAATGGGTAACTCCTGTATCTTTCCAAGTGGGGTCTTGGAAGACTCCAAATTTTTCCAGATAGCCAAAACCCATTCTAGTAGAAAGGCATGTGTGCTCCCTGGTCAGTGTTGAAACAGATTATTGCTCACTCACTGGATCTGCAATTTAACAATCCTCCTTTTAGTATTTGCTACGAAAATCCAACCCCTGCATCACTGAGCTTCTCAAAGGTCTACAATCTGACCTGAGTTTATTGAAACCAGCATTTCAAAACCTAGTTCTTCCAATGCATGATCTAGAAAGCATAAATTATGCTATCGGAAGCCAAATCAAATAGCATATTTGTTCAAAGCAAAAATCAGTAGGTCTGTGGAACACAGGTGATGCTGTTGATGCAAAAAATGCATATGTACTCAAATCAGAAGGTTGAACAAGTATTTGAAGGAGAGATCCACTATTTTCAAAACAGTGATGAAGCACATCCTGCTCAGGAAATTCAAATATAAAAGGAATGTTCAGTGAAGTATCATATTTGCTTATTCTGTTTTTAATGGTCTCTATATACCCAGGCATGACCATGTCACACAGAATACTGGGCAAAATGGAGCCTTCATTTGATCTGTTATAGTCATCCTCATATCCTTAACTAAAGTTCTGTCAAATATATGTGCCATCTATCTGAGTTCCATACTTTTAAGAACCCCCTCTGGTAGACCCCAGTGGCTGGGAGATGGAGGAGGCAGTGGTATCTAGAGAGGATTACCTCAGTCTCTCTACTGCAGAGCTGAGCTGGCATTTGAATTATAAGGCACTGTGCCTGAAACATACACCCTCCCCTCTCCCACATACCCACCTCCCTCCCCACTTCTTCAGCATCCACATAAGACATAGAGTCTTGGGTTTTTTCCCAGAGAGAGCTTCTGTAGATAGAAAGGTAATTTCTCTGCCTCTGGAACTACATATTTAGCAGGTGAATTTCACTTAGGCAACATACTCAAGGACTGTGGGTCCAAAGATGGAAACTGTACGTGCAAGTACAAGCAGAGTCCTGCCTTAAGACAAGTAACATGGAGGACACCCCAGGACAGAGTGTCCAAAGAAAACCTCCAGAAGTAAAGACAGAATCTGACTGAGTTAAAGGGAGCCAGGGCAAACACAAAGAAAGAGAAAAGACAAAGGAGAGATGAGAGAAAAGTAAATAATGTACAACTAAAGTCAGAATTCTCAGGGGTAGAAACGAAGACTGCAAATTTCCCTCATATGCATTTATGAAGATAAACTGTCTTTTCTCATTGCATGTGGCATACAATCATCTGAAGTGTAAACTCCCACCTGGATAATCTCTTCAAGGAGTGAAATACTTAAAATTATCATTTTGCCAAAAAGCATAAGTCTATCAACCCCTAATAAATTTTATGCATGTGTGTTATTTTTTTCCTCTTGTTTCCATAATCTTAGACTATTCATATAAGAATTAACATGTACAGCTATTAGTGACTACTTACATTATACATCTCTCATAGTACTAAGTATATTTCACGTACAAAATTGTGCATACTGCCTAACCAGAAGTACCAGAATGAAAATGAAAGGATATAGGACTTTGAGGAATAGATACACAGGGAGTATCTGCACTTCACAGTGTAGTGATACACATGATGGCACTAAATAAATTAGTCCAAATAACCAAAGCAGCTTAATTATTGCAACAGATAATGATGTTTCAGAACATCACATGAAAGAGTATGTAAATAATCCTGGTAATTTATCTTCTGCTGTAATATGCTGCCACACAGTCAGGCTCGTTCCTGTTATCTAGTGTAACTCACTTTAGCCCAGATCATCTCCTCAAATGTATTTATTTTTTCTCAGTATTTTATTACTGCAAGAAGAACAGATGATCAATAGCTCCAGTCAACTGACACTTCACAAGGCAACTAAATACCCATGCTGAAGGAATTCAACATTACTTGCGTATACTTAATTTACTGTGTTGTTGGGGGCTTTCCCACTCATCTTCTGGAGCTCTGTAAATGCTGAGCCCCCCATATGGTTCTGTGACTTGAACAGAGAGCCTGAGGGGCTCCTGAGCTCCACATGGTAGCTTGCAATCATACTGAGTCACCAATCAATCCAACTGGAAATGTCAACAGTGCTTACTGCTTGCTCCATGTTATGTTCTTTTAAAGAACAGTATTTGTTTGAAAAGCTACATATTATGAAAATGTAAACAAATTAAAAGGAAAAAAATCCAGTAGAACACTTACCATCGAACTCTGCTGGTCCTACCCCAACTATAATTATTGACATTGGAAGCCTTGAAGCCTTCAAAATAAGAAAAAGAGGTTTAACATACTGTATAATATCTGCCAATAATATCTGAGATCTGAGGACAATCTGAATAAAAAAACTTGCATAACTTATGTTTTCAAGAACAATCTATTTTTTCACCTACATATTTGAGTGATAACATCTTGAAAGACAGATGATTATTTTAATTTACTTCATAAAGTTTCTGAATAGCACAGGATTGCAATTAAATACAACAAACTATGTTAGGATTGACTACTAATATGACAACCAACGTGCCAAATTTATCTTAGAAACTTCTGTAAGCTGACAATAATTGCAAATATGTGCACTGACATTTATTTAAATGTGCTTTGCTGTTTCTTGTTATTCACCATCTGGTTGGAATTATATAGGTCTTATGCCAATTTTTCTTGAGAGAATAAATAAACTGTTTGAGCAACATTTATCTTATATTTCTTCTATCAATGAAATTTTATTCAAGTCAGTCAGTCATGCTACAAAGTAAAAAAAGATATTGATCTGGCTCATGGTAAAGTTTTTAATTTTACTTAATCTTTTCATCCAAGGAAACAAGGCAAAGATTGCATCTGGCTTTCCCTGAATAAAGCCTTTAAAATTATGAAGACAGTATCGTAAGTATTGGATTCTCTTGCCCCGATCATAGCACCAGATATCTGCTTGGTTACAGAAATAATCTGAAGCCGCCACTGTTGAAGAGGATAACAACTCAAAAACCTCATCTACCAAATGTCAGAGTTGAAAAGTGTTCCTTATTAAGATATTCTGGGGAATTCTGAAATGTCTACAGTGATGTGGCCAAAAATCGTAGATGTACACTCTCTGCTAAATTAAACTTGCCTTCACTGAAGTATGAAGTCAAGAGGGTTTAGAACACACTATTATACTTTTCTTTTGGACAATAAAAAGTGGTTTTCTTCCTCATTTAAAAGATATGCTCATTTAAGATACATTATATCCATTTTCCATTCTTTATCTGTTGTAATGCTACGTATAAAAGTATGTGTTTTTTAAGCAGAAGATTTACAGATCATTACTATGTTATTTAGAGCAATGCAAATACACCATTCTACTTAATTTTCTACAGCTCTGAGCATTCTACACTGTAAACTATACATTGCCTGCAAAATCATCTCAAAAGTATTACAACATAGTCAATATTTCAGCTAAAATGTTGTAGTAGAGTAAAAAAATAAAATAAAATAAACCCTTGTTAGTTAAATACTAATATGCTACTGAAGATAATGCTAGAAGCTGTTTGGCTATGGTCCCGGGCAAACAGCTTTAGGTGGCCCTGCTCAGGCAGGAGTGGTGGTTGAGATGATGCCCAGAGGTCACTTCCAACATCAATCAGTTTGTGATTCTGTGATTAAGGGTCATACATACAGGGTAACTGTAAGTGAATTACAGTGCATTGCATAAGTCCATAAGAGTGACTGCAACATATTTTTGCAACATGAAGGCACATCTTAGAACAGATCATAAAGAAAAAAATCCTTTTAAGAGATGCCTACTCACACAGGCACAGTATTATGTAATAAAATGTATATGAAACAGTAGGGAAAAGGACAGCATAAAGACAAAGAGTTAAACTTTTGCATGTGAACTGAAGTGTTGGCATTTCCTGAATGACAGCATAACCTTTGAATAGCTTGGTAAAACAGAAATGTATCTGGCATATATTCTGTAACAGGAAAGATGCCTAAAAGCATAATTAGTGTAAAAAATGAAATATAATTTTTCTGAGTTTTATACATATCGAGTTGCATTGAATATCACTGCCCTTTTGTTATTTTGGATGTTTTTAAGACTAATACTATTGAATCACACTTATTTAGTTCTTTCTGTGCTTACATTTCAGGAAGTATCCGGGAAAATGAATGCATCTTCATAAAAAGACAAGACAGCAAATATTCTCAAATATCCACTCAATCCAACAAAACAATGCATCTGTTGTATTTCCAGACAGTTGCAGACTAACCTGGAAATCAGCTATTATTGGAAGCAAGATTTTTCTGTATGCCTTAGTGGCAAGTTACTTAATCTTGCAAGATATCAACCAACTGGACTTGCTGGTCTCTTACTTAGGGACTTTTGTCACCTAGAAGAATCTATGTTCCAAACTTCTAGGCTATACTAGATGATGAACTTCCAAGCTAAAAGCTTGTTTATCTCCTTTAAAAGTGAGAGTCAGTTTGTTCTATTTAAATAATTAAAGCTGGAAGAGGAGAGGAAGTAAACTGGTACCTTCAAACACAGTTACAGCTTTGGGTGGAAAAACTTACCAGGTGGGCTGTTAAGAGCTCTTATTAACACAGACTCTGTCTATATGTTGCTGCCTAGACCCTGAGGGCATCTTGCTTTCCAGTGAAAGACATTTCAGTAATATTTTCATGTGCACCCTACAAAATGGAACAGTACCAAATTTCTACAGGAGGTAGTGAAAGTAAGCTTTCAAAAACAGGCCACCTACACTACTCATTTCGACACGATGCTGAATTATTTTAACATAGGTTTTTCATCCATCATTAGCTAGATCACCCACAATTAACTAGATCAACCACTGCAGTATGTTCAAAACTATTGGTATATATCTTTTCAAATCATCTCTAGAAGTTGTTACTGTGTGTATTTTCATCAGACATCTCCCAGGGGAAAAAGCAAAAGGGAACCTGTTCATAATACAGAATATTACTTATATGTACGATAGCTTTGTTGAGAAAAATACTGAAAATAATAATATAGAAACTGAAATAACATTAAGAACTTCCAAAATTCCAGTGGACAATTTAGAAGGAAATCAGATGATTGGTATGCTCTACCATTTGAGATGAGAAACTTTGGGGCAGATTTTAAAAAAGCACAGGAGAACAAAGCTGTTTGCAATTGCTATTCAGCATGAAAAACTGTGTGGTAGGATGCGCAGGAAGGAGGAGGGAAGAAGCACACAAAAAAAGTCATAGAAACACACAGTGTTAGAAAGAAGAGTATCATTTCATATAGAGCACTGACTAATCAAGCTGAAATTCAACTTTTACTTTCTTTTTTTTTTTTTCTTTAATAAACTTTGGCTGTTTGAAAAATTATTTAATTTACAGGGAAAAAATAGTGCCTGAACTCTTAACTGATTTCATTTCATAACACTGCCTAAAATATTAATTCCTAGAAAGATATTTCTTTTAGTTTTCAATTCTTTCAGCAAAACTTACATTCACTATGGATTCTTTTGTCTGAGCCATATCAGAAATAACTCCGTCTGTAATAATGAGAAGAACAAAATACTGGGAGCCATCTTTTACTGAAGCAGCATATCTAAAGGAAGAAAAAGCAATATTATGAGAGTACCAAGAAACCCTTTAAGCATAGGAATTAATATGAAAATAAGCTGTTGGGTTTTTTTTAAATAGCTCTTCCACTATAATGTTTTGTTATTTGCTACCAGAAACAGTTCCCAAGGTTTGCAATAATTTGATATTTAGACAAAAGTTAAATGGAAGGACTACAAATGCTGGTGACAGGCCTCTGTAATTCTGCAAAACTGACAAATATTCCTGAGAAACAACTGGTGAGAAAAAGAACTCAGACTGTGCCAATGCTAGATCGAGTAATTCAATGTTTGCAGTGAACATGAGACTGATGGCCAAATCCTGAACTACTCCGCTCATCTGAGGCAACCAGTTCTAAGGAAGAAGAAAGAGCCAGAAATGTTGATGGGTTAGATTTCCAGCTAACATGGCTAATGAAGACACTGAATGACACATATACAGAATTCAGCTATCATAAGGACTGGCACATTTCCTTACAGTCAGAAAACTGCTACTGGAGGGATCCTGTCAAAGGAAGGATTAAAAGGAGATAGCTAATTCCTAGACAGTTAATGGTATATACAGATGCATAATCCGAATGATATGACTTGAAGATGGAATAACTAATCCTAACAACAAATAACTGAAATTAGTTCTCTAGCTATGTTGGCATGCACAGAAAATTACTTTTAATATCAAATTTGGAAATTATTTTTCATTGGACTGTAGAACTAACAACGGCATGAAGAGATAGCAAACAAATATTTCTTGCCACAATAATCAGGTATTTTGCAAGCTTGTCAATAATCCATTAATAATACAATGATTTACACAGCTGTATTGCTTTATTTTATAAACATTATTTCTTTCTCTGTATCTATAAATAAAGTGAAATCTAGTCAGGTAGTTACTAAGCTAAATTATCTGAGCCATCAAAACAATGCAACATTTTCCTTCTTAAGAACCTTCTACAAACACAAGAAGAGTTTTACTTGGAGACGTTACGTGAGGTGTTGCATAACACAACACTGTGGCTCCTCAGCATTGGCTGCTGTACTACTGCCTTAACAGTACCAGCTGGCAATTGTTGCCACAGAAGGCCTTGGGGAAAACCGTCCATGTTTGGGGCATTTTGGAACTAAAGGAACTATATCTGCCTATCTTTATTTTTTTTTTAAAAATAAATGTATCTTTCCTACGAAGCAAAAATTCCATGCTCAAAAGGGCAAAAAAGAAACATGGCAGAGTGATCTCACAAAATTATTTTTTCATTATGGTTTCTCCTAACATGGGGTGGATCAACTAGATCACTTGTATTTCTTTTTAATGAGTGATGAAATTCCTCATAATACTAGCACATGATCTTCAGACCCACTCAAAGGTACAAGTTAATCATGTTAGACTAAATAAACAAAAGAATTGCAGACACCTTATTCAGTGTTTAGCATCATGCAACTGTTAGTATTTTATAAGTTGCACTGACAAGATGTTTCTGCAGAGTATCTGTTCCAGTCCTTACCTGGCTACATGATTAATTACAGGGGCAAAGTTTGTTGGTCCATAAAGCTGTACAGATTTTAAACTCATGTAATATGCCTCCATTACACCATCAATTCCATGGCAGTATGGATTTTGAGGATTTCCATTCTAGTGAAAATAAGAGATGATTAATTACTAGAAGTAATTATGAAGCCACAGGGATATAGGTTAGTGAACACTACCTAGTGTGCATTTCTAAATAGCAAAGACCTAAGCATTCTAGTATCTGTTCATAGAGCTTACTACAAATGCCCAATGCAAGTACCCCAGCTGGTTGTGAGCGCTAACTGCCTATGAAAGGAGATTCTAGTAGCCTCACTGGAACCAGTTCCTACACATAAATACCATCTTAAGTGGAATTAAGCAATCCTACACAATCCTAGGAGGAGATTTGATAGGGTGCTTGGTTGCATGGCTTAATTGATTAGGTGAGTTGGATAATAGGTTGGACGCGATGATCTTGAAGGTCTCTTCCAGCCTGGTTTATTCTATTCTACACGCAACAGCAATGGACATTTTCTTGTGTGGATTTGAATATGAAACAGAGGGTGGATGTAAAACTGGACTCTTGTTTAGGAGCACAGTTTTCTGGTCCTATGATTTCTTATTTTAAAATGTTAAAAAAATGAATGGTAGCCAGACCTTGACATTCATACTCTATATGTGTGCAAGTTAAACTCTAAACTTTCTGGTGGAAAACTGATTTTCGATCTGGTAGAAATAAATGAAGAGAAGAACTTTTTTTTTGGGAACCCACTGAAATGGTTGAGACAGTGAAGTCTTTGGTTAGGCATTTTACTACCTATGTCCACAATGCCTCTATAATGAGGATACCTATTTACAGATGACAACAGAAACATATAAACTGAATGCCAGAATAATGACCCACATAAGACCATGCAAATGATACATGTAATTCTTCAAAAGCTTCCAAATCACCATTCTCTCCTTTATATACCAACACCTCGTTGGCTTTATGTGCCAGTATCACATTCTGAGGCACAGTATATGTCTCTGAGAGCCTAGGAAAGCAAAGGGGATTTTTCACAGAATGTGGTGGGTTTAGGCTATGCCTTTAAAATTTAGTTACAGGTTTTGAGCAGAAAAGTAGAAAAATATAAATAAATCACTATTGGGTGTAAAAAGGAAAACAAAAGATTATTCTGAACAAATTCATTGGGTAAGTATCTGGAATAAGAGGAGTTGTACCATAACAATTCTTTGCTTTTTTGTCTTCTCTTCAGATCTCTGGCTGTTTTGCTTCGCTTGGGAGAGATAACGTGCTTCTGGCTGGCCTTGGATAAGTCTAACCCACAGCTTCTCTCTCCGTTCCTCTCTCTTTTGGGACAGGGGGTGGGGGGGAAGTGGAATAGCTTCTCTGGTCTTCTTGACCAGGGGGGTTTCCTGTTGTTTACTAATTGCAAATATCTGTATAATATTGTAAATACTGTGTATTTTGTACATAGTCATTGCATTCCATTGTAGAGTGTAGTTTTTGATTGCTTCATTTGCTTCTAACTGAGTTGGTCTGGCTAAAAGTTAATGCTGGGGGGAAACTTCAGCCCACCACACAGACCCTATCTAGAACATTAAAACAGTGCTGAAAACACTGTGTTAGCATTAAATAGGAGACACTTACATATATTTATACATGAAGGAAGGAAAAAGACTATTTTCCCTCTGTAAAACTCCATAATGCCTCATGAATTAACGGAATTAATTTTAGAAACAGCTTTTAAAACTGAAAAGTAGCCAAGAGTAAATCTGTTGTTTTAATAGCCTCAAGGTGTGTGTATATGATCTTGCCACACAAACAGTCCAAAGAAAGTCTATGACTCAAATGAGTTATCTGTAATTGAACCTGGTTTAAATTACTACCCATGTGGTAAATGTCTTTCCTTGATAATAAGACATGTGACATCGTTTTCCAGCACAGGATGACAGAAGAAATACAATCATCAGTCTTCTGCTATGTCTTTGCTGCCATCTAATTAAAAATAACCTATACTTGTAATTCTGGCAAAACCCTCAAAATATGCAAGTAGATAAATATCCACATTATTCACAAGCATAAATATAAACACATCAACCTTTCTGGCAAATCTTCTTAATTTTTTATAATTTAACTGGCACATGGACCAGTCTTAGATTTGTTCTTGTCACCCCATCTTCTAGTCCAGTCAGTTACATCTATGTCTCTAAACTAGCAGCCTGTACAACATAAAGAGATCTCAAACAATGAGAGAGAATAATAACAATAATAATGAAAGATTATGGATCATGATTCACTTGCTTCTTAAAAGAGATAAGCTTCAATTTGAAGTGTTTCAAGCATCTGTTCCTCATGCTGCTACAGCTGAGGTTAAAGATGATTACTTTTCTTTATTACTACTTTCAGCCTACAGGGACTTCTTGAGTCTGGATTTTTCTCAGTAACTTCAGTATGATGAAAAATTTTCTTTGAAGAATCAACACATTCTCTGCTCTTTACTTGCCCACTAATTGCTTAAGGCTACAACCTAACTCTCAAAACTTTGTTGGAGTGAAGAAATTAAAACTATATACAAACATTTACTTACCAGTGCAAATTCATGTGAAACCCTTCCATCTGGAGGCAGTCTAGCTCCAAAACCTAGAGCTGGAAACATTTTATCACTATCATAGTCCTGAATTATTTCACCTACTGCTCTCAGTGCCATGCCATAAGCATTCAGCTGATAGGGATTCATGTAGTGCAGTGAGGTAGGTTGTGAAGGGTTACCTGTTGAAGCAAGGACCAGATTTACTTTAAAATTGAATCACTTAAATTTTTCTCTCTTAAAAATGACAGACATTTAAAGAAAGCAGAAACTGAAAAGAATGTTAAATGACTCTGAAAACTCATGAAAACGTCTCTGCTTCACTCCACTTCAGCCTCATTCCCCCTGAAACTCCTATCTTTTCCCCTTTCAATATGGTCTTCTAAGCCAGAAATAATAATCAGAAGTACACAAATATTAGCAAAATGTTCATAGTTATTCAATTTGGTATGTTGTAGCTTTTTCAGTTTTTATCTGCTATGTTTGCCCTGCTTGCCTTTTTTTTGGACAGGAATTGGCCTCTGTTCTGTTGCTCAATAAAACTGAATCCTGATCCCTGGTGGCATCAGGCATACTGATAATCAATAATACAATGGAAGTTAAGCAGAATACTGACATGGGTATGAACACACACACACAAAAACTGAACACAGCATATGCAAACACAAAATATTTCTTTTTATTCTTACCATTTGAGGCTGTGAAATCAATAGCTACTGTGAAATTGATTTGGGTTCTGCAGAAAAAAACAAATACAAATCTTATTAATACTTTTATTTGTATATGGGAAAATTAAAAAAAAAAAAAAGAAAACCATTGTTTATGGACAAACTGGAGGATACTGACTTTCTAATGCAGAAAATAAACATTAAAAGTACTCTTTTACCTCGTTTCAGCCAAGAGCCACACAGCACTATTTTATTAACACACTGAAAACAGTTACTCTATTACATCCCCCATTTTTTGCTCATGAAAAATTCTAAACCATTAATAAAGGTATTGATATCCATAAATATTATTGTCAGTAATACTGACTTTTCCTTGGACATATTTTGGCCCTACTCATGGAAATCTTTGACAAGGAACGTAATCTTTAACTAATCTTGTCCTTAACAATAAAACTGTGTCTTCAATTAGAACGCTTTTGAAATCATGCTGTGCACAAAATCTTTGGACAGGGTATCATAGTTTTTGGAGGTGTATTACTTTATTGTAATGGATGTTAGGAAGGAGTTCTCTACAGAGGGACTGATTGCCCATTGGAATGGGCTGCCCATGGAGGTGGTGGAGTCACCTTCATTGGAGGTGTTCAGGAGGAGGCTTGATGGGGTGCTTGGTGCCATGGTTTAGTTGTTTAGGTGGGTTGGATTGGTTGATGGGTTGGACATGATGATCTTGAAGGTCTCTTCCAACCTGGTTTATTGTATTATTGTATTGTATTGTATTGTGAACATAGCCAATACTTTGAGTAAGCATATCCAGGTAATTCTTTGAAAAGGAAAGTAAAATCTGGACACAGGAATATAAAGATCTATATTTGGAGTAATAGCTAAATAAAGCCATTATTGTGCACAGATCAGTTGTTTGCATAGATTTACTGTCAGAAAAATGAATCATTAATAAACTTTGACAACTCAAACTGTTCTGTTTTGCAATTTCCTTCATGACAAAATACTATCATTCTGGAAATAATTTCTTAGATACTAAAGGAAAACTTTGTACTAATTTGAGAATTGACTTTTTGCTCAGTCTTTTATATCTTCTTTCACATTTCTGCTTCTCAATATGTGCAACTTAACAGCCATATTTGCAGAAGATAAAGGTCTTCAAAAGTTACTGAACAGATTAAACTCATGCATATTTAAACACCAACAGTCTGATACCTGGCCTTGCAGTAGAAGTCTTACTGCTCAAATAGAATCATAGAATAGAATCATAGAATCAACAAGGTTGGAAAAGACCTCAAGGATCATCGAGTCCAACCTGTCACCCAAGACCTCATGACTACTAGACCATGGCACCAAGTGCCACATCCAATCCCCTCTTGAACACCTCCAGGGACAGTGACTCCACCACCTCCCTGGGCAGCCCATTCCAATGGCTAACATCTCTCTCTGTGAAGAACTTTCTCCTCACCTCGAGCCTAAACCGGATACACACACAAAAATTACTATTTATTTCATAAAAAGCTGTGTATGGAAAAAAAATTTCCCATAGAATCATTTTATCATATTGATCCAGGCTGTCTCCCAAAAGTGGTAAAAGCCTACCAGTGCCCACAGCATCAAGAAGAGTCCTTGGAATATAGGTAGCCTGGAATATGTCTGCAAACAATATGGCCTCAATATGGACTTCCAACAAAAAAAAAAAAAAAAGGTGAAAGTTGCTGCAATTTCTGGAAAGTTCAGATTCCATCTATAGCTTTATGAGAGAAGTTTTCTGCCAATACTTCTGCATCCTGCTTTATACAGTTTCACCCAAAGAAAATTAATGGCATGACAAGTCACATTTTTTTTCATTTGTACTCAAAATGTCAGGTCTGATGGCTTCTTAAACACAATGTATTTCTGCACTGTTGGTTGCAAGAAAAAAGATCCTAAGAAGTGCATGTTGAGCAGTTTTCCATCACCATTACCACAGTGTACAGGAAAGTTTTCTTCCTCACAAATTAAAAGGTTAGGGAAACCACCAAAAAATGTTTAATACATTACCATTTCTAGATTTATGCCCAGAGTACTTATTGGCACTGCTAAGCAAAACTGCATTTGGGCTACAATTACCCTGTACCTAAACTTAAAGGGCTTTGGTATGGTGCAGTGTTTGAAGAGTAAAACAAGATTCTTCCAAGCTTTACCTATCAGGTGCATCAAGTGCAGAAATCCTTCAGCATGCTGCAAAATGAGTTGCTGAGAAAAAACCTGACCCACTCAAACAGCTTTTCCTCTGCATAAGAAAAGCAAAATTTATTTCCAAACTCATTTCCTGGATCAGCAATTTGGATCCAGTTGGTAAGAAGTTTCACAAATTCTGAATTCAAGATGGAGAGAAGAGAAAGCACAGTAAAGTAAGAGTGAACAGGAAAATGGCTAACAAAAGAAAAAATAGGAAACTTACATCTAATGGCAAAAAGAACAAAGCCAATTTTCATATGACTGCAGGTAATGACTGACAGCATTAGTCCTGAGTATTCCTCAGAGTAACGTATCTGTATTAAATGTATGCTGTTTCAGATAACAGAAACTCATCTAGCAAACTAAAAAAGCTCCCTCTCCAATTTTTTCATCCAGTGTAATCTGGACTGTGAGTTTTGTACAAGCAGAAGAGTGTGCATATTACAGTATCTACCAATTTGACAACTACAATAATTATTTCATGTAAGATCAAAACAGATGTCTGTATCTCTAGAATTTGTTTCCATCTGTATGTATATTTCACTCGATACCACTATAAACATGTAAAAACTTAAACTAGATACTGAATTTCAGCAATTTACAGATGACTGTACATAGATTAGATTTCAGTTTTCTAAATATAAGTTCCTATTTTAGAGCCCCCAGGGTACCTGCTACACCATGGAAAATTTTTGGTATTCTAAAATGCCATTAAATGTCCATATAGTTCAGGAAAATGGATCATGCTCTTTCATGAAACTGTCACTTTGTGTTATGGACTCAGTGACCCCAGAGAATGTCATACATATCTTACACAGAACCAAGAGAGCTTGAACAAACTCTTTTAGGACAAACTTGCACTGTGATTGCCTTGTGTTTCCAACAACCATTTTGTTTCATATATTATACAACACATGTTGTATGGAGCAAAGGAAGTGGAGGGGAGACCTCTTCTCACAAAGTAGAAGTGATAGGTCAAGGGAAAATGGGCTCAAGTTGTGTGTGGGAGGTTTAGATTGGAGTATTATGACAAATTTCTTCACTGGAAGGCTTGTAAAGCACTGGAACAGGCTGTCCTGAGAAGTGGTTGAGTCACCATCCCTGAGATATTTGAAAGACATTTAGACATGGTGCTCAGGGACATAGTTTAGTGGTGGACTTGGCAGTGTTAGGTTTACGGTTGGACTTGATCTCAAAGGGCTTTTCCAACCTAAATGATTCTATTATTCTATATCAGAAACATCCTTCTGTGTATGCTCTTTTGAAAGAGAGACACAGAAGACTAAGTTTCACAAGGCACCATTGTCCTCTGAGAAAAGGAGTAATACATTGTAAAAAGGTATGAAATAAAGGTCAACCCTTGTAGTAAAAATGTACTCAAACTTTTTTTGAACACAAAACTGGGTGTTTCAAACAAACAATTCAACTTCAAATTAGTGCCACTGGAGAAAATATTTTCAAAACTGCATATAATACTCTGTACATGTGAACATGTTTATTTTGTGTGAAATTCATCTACTGTTTCACCAGGATGGAAAATATAAGCCAGTCATAACTAAAAAAAAAAAAAACAGGAAGACTAATTTGAAAGCTTTGTGTCATGGCAACATCAGATGCATCTATGAAAGCCAAACAAGATGCCTAGGAAATTAATTTGGATGACATTTTAATAAGTGTTTTCATGGTAACACATTATTCTAGAACCAAATTAAATGCAGTTACTTTATTTGAAATACCATCTTCTTTTTCTTTCTTCTGCATCTTTTATTTCTTAATGTACTTAAAAACAAGGAAGAACTTCACTGTGAGAGTGATGCGCCCCTAGAAGAGGCTGCTCAGAAAGGTTGAGTCTCCTCTGGAAACATTCAAAACTGACTTGGAAACTGCTGTGAATCTTGATCCAGGCAAACTTGCTTTAGCAGGGGTTGGGCTAGATGATCTGCAGAGGTTCCCCTTTGAACTGTTGGACTCAATGATCTCGAAGGTCTTTTCCAAACTGGTTACTTCTATTCTATTCTATTCTTACCATTCTGTGATAAGCTTGCCTGGCAGTTAGTGGACGTGATCCTGATCTGCATCTTACTTTGCACTCTCAGCCTGGTCACTTCTTGATGATCCAGGCTCTAATTAGAGCCTGGCCAGCATCTCTGGGCCTGCCCTGATTGCCTTGCCCATGTAGTGTACAACTGGGAGCTAGCTAGTCAGAGATACTGCCAGCCCTGATAGTCAGTCCCACTCTTAGCTCCCCAGAAAACCTGAGTGATAGCTGTTCCCTGACACGGCCCCTTCCCTCCACTAATGTGTCCCACTATTTATATGTCTCAATAACGGTCCTATACAACTTCCTGTGAAGGCCACCTATACCCCCTTGTATATACTATGTGACACTCTAACATCAAACCATCATATCTGGAATCTTGCAGCTCTGGGTTCTATCCAAATGAGAAAATATGTTCAGCCGCCAAAGAATGAGCAAGTGAGCAAGTCAAATCACACATTTCTTTAAAGATATTGAATAAGAATTTTAAGGAGAACATAATTCCACCCATGTTAAAAACCTAGTGAAGGATTCCCATTTTTTAGTACTATCCATAAAATATTCTTGTCAGGTTTAATCTTAAGTAAAAAGACACAGTGTTTTGAGATACATAACCTGAATTCATCCTTAGTGAAAATATGTATTTTTTAATGTACTCACTTGAAAATTTAACTCTTTGGGAGAACTGAAACAAAAAGGCTGATAGTCCTCAGCAGACTAAAAAGAAATACACTCTGCAGCAGCCTGTGGGTTAATGGTCAATAGTTGGCAGTATATCTTAACAATGATCTACAAGCTGTCCATTCAGTAAGGAATATAACCTCATGTTTTATGTTTTTAAACCTTGCCTTGCCATGGCAGTCAAGCTAGCTTACTGACAGTTTCTCTGTGGCTAACACTTCTGATTGGGAGTGTCACTTAATGAACTTCAATGATGAATATTTTAGGACTAAATCTTCAGTAATTTCTCAGCTGATGGATTACCACTGTTGGGAACAAAGGCCAAGTCCTATATTGCTACCACCAAAACACAACACAGACTTTTTTCAGTTCCGCTGAAGTCTGGTTGAAGATTTCTTGAAAAACTTCTTTCTTCACAGATAATCAAAGCTCTAAAATAAAGACTGTGCGCCTCAAAAATCCACATTAAGTGACTACCAACGTCTAACAAGTAATTTCCATTTATCTTTGAGATTATTTGGCAGGCAGGTTAAGAGCCAGGAATTTCTGAGATCTGATTTCCAGGCATATTCTAGGCTAAAGCATTTGATACTTCTGTCTCTACTTCCCTTTTGGGAAAATGACAATAAATGAGAAACTGAACATGGTATGAATTTCCCACAATTAGTATTGAAAAGATGCCTTTGAAGTGGAAAAGCTCTATATAAAATATTAAATACACCCCAGGTCAGTGTAATTAGAGAAAATAAAAAGGCATTTAATAGTATATAGTTAATTCCCTTTTGGTTAATCCAATTTTCACTGTCTGACATCACAGACGTCACTACTCAGTGTTTTAGTACTAACACCAATTCCAACATTATAAGTGAAGTTCCATAACTTAACTTACATCAATAATCACCTGCAGGTATTATTTAGGAAAGTACAGCCTCTAAAATAAGGAAAAAAACCAGCTCTTCACAGATACTACTTAGAGTCAATATATGCAAAGTACACAAACAAATTATTAGTGCAGCACAATGAGACTGTGAAAACAAGAAAGGTTTGTTGCCAATCACATACCCGCCTTTAATATAGTCAAGGAATGAAACTTCTGTTTCAATTAGGAAGGAAAGCAATGTTACCTGAAAGCAAATAAAAGACAGTCAGACATGAGTTGTCATTTCCCAGTTGAACAAGTAGAGACATAAGCATAATGTGTTTAGTGTTCTGCCCTTAAGATGCAACTTCCTACAGTATTAGTGAAAACAACATTTAAAGAGAAAAAGAAAGAAAGAAAGAAAGAAAGAAAGAAAGAAAGAAAGAAAGAAAGAAAGAAAGAAAGAAAGAAAGAAAGAAAGAAAGAAAGAAAGAAAGAAAGAAAGAAAGAAAGAAAGAAAGAAAGAAAGAAAGAAAGAAAGAAAGAAAGAAAGAAAAAGAAAGAAAGAAAGAAAGAAAGAAAGAAAGAAAGAAAGAAAGAAAGAAAGAAAGAAAGAAAGAAAGAAAGAAAGAAAGAAAGAAAGAAAGAAAGAAAGAAAGAAAGAAAGAAAGAAAGAAAAGAAAGAAAGACAACAACTATTTCAACAGGCAGATCTTGAAAGGGAAGAGACAAATATGGAAGCCTGCTACAGTTGCTGAGGTTTATTGTTTAGGGTTGGTTTGTTTGCTTTCTTTTGTTTTGTTTTGGTTTGGGTGTGTTTTTTTTGTGGTGGCGGTGGTTTGGGATTTGTTTGGTTGTTAGGGTTTTGTTGGTTTTGCTGGGGTGGGTTTTTTTTTCTATTGGTTATTTTTTGTTGGTGTTGGTTTTGTTTGGAATTTTTTTGTTTGTATTTTTTGTGTGGTGGGGGTTTTTGTGGTTTTTTGTATATCTCTCTCTCTAGTAAGGTAAGGGACAGAACACTATTCCAGGGCAGGTTACCATACGCACATCTTCTGATCACTCTGCACTATATATATTGCCAAATATTAGAGAGCAGATAATAACACATCTATTCAGTGAAGAACACTGAAGAACTCAGTTGCAATTATTTATGTCATTTCCCATTGCACATTAAAAGTAAAATAAAGTATTGATACAAAACAGGAATGCAAAAAGACAGTAAATTATACATATATGATGCAAAAAAATTAAGTGGAGAATACATATATGTATTTCTTTATATATATATATTTTAAATCAAAGATTAATTTCTTTAGTGACAGTTTTTATCATTCAGTAATTATATGCATCCAAAACAAAGGCAGAGGTCTAAAGATATTATGGGCATTTCCAGCACAGGAGTCAAAGAAGTATAAATTCAAGTGTAAAAGATCCAGCATTTAAGATCTTCACACATCACACAACATTTATGCAGCAAAGAATTCAACTTAGTTTTATTTACAACTTGAGACAAAATTCTCACAACAAGAAGTGAAAGCAAATTTACAGATAATACAAAGAATATAAAGGGGATGGAAGTTTGTAACAAAATTTGATTTGCCTCCAACACAAATATTGAAACATAAATATTGGAAATATTACTATGTTGTAAATTTGAAGTTTAAAATTATCCAACTAGCCTTCTTGTAGAGAACAGAAGACCATAACAAAATTCTAGTAGTCCAGCAGCAGCACAGTTTTGCACATAACACTGAAATGCCTACACATTTTCCCACCAGACAGCTATTTTAATGGTTCATCCATTACTACAGCTGGTCACCTTGTTCCTAATCAAGTTAAATAAATGTTTTCAGAGAATCTGATTAAAAATTGGTAAAGGGAAACAGACAAGAGACTTCCAAAGTGGCCAAAGTGTTTACTTCCACACAGACAATTACTACCAAGTTTATTTTATAGTGAATTTTAGATTTCACTGCTTCACTTTGTTGAAAACTAATCATGTATTCTGAAACATTTCTGCTTATAATGTAGTTTGTCTGTCTGAATTTAAATTGACCCCTTAAGTAATTATGAATTGACATGGGTACTACATGCACATAATGCTTAAAAGCAGCAGTGAGAGTGTAGTCAATGATCTATATAGACTTTAAAGCTCTCCAGAAGCCAGCTTCACGGTTTGGTGTCTGGATTGAAAATTTTGAAATCTGTAGGATAAAAAAATGTTTTGGCTGAATGGCAGGGATAAGAAAAACAAAACTGCAGGCAAAAACATAGGAAAGTGTAAATTGGGAGAAGCATAAGGGAAGCATAATCGAAGTAAGGGCAAAAGGGACAAAGAGGACTTGAAAAATTACAAAACCAACAGTGGAGAAGAAGAAGGAAATAAAATGTCTGGGTTTTGGAAGTTTGCGTGCAATTGAGACAAAGGATAACAAGGCAGTTGATTTTGTCTAAGACATTTAAAACCAAAATTGACTAGAAAATTCAGCAGGTAAACGCATTCTTTGCTCTTCTGCACCCTACGCCAGATTTCATGTTTACAGTTTTGAGTACACTTATTTTCAGTACTGATTTAAAACAACAACTTTTCCTATGTTCCTGACTCCCTAGATTAGCAGAGTAGAACTTACTAACATGCTGAATTGTAGCAAAAGGCATGTTAGTGAAAAAAATACATCAGTCTAACAAATAAGACCTTGTATGGTACATTTTCATAGGCAAGCTGCTTCTCCTTATTTTTTATGACTTAAAGCAGAGGTAGAAAATAATTGTTTATTTTCCTCCTGATGAGCAGACTTATACAGAATGTTAGAATGATGTAACATTCCTTCAAGGCTACAGTTCAGAGTGAAAGCAGCCCTGCTCATTTCAGTGACACCATGCATGGAGAAAAAAAACCCATGTGCTGGGTGTGTTTTCCAAAAAACATTTTCTTCTATCTGATTATGTTTTACAACATACAATTCTTTCACAAAAAATGAAGATAAATATTGCAGAATTTAACATCGTGGATGCCAGAACACCAAAGCTGAAAAAGTGCTGAAAGGCTTAGGTAGCAAATGGTTCACACAACAGAACACAAAACATGAACAAGAGCACATTAAACTCTCATCCCAAACAACACTAACAGATCTTTCAACATAAATACACAAAAATCCAGTGGTAATAATTAATGTTGTCTCTTGTTGGTTTAGCCATGATAGGCATATTTACTTCTACCGATGCTACAGCAGTTAAATGGAATAAGAAAATTTACTTTTAAAAGTACAGATAAAAATTAATAGCATTCAGTCTGATAAGTTCCAGAATTAGACTGAAGTTTTGGTATAACTCAGTCTGGAAGCCACTGGCAACTTGAACAGCACACTTGGACAGAGCTTTTATCAGACTCAAAAAAAATATTCTGTAAATAAATGTTCTTGTAAAATAGTTTATTGTTGTGGCATTCTATATGTTCTTCTACTACATTACAAGTCAATTACACTCTGTTTCAAAGGAGAAGAAAAAGCATATGGTAACATAAAGTATATTTACTTACTGTTCCAGAATTAACATACTTTTTCTTTTTTCCTTTTTTCTTTGGATTTATTACCTAGAAACATAAATACAAATATTAAAGCAGTATGTTTTATGATTTAACATAAAGAGAAGTGTTAGATACTTTCAACATGGAAGGGAGTCTATTTTCAGTGGATTCTAAATTTGTTCATGATACTGTTTACTTGTGTGTTTCAATGCTGGTATATATCCATATTTGAAAGCTGGTGATTTTTAAGTCATGGTACCCACCATGCAAGCCAGTGCTGTTATTTGCATTTGACAAATAAAGAACTATGGAAACACAGGTGAGAGTGTTCACTAAATCTGAGTGCTCAATGAAACACTTTGAATTTTCACAAGATTCTGCATTTTTCTGCAATCCTGATTCCAGTGTTCCAGTGTACTGTCACCACTTCATCTTACAATGCATCTTCTTTATATTCCAGTTATCCTGTTTCCACATTCTCCTCAGTATTATCTAAGAAACAGAAGAGTTGTTTCTCCTGGTTTCTTTATTTGCTGTAATGACAGGATCTGTCTGACAGCAATTGAGGGGACAGATTATACTGTGCCAGAAATCTGAAAACAGCCAGACTACCATCTCACTAGTGTACAGCTGTGGAGGCTCAATCCACTCCCCATGCACAAGAATCTTGGTGGGACAGGACTACAAAGAATGAAACAGATTTCTTGAATAACTTGAACCCCCACTTCAAAAATTTCTTACTGCAACCACCAATAAATAAATATATACACACCTTCTGAAAACCCATCCATTCAAAGGTAATTGTCAACTTCATCACATTAATAGCTACTCTTGTTTTTTTTTTTTTCCTTTCCAAAATTGCACATGGAATTGGAAATAAAACATCAGTTTGTTAATTAGGTTGATTAATCTCCTGTATAACTCAAATCCTTATGTCTTACTGCCAAGTTTTACTGTAAACTATTCACAGATGTTCTGTGAACAACAAGAATTAAAACATTCCAAATTGAAATCTTAGCCACTCAAATGCTATAAAATATTTATCATAGAATCATTTGGGTTGGAAAAGACCTTTAAAGGTAATCTAGTCTGACTCACCCACAAATAGCAGGGACATGAACTAGATTAGGTCACTCTGAGCCCTGTCGAACCTGACCTTGAATGTTTCTAGGGAAGGCTCATCTGCTACCTCTCTGGGGAACTTGTTCCAGTGTTTTACCACCCTCATAACACAAATAATTCTTCCTTATATCTATTCTAAATCTACTTTTTTTTTAGTTTAAAACCATTAATGTTTGTCCTGTCAGAAGAGACCCTGCTAAAACGATTGCCCATATCTTTCTTATAGGTCCTCTTTAAGTACTGAAAGCTGCAATACAGTCTCCTTAGAGCCTTCAGTCCTCCAGGATGAACAACCCAAACTCTTTCAGCCTTTTTTCATAGGAGTGATGCTCAACCTCTCTGATAATTTATGTGGCCTTCCTCTGGACCTGATCCAAGTCCATGGCTTGCCTGTGCTAAGGGCTCCGGAGAAGTAGTAAACCATATCAAAGTACGAAGGATTGTAACATGGAGAAGCAAAATGAGATGCTATTGCTGGGGTAAGATTTTGATACTGTATTTAAGACAATGTAAAATTACTTATGACAAAATATTCTTGGTACAGTAGGAGTAACATCAGTGACATAAGAAGAAAGCACATTTTCACTTGCCACAGTAATCTGTCCTATGACACTATCCATAGGAAACTGCTGTAAATTACAGTAACTCTGGGGTTGATCCTGGATCTAAATAAGAAAAGAAACTCCAAGGCTTTTAGTTATCTTTGTCCTCCTTTGCACAGCAGCACCTTTGATCATCTCAAAATAAAAGCGAAGCATGTAATGGGAGCACCTTTCTTTCCTTCCTTCTATTAGTGCCTGCCTAAACCATGTTTATGTTCACCTAGATTAGGAAAACAAAATGCTACAAAATACTAAAGTTTAACGGCATTAGTCCAAGACCAATTAAAGGATAGCTTAAGGAGTGAGAAAGGTCTGTACACCACAGAAGGCTACAGCCACATAGGCTTGGCTTCTCATTATTACCAAAAATTTTTCCATGAAGAAGAAACGCATTTCAGTTCTGAGAGACACCATGCAAGCAAGCAGCGTGATGCTGCTATTAATGATGCAAACACAGATGCTGACCTAAAGCCTTTAAAAAAATCATACCTAACACCTCATAAAAATGTATCAAGTATTTATTCTGAGGGACATAAGTGGTTTCAAAGTTAAACTGTCTAACCTAGCTGTCTTTAAATATCCTTATGAAGCAACACTTTTAGATTCTTTGGTCATTAAAAGAGAAATGTGAAATAATTCTGAACTTCTGACAAACACTGTGCAGATTTGACCAGTTTGCCATGAAAACTGAAATTGTTCTCATTTCTTTCCTGAAAGTGAGGAAATACTTGCCTCATACACGTTGAACTGAGACTGTCCTCTTGACAACTCTCTGTAACTTGTTGTGAATTCCCCGATGAAGTCATGGCTGTATAAAAAAAAAAAAAGTTTCAAATCAAATGCACAACATTTACTAATTTAAACACTCATTTAAAAGAGAAGCACAGTCATTATGCTCTGTCACTCCAGAAAAGAGCAATGGCAAAACATATCATTGCCTTTAAAAAAATATATTGAAAGAACATAGTATTTCTCCCTCTGTTGTGTGTTCACTCTGTTAGTAATAAAAAATGTAAAGATCAAAACTATTAGCTTAAGTCTTTATGACTTGTTCTCAAATTAGCTGCACTATGAGGACTAGACTGTAAATTAGTGATCTGACTCCATTATAAGCTTGCAAAATCTTAAAAAAAAAAAAAAAAAAAAAAAAAAAAAAAAGAAAAAAGGTGGGCTATCAAAGATTATCACCATTTTATCACTGAATGACCACTGGAACCACAGACTCTGCACTGTATGTAAGACTGCGTGAGAGAAAGGGAGGCATTAAGTATGAAAGGACTCAAAACAGAGAAGACCAGCCCCACCAATGTGTAACTTGATATTAAGAGCATTAAGAAGTACGTTCAAGGGAAATACCCAAAGCATATTTCAGCTGTTAGGTCTTCCCATCTGGGAAGCAGTCCACTGAAGCTACTCAGCTGAGGATATTAGATGCCATTGGAAATGACATCTTGACCTTCTGCTTTATAAATTCTGTTTCTGCTCCAGGAACGTGTGCTGTTACCCACATTATCATTATTACAGTAAACTAGAAAAATAGAAAGCCAAAGTTTTATGACTTTGTGACCAGTAAAATTTGTTTTTAAGAAGCATAGCACACTTTTAATTAATCTATAAAAATTAAAAGCAAATTTAAATTAATCTGACCACTGCAAGAATAAAAATGGAAACAATCCACAGCAACATGAACTTTCTTGATTAATCATGAAATGAAAAAACAAGTACAAACAAAACAACACAAATACAAACATCACTTTCTGAAACCAGCATAAAATCAAAAACATGTAATCCAAACAATTAGAAGACCAGTCATCATGCTAATGCACATGAAATAAGCAAGGCGTCGTGTAAGGAAGCTTGAGAAATACAATATGGTGAAGATATTTCTGATTACTCAGACTCAGAAGGGACCACCTCTCATGAAGCACACCCTTTCCACTCTGGAGGTTAGGAAATTGCTTCTAAGACAGACTAAGAATTTTCTTAAGAAATACATTGATTAAAAGAAAAAAAAAGACCAATCAACATTGCAATGACTGTAAAAGTAGGGGAATAGAGGCTATAACTCATCATGAAAAACAAAGCACCAATCCCTCTCATTATTAGTGATCACACTTCACCAGATGGATCTCTGTGCAATGACAATTCAGGAAAAAAAAAATTTGCTCTCTTCCAAACACCAAATACTCCTAGGCTTAAAAGACTTCTGTCCATGAAGGACATGTCAGAACACTGAATCAGAAACTCTTAGCATACAAATCACCTGAACCCTATCTCCCTATATCTTCCATTTTTGGCACAATGCGTTTAAGTGCTGAAAAATCCCTTTTGGAGTTCTACTTTATTTTCTTCTTTTTTTAATGATCAGGGGAAAAAGTCAACAAAACTAAACTAACCGACAAAAAGAAAGGGCTATCATCATCAGAAATATGTCAATGAGTAAAGTGATAAAGTACAATAATTTAAAAATCATCTATCTACCTGGAGAAGAAGGAAAGGAGGATGAAGATGGAGGTCAAGAAATAAGGTTAGAAAGCTTGTAATGTGACATTTACAGTCTCCTGCAACATTTTGATTCTCAGATGCATGTTTTGGTGGTTCTAACTCATTATGGGAAAAAAAACAAACAACATTTCTTGTAGGTTTAAGATTATAGAGACATGGACTTGCTGGAGTGGGTCCAGAGGAAGGCCTCAAAGATGATCAGAGGGATGGAGCACCTCTCCTATGAAGACAGACTGAAAGAATTGGGGCTGTTCAGTCTTGAGAAGAGAAGGCTTCAGAGAGACCTTACAGTTACACTTCAGTATATGAAGGGGACCTACAGGAAGGCTGGGGAAGGACTGTTTAGAAAGGCCTGTAGCAATAGGACAAGGAGCAATAGTTTTAAACTGGAGCAGGGTAGATTTTAATTAGACACAAAGAAGAAGTTCTTTACAATAATAGTGAGAAAATACTAAAACAGGTTGCCCAGGATGTGGCCTTAGCCACATCACTCATCCCTGGAGACGTTCAGGAACAGACTTGATGTGACCTGCTTGCTGCCAGGGGTTTGGACAAGATGACCTTTGAGGGTTTCTTCCAACATGATCCAATCTGTGAAATAGCTTTTGCACCATGTAGGTTAAGTAACAATTTCCCTGAAATTAGTGAAAAGGCCTTCATACAGCAATAAAACCAGAGTATTGTTGACGTGATGATGGGAAGTTGCACATCTTTTTTTTTTGCCTGCAAGTACTTCAATGATAAGGACACACGAGAAAAAAAAGTAGTCACTGTTCCACAAAAGTGGCCTTGTCCAAAGTAACAAAAGCAACGTTTTTAAAAAATTTTTGTGACTCACCAAATATTTTGGGTGCTGTCACAGCTCTTACAAACAATAAAAGATACTGTTTAGAAGAAGTGTCTCACATTTTGAGCAAAAATTGGTTTGAGACAAAGAACTGTTTGACAATTAATCACGTTAATGCTACAAAGGTCCTGTATTTAGTTAAGAAATTTTAAGTGATGTTTGAAAAAATTTAAGTGGTGTTTGAGCAAAAGTGAGAGCTAATAATATACAATTACTCTTAACAATATAATTCATGAACATGACACTATGAAGCTCGATGCAAAGCACCCTAGAGTCATTTTTTTTTTCCATAGTGCAGATAAGAGAACAGAATAAGACAAAAGGGGGAAAAAAACCCTCTAATGCAAGACTCAGGAAGTCAAGAGTCATGTCAAGTTTCATGAATCAAGTATAAATCAAATATATGCACAGGAATGCTGCCTTACTGATTGCAGAATAACTTGCATTATTCAGTATCACTTGCTCTGCTATCTAGCAGGCTCTCTGATGTCCTTCCAACAGTCTGCTTTTGCCTAGTCTGCACATCTCTGGAGCAAAAATTCAGCGTAGTGAGGTTATCAGCTAGTGTAACAACTGCTTATAAACAAACAGTGCATAAAAAAATGGAAATTAATATAAACTGAGTAACAGCAGCTTGGTACTAGACTAATACTTGAATAGGACTTACTTCAGATACATTTGGTAATGTCAAATTTAAACTATGCACCTATGTTCTTGCTACACTCACTAGTAAAGCATACTGGCAAATTACTCCAGTTCAGATGGAAACAATCAGACCATTTCCCCCTGCCAGATACTGAAGTAGCTTAAGTGATTAGTTCAATCCAGTTGTCTGATTTTTACATTGTTTGAAGTTACATGAGATGAGTGCTGAGGAATTTATCAGGTCAGATGTCAATGTTCTGTCTTATTCTATATTAAAAAAAAAGTAGAAAACAAAAGGCAACCCCCCCATACAGTTAGAATAAAAAGGCATATATGCAAAAAGTATCCTTAACTTTGTTTTTTCAGTTATTCATTTACAGATGTGCAGAGAGGGATGTGAGCAATAATCTTTCAAACTGTTTGGGAGATCACAGAGGCTGATCATTACCTGAATTCCAGTTTTTTTTAATTTGTTTAAGATTTCACTTAGAATTGCAGCTACACAGTATTATTTGTCTAATTTTTTCCTTTTCTTTCTAATTATATGTCAGCTTCAGATTTTGGAAGAAACATTTCATTTCAAACACATGGGGTTTAATAAGAAATAAAGGTTGTATTTTATTAAGGTGTTCACTTGGCAATATAATTGCATTTTTCATTATTAGTTTTGCCAAATCCTTTAAAATGGGGTATATTTACACTCGATTATACTACAATATTTTTTTTAAAGTAATCTAAGTGAGGAATAGAGGATATTTACTAATATGACTTTGTTAATTTAAGCCTTCTCAATTGCCAGAGTATGGTATTTTGTATCTCCAGCAAATATCTGATAAAGAAGGATGAATTTTCACTAGCAGGTATTTATAGAGGATAAATGTGGTAAGAAAGCTTATAAATCAGCATGCTTCAAGATGGAACCAAAAAGGCTGAGAAAACAAATTGGTTTTGGGCCTTGTCAACAAGGAAATGAATGGCAGCACAGGATAAATTTGCCTATTATCATTACAGGATCTTTTGGGATGCAGAAGCACAGTATCGTTAGCTATAATACTAGAAGGAAATTGCACAAGCAATATTAAAGATATAGTAGAATAAATAATATACTCTTAAAAATCCAAATTTAACTGTACACCTATATATGTAAAATACAAATGAAGTTTAATAGGAAATAATTAAGACAGACCATTTTAAAAATAAACAAGCATCATCTTTTTCTTGTATTACATGAAAGTTCTACTACCATAATCTGTGAGTACAGTTTCTAATCAAAATATGCTCGAATATTTTTGGAAGAACAAGAGGTATCAATCCAGTCTGACAAAGAATTCTATCTTATCTGTCAAAATAAGGGTAATTTGAAGGGCTAACTTCTTCAGAAAAGAAGTTACACTCAGTATGGTCAGCGAGCCTAAGAACATACTGCTCATCTTGAATCAAGCAACAGAAATTCCACATATATTCCACCATCCTCTTCCTAGCAGTCAAGTTGTTTAAAACCCAGGTCTTCCAATTCCAGAGTTTATAACAATGAAGACAGGGATGGCAATGCACATTCAAATCCAATCTGAAATTTTGATCACTAATAGGCAGTTTCTACATTGCAATATTTAGGCAACCTTGAAGTAGCAACTGCAGGCTCATACATTTTACCACACTTAGGATTCAACTTTCATGAAGCAGTGTTTTAAGCAAAAGAAAGTAAATTATTAAATGGATATGTCTCTTTTCATACATGTACTTCAACTAATAATATAATGAGCTTTGTGAAACTGATTTTACAGGTCACAAAGCATTCCATCTTGCTGGCTCTGTGTATGAATATACAAACATATCCGAAATCAGCTCATGCATCAACATTTACTGCAACTACAGAAGAAAACAGAACTGTAGCACAGCAAAACTGCCTCTACATATTGATAAATACCATTCACTAGTGCTGTTCTGGGCACTGTATATATATATTTTAAAATTTTCATAAATATGCATGGATAATCCTAAACAATGAATGTCTTACCTTCCATCTCTATCCCAATCGTACACTTCTACTTTAATTGTCCTACAAAAAACCAAACACAATGAACGTATTAAAAACATATTTAAATGTACTACGAATGCCTATAATATTTGTATTTTAATATCCTATGGGTACATCTATTGTGCCAAATCCCCAAGGCAGAATTCTTTAAGCCTTAAAGTATTAGCAAAGTTTTTCAGAACATTAACAAACTGGAACTTATTGTGGAGGTTTCTTCGGTATCTGCTGGAAAACAGGTATCTACTGTGAGGTAATAACATCTTACAGGGAAAAAAAGGCAATACATACATATTTGAGAAGTATGCAGAGCTTGAGAGCCTTAGGAAACAAAATTACTAAGCAGTGAAGTACAGATTAAAAGCAATGCTCACAATACAAAGTAAAGTACATTAAAGCAGAAAGGAATTCTAGTCAATACGTTTTGGTTCTTAAACGAAAATAACTACTTCAGAATACAATAAAACTCTGGTAGACAATATTAATACCTTCTAAACATTTTACAGTGGTGAAAGATGAAAACTGTGAGACACACCTAAGATTTTGTGAAGGCCCTGTATGTGGTTGCAGATGAAAGAATTTGCAGTTCTTTAAAGGCTGCATTTTCCATCTCCTAAAATAGTTGCTAGCTTGCAAGAGAGGAGGAGGTTGCTTGGCTAACTGACCAAATAGGACAGAAAAGAGCAGCATCTTTTGTTTGTTTGTTTTTAATTCCATTTGTATAAAGCCAACAGGATAGTAGTTTAGTTTCTCAGACTACACCAGGTAGCCATCAGAATATGCAACACAACCATGAGCCTGACTTCCTAAAATTAAATGTGGCAAGTAGATAGTGGGGCATGGGGGAAACAAACCAGAGGCAGAAGCTAGGTACCAGTTTTCCCCAAAATTTCAGGTTGCCCTGGACACCTTGGGAATACTCTCTGTGTCTGAGAGTCAGCAGCTGGTGAACAAGCTGGGTAATAAAACACTAAAGTCTGCTAACATAAAAGTATTCAATGTAAACACTTTTCCAAAAGGAGAACTAATTAATTTGTTTTAAATCAGAATTTAAAGCCAAAACCCCAGATTATTATACACTCAAAATACATGGATCTAAAATATTTACACAGTATAAAACAACAATTTGCCAATTTCCAAGAAAGTGCCTCATGAAAAATGTTAAGTATATTATGGTTTCATACAGTTTCTTGAGCATCCATCTGATGAACCTGCAACCAGCAACTATGTGAACCAGGATAATGGAATGGGATATTGAAACCGGTTAACTAAAAGTATGATCCAATAAGCAGGCTTGTTTACCTCCTATGCCTTACTTCATATTTATGAGCCTGTACCTTTCTTATGCAGAAAGGCTCAAAGTTGAAGTTGTTCAGCCTAGAGAAAAGAAGGCTCCAGGGAGACCTTATTGATTCGTGCCTCTTTTTCACCTTTTTTGTAGCGTCTAAAAAAGGCAAAGAAGGAGTTGCTTTATCTTGATGTTTCTCTTTTCAACTCAAGGGTTCTGACCACACCATTTGTTACTTTGTATCCTGCTTGTGAAATTTCAGTTTGGGGTTAAGTTACCTTAGAATGAAAGCTGCTTAAATTTCAAGTTACTCTGTGGAAAGAAGTCAAGAACAACTCCAAGCCTACTTCATCCCACCAAGTTTTTGACCCCTGAAAGGAAAATTCATTTAATGTAGTAAAAAAAAAGCAGTATCATAGAGGCCTTTTTTGTTAGAGCATCATTATTTGATTTCTGTGTTGTTACTATTAAAGCTAACCAGGATACACTAGTAAGTTAAGAATTAGTTAACATTTAGTGGGACTTAAATTTTGAATTGTCTTACAAATCTGTGTTCAAATAGCCAAAGAATCTCAGTAAGAAAGCCCAAACTGAGATAAATTCTTGAGAAGCATCTTCAGACATGCAACTTCAGTAAGAGCAGTTCTTCTTTGAATAAAGTTCCTCTCTCCCAAAACATATCTTATATTAAGAGGACTGATCACAGATCTTGAGTTTTACCTACTTTGCACGACATGCAAGATATCAGAAGGTCTCTCAAGTCTTCATATGCTAATATTTCCCCCTTTTTATTCTGCTGGTTGAGCTTAGAGGATGGGTTCTCTACATTCTAATTATTTTTTTTTTTTAATCTCTTTAATTTTTAAAAAATAAAATCAAGGTCAGAGAGTGTTTTGGTTTAGGATATCTCTATTTTAAAACCTTAATGCCGACAATAGCTGTGTAAAAGCTCATATTAAGGGGCGGGGGGGGGAAGAAGAGAACACAAATATTAGAGTACTACTGTACTACTAAAGTCTCATTCATGCGATGGCTAAAACCAAACTGCATAATGAAATAGTTTTAGAAAAATTAAGTGAATACTGGCCTTGACACAACTAAAAGTAAACAGAGCTCACTCAGAAGCATACACTAACTGAAGATTTAGAATCATAGAATCAACAAGGTTGGAAGAGACCTCAAAGATCATCAAGTCCAACCTGTCACCCAAGACCTCATGATTACTAGACCATGGCACCAAGTGCCACGTCCAATCCTCTCTTGAACACCTCCAGGGATGGTGACACCACCACCTCCCTGGGCAGCACATTCCAATGGCTAACAACTCTGTGAAGAACTTTCTCCTCACATTGAGTCTAAACTTCCCCTGGCACAGCTTGAGACAGTGTGCTCTTGTTCTGGTGCTGGTTGCCTGGGAGAAGAGACCAACCCCTTCCTGGCTACAACCTCCCTTCAGGTAGTTGTAGAGAGCAATAAGGTCTCCCCTGAGCCTCCTCTTCTCCAGGCTAAACAACCCCAGCTGCCTCAGCCTCTCCTCGTAGGGCTTGTGCTCAAGGCCTCTCACCAGCCTTACTGCCCTTCTCTGGACACGGTCAAGTGTCTCAATGTCCTTCTTAAATTGAGGGACCCAGAACTGGACATTTACTCTCTTCAAAACCAGAAAGAGTATTTACTGTGATATATTCTTAATAGTGAGTATAATGTCATTTTTTACATCTATCACAGAACCCAGAGGAACCAGAAGCTGATCTCTGAAAACACCATTTTTGGAACAGACTTTTCTGGTTTATGATTTTTAGAATTCTCGCTTTGGTCTTAGGAATTTAATTCTTATCTTTAGAAACTAAAGTTTTCAAATAAAAAGAATCCCAGACTTTGGATGCTTTTTGAGGACTATCAGCAGATACTAACAAGCATTTCTTAATTTATAACTTGATTGATTTAGGATGGATTGTGAAATTCCATGAAGCCTTTTATTCATAAAGCATTCACTGAGCTCATTGTGGTGAAGGCATTCAAAGTAGAATCAACATGAGAAAACAGTAGTTACACAATAATTTGAGGCATATGATTATAATTTTAAATTCTCTTTTGAAATGGTGGAGCTATTGTGGTAGAGGCATATTGAAATATCTTTAATTATTATTAAACCCCTTTTTCTTTAATATGATAAATAGTGCAGCATCTGGAGACACTAGTTTCATGAGCACTATTTTGCTTATGCATTATGCACATAAACCCACATATGAGTTACAAATTCTATTTGATTAGAATGTACTAATTATGAAATTGCTGCACTTTTATTTGCATCTAACTGAAAGAGTATCCAACATGCCTAACAACTGTATCAAGTATTTTCACATGGAGGATGTTAGGAACACAGAAGAAACTTTTTTCCTTCAATTGGAAGGAGTATGACATCAAGCACCAGAGGAGTATTCCAGCTCAAAGCAGCTAAGATCTGATAGGAAAGACTAAAAACAGCCATTCCTCCTGCAAATGATTTAAAAATACCACTTTCCTAGGGAAAAAATCCAAATAAAAAAACATGGCCACCATACTCTCCCCCAACCCTCCCCACAACTCCCTCCCTGCCCCAAACACAAGTCAGTTAGCTTTACCTTTTAATAAAGACCTTATAAAGAGGGCTTGAAGTTCACTACTCTGAAAACATTGTTTAGCTAAGTGAATACAAGCACTTCTTACTCCCTTGCCCCTTCATACCAAGATTCAGTCAGGAGATTCAAGAGTTGGTTTGTTTAATCTCTGGTATTACCTAGTAATTTAGACATTCAAGGAATGCCTTCCTGCACAACTAGGCCTTCACGGAAACTGATAATAGTAATTTTTGTCTACACAATTCACTGAATAATTGGCTTGATAAAGCAATACAATGCAGTTATTACATGACAAAATCATGTACTGCTTTAACATAAAATGTACATCAGTGGAGGGTAATCACACACATGGAGATGAAAATACTGCCCAAAGAACACAGATCATCGATTTTCATTGAAACTTCATTAAAACTAGTGTGCACGCTCGTCATGGTGGTCATTTTCCAAGTTACTGTCTTCTCTCTCTAATTGCTTCTTAATCACACCATAGAGATGAAATCACCACTCATGTTTCCTGCAGATTTAGTATATTGGCTTTATTTTACTAAATTCCTTAATGTGATGAATGGTTTTGAACGTAAGTCCTTTCAAAACGCTGATAAAATAACCTAAATAGCATCAGGAACTGAAATGCATAGAAAAACTCTCACATGAAAAGATACCTGTGTTAGAAGGAAAGGAAAGTTTAATCCATAGCTAAGAATGTTTAATCTATAGCCTACCGGTCATAGTCTCCATTACACAGTGCTCTGACGGAAATCTTGAATGCTTGCCACACTGGATTTAATGTATTTTTTACAACTTCTGTTTTGTGGCAGATTGTAAAGCTGCAATAAAAAAAAAGATACATTTTGCATTTACTTTTTCTTTTGTATCATCAAACTCAACTCCAAAGAGCAGTAATTTATATTCACTCATACAATATCCACATGAAATTAGAGATAAGAAGAAGAGAAAGGCAGAGAAGTCACAGAGAAGGGAAGACTGAAGAGGACAGACCTGTTTGAGAGAGATTACAGACCAGGATGCTGAACAACTCCAAATCAAAAATCTTTTTACCCAAAACTTGGATGTGAATTACAACCATTCGGTGAGTTATTTCAGGCAAAAGCAGTCTCTACCTCACTTGCTTAAATGGGCCTTGTACAGCCAGGAATCATTCACAGATACAGAAGGAAAAGTGATCTGGTGAGGATTTGATTCTTAGCAACTAAGTTAGAGAAGTCACAGCTTCCTGATTCTTGTTCCTCATTTTGTGACTGATTTTTTTAACCAGGGTTCTTTCAGGTAACATATAAGCTTCTGTGAGATCTCATAATCACCTCCTGTCAGGTGAAATACAATTTATTAGTTTAATATCTTCTGTTTTCTCTAAATGATGCCACATTAAAATACCTCTTTTGAATCCTAGTCTTGCAAACAAGTTATTCAAAAGAAGATACGAGGCAAGGTCAGTGGTGAAATCACTACTGAAATTCTACACACAGACGTAATTAAAGCAGTCCTTTGAGGGAATATCTTAAGTTCCAAAGGTCTACGTTTTTAACCTCGATACATGCCTGAAGGCATGCCTGAAGCTAAGAGGAAGAAAAAGGGAGCATCCTTCTGCCCACGAGTGGCAAGTACTGTCCTGGTCTCCTCCCAAATTGAGGAGACCAATAAAGAATCCATGACTCAATGCTTGCCTTTTGGAAGACAGTAAAGAAGCACCACACTCAAGGCTAATAAAAACTGCCTATAGCAGTACACCCAGTAATGCCCAGAGAATTTCCATTATTGACCTTAATGTCACTCACTAAGGAGCCATAACTCCGTCAGGTTTGGAACTGATGATATTCAGCATCTATTCAGGAAGTTGTTCCTATAATCTGCATCCAGGAGGAAAGAACCAGGGACAGATATCTGTACCCATAAACAGGTTTACATTAACAACTGTTCCACTTAAGCTACTAAAAAATGCTAACATTATACATGTCTGGTCTTTGGTTTCATACATGTTATGTGAGGACTATCACTAACCAAGAAAAATTAACCCCATGTAAGCAGGATGCTGACCAGAAGAGTGCATGTCAAGTCTTAGCAACAGAACAGGAGATAAAGCATACTTTAACAACTTAGAGCATAAATATAGAAAAATGTATTTTACTAGTGGCTATTTGCTATTTAAGGCTTTTCTGAATTTAATTTCCTGGAACTCTGTCAAAAATATATTTCCTAATTTGCAGTATTTTTATCTGAAACAAGTTCTAACCATTAACACATTCTGCAGCTACAACTCTGAGAATTCTGTTTAATTTAAAGGCATACTCTCTCTTAACAGAAGTAATGCCACTTAACTATTTTTATTACAATTAACTTTCACAGTGCTCTAGATTTAGACACATTTAACTCTTAAACCCCTGCACTGCCATATTTGATCTGTTTGTTACAAAGTTTTATTTCTAAACCACATAGCACGATACACTTAAAAACAAGCAACATTATAAAAGAAACACATTAAAACTGCATTCTAAGTCAGTCATCTACTGTTTAGCAGGAGAAATATTTAAAAGGCATCTACCTGCCATCTTCATTGCTTCGATGAAATACAAGGAAAGGGTCAGATTTCCCAAAGAAGTCTTTCTTGTCTAGTTTGTTTGCACAAAATTGCATTAGAACTGAATCCTGAAGTGGATAACACAGAGAAATTACACAGAGCATGTAGTTTACTACACTAAAAAAAATTAAATAATAAAATAATGAAAGCAAACAAACAACAACAAAAGAGCACCAACCACCAAACAAAAAACCCACACTGACTAATAACCATATATATAGAAAACAAAATAAATTAGGATTTCTGCCTTCTAGACACGCTCTACACATTTGTATTCCTCCAATGTCCTTATAGTACTGAATCCAAGAATTCTTTTGTAGGAGGGTTTAGACAAAGAGTACATTTCTATGCTTAAATGCCTCCAAATTTTCCCAATTTTATGACATCTGAAGTTGGGGTTGGGGGGTTTGAGTAGATGATCTTTGGAGGTCTCTTCCAGCCCAGACCATTCTATGACTCTATGATAAGTTGCATTCTGAGAGAAATAGGAAACTAGGTGACAAAGGAGATGGCAAAGTCCATGTTTGAACTAGAGTGGAGTGAATCTGGAAGAACACAAAGGCCTTGGAAGGCATCTACTATCTGTCTTCATTAAAAGAGAAATAATTTTAAAAATCCTGTTCTGATTATGGGTTTTATGACACATGACTTAAATAGTTTGTTACAACTGGGTTAAAAATGTTGGTCTTGGAGGACAAACCCAGAATATCAGGTAAAAATTACCTTTAGCATCTTTTAAGGTTACTGATAAATGCTTAGGGTGATGTCACGCATCTCTTAAGAATGATAGGAGCTTAACTTAAGAAACACAGAAATAGAGTTTCTACTGGAAAGCAATTAAATGATGCACTCATTGCGTCATATGATAAAATTGTGAACATTTTTATCATGTACTATGTATAAAAATTTGAGCCAATAAAACAGAGGGGAAAGACAGGCATTTTCCATGTACATACTTATTCATTTGTACTAGTAACACAGTAATTTCCTACTGCTAAATGGAAGTTAAGACTGAGTTTGTGCACCCTATTAACATAACTGTGAAGGACCAGTATGTCCCCCTGGAAAAGTAAACAAGATTTGAGCTCATGTGCTGTTGAAATATATCACTTACACCACTTTTGCACAGAAATAATGCAAACTTCACTAAGCTGGAAATAAGGCACAAAATTAAAGATTTTTTTTTACTTCAAGTATCTAACAAAAATAAGGCCTAAACAGACTAGCTATTGGAGGTGTTAGCAAGAAGTTAATCACCATTACATAAAGAATAAAAAGTTAACCATGTATGACATGGCATAAAAGTTATAAGTTACAGTATCATAGGATGTCAGGGGTTGGAAGGGACCCAAAGAGATCATCGAGTCCAACCCCCCTGCCAGAGCAGGACCATAGAATAGCTCAGGTCACAGAGGAACATATCCAGATGGGCCTCGAAAGTCTCCACAACCTCTCTGAGGAGCCTGTTCCAGTGGTCTGTGACTCTTACAATAAAGAAGTTCCTCCTTATGTTGAGGTGGAACCTCCTGTGCTGCAGCTTACATCCATTGCCCCTTGTCCTATCACAGGGAGCAAGTGAGAAGAGCCTGTCCCCTCCCTCCTGACACCCCGCCCTCAGATATTTATAAACATGTATTAAATCTCCTCTAAGTCTTCTCTTTTCCAGACTAAAAAGCCCCAGGTTACTCAGCTTCTCCTAAGGCATGTGCTCCAGTCCCCTAATCATCCTCGCAGCCCTCTGTTGGACCCTCCCCAGCAGATCCCTGTCCCTGTTAAACTGGGGAGCCTAAAACTGAATGCAGTACTCAAGATGAGGTCTCACCAGGGCAGAGTAGAGGGGAAGAAGAACCTCCCTTGATCTGCTGGGATACACTCTTCTTAATCCATCCCAGGATCCCATTGGCCTTCTTGGCCACCAGGGCACATTGCTGTCCCATGGATAACTTGTTATCCACCAGGACTCCCAGGTCTCTCTCCACAGGGCTGCTCTCCAGCAGATCACCTCCCAGCCTGTAGTGGTGCAGTTTATTATTCCTCCCCAGGTGCAGGACTCCGCACTTGTCCTTGTTGAACCTCATTTGGTTCCTCTTTGCCCAGCTCTCCAGTCTGTCCAAGTCTCACTGGATGGCTGCACAGCCTTCAGCTGTATCAGCCAAGCCTCCCAGTTTGGTGTCATCAGCAAACTTGCTGAGTAGACACTGTGTTCCCTCATCAATGTCATTGATGAAGATGTTGAACAGCACCAGACCCACCATTGATCCCTGGGGGACTCCACTAGTTACAGCTCTCCAGCTGGACCTGGCACCATTACACAAAAGGTGAAGCATTGCCACCTTAACAGCACCCAGAGAGGAATCTCTTCAAACCCCAAAAGTATTTTTGTAGGTTTATGCATCTAATCTTGTACTCTCCAGATCCCTTATACATTCTCACCAATGCCTGATACTACTGCTTTCTTAAGATCTGTGATCTTGTCAGTGTAAACTCTTCAAAGAAACACTCTACAGCCCCACCCAATATACGTCACACTGACAAACCGCTTCCTCAGATCCTAACCAGTCTTTATCATCTCATATCTATAATCCTTCCTAATTCTTCCAGTCTCTTATTCTCTATGATTTACAGACTGCGGCTAGTTTATTTAGTGCTGGGAAGCAACCTAGCTGGCTGTCAGGTGCTTTCTGACTAGTAAGCCTCTGACCAGTCCACTTCTCCATGAACTCTAGGAGGCCAAGGATCAGCAACACTCATGGGGAAAACCTTGACCACATTGTATCTCTCCCCTTAACTGGTCAAATTTCTCTCTGCCCTCTTTCCCCCAGCTTCTGTTCTTCACTAAATAAGGAGGCATCTGCCATTAATAGCCCACTTAAGTATTTTTTAAAAGAAAAATTCCACGGCAATTCTTTGAAATATCTTACTATTTCCCCCATAAACATTACTCTCACTTTTAAATATGACTGTTAGTATAAAATCTTTTATTGTATGGTTAAAAACCCAAACTATTACTTTGATGTTCACGCAATGTCAGTATTCCATAAAGGAAGTACAATTCCATGGCTGAAACAAATGGATCTTTGTTAAAAATCAGATACTAAGAAATTAAAATGTGATTAGTTACGTGGGGAAACAAACACGAGATTTAAAACTCATCTAAGAATTAAAAATGTTATGCTTCCTAACTGATAGGAAAAAAGTACCCTAATTTCTTACATAAATGCAGATTTGTTCATTATACCTTTGACAGTCTGGTGCAACATAAATCACAAATTTCATTTAAAACAAACAAACCAACCCAACAAAAACAGTCCACACATACTTACTCGGCAACAGCCTAGCTCCTCTGCTGTTACTATGACTGTTCCACATTTCTTGCCAGGAATTCCTCTGCAACAAAACACACCTCAGTTCCTAATTATAATTTCTGATAGTTACAATTGACACAGATAAGCACAAGGCAAGCCATCAAGACACAAAAATGATGGCATGCTATACAGTTTCCTTTTTTTATCACTTGTCCTGTGTCAAAAGTTGGTTTATCATAAATTAATTGGTAAATGAGCTGCATATTTATCCTATCTAGCAAGAAACATAGTCGTTGCAATCTTACAGGAAATCATATAAAAAGTTAAAATAGAATGAAACTACAACCTAAGAATTTTATTTTCCATCTCCCTATTTTATTTAGGGACAATGCCACAGCTTACTGATTTGTGAAAAGCATCCTTTTGCAAATTTTCCTTAAACAAAATACCAGCCTTATTTTGCAACATTTTCCCAGAAATGTTTATGAAGCTGCAGCCTTGCCATCAAATACAGTAGTTGCAGAATAAGTTATAATTTACCCAAACAGTCCCTAAAAACATGCTGCTGCAACAGCAGAAATCAAAACTCAAACCCTTAGCATAAAGAACAAAAAGCCTGATTGTGTTCAGTGCCAGTAGCCTTTTTCAATGGTGTGGGACAAGGAGGGAAGTACAAACATTGAGATGAAACTTTTTGTATGATGCAAGTCAAGATTTTTTCCCATAATTAATGCTGTTGCTTATGCTAACTTTATTTCTAGTTTTTTATTTCTTTATGTATAAAGTATTCTAATAAAACTACTTTCCAGTAAGATGTTAAGGCATAAGCTTGGGGCAGAGCAGTTGAAAAGCTGCCTGTCAGAAAAGGACCTAGGGGTGCTGGTTGACAGCACACTGAACATGAACCAGCAGTGTGTTCAGAAAGCCAAGAAGGGCAACAGAATCCTGGCTTGTATCAGCAATAGCGTGGCCAGCAGAACTAAGGAACTTGTGCCCCTGTACTCAGCACTGGTGAGACTGCACCTTGAATATTGTGTTCAGTTTGGGGCACCTCACTACAGAAAGACATTGAGTTGCTCCAGTGTGTCCAGAGAAGGGCAACAAAGCTGGTGAAAGTTCTGGAGAACAAGGTTTCTGAGGAGCAGCTGAGGGAACTGGAATTGTTTAATCTGGAGAAGAGAAGGCTGAAGGAATACCCTCATTGTTCTCAGCAACTATCAGAAAGGCAGCTGTAATGAGGTGGGTGTTGGTCTCTTTACCCTAGTACCAAGCCTTATATCAAGAGAAAATAGCCTGAAACTGTGCCAGGGATGTTTAGATTGGATATTAAGAGAAATATTTCTACTGAAAGTGTGGTCAGGTATTGGAAGAAGTTGCCCATGGAGGTGGTGAAGCCACCATTCCTGAAGGTGTTCAAGAAATGTGTGGACATGGCACTTCAAGACATGGTTTAATGGCCATGGTGGTGTTAGGTCAACAGTTGGAAATGATCTTAGAAGTCTTTTCCAACCAAAACAATTTTATGATTATATTTCTTAACTGATTGCATTGTTTAGCTTTTTCTAAAAAAACTAGAGGACACTCCTGTTCTTCTATGGCAGTATGTTAATGGGAACAGTTATTATTGTTCTTACTTTGCTTATTAGTTTTCTTAATGCTTATGAATTTTTGTACAATGCTCTACCACTTTAAACAAGTTTAGCAAGACTGGTATAATGAAGAAATGGTAGGAAAACAGTTTGTGGAAGCAGATGAAAGTTTAGGAGTAAATTCTAATATAAGTTTATGCAAGCTTGCCGAAAAACTTGTTTAGAAGTTGATGTTTAAATGTGTAAGTAACACGTCAGGGAATGACTCCCCTATACTGTTTGAGTCATTTGCCAGTAATCAGATTGATGCATGACTGATCCCCTGGACCTGCTCAGTGCTGCATGGTAAGTCTGAACTTCACAAGAAAAACAGAGGACAGGGAAACTATTCAAGATTTTGAGTGGAAATTTTAAATGACAATTTAATACATACAAAACTTCTGGTACTCTTCCATTTAATGTGGCATGATTTACAAAGTGCAATACTTTAAGACCAAGCTGGAGAATTTCCTTGAAATAACAGAAAGAAAAATCTGATAATTCCAAATGTTACATGATATCATTCACAGTTTTATCAGCATCTTCAAATCACATGTTTTTAAATTTGTCACCATTCAACAGCTCAAGACTGAAAATTACCTATTTTAGTCTCTGTAGTAACAGGACATTGAAATTGCAATCTCAGATTTTCAAAAGATGAGAAAACAGCATTTCTGTTGAACAGTACTTCTCCAAAAACTTCTAAAGTTTGGTAGTAACGGCAGCAGTAGAAATTACTTAGTTATCAGGTTGTAAAGAACAAACATCCATGACTCTGGCTTTGGCAGGGAAAGAAGAAATAGAAATATCAGATGCACAACTAAAAACTCACAAATCACTACCTCTACAATTCTGTAGGTTATGGAAATTAAAATAGAAATCACTGTTATCTGAATTACTGCTAACTGAACCAAAATTCTTTCTACTGAAGGTTTTGAACCCAGGTAACCATGCAATGGCAGACAGTCTGGGCAGTGATTGTACTTTGAAGAAAAAGCATCTAACCTGTCCTTTGGTATGAAAAATCTAATAGATTTATCCCACTTGTCAATGATTCTGCCAGATTATATACATTGCTAAAAATAAAGCTCTGATCACTTTGTGAAGAGCTGAAGTAAACTGTTGATAAGCAAGCCTCATTTATGGCAAACTGGTCAACAAATGGTTGCCATTTGATAGAGAAACTTGTGCCAGCCAGCATGCAGTTGTAACACATGTCAGTCAGTATCTGTCTCAAACTGAAATTTGCACAGGAAGACATTTATGTGAAGACATGCTTTATTTCAGCTTACAAACACAAAGGCCAAAGGATGCCAGAGAGATAAACGTGTCTGGAATTTTTGCCCTGAAGGATGAGGAAATCGGGGAAGCAATCCCCTGAAGACATCTGGGTATATATGTCAGAGAAAGATTAAAAATTGAATTCTTGATTGTGTAGTAGATATGAAAAGCACACACAGTATAGTTGCATCTGAAAGCACTTGGGGGGGTAAGGTTTGGTCTAATGTAATAACTAGGGTTCTCAAAGACATGCATCTTATAATAGAAGTATAATAATATTATGATGTTGCCAAAAAGGAGAAATGCTTAATTGAGTTTAGCACAGAGTTTCTTCACAGAACAAGAAGTTTCATTATTTAGGAACTAAAAACCTCTACTAAGTGATCTCTACAGTTTGTGGTGCTAATAAGTATGAACTTTGTATGCTTGTCTTGAGACTACAAGTGTGAAAAAGTACTAGACCATTTGAAGACACCAGAGAATTTGCTCTCTTACAAATTCTCTTACTAACAAATGTACAGTCAGCACAATATAAAAACTTTAGTGGTCACAGATCAGACCTAACAATAATACATTGTGAGAAAACAACAAAATTTCAAGCTGATTTTATCACTGTATGAAAATACCTTTCTTGAAGATTCAACATGACAGACAGTCCAACTGCCAGAGAAATACTGACTAATATTACCCTGAAGACAAGCATGTATACTCTGTTTAAACCTAGAATGTAGTGTCAGTGCCCATCTTCTTTAGCTTTAAAGAACAGCTGGTATTGATCTACCCTGCAATTGGTTATATTGTACTGAAGCAACAATATAGAATTTATATTTAGGCAACTGACTTCTCAGGGTAAGTTTCTCTGGAAAGGGTCACAGATTGCAGTTTATGGGGTAGTAATAAGGCAATCTATGCTACATAACCACTGACAACTTCTGAGTTATCTGACACTCAGATATAGAAAATGTGCCAGTTCAGGTGTGACTAAGGTCCAAATGGAGTAAAGGGAGGCAGGAGGAAGAACTATATGTCAGGCAGTCCTATTGGTTTGAGAGTCCAGGACTTGCAGGTGTTCTATAGTGATCACTTCTTTTTGGACAGTATTTGAAAGAAAGTATCTGGACAGTATTTGAGGCAGTAAATAATTTGACTATTCGAGAAACTGAACAAAAAATTATCATCAAATAAAAGGTCCTCAACAATACCTGCATGTCTCTAGAGAAGATACAATCTTGAGGAGTAACTGTCCCCTTCAAACAATTCCACAATAGAGACACAATATCTGTAGCACCTATAGAAGTTTGAAATGACCCTCCAAAGACCACCTGGGCTTTAACAAGGACTAAAAGAAGGACCTTTCCACAGTTGCTGAAAGGCAGAGAAAGATGACAATTTATCTGGGAATTCAAACCTGAGAGGTTAAAGCAAGCCTCCAACTCTACAAGCTAAAACTGCAATGAGGCAGAGGATGAAACATTTTTGGGATAATTAAAAAATTTACAGTGTTATCCCTGAACTCACAGAACTTAGCTCACTGACAATCACAACCATAGATAAGAAGAATGAACAAATATATAGGAAGTCCCAGTTCTACCGTTCAGATGTTTTTCTATCAATTATGTTCACAGACAAATTACAGGATAAAGAACTTCCAAAAATAGGCCAGCTGGCTCCAGTACAGCCTCATTAGCAGGCAATGCCACTCAGATGTGAATAACTAGCATTGAATGCTCATTAAGCTTTGCAATGACTCTGCCTCCTCGTTAAAGGGAATCCCTGCAGGAATGCACTTAGTAGATCCTGAAATAAGCACTGCTGAGAGTTATAAGTGTGGCTAGCATCTCTGTAGAAAGACAGAACATGTAAATATCTAATTCTGAATAATGTCTGGGAAGGTGACACCCTCCTGAGGAGAAAAAAAGCTGTGTAATTTTTGAAGTAGATACATCTGCATCTCATCCTTTCATGCGAATAAAACCAGAGCATGCAAGGCCAGTCTGAGTAAATCCCACACATGTAGCTTGTCTTGAAACAGCTTTTAATGAATCCAGTAACCCAACAGGTAAAGAGAGTAAATGTTACTGCTAAAATGTCAGATTCTCCATTTCATCTGCTTTGTATGACTAGATGTATTTTCCAAGAGAAATTATCCAGAGCAAAAGCTCACCTTGGCTCCTGGCCAGTCTGTAAAATAAAATGCAACACTGATGTGACTACACTAGTAGTCACAGGGATAACAGGTAGCACACTAATGCACTGTGAGCCAGTCTTCTGCAACAGACTGCACTGAATTCAAAGCCTTAATGGTGTTGGAAATGGAGAGAGAGGTTCAGAAGACATCCTCATACTTGCCAAGAGAAAATATTATTTGGTTTATGCCCCACAGGCATCTGCTGATGCCTGTAAAGTCAATGAAGGTGCAAATCATGTCTGTCATGAAGGCAAAGAAGAAAAATGCGTGTGTATGCTTTCACTTTTGCACTGCAGTGGTGACCCTCTAGGCTTGAGATGTTTTGCCTTCATTTTGACAAAAGACAAGTGTATCTTCTCATGGTAGACTTTAAGGGAACTTTCCCAGGTTATATATAATCTAACTTGGAGTTGGCCAGCTCATCAGAGTAATGGAATCATAGAATGGTAGGACTTGGAAGAGACCTCTGGAGGTCATGTAATCCAAACCTCCTGCTAATACAGGTGCTCCTAAATCAGATTATACAGGAACATGTCCAGGCATGTTTGGGAAGTCTCCAGAGAAGGAGACTCCACAATCTCTCTGGGTAGCTGGTTCCAGTGCTCTGTCACCTTCAAAGTAGTTTCTCCTTAAATTAAAGTGAAACCTCCTGTGTTATAGTTTGTGCCCACTGCCTCTTGTCCTGTCACTGGCCACCAGTGAGAAGATCCCAGCCCCATACTCATGACCTCCACCCTTTAGATAGATATTTACATGAATTTATAAGATCCTCTTTCAGTCTTCTCTTTCCCAGGGTAAAGAGTCCTAATTTCTCAGCCTCTCCTCATAAAAGAGATGCTCCAGTCCCCTAATCATAATCTTGGCCCTCTGTTGATTTCTCTCCAGTTGATCCCTGCCCCTCTTGAACTGAAGATCTCACAACTGGACACAATACTCCAGGTAAGCTTCAATAGGGCAGAGTAGAAGTGGAGAAGAACCTCCCTCACCCTGCTGGCCACACTCTTCTTAATGCCCCCAGAATATCACTGGCCTTCTTAGCCATGAGGGCACATCGCTGGCTCCTGGTGAACTTGTTCTCAACCACCACTTCCAGGTGATTCTCTGCAGGGCTGCTTTCTAGCCAGTCAACCCCTAACTTGTACTGATGCTTTCGGTTATTCCACCTTAGGGGCAGGACTCCACACTTGCCCTTGTTGAACTTCATGGGAATCACCTCTGCCTGCACAGGTCTCACTTCATGGTGGAGCAGCCTTCTCTTGTGCTAGCCCCTCCTCCCAGTTTTGTGTCATCAGCAAACTTGCTGAGAGTATACTCAGTTCCTTTATTCAGGTTATTGATGAGGATATTGAACAAGACTGGACCAAATAATGACCCCTGGAGGAACATCACTAGCCATAGGCCTCCCACTAGACCCTAACTGCAAGTGGAGAGGAGTTAGAGGAAATCAGGAGTAAAGCAGAACCAGGAAAACAAGTGTGCAATTACTATTAAAAGAAAATAATAACAAACAAAAACTCACAAAAATCCCCAACCAAGATATATTACCATCATATGAAAAATCTGGCTCTACCTTTAAGTGTTTGCTTTTTTAATGTGAATTTTTAGCATACATTTTGATAAAGATTGTAAAATATTCTCCATTTTATTCAAACATTATTTAGGAATAGAAAACGAAGATGGTTCAAATAGTATTTTAATTATCTCTACATCTCTGTGAACAATGGCTTGCAAGCATCAAAATCCTTTCAGTGGGAGAAAAATCCACTGAGCATAAGAAATAATAAATAGAAAATATTTCATAGTATGGATTGCCTCATTGTTTGGGAATCATATTATTTGGAAGAGCAGAAATACAAGTAGGAATTTCTGGACTTGAAAGAGTGAGAGTTTTCTTCCTTGATGCTTGAACAAAACCAGTAACTATTTACAATGTGCTAATTTGTGAACTAAAAGGAAAAACATTTTTAAGATTAGTATATTCAAACTCTTTCAAGGCATAATGAAGTTGACAAAAATGTTGGACGAGTCAATTCCTTTGCTAATTGTCTATGAAGATTTCTATTGTTCCTAATAATTTATTCTCTCTGAAAAGTCACATCTGTCAATTCTGTATATCAAGATACCTGAAAAAAAAACAAAACAAGCCCACAACTCTCACCTTGTGAAGCAGTACATACTCATCTAACAATCAAGAATGAAATACTTACACAATTGATTTTTGCAGTCTGCTACCCTGTGATCCAACTATTTCTCCCAGTGTACAAAACATTTGTCCCAAAAAATCCTGAAAAGCAGTAACATAAAACCTCAGAATTCACATTTCACTGTTGTAGAACACATCCTGATGAACATAGCATCTTAATAATAATTATTCAGTGATGAATCATAAACAGACTCACTTCTTCATGTGCACATTATATGGCATAATGTGGATGTCTTCAGCACAAAGTCTACACCAACTTGTACAGATTTCCTCTTACAGACAATGAAGGAAAATAGATATTTCTGATATTAATGTCCAATGAATAAAGCTTCCTTATACAGCTGAAAAATTCAGGAGACTGGCACTATTCAAAGAACAGGATCCAATGCATTTGAATATGTTGATGAATGAAATTGATAAATATACAGTTTTTAAATGGTATATAGCCTTGGGATGTGTGCCCTGTTACAAATGCAGCTGTGTTTGCAAGAAAGGAAAAGTGGAGTCAAACCACGGAAACAGGATGACCCTGAAGATAAGGAGGTCACAAGCCAACACAGCTGCCAGAGAATCAGTTTATGTCACCTTGAGTCATCAAAAGACCACCAGATTATGCTGAACAACCACCCTAAGACTGAAGTGAGCAAGTGACATGGGGTGGGGTGGTATGATAATGGGTCCTCAGGAAACTGCTGAATATGTAAACAATTCATTGGAAATAGAATGAATATGTATGTAACCCGCCTATATAATCTTGCTGTTTCTAACCCTTGGTGTGTGTGTTTTGGAGCAGTGACCCCCTACATGTCCAGCATTGCAATGAAAGAATACCTGCTTGACGACTTTGGTTATTCAGTTTTCACTATGTCAATGCTTAGCCTCTATTAATTAGAATGTAACAGGTACATATTTTATTCAAAATCTACTTGAATAATCTTCAGAAGAACATTGGTTTATTTTCTCATTGTTTGTTCTTTTCTTCCTGCGGGTTCAGCTACATATTAAACCTTCAGCTCCTGTTCCAGTGATCAAACAATGAAAACTAAGCTGTATATTTGCGTATCCCGTTGTTTGCACTTTGCATAGAGACCAACCTAACTTGTGTATTATCTTTTTTCTTAAAACTTAATTGCAAGTTTTTTTTCCTACAAAGAAGCATGTTTCAGGCAAAAAGAATTCAGATATACTAGTTACTACAGAAAAGTACAAACAATCTTGGGCAGAAGCCCAGAATGAGGCTTTGTTCTTGTTGAAGATGGTATATGGAAGACTTCTATTTCCTGCATCCTCTTAGTTATCATTGTAGATGTTCAGAACACTTCCATGATGACAGAGACAGAAAACAGTTTGCCAAGGACTTTAAATCTTTACAGGGAGGATCTAACTGTAGATAAATGGCTAAAAGTCTGGTCTTTTCTGTGTGAAACAAACACACACATCCTTCCAGTATTCTCTCTTCCTTTGTTCCAGGCACTTATAAAAACCCAAACAAAACACTCAAAAGTCCCTGAATTCTGCTCACATCTCTCTAAATTGTAAAGCTGCAATTTAATTCCTTTGTCCTGGTTTTGGCTGGAATAAACTTAATTTTATTCCTAGTAGATAGTACAGTGCTGTATTCTGGATGTAGGATGAGAATAATATTGATAACATAATGATGTTTCAGCTGTTGCTAAGCAGTGCTTATACTAAATTATGGGCTTCTCACACTGCCCTGCCAGCAAGGAAGCTCAAGAATTTGAGAGGGGATACAGAATGGATAGCTAACCCCAAATGACCAAGGGGGTATCCCACACCATACGCTGTCATGCCCAGTATGTAAACCAGGGGGAGATGGCTGGATGGCACTGCAGTTTGGAAATTGTCTGGGTATCAGTCAGCAGGCAGGGAGCAATTGTACTGTGCATCACTTGTTTCACATGTTCTATTAATAGTAGTAACCTTAGTATTAGTGTTATTTCCCCTTCCTATTCTGTTCTATTAAACAACACTGGAGTTTCATATTTTACTTTTTTTTCCCTCCAATTCTCTCCCCTATCCCACTGGGAGTGGTGAGTGAGCAAGTAGCTGTGGGGTGCTTAATTGACAGCTGTGGTTAAACCATGACACCCTTCCACTTCAAGATGGCATGAGCATAAAAAGGGATACAATCAAAACATTTACAAGTTTTAAGACCTAAAATGCAGCATATCACATATCAGAAAAGTATACACATGAGCTTAAATATGCCCTTTATAGGAAGAATATCCCATTAAAATTATATTAATGAGCATTTAATATGTTACTGGCCACTGCACAACCACTGCATTTGTCTCTATGCATTTGGTATTGCTTACAGTCAAAAAGAAAATAAACATATTTAGGAAAGTGTAAGCATTTCAGCACATGAAAGTATAACGGAGAGGAAAAACTTACATGTTTTGATAGGTTAGGACTCTTAGAGTCAACATCATAGCTTGAAAAACACAAAAACAAAGATGTTATATCAGGAGTTGCACAGTTCCAAGGACAACACAGAGAAACAAAAATCAAACAGTTCTTTCACCTATTTCAATGTGTGGATTTTTACAGAAACAGATACATTAATGGAAATCTCACCAGTAAGAAAAGCAAATGTAATCATCTTAGACCACAGGATTATGGTTCCCCAGCTACTGGAAATAAAACAGTTTTCAACTGCAGGCTTCTGAGAGAAATTATTGCTATATTCTGTTTGAACAACTACATATACACCTCTAAATTAATTCATTAATCTTAGAAAGCAAGCCAAGCTGTGAATTATTGTCTTAGCTTATTTTTCAGTTGTTTGACTAGATAGAAATAATTGACAGTAAACTAAATTGCATTTAGCAAGAGTTTGACTTGTTATTTTCCTTTTACCATAGCCTGTTCTTCCTCCAGACAGAAAATGCCATTGTTTTCCTCCCACTGAGTCCTTCAACATTTCATTTCTCTTCTATCACTGTTATCAGGTTCTGAAGTAAATTAACAGACTATGACCATAGGTCACTTGCAGACAAATACTTCTTTGCTTAGACTGAGCCTAGCTTTATCTTTCTTGGTTCTTATCTTTCGCAGTTCTCTTCTATTGCATTGCCTCTTCCCCACCATATAAATGCATCTCATGAGGAGCATGAGGCAACCAAATCAAGATTCCTACATTGCCCCACCTGTGTCATTATTTTCATAATGCTTTACCTACACTTGAAGAAGTATCTTTGGTTTCACAAAGTGACCAGCTCTTCCTAAAATTTATTTTAAATACCAGGCAACAGTTCTACTAATCAGATTTAATTGTTTTTTATTTTAGAAGTCGAGTTTAATGCAAAGTCTGCCCCAGGCTTCCATGGTGAAGACCAAAAAAAAATAAATAAATGCACCTAACCATCTAGAAGCACCCTGTAGTATCATTATTTCCTTGCAATCCTTGAAATAGCTGAAATCCAGGTGTAATGAGCTAGCTGTAGCTGTGTGCTAAACACAGCATAACTTTTTCCTTCACTTATCCATCCAACACTTTTTGTTAACTTTCAATGCATTCTAAGATGCTATAAAAGAACATTTATAGCTAAAGAAAAATTAGACATGGGTGGTTTGTTTTTTCCCCCGTTTCCACAATATAGGAAATGCTGCCATTCAAGAGCATTTCATTACTCTGCCAGCAACTTAAGAGTAAAATCAGCCAAATAACACTTAACTTTCTTAACATTACTGAGACATATATATAAAACATCTTGCTTTCACTTCCACTGCTATGTGAAAAGTCATCACTAATGTGATCACTACACTATTTATTCTATGCCATGCTTAACATACAGATTGATTTGCATCCCAGAAACTTGGGGAGGGGGCAAAAAATAAATAAAGACACTGTCAGAGTTGATTTAAAGCAACTACTTGGATAAGTAAACGGCACATTGAGACTGAGGCCTAGAAGAATTAAAAATGGCTTTACCATGAACTTGCTGGGAGATTTTAGGCAAATTATGAAGTCTTTCCTCATCTGTATTGCTGTCTACAAGACAGAAATGCAACAAATGCAGTCTCTATACGAAAGTAAATTTGCAATGTAACTTTAAATTGGGAAGCAATAATACTACAATTTACCACTAGTATAATCAACACCTGAGTGGTATTTGTTGTGATTCAGTAAAGTGTATCAGGAGACCTCAATCTTTAGCATAAGAAAGTATAGGAAGGCAGACTATTTTGTAACTTTCTTGATATATCTATTCAGTAAGCAACTTAGATGTTCTCCTAAATCTTTCTCAAGAACAAATAAAATAAAATAAATACACACGAAGGCAAAAATCTTAGGAACAAAAAATAAGCATTGACAAGCCTCACACTCAAGTACAAGGAAATGGAATGAAATAGGGAAAGGACATACAGAGATAAACTGTGGTCACTACGCACTACACTGCAAAAGAGTGAATGGCTTTCCCTTAATTAACTGTAAGGGTTATTCAAGTGCTTTCTCACAGGATAAGGTTGAGAAGAACAAAAAATGAGAATTAATAAACAAGAAAAACTTCATTATCACAAACACTGAAATAATAACTAAGGGGCAAAATGTAATGGATGACATGCAAGATGATCTGTTTGATGGGTTGGACACGATGATCTTGAAGGTCTCTTCCAACCTGGTGTATTGTATTGTATTGTATTGTATTATTGTATCTGGTAACTGGATTCTCAATTCTCTTTTCCAAAGAATAAGGAGAAAATCAAACTAATTCCACCAATGGAATGAAATTCATACTTCTGGAATAATCTCAAAAGCTATCAACTTCTAGAACACCTGCCTTCAGTGTAAAATCTTAGAACCTAGTGTACTTAGACGGACACTTGCATATATTTTAATAAAGAAAATTTTAGCTCTGTAGTAGTTGTAAAAAATATTTTATCTCTGGACAGTATGACTCTGCTGCTAGTGTATTTAAACATTTTGTCATCCTTAGCTTTCTAGCTATTTTCTAAACGTAATGATCCTCAGTACTTTGACTGGTTAACACCCGCCAACTGCCTAAAACTTGTTCGTTATTATGTCCCACATTTATTCCTACAGAAGCAATACTAGATCAGTTATGTTTATTAACTTATTCAATGTCAACATGTACTATCTCTTTGCAAGTTATTTTATGCTGGACAAAACTTAGTATGATTACAGAGACTCCAATGTTAGAGTAAAGGATGTCAACTTACAAATCAAATCGCAGATTCTCTCTTTCTTCAAAGAAGTAATCCATTATAAATTTTCTTACAAAATCTGGATTTAAAGTATTATCAATTACTTCTGTTCTTCCAAACTGTAAAAGAGAAGTTATTTTAAGCCACATGCTATAATGCATAATTAAGTAGACTGCCAATACCTGCAATATGTGAGATGTAAGAGAGCCTGTACAAAATTCCATTAAACATATGCCATTAAAGAAAGTGACTATATCCACACAACTAGATCAGCTATATGACAATTAAAATAGACTGAGAGAAGACATATTTCAATACAGTGAGTGGTGCATGCCCTGTATGATATAAATAATTGACAGGATTTAACTGAATCAATAAATATGGACAAAGAAAGAATAAGCCTAAATAAGAATAAGCCTTCTTGACTGGAATACTTGGCTGTACTAAAGACCCTTTCTTTCCTCTCTGAATAGTAGCATTTCAATTTTATATACTTCAATCAGTTTCAAGGTCAAATAATTCTCAATGTTCATAAATAAAGTCTCCTCCTGTCAGTTGCATGCTTTACAGTATTCAACAACACTGATGCCAAGAAAACAGAAAGCTGGAATGGCTGATAAAATGAAATATGCAGCAATATCTAAACATTTAGTGCTGTTTGAAGGTATGCACTGAAATGAGAGGCCCCTCTCTGATACAAGCCAGTTTATCAGATCAGGAATGAGAAATAAAAACAATGGGCTCATAATGACCATTCATTTTGCATTTCTGAACAGGAATACTTTGTGCAATTTTTTTCCCCTCCTCAAGTCTTCTATTTCTTCCATTTGCACTCTTACAACAAACTATTCAAATTCCCTCTAACACTCAGATCAGCTGCAGAGAGATTTACCCTTAGTACTGAAATGCAATTACCACTGACCTACTCTAAAAGCAAAGGATATAGAACTTCAAAAAGAAGATTCATGGATGACTGCATTGCAACAGAATAAAACACATATATACATACAAAGATATCCATGAAAACATCTCTCAGGCTGTGCAGATTCAAGTAGTAAATTGTCCTGGGAGATTTCTTAACCACTAGGCAGGAGTAAAAAGGTTAGTGAAGTTCTTTAAATCCTCAGATTATGACAAGTTTGAAGGGGAGTACAAGAATCTTCCATCATGTGGGACCTACATCTCTATATACACACACACAGAGAAACAAAGAACATAGGGAGTTGTAGCCTAAAACCAGCATCAGTCAGGTTATCAGGTTATCCTCTTCTCAGGATCTCAGGTAGTGATAGGACTAGGGGGAACGGAATGAAGCTGGAAATAGGGAGATTCAGGCTGGATGTGAGGAAGAAGTTCTTCACCATGAGAGTGGTGAAGCCATGGAATGGGTTATCCAGGGAGGTGGTTGAGGCCCTGTCGCTGGAGGTGTTTAAGACCAGGCTGGATGAGGCTCTGGCCAGCCTGATCTAGTGTGGGGTGTCCCTGCTCATGGCAGGGGGTTGGAACTAGATGATCCTTGTGGTCCCTTCTTCCAACCCTGACTGATTCTACGATAGAATCATAGAATCATTAGAGTTGAAAGAGACCTTGAAGACCTTCAAGTCCAAACATAAACCTAAATCTGCCAAGCACACCACTAAGCTGTGTCCCTAAACGCCACATCTAAGCATCTCAAATAACCCCAGGGTTGGTGACTTAACCACTTCCCTGTGCAGCCTGTTCCAGTGCTTAACAACCCCTTAAATGGAGAAATTTTTCCTAATATCCAATCTTAAGCTCCCCTGGTGCAACTTGAGAATGTTCCCTCCTAGAGAGACACCTCACCAAACTAGAACCTCCTTTGATGCAGTTGTAGACAGCAATAAGGTCTCACCTCAGTCTCCTTTCCTACAGACTAAACAACTCAAGTTACCTCAGCCACTTCTCATAAGGCTTGTTCTCTAGATCCTTCACCAGCTTTGTTGCCCTTCTTTGGGTTACACATGCCAGCATCTCAATGTATTTCTTGTAGTGAGGGGCCCAAAATGGAACACAGTATTCCAAGATTTAGCCTCACCAGTGCTGAGTACAGGAGGGCAATCACTTCCCTGCTGCTGCTTGTCACACTATTTCTGGTATAAGCCAGAATTCTGTTGGCCTGCTTGGCTGTCTAAGCACAGTACCAGCTCCTGTGCAGCTGGTCATTGATCAGCACCCCCAGATCCCTTTCCACCAGGCAGCTTTCCAGCCACACCTCCCCAAGCCTGTAGTGTTGCATGGGGTTGTTGTGACCCAAGTGCAGGACCTGGCACTTTGCTTTGCTGAATCTCACACAGTTGGCCTTGTCCCATTGATTCAGTCTATCCAGATCCCTCTGAATCTTCCTAAACCTCAAGCAGATCAACCCTCTCACCCAGCTTGGTGTCATCTGTAAATTTACTGAGGGTGCGCTCAACCCCCTCAATCAGATCACTGACAAAGATATTAAAAAGAACTGGCCCTGATACTGAGTCCGGTGGAAAACCATTATTTAGTATCTTATCACAGAAGGGGAGCATATTTGCCTCTTGGACATCAGTTAGTTACAATGTAGAATAGAATACAATAAACCAGGTTGGAAGAGACCCTCAAGATCATTCTGTCCAGCCCATCATCCAACACCACCTAATCAACTAAACCATGCAACCAAGCACCCTATCAAGTCTCCTTCTAATGTAGTAATTAGCTTCATTATTATAAGAATGTATTGATTTACTAGTATGTAGGAAAGAAAATATAGGAATAAGCAGTCAATTTGTTGGATAAAAACCCCATGCAAAGTCTCAGCAAGTTCCTATGGACTTGGATGTCCAAGGAAGGACCCAGGCACTACATGCCTAAACAATGTGGAGCAGAGACTGAAAAAATAAAGTTACAAACCAAGTATTTTATATAATATTTACAGAATTAAATAAGATAAATGTATAAAAGGTAATTATGAAGACTTGGCAGAACAGTATTATTCATACTGAGTGATCAAACAATAAAATGGCGTGGATGAATGAGACACTATTTGCACATGAAGAAGAGATTAACACACATCTTAATACAAAAATTAGAATAGCCAAATAAGTAACGTAAATACATAAAAGAAGAAGTCTTTTTGCTGATGAACTATACAGCATGGGGACTAGGTACCATTTATTACAGGTTGTTTGGTTTTTTTTATTTCCTTACAAACTGGTCATCTTTACTATTTTAAGATTTTACTACAACCTTGCCTAACTGCCTTCTCTCTCAATTTGATGACTCAGTCAAAAACCCTTTTTCTTGTATTTAGCATATTTAGTCCAGATTAAAAACAACAACAAAAAAATCAAACCCATTAACAGAATTAATGAACAGGAAGGCATGAAGAATGGGAAGCTGTGAACAATTAGAGAAGACATGATGGAAGTTTTCTGAGGACATAAAATAACATTTGGCAGCACATGTAGCTGGAAATCAGCTACTCTACTAAAATAAGAACAAAATATTTCAATTCTTTGATGAGGCTCTGGTGTGCAAGAATAACATTGGGCAAAACCAACAGACTCTGTACAACAGGCAAAAAGGAGTTAGTACCTAGAAAACATTTACCCTTCATTAAATTAAGAGTCTGATTTAACTATTATGTTGAATCCATCTGAATAGCTTACCTGAAGGGGAAAAAAAAGATACTGCTAGATTAGAGTGCTAGGGAAATTATGGAGATTATTAAATGATTTACTGTGTCTATGATCCTGAAGCATTTTCTGCAGTGTTCAAGAGAAAATAATCAGGCAAAAGAAGTAAAAGAATTATGCATAGAAGGATATGGAACAAGAAACAAAGTGAAAGTATGTTGCCATAACTGAACACCATTCCTTAATGCCTACATATATCATCATCACTATTTGTCTCAGTTTAGTCCATTTAAAGAAATTCCAGGTGACTTCTGCCCCTACCCTCTACAAGCTAGTAAAATGTTGTTTAAATCCACCAAAACAGACACATATACAAAATGTTACTGAAAAACACAGTATTAGTGCATTCACCACTGCAGGTAGAAAAAGCACAAAAATATATACATGAGATGGGTAATATCATAACTAATCTTCTACCCACTACCTTAATTTTCACTAGCAGTATAAATATGATACATCACAATACATAAAGTGCAATCGTGATTCAGCCCCTCTATCATGCCAGCCTCTGAATTTTGACTCTCATAACAGCTAGTAGGAATCAGATTCTGCTTGCCAAACTTTTACATCTGCTATACATTGATATACACCAAAAGCATAAGCTTTTGATGGTCTCTTGGAGGCATTTCTAAAGAATGATTCATTTCATCTAATGCAGACATCTAAATTAGCTCTCATGAACTGCCCTCAGGATGCTATCTTTCCCCGTTAACTCTAAATGGTGTAAACAGTTACTAAGTTGTAAATACATAGATCTAGACCTTCTCCTGATAGACAAGATAGATATAATTATGCCTTAAAAGAACAAAAGCTGTAAGATGTTTTAGCAACTGCCAAGTATGTTTTAACATTCTTCCTAAACTGGCATATGATAGCATAACCATATGACAAAATGCATCACCTAGCCAAGATACTCTCCAGTCAGTGCAAAGATGCAATACAAGCAATAGCATTGCACACTGCCCTGTTCATGAATTTTTGCCTTGGTCAAGAAATAACACCAGGCACCAGCACAGATTAGGGACTGACCTGCTGGAAATCAGTGCCATGGAGGACCTTGGAGTCCTGATGGACAGGACGTTATTGGTGCAACACCAATGTGACCTTGCGGCCAAGAAGGCCAATGGTATCTTGGGGTGAATTAAGATGTGTCGTGCAGGTGGTTCTCCTCCCCCTCTACTCTGCCCTAGTGAAGCCTCATCTGGAGGACTGTGTCCAGTTCTGGGCTCCTCAGTTCAAGAGAGACAGGGAAGTATTAAAGAATGCAACAGAGGGCTATAAGGATGATTAAGGGACTGGAACACCTGTCTCATGGGTGAAGGCTGAGAGACCTGGGGCTGTTTACTCTGGAGAAGGTAAGATTTGAGAGGTGATCTTATTAATGTTTACAAATACGTGAATTGTCAAGAAGAAGGGGCTAGTCTCTTTTCAGTGGTGCCATATGACAGGACAAGGAGCAATGGACACAAACCACAGGAAGCTCCACCTCATCATGAGGAAAAACTTTACTGTGAGAGCGATGGAGCACTAGAACAGGCTGTCCAGAGAGGCTGTGGGTCTCTTCTGGAAACTTTCAAAAACTGCCCGGACATATTCCTGTATGGCCTGCTCTAGGTGATCCTGCTTTGGCAGGGAGGTTGGCCTTAAGCTGCAGAAGTCCCAGCCCTTACCATTCTACGATTCTAAGGAGAAAAAAAATGTGCAGAAGACAATACAAAGCTACAAGGTGGTGGACACACTTCAACCCTTACAAATGTGTTAAAATTAAGAGCAGATATAATCTTCCCATCAAGAGTCTCCTAAATCAGCTCAAGATGGGCACAAGGAAACATCTTCTAAGTAAGGTGATAATGTTACCATTTCACCACAGAAATATGAAAATTCCATAAAATGACATATAATCTTTAGACAACAATAAAAGCCAGAATTTCTGACAAAATCCTCCTAAGTCTATATCAGAAAAGGACCTGAATGTTTCACTGATGATCTAGGCTTGACTATGAGCCACACCTAGTCACCTGAGTATCTGAAGACCCTTCTGTTTTCAGAGTTGGCTACCCAGACATTTAGAACTCTCTGCCAATTTAAATAAGGTCAGTGAAATCACATTTAGTGTCCTCAAAGTGACATTTCTTCACACAAATCATCACAGAAATGTGATCCAGTAGGTATACTAAGAGGTTACATAGTACACAGAAAAACAGAGCAGCAATTTCACAAAAAAATACAAATAAAATAAACAGGCATGCTGTTTCATGTATTATCCAGTTATGTGAGCTTTTCTCTCATCTCAACAAGACTGAAACCAACATTCACCATGTTTCAGCAAAGCAGAAAACACATTTCTCCACCCAACTGGCAAGAACACCAACTGTAAGGGAAGAGGTCCAGTTACTGTGCCTCTGGCCCCTCCACTGGATTGTCTTACACAGTAGTATTCATATAAAACAGTTCTTTTACAGAGAAAGTCAGTAAGACATTTCTCTGTTGGCTCTGTTCTTAGAATGCATGGCCACAAGTGGACCATCTACAGTGAAGAACAATTCCATCAATCCTCTCCGTAAGGCAGCTAAATCACACATTTTATCAGTAGAAAAATTACACTTTTCCCCTAATACTGTCAACTCTTTGAACATTTATAGTTCCAGACTATAAATGTTGATCTGCTGCAGATACCCGATTTAGAGGTACTTGATTCAGTTTAAGACATCTCTCCCCAGTGTTTACACTGACAGGTTAAAAGACCTAGTTCAGTCCATGCACACAATACCTTCCCTCCCTTGCTGCCTGGTGTATATATTATTCAGCACCATCTAACTTCTCTCAAACACTACACAAGAAAATCAGATCTCTACCACAACCACAGACGAGTTTTGTTGATGCTGACTCACAACACTTGTGTCTATCCATAGATGATGTATTGAGTGTCTTGTGCTCTTCATATCCACAAACCATATACAGATTGATTGCTAAGTTTGATTTCACTTATGTCAGGGAGACAGTAAAACAGGAAACTTAGGTATTTTCTCTGATTTTTTTCCCTTTTGATGGAAATATGTGACAAAGGTACAGAAACTGAGTTTAATGTGACTAGGTTTTAGGTGCTTACTACTAGATAGGACTCCTATTGTTTCGCATGGCATTCAAGAGGCTATGCCATCCCCTTTTCTGCTAGGGCAAGTGACCAGCCTTAAGTATAATCAAAAAGTTTATACATCTATGAATATGTATCTTACCTCTCTCCATTCTTTGTTTCCAATAGCTTGTGTGTACAAAACACAGACTGTGGAAAGAAAAATAAAAAACAAAAAAATGGTCATTTTCAGATTTAACTTATTCTTAAAATTATGTGAACCAGTTTTGTAGTCTGTTGTCCTGTTGAAATTAGTAACTAGGACAATCAAATCACAACATGCTTCCCTCAGTTTTCAGCATGCCTAACCAGATTAGCAACACATACAGCCTCATTGTTGCAGCAACAAGCTAATAAATATGGTGGCTCTAAAAAGGGAGACAACACTTACACCTTGACCTCCAGCAAAGCACTTGACAAGTCTTAGCAGTAAAGACCTTACTGGAAAAGGAGACAGGAGAAATAAAAGTGAAAAAAAAAAAAAAAAAAAAAAGAAACAAAAACCAACAACAACAACCAAAAAAGGTAACTTCTCACATTTTCTTCCTTAATTCTGCCTCAAATTATTTATATCTATTTATCTTATGTATGCGTAAGTACCAGGCACAATGATTATAATCAGGTCTTTTAAACACTTCACTTGCACTGAAGGACTACTATTAATTTAATTTTTTACGGTCTTGATCAAGTTGCAGCTAACAACCATACAGCAATTTTACCAAAGCAATTTTTACCTGAAATTCCACTATAAGTGTTTTCTAAACAATAGAAATACAGATATTGGGACCCTTCTTTCCTGACACCTTTTTTTCCTGTGCCAATCATTATTTTTCAGAAGGTTAAAAATAATGCAGTCTTGAACAATAAAGGTAGAAGCCTGTGTTTGTTCTCAATGAAAACAGAATCATCAACAGACCAAACCAGAAATGAAGTCAAGCTTCAAACTGTATTTTCTTCTTACTTGAATGGTATGTTACACATACACACACAAAAAGTCTCATTAGGCAGTAGCAAATAAGAGGAAGAACAGAAAAAAGCAAATTCAATATTATAGCTCACATAGAAGTTAACACAATTCAACTCTTTCTTTCTAATAAGATGCCTTGTAGAAGGAAAAAGCTTTTACAAAACATTTCAAAATCATTCTCTGAAGATATGTCTTCTGTCACTTACAGTAAATGAAACTGTAGCCATTCATACTCCTAGCTTTGGTTCCTGCTTATAGTATGATGAATCCAAACCAATAAGCCTATTTTTACAACACACTCTGGAGCACATTGCTGAACTGTATTATACGAAGAACGAAGTCAAATGGGAGCTACAAAAGTGTCTGAAGGTTGCTGAACTTCAGACTAACTTTTGCATCTATTAAGATTTGTGCCAAGGTAACTCCTCTGAGAAGCAAATGTTGTCAGTTTCTACAGATAAAACCATGAAAAAAAAATATTCTCCTGAAATACCCCTAACTAGTATTGCTGACATACTCCTTTTGCTTTCCTTATTACAAACTCTTTTTCTAAACTAACGATACTGCTTCTGCAAAGAGTATTTTCCAGTTTTCAGTAGTGCTTTCCAAGAATGCAAATTACTAATTTCAAAAGCAGATACAACTGTGGATTCAGTGCATTTTGCCAAGAGATTACATCTAAGTTTTCAACTAGAAATTTATACTTATTTATTTATACTTATAATCCCAGTTGAGAATAGAAGTGAAATTCATTTAGAGGAAAAGCTCCTCACTACAGATCATGTGTACTTTCACTGTTCAGATATTGTCTGTATTTTTCATAAATATAATCATTTTTCACTATCAATTTGCTGCTTAATTTTTTGTACTACTACTACTGCAGTAAATCAAGTAATAATGGTGTATTGCAGCTGTGGAACAAAAATATATTAAAAAATAAGGGAGTTAATACTGAGGAGAAGTAACAGTAGAACTGCAGAATATCCACTACCATGAAATTTTCAGAAAAGAAACATTCTGGCACTACTTTATCTCCCTACCTTATGAAATCAAATAAAAGAACAGTTATGAAAAAAAAAAAACTAAAAAATATTACTGTAGGGTAAATTTAGCCTCTTATCATGGTTGATGAGAGTCACAGAATATAGAAGGGTTTAAAAAAAAAAAAGGGGGAGGTGGGTGTAAAGCTCCATCTCAAATCCAGTTCAGTCTCTTACTCTGCTCCTGCTTATACCTACCTGTCACAATCTTTATTTCCAAATCCAGTTTCCACATAGTCAGTTTAATGTAATTTGTTTTTTATATCTTTGGAGGGCTTATAGTTACCAATGCTATCATTTACATCTTTTCATTGCTGAAGCAATAGTAAAGTTCTCTTCCCTCCACTACCAGTGGCTCTTCAGTGCTGAAGGTACATCCCATGAATGGAACCACCTCTCTACTTTAAGAATCATTTGCATAAAACCTTAAATAAGGAGAAAAGAGACAAGAATTTGCAGTATGACTAGATATTTTCTAGTCATTATCTATCTAAGGTACAGTTGTGGCAGGTACTTTAAATGTAATGAAGATTTAATAATGAAGACTAGTAATAATCTCATGTAATATTTATTTTATTACCATAGAACAGTTTTGACTGAAAGGGACCTTTAAAGTTAATCTAGCTCAATCCCCATGCAGTGACCAGAGACATCTTTAACAAGATCAGGTTGCTCAGAGTGCTGTGCAACTTGACCTTTACTGTTTCCAAGGATGGGGCTTCTACCACTGTCTGGGCAACCTCTTCCTGTGTTTCACCACCCTTGTTGCAAAACTTTTTTCCATTTATGTAGGCAGAATCTGCACTCTTTTAGTTTGAAACCATTACTCCTTGTCCTGTTGCAACAGCCCCTGCTAAAAGCGTCGTCCTCATCTTTCTTACGGGCCATATTTCACAGTATCACAGTATTGCCAAGGTTGGAAGAGACCTCAAAGACCATCGAGTCCAACCTGTCACCACAGACTTCATGACTAGACCATGGCACCAAGTGCCATGTCCAATCCCCTCTTGAACACCTCCAGGGACGGTGACTCTACCACCTCCCTGGGCAGCCCATTCCAATGACAAATGACTCTCTCAGTGAAGAACTTTCTTCTCACCTTGAGCCTAAACTTCCCCTGGTGCAGCTTGAGACTGTGTCCTCTTGTTCTGGTGCTGGTTGCTAGAGAGAAGAAGTCAACCCCTTCCTGGCTACAACCACCTTTCAGGTGGTTGTAGAGAGCAGTGAGGTCTCCCCTGAGCCTCCTCTTCTCCAGGCTAAACAATCCCAGCTCCTTCAGCCTCTCCTCATAGGGCTTGTGCTCAAGGCCTCTCCCCAGCCTTGTTGCCCTTCTCTGGACACGTTCAAGTGTCTCAATGACTTTCCTAAACTGAGGGGCCCAGAACAGTTTGCTGCAGAGCTGGGGGGCTCTGGGCTGCTTTTGCCATACTCCAACAGGCTGCCTAAGCACTGCTGCACAGGTGAGCCAGCAGCAAGCAGTTAGTCTGGGGAAGGGAGAGACCACAGGCACAAGCTTTTAAGTATATTTAAGTATAAGGTGCAAGTTTGACAGTGACAAATACATGTGCATCTCAAACAGATACTTAAAAATAAAAAATAGAAAAAATGGTTCTAATGAGACTTATAAAAAACACAGACATTACAGACTTTCTGATAAATAGTTTGTAAATTCAGAGTAATTTATGAACTTTTCATCTTTCCTCTAAAACTCACCCCAGAAATTTTCAAGAAATTGTCTATGATGCTGATCTCCATCAATGGGATTGTTTAGCCTGGAGAAGAGGAGGCTCAGAGGAGACCTTATTACTGTCTACAACTACCTGAAGGGAGCTTGTAGCCAGGAGGGGTTGGTCTCTTCTCCCAGGCAACCAGCACCAGAACAAGAGTCAGGGGAAGTTTAGGCTCAAAGTGAGGAGAAAGTTCTTCACTGAGAGAGTTGTTAGCTATTGGAATGGGCTGCCCAGGGAGGTGGTGGAGTCACCATCCCTGGAGGCATTCAAGAGGGGGATTGGACATGGCACTTGGTGCCATGGTCTAGTAGTCATGACAGGGTGACAGGTTGGACTTGATGATCTTGGAGGTCTCTTCCAACCTTATTGATTCTACGATTCTAATGGTAAGACTCACTGTCCTTGAAAGCTCTCAGAGATACAGTTTTATAAAGACTCCGATATCACAATATAATCCCTCCCCGCTGAACCTCCCACCCAAAAAAAAAAAAAAAAAAAAAAAAAAAGAAAAAAACCTCCTAAGAGATCTGGAGAAATCAAAATCTTCTTTTTCACTTCAGGAGAAGGCTGTTTATGGCATAGGAGTCAACTATATTCACATGTATTCTCTCTGAGAAAAAGACCAAGGGGATAAAATTGGATTTTCCTTCTCAGTATGGTCCTTGGATAACTGCACTAGAGTTTTAGGAGTGTATTATAATTGGCCTAGTCAAATCCAATGAGACCTCAAGACACAGAGTGACTCTACATGGCTCTATCTTTTACAAGATCTAATGGTTGCAAGTTTAGTGTGTTTGTGGAAGTGGTGTGATGCTGGTTTTAGCACCTGTTCTGACAGGATGAAGTTACTGTATATAGACCAGCCTAAGAATGGCTTTTGTCCAAGCAAAACGACAGGTAAGAAAGTTATCTTGCCATACTTAAAACTACAGATAAGAATAACACTTTTTACACTACAACCTTACCCCTTTCACTTTTACAGTTATCCCCTTCTTTCTTTTTTTAAGGACAGCATTACTGTATTCTATATTTTTGTCCTGCTAATCTGTAACAGATAGGCCTGACTGGCAGCCTAACTGGGTACTTACAACTTGAGATCAGGTTTCTAAAGCACATCATCAGTTTGAGTGCTTTAAATAAGCTATTTACCAGAAACAAGAAAGCAGTGTATTGTTAATTGATAGGTAAGGTTATGACACTTCAACAGTATCTCCACATACTTTGAATCCATAAAAAAACAGCACCAGTTTACTTCTCAGAAATATTTTAAAGATAGATATTAAGATTTCCTTATGTTTTCCTGCCACTCTGCTTCCCTGTGTTCCTTCCCTGGCATGGGTCACCCACCAGCCATGATCACTTGAGCATGCCTATCTGCCCCAGCTTCGGCCACAGACCCTTCAGAGGTGTACTGCCTTTTCCATGGACAGTCTCCCTTTCAAGAATGAATTTCCAGCAGTGCATCTTCAGAAGCATGGCTGTGGCAACAAAGAATCATAGAACAGTAGGGGTTGGAAGGGACCTCTCAGAGTTCAACCTCCCTGCCAAAGCTGGATCACCTAGGGCAGGGCACACAGGAACACATCCAGTCAGGTTTTAAAGTTTCCAGAGAAGACGACTCCACAACCTCTTTGAATAGCCTGTTCCAGTGCTCCATCACCCTTACAGTAGTGTTTTTCCTTATGTTGAGGCAGAATGTCCTGTGTTCTAGTTTGTACCTGTAGTTTCAGCAGCTGTACCTCTAGCTCCTAGCTGCTAACATATTTTTCTAAAATATGTTTGGGCAAGGGTACTGTGTGCTCCTCTGGCTGGCAAATGTTCTGGGAGGCTTTCAGGGCTAACTGGAACCAGTCTGACAAGAATCAGAAGTTCCATCATATAAAAATTCATAGGTACAAGAGGTGTTTTGCAATCCAGACATACATTAATAAATCTTATGGGGAAAGTGGGTGTCACTAGCTTACATATCTGAGAACATTAACTCGTAAACCATATTACTTTTGATCATAAAAGTTTGTGTTTAGGTACAATTTACCTTAGTGTTATTTTTCAGTGTTTGATTCTAAGATTAGTGAGTGCTATGTACTAGCAGAAATAAGTGCTTCTCATTTATTTATAAGTTTTTGACTAGCATTGAAAATTATCTGGAACAACAGATACTTAAAAAAAAACCCAACCCAACAAATTTTCTGCATTGATTAATTTTAGGAAAATGTAAGTTGACTGCTAAATAAGGGACCGTGTAGCTCAGGAAAACAAAAGTGAATACATTCTAGTTCATGTAACAGAAATTCTAAGTGCAACTTATTTAGGTGTAAAGACTTCATTACTTTAAATAATTGTCACAAAAGTAATGTAAACCTAAGTGACACTGAAGAAAAATCACTCACCTAATTTTTAAGCCAGTACTTACACATTTGGAATACATGATATGAAGAAGCTATATACTTACTTGGATCAGATTTAGAAAACGTGTCTCTGTCCAAAAGATTTCTGTTAAAAGAAAAAGAGATTAAAATCATTTTATTCCCCCCAAAATGGTGAAAGATCAGATACTAATGCATACATATTTTTACTTTTTTTTTTTTTTAATCAAGATTCAGCTTAGTTTTCTGCCCTCCTAATATGTAGTATTTACTCAAGGTGAGTCACACTAACACTTGAGCTGTCTTACATTTTACTCTGCTATACAGTTTGGAGTTGACAAACTCTGGCTCATGTACTCCAATACCATGAAATGAAAAGCAACACACAGCTAGTACATTAAATTTAGACATCAGGAACAGAAAGACTTTTAAATCACAATATCTACCAGAGATTAACTTGCTAGTTGAATACAAAAACTTAAGCTTTACTTAAAAGAACAGCTAAGAGATCTCAGCCATGATGAAATAGCTATAGAAATCTATCATGGATGAATAACGTAAAGAAAACTAAAGCATATGCAGAACAGACACTAACATTAGGATTTTTCTAAAGGTCTACAAAATACCTAGCTATAAATACTAAGAACTAATTTCTTTGTTATGCAATGCAGTGTCAGTATCATAGCCACACTTCAGCCAACTAAGAACCATAAACAGATGAGAAGACTCAAATCAGTACGAATGAGGAAAACACTGCCGCAAATTGAAGTCAGCAAGTAGGACCAGGTTTTACCCTAAATGGAATCTTCTGTACTACAGGTGCAGAAGTTGAAATTTGTTTCCATTGTTTTAGCAGCTTTCATTGCTAAAAGTAGCCAGACATGATGTAAAGTCTCCAACACTGAAGGTTTTTAAAAGGACTCATAGCTCCTTAACAAGTTATTTGATCCTACCCTGGAGCAAGAGGAAGAATTACATAACCAGTTTACATCCCTTACAGCTTATTATTTTTTGTAATTAGTAGAGTCTCTTCAAAGGTCACCATTTATTGCTCTCCTTCAGATTTAAATCACATTATTTTTGTGCTGCTGAAAAGTGTATTAATAAGTTGTTCAATATGGGTGTTCTAAGCAGTCCACTCATGCTTCACCAAAAAAGATGCTGTATTTAGGGACTGCCAAGTCTGCATTTCAGAACAAGCAATAAGAACAAAAGATAGCTTTAAAAGAAAGAAAGTTGGACACACCTGTTTTATTTACTTTAGCCAAAATAGGCACTGAGATTAAAATTAGTATTTGCAAATGAACCTGAAACCTGCACACACTATATCTTAAGAACTTCTCTGATCCATTCAGAAGTGGGATTTTTATATATGCATCCAATTACACTCAGACAGACTGTATTTGCACTAAAAATGTGCAAATTGAATTTAAGTACTAACAAACCCAGGAAATTCCAATTCCAAGTCTGTATTTGACAATGAACACTATTAACTGCTTTGAAAGACAGTACAGTAAGCTCTGCAGTATCAGAATTCACAATATCAAGAATTGGTTTTAATATTCCAAAAGTAATAGTGCATTAGGTTTTCAGTTAGGCCTTGCACACTCACCACTAGCATTCCAAGCAATTTTAATTCCTCTGTGATGACATGATAATTGGTATCTAGTGTTTGTGAATGCAGATTAAGACTAAACCATTTTAATGACTCTTATATTGAGCTAAGGGGTATTGAGTTTTAAAAGTAGTTCCTACTATTACTTTTAGAGTTTTCTTCCTAAGTTTTTTCATATACATAAGAACACAGTCATAAAAAGCTCAGTCTAGCCCAATACTCTTATATTCTTTCAATTGCAAAAAGTAGTGTCATGGTTCAGGCCCAGCTGGCAGCTGAGCTCCACACAGACACTCACACAACTGCTCCCAGCCACCAATCCCCAAAGGAAGGGGAAGAGGTAGAGAAAAACAAAGCCCTATGGGCCGAGATAAACTTTAATAGAATACAGAGGTAGTGCAATCCACCTGTCCCTCCTTATGTAAGAAAAAAGAGAAAGAGAAAACCAAAAGAGGAAGAAAAAAAAATTCTCTATGTCAAAGGCACAAGGCTCAGTCTCCTCATGTTGCCCTGGCCAGCCCATCCCTCATATAGCGGGCATGACATGAGCATGGTTTCAAATACCCACTGGCCTGTTCAGCTGGCTGTCTTTGCTATGTCTCATCCCAGTTTCTTGTGAAGGAAATAAAAAACGTAACTCTATCCTAGCTGAACCCAGGACAAGTAGCTACTATGTAAACTACGTAAGAATGAGGAACAAATCTGTAGTATTTCTGGAGAACATTTCTGGTCATTGACCCTTAGCTGCTCAAGGACTTTCTGAATTAAGAATGTTTCTACACAGACAGTATCCCTGATGGGATTGTAAGGATTGAGACACCAAAGTTTAACATTGCAATTAAAGTCAGTAAGTGTCACTAATTCACCATTTTGAACTAATACAGCTTGTAATACTGTTTGCACCTTCATACGTTTTACCATAAATAAACAATGACTTCGGCAAAGTTTGCATACATGCCTAATCTTCCAAATCATTAATAACCAACTAGAATAGTGCTTAAGAACTTAACATGCTGTTCAAGCAACACGGTCAACTTCAGAAGGAACTTAGTGCCAGGACTAAATGCCAACAGGAAAATCACTAATCACCTGACAGCTCAAGAGGCTGCTTAGTTTGACTTGTTAATATGCATTTTACAGTGAAAATAATCAAAATACTCCTTTAAATATATGAAAACTGCATGGCACATAAGCATAGGACAAGGTACAGCTAAATCAAATGCTAAAAAAAAACCAAAAGGAGAAAGAAGACTGGATACATTCCTGCAACTTTATTTAGCCATTATCCCCTTAATAGTCGATGGCACTTTTGGCACAGGCTGAGGAATACAGGGTGTAATTTTTTCCCTTTTTCCTCAGAAAAGCTCTCTCTTCAGTAGTACACTATTTCCTTTGAGAAAACAGCCCTAGGAAAGATCACAAATTCAGAAACCAGAAATATCTGATAATACTGGTTTTTCTTCCTAATCTAAGTATCAAGAGAAACACTCTTTAACTGAACACAGGAAGTGTGGGTTCTATGCCCATTAAGCCTTTTAGATTAAAAAAGTGCATTTTCCAGAGGCACATATACATCAAATACCTACAGCAGAAAAGTCTAGCAATGTCTGTGTGGAAGCACTACTCTACCACCATTCTGCACCCATCCATTCTAGGGTGGACCTTCCAAAATTGTTGCAGTAGCATAGATGACTAAGGGAAACAGAAGAAGCTATGTCAATAACACCTGTTTAATCCAAACTGGAAAACACAAGACAGATCAGAAATGGCAGGATAAAGATTTATTTTTCTGTATAACGACAGAAATTAACACAGGAAGGGGGGGTGGTGGAAGGTAATCAGTAAATGAAAGTTAAAACTTGCAGAATTATGTTGTTCATAGTTTCGTGAACTCATAAGGATTTGTCAAAGTAACTGCTTCTGGCCAGTGTTTTGCTAAAAAATTGCTTTAGAAAAGAACAAAAGTTGCAGAGGACCTACAGTGATCACCTAGTCCAACTGCCTGACCAATTCAGGGCTGATCAAAAGTTAAATTACGTTATTTAAGGGCATTGTCAAAATACCTCTAGAAAACCTGACAGGCTGGGGCCACCAACCACCTCTATAGGAAGCCTGTTCAGGTGTTTGAATGCCCTCTTGGTAAAGAAACATTTCCAAATGTTGAGTCTTCTGTACTATGTTCAATACAAAAACAACTCATATGTGTAAGTCAGACACTTCAAGATTTAGTGGTCTAGTTGCTGGGGTAGCTGAACAGAAATCATTACAGTCTATGTGGCTTTGTATGATTCCACATACTCCATGCATTATATTAGTGTTGACAAAGACTGACTTACATTAAGAAGTAACATTTACTCACCTTGTTCACATATACTTTGCTTCAAATCTGACTTTATTTTAATAATATCTGAGCTTCTTTCTGAGCATCTTGCTTTATAATTCTTTTTTTTTTTGTTTGTTTTAAATTTAGCTTTTTGTTAAACCCAAATTCTAAGCAGAAGTAAATCCAATTCTCCCTTCAGAAATAGCAGAATTCTGGCACTGAAGAACAAACTACAATAATTATAGAGTGAATAGTTTAAAATCTATTTCTCTAGTTTTGAAAAACAAAACAAGAAACCACAAAGCATTCAACTGTATTCGTATGACTGGAAAAAATATTTAGTCATACATTCCTTTCAGCATCTGTGAAATCCTTAATGATAAAAATGTGGTCTATGTCAGACAAATTTGTCAGGATCTCTCCAGGTGTTAAGGTTTTATGTTTCTCTTCATTTTTAGATTATATTTAAGTGCATGCAAAAATTCCCTGATGGTGAAACCAAGCACTCAGCAGTTTGCAAACACAAAATACAGTTATCCACATAATAGAAAATAAACATTTCCAATATATTATATTCTCATATAAGCATATATTTCTTTTCTCACTGTATACATATATCACTCCAAGGGAGGAGGAATTGTCTCTAGCTCATAAAACAGTTCATTAACCAAATGCATCTCCTCACTGAATGCTGGGCCCATATGCCTTCTTCAGAAAAGATTCTGGAGAAGAAAAAAAGAGAAAAAAAGAAACTCCTCACTTTTTACTGTGCAGAATAATATCCTATTCTACTATTAATTGTAACATAACTATTACACCCTGGTAGCCATTGTTCCTCTCCCTTAACTGATAATACTGGACTTGCAACAGTAAGTCCTAGGCAAGACAATGTACAACCCAAAGAGCCTACTTGAGTGAAGAGTCCACTTGACTTCCTGCAGAGCAATTTCACTAATAACTTTTCAGTTACAGTGCTAGCTGAAGTACTCACCCTTCCCTAGCTATTTACTCTCTCCTGTATTCTGTAAGAATACAATAAAAGCAAGCTTATTAGACTCTAGATCTCTAGGCTCAAAATGCCCTGGACCGAAAAGCAGATTAGACAATTGCTCAGAAATCTATCTTCTTCTAAAAATAACTAAGAATGTGGTGGGTCTCCTCACTAAGAGGCAATTAGGGTGACCGCTTACTTTCTGGTTAGACTGTCTCCGCTCCTTGGAGCACTAGAAGGACTGGGAAGAAAGCAAACATCTCTCTGATATGCAAGCTTAAGGAAATATGCACAATACCTCTTCATAACCTTTGAAGAATTTGCTCTTGTTCACAACAAGATAAAGAAATAATTTTCAGCCTCCCAGTAACTTTCATGTCAAACTTAAACTTAAACATGTATTGGTTCAGAAGCCATTCTCTTAACAGAAAAAGAAAAAGGAGATGTAACAAGAAAGGTTAGACCAGCAGTGCTTTCATGAGTTTTATGATGACCTACAGAAAGTCTTCTCTGGATAGATCTATATAAACAACTTTGGGATCAAATCTCTACTCCTGAGGTTTGAAAAATAAACAACAAAGGAATGGCCAAGTTTACTTACTTAACCTTAGTAAATTTGTGGAAGTGGAAAGGAAGTACTGGATTATGAAAAGAGTCTTGCAGATGAAGCAGACCTGAAGGCATCAATTTCAAATTAAAAAAAAAAAAAGTCCATGTAGGACTATCACAAAGTGTTTGAACTCTGCTTCAATACCAACCCAATTAGTATTTGAAACCAACAGAATGAACCATCTATATTCCTGTTTCCAAGACTGGGCCTGCAAAGTCCCTGGCTCTTGAGCTGCTAGTAGTGGTACATCCTGGGGGATGGCATTAAGGATTTATAGTGGTCAAAAATCAACCAACCAGTCCTTTCCAGCTACTTTCATCCAGCCCACTCAAATCCATGGATATGTTGGCCTGTTTGATATATGATTTCTTTAGGAATGTACAGTTAAAACCGTGTTTCATTAATGTATAATATATTAAACATACAGACTGATTTTGCACAGCTCTTTTGAAACTACTCTTTAAAAGAAGTAATTTAGAAAGCAAATGTATACCATCAGTGTAATACTCCTCATTCTTCCTCAACCATTGTAGAGGTGGTGGTGGGTGAGGCACTGCTTAGATGGCAGACACTGAGAATAGGCTACTTCTGTAGGCTACTGCAGAAAGCCTACATAATAATACATTTCAAGTTGTTACACAGTTCCTAGTACCTAGCCCTTCCCATGCTGTCAGTCTTTTCTTTGTATCACCCCTCTGAGACCTAAGACCTTTGGCTTCATGTGGGGGAGGGTGTTTCCATGAATTATCTGTCAGAGTCCCACATTATGGCACAAAGTTCATAAGGATGGAGCAAGTGGTTTCAGATGCTCTTACATCTTGCCCATACTTCATAGAATCATCATAGAATCACAGAATGGTTTGGGTTGGAAAGGACCTTAAAGATCATGTAGTTCTAACCCCCTGGCCATGGCCAGTGACTCCTTCCACTATACTGGTTTGCTCTAGGCCCTGTCCAATCTGGCCTTGAACACTTCCAGGGAGGGGGTATCCACAACTTTCCTGGGCAATCTGCTTCGGTGTATAGAATTTCTTCCTACTATCCAGTCTAAATCTACTCTCTTACAGCTCAAAAACATTCCACCATATCCTATCAGTACAAGCCCTTGCAATAAGTCCCCCCCAGCTTTCTTGGAAGCCCTTTCAGGTACTGGAAGGGGGTACTGTAAGGTCTCCCAGAACCTTCTCTTCTCCAGGCTGAACAGCATTAACTCTCCCAGCCTGTCCACACAGGGGAGGTGCTCCAGCCTTCTGATCATCTTTGCAGCCCTCCTCTGGACTCGCTCCAACAGCTCAATGTCCTTCTTGTGGTGGGGAACCAAGAATTGGATGCAGTACTCCAGGTGGGGTCTCATGAGAGTATAGCAGAGAGTGAGAATCACCTCCCTCATCCTGCTGGTCACATTTTTGATGCAGCCCAGGGTACAGTGGGCCTTCTGGGCTGCAAGCACACATAGATACCTCATGTTGAGTTTTTCCTCAACAACTCAAACTCTATTATACATCCAAATTTACTGTATATGGTGTGGTTTACATCCATTTGAGACATGCTCAATCTACCCTTTTTGTTTTGTTTAGCTCCCAGCCTGCACTTCTTTACCATCCACTACTGACCCCTTCAAAGCACTGGAGTTCCCAGTGGCATCTTCAGCCCCTTCTTTTCAGCTCCCCGCTCCTGCTCCTCCACTCTGCATCCTGTCTCCCCACATGCAAGACCTCACCTATCACACCAATGCTCTTCTGAGCTATACTGTTCTTTGAAGATCACAAACTTCACTATACACAGAATAACTACTTACTACTAATATTTGTAGAAAGAAGTAACAATTATACCACAGTTGCAACAAGGCAAGAGACAAAGTGAAACTGACTAAGCAGCAGCCCCCTAGTCATTAGAAAAAAAGACTGCATTTGGGTTTTCAGCTAAGGCAAAGACAAATGCAGATAAATCTGACAAGTCCTGAGACCTGCACAGTTAATGTGAAACCTGGGGCCTACCCCTAGCAATCTCAATACCGAATTACAGGGCAAGAGATCTGCCTTAAATTCTGAAGTCACATAGCTACGTGCTTAATGTTCAAACAATACAGACATACAGAAGGAAACAAACCATATGGGCTATCCAGAATGCATGTCCATGGCTATTTTGATGGACAGTGTCACTTACATATGTTTTTTCTCCTAATACACTCGCTTTCCTCAGCAGAAGCCAGCTCATTGTCTAGGTGGCGTCATGTCAAAGAAAAACCAACAAAAACTAACTTTGTGTTGTTGGTCACACACAACCACTCCACAGAATTTCAATATAACCTGGACATACACAAAAAATAGGAAAATGAAAACCAGTCTTACAACCTGGATGAACTTTATATTCAATATTTTGTACCATACAGAGACACAAGCTCAAATAATTTGTTATGGAAATCTTTTTTTATCACTGCATCTTTCTGCAACAGGGATGTCTAACAAATTATTAACATTTTTTTAAAAACACACACCACAAACACCACCAAAAACCAGGAGGTATATACAGTGGCTGGAGAGGAGTAATCCTGTCAGTAATAAACACCCAGGGCAATCAAAGGTACAATTAAACATACTTCGGGGTACCGCAACCACTAGAAAGTGTCTGGTTAAAATCTTCAGATTGCTAAACAAAACGAAAAGTGAAAATTCTGAAGCGGTACATTTTGTTCCTCGGAGCACGAAACCTGAAATTAAATTATCTTCATTACTGAGAATAAGAGTTGCTTAATTCCATCAGCCCATTCATTAATACTAGATTTCTGTACAAACTGTGAAGCAGCATAGAACTGATCCAAACCAGGCATGGGCAACCAATTCTATTCCTGCTGAATTAACCATGATAAAGAATTGATGCTGCCTTTATGCACCTTATGCCTGGTGTGGGAATACAGCCAGCGTAGAGCCTATCCAGAACAGGCTGCCTGATTGAGCATAAAGCCTAACACAGCAATATGATTATAACAAACTTTCTGAACTGGCACAGCAACACTGTACTATGTCAATGTTTCAGATAACCATATACTCTTTGATACAGTACTAGATGTCATGAAGTGATCAAACTACAGCTTCATCTTCCCACAGATATTATTGAAAAATCACTCTCAAGAAGATAATTCTGATTGTTAACTCCTCATTCAGCAAGCAACACCAGGCATAATGAAACTGTTGACCTTTCTTGTAAGCTTTCATAAAGGATGTGGCTCAATCAGGAGACTACAGGGTGTGGGGGGCGAAACACAAAACAAAACAAACCCACAAGAACTCCACAACAAACCCAATAAACCAAAACCCACTGCACTAATACTAGGTAAGATAGGAACAAACTGTTAAGTTTTTCCAAGATGTAACTAGATTGGAATCAGTCAGTAACACCTCCAGAGTGAGAGAGATACAGAATGACAGACATGTGGCCTGGAGCTCGCCTCAAACTTCTATGAGACCCCAAGTTTACACATACAGCTGCCAAGTAAAGATTCAAGCCTAGGCATACACCTATAATCAGTATGCAATCAAATACCCCTTTAGAGGAAGGGGAAGCAGCCTATATCTTCTCTTCTAGACCAAAATGAGGTAGATCACACAGCAAGTGACAGTGACATTTTCATCAGACCACAGATGTCCCCCAGGGAATGTGACGAAAGAAGCTACAGCACACAGAGGGAGATGGCTACTGCACCAATTGATCCAAACAACAGTGGATTAATACTAACACCTGAGGATCCTCTGGGATGACAGGTTTAAGTTGTTCTGCCACATCAGATCTTATCTTAAGACAAAGAATACAGATTCCAAATGAAAACATTCAGAGGTTTGGAAATCTACATCATACAAGGTCAGAAAAGAACCATGAACTTTTAATTTTATAAGCATTAATAACTAGAAAGAATTAATTTCTTGCTTTTCTAGCATTTGTAAAACTACAGCAGATGACATTGAATAAGCCACGGGAATCGTTTGAAATGTTATTCATAAAGAAACCCCAGAAGGAGAGGATATCCAAAACATCTCTGAGTTTATAATTTTCATAGTGAACATCTCATCCCATGAGCTGCATGTCTCCTGAAGGCTACCTGATGTTCCCCTGAGGATAATACTGTCTGCCTCAGTGAGACCTGACCTGGCATACTGCACCATTCTGGGCTTCCCAAGGTTCAAGATGGACAGGGATATTCTTGAAAGAGTCCAATAGAGGGTTACACGGATGATTAAGGGTCTGGAGCACATGCCTTATGAGAAAAGGCTGAGATACCTGGGGCTTTTTAGTCTGGAGAGTAGAGGATTGAGAGGGGATCTAATAAATGTATACAAATATGAGGGCTGGGTGTCAAGAAGGAAGGGACAGCCTCTTCTGAGTTGCACCCTGTGACAGGAGAAGGCATGAAGCATGTAAACTACAGCACATGAAGTTCCACACAAACATGAGGAGGATCTTCTTTACTGTAAGGGTCATGGAGCACTGGAACAGGCTCCCCAGAGAGACTTTCAAGACTCATCTGGATGCATTCCTGTGCAACCAGCACTAGATTGTATGGTCCTCCTCTGGCAAGGGGGTTGAACTCGATCTCCAGAGGGCCCTTCCAACTCTAACATCCTGTGACCCTGTGACCTGCAGAATAAGTAGTGGTGCAATGACACCTGCATAGGAACCTGGATAATCTGGTGACACTGACATGCTGGGCAAATTAACTTGGGAAGTGCTGACAAATGAACCATAGGGAATTAAAAGCTAAGTGAAGAAAAGCTGGCACCTTATTAAACATGAAGATAGAAAGAAGGGAAAAAAAGATGAAAGAATATTGTCTAGTATCCCAGATTAGTTTTATGGCATGAATAGCTTCCATTGCTTCACCAAGCACCAAGTTACACCATCTGTACACATTGGAAGAAGTTCTGTATTTCCTATAATGTAGACAAGGAAAAAAATATCTAGGAAGACAGAATCATTAACAGCTGATAACTGTTGATGTAAAGTAGCAATCAAATTGGTTCTACAATTCCTCAGATTTCAAGGGGAAAATAGTGCCATAACCCAAATGATTTTAAAAGCACTTCTCTTCAGGTGTTAAGGAATACACAACTACAAATTATTAAATCATTTTCAGCATACTCTGAACTTTGCAGTTTGCTCTTTCTGTGTTTCACAATTTCACTGAGCATTACTTCTAGAGAACCATAGCCAATGAATATGTTTACAAATCCGTCACAAAAAAGTGTTAATCATTAATCTCTGCCCCAATGTCACTCATTTTACACTCCGTTTTAAAGCAGGATTTTACAATCAAAAGCTGTCAATTCATCACAGAAAGAAGAATAAACCATGAAAATTCCTATCCTTCTGCATTTGTTACCAAGACATATCAAGATGAGAGACCATGTTCTTAATCAATAAAGCAGTTTTAACAAACCAGACATGGCTTTTGAAGAGAAATTAACATTGTAGATTATATACTGAAATGAGTTGCAGTAGGGTAATTACGATCATGAATTACAATGTCATACACCTATATTTCTTTATAACTATGTGATGGACTTATAAATCACTGTAAAACTAACGTTTGAAGTAAACACTGGAAGTATACATACAAACAATATCTGGAATGAAAGAAATTCTCATTAGTAGTGAATTAGGTCAAATCCAGCATAATTGTTCCAAGACCTGTAATTGTGACAGGTTACCTGAAGAACCTAAAAGTAATATTGAAGGTCCTAAATCGTTTTTTATGTATAGCAGCAAGCCCTTCATGGGACTGGGGTTTTTCTGTGGTTGCTTCCATTAACTTTGCAGAAACAAACAGGGAGTACATTAGAGTGTTCACACCTTAGCCGAATGACTGTCCTAGTATTACTCTACTTCTCATTGTTTCAGCCTTCTTTTGATATGCACCCTTGATTAAACATCAAATTATACTTTATTCAACAAGGAAAGAGAGGAGTGGTCCGACAATTTAGAGCACTGCTGTTCTGTACCCGGGGTAACATTAGGAGCAGCAACTTCCCGACAGCTACGTAAGAAAAAGGAGCAATGGACTGTGCCACAAACTTTCTCATTTCCCAACAGGAAACAACACTGAGAGTTCAAATTTTCCGCTAACAGCTGCCAAGTCTGCTGGTGAATCTGCTAATGGGGAATACTTGAAGAAGCTATTGAAAGTGAATGACGATACAAAAAGATTACCACCGGAAAAAAATATATCTTTTTAGACCTCTAATGGGAAATTCTCTGTGCTTCAAGGCAGAAAGCAAGATTTTTGAAATACTGGTAAAAACAGCGCGGCGAAATAAATGTTGAGTAACAAAACTGCATACTCTTAAGTTTCGTGCCACGGGTTGGCATTTTTTAAATTTACGGTCAGCCGCGTTACGATAAAACAGGACAAGGTAACACGCCCGGTTTCGTAAGTTCTGCAAGAGAAACAAACGATCTGCCAAAGTATGATTCTGGATGGGAGTGCTCCCTGTCCCCACCCGCGGCACTTGGGCCAGCTCCAGAAGTTAAATGCCCGCCGGAGAAAACGCTCTGCGCGCATCGCCATGGCACTCCCGGTCCCCGCGGCCAGCTTCTCTGCTGCAGGCGGAGTCACGGGAAAGATTTGGGGCGACAGCAGCAGTTGCTCCTCTCGGCGAAGCCGGCCGCTGCCCGCAGCCTCTGCAAGAGCCGCCGCTTCTCCGCGGGGTCCGCCAGCAGCACCGCCGCCGTGGGCACGCCCAGCGCCCGGCAAGCGGACTGCCGCGGGCCGGTGACCGGTTCCGCGCTGCCCCCCGGCTTTTGCGTGAGGCTAAAGATTTCCAAGTGCCCCGCGCAGGCTCGTCCTCCGGGGACTAGAAAGAAAGCACCTCGCACAGTGCAGAGCATACGGAGGGCAAGCCCGCGCCCGGCCGTTTCCCCTTCTCCTCCTGCCTCCACGGACAAGCCTGGGGCGAGAGGCCCCCGCCCCGGCACACCGCGGTGACCAGCCCGCTCGCCCGCCTGTCCCTTCCGACGCCCCGAGGCCAGCAGGGCAATGTGGTCCTGAGCCGCCGCCGTACCTGCAGGACACGGAGAGCTCCACCTTGGTGGCCGGGATACTGGAGCTGAGCACGTTAAAATCCCCTACGCACGCCATATTTGGAAACCCACCACTCCTGCCCGGCTTCTCTAGCCCGAACATGGGGCAGCGCGGGGAAGGAGGGAGGGAGCGAGGAAGCCGGAGAGAGAGGGAGGGAAAAGAGAAGAGGAGGCGGCGCCAGGCGGCCCTCCCCAGCGCGGTGCCGCTGGCCGCCGCCCGTGACAGGGAGCACCGGACCGCACCACCGCCCGCGGGCTGCCACCTCCGACTGAGGCGGGAGTGGGACGGTGACGTCACCCCGAGCTGCAGCCCCGCACGACTGTCCCAGCCCGGGGTGCGCGACTGCCCGACGGCCGGTGCGAGGGTCGGCTAGCGGTGAGGTAGCAGCGCTTGGGCTGGTCGCCCTACCACCGACTTGCCCCGCTCGCGCACAGAAGTCCCAGGGAGAGGAAACGGCAAGAGGCCGACTCGAGCTCAGAGGCTGAGCCGGGAGCGGTCCCAAGCGTTGTCGCTCCCGTGCGTTTTCCGTCTCTTTCCTCTCGACCCCCTGTCCCGTGGCACGGCAGGAACGGGACGCGGCGGCTACAGGACTAGGCGTGGGACTCCATGCCGCCAGGGGGCGCGGCAGAGAGGGCGTGCGTGGTGGGGCGCACGGTCATCTTGGCGCTGCCGCTGCGCACCCTTCTGCGCGGCGCTGGGAGGGTTACGCGCTGCGCGGTGGGTCTTACAGACACTGCTCGGGCCAAAGAAACATAGAAAACAAGCGTAAGAAACGAGAGAGTAATGTTAATTGCCCTTGTAAAGCTAACGGTAGTTGTCATTACAGGGGACTTGAGGGACCAGACGTGGTTTTATCTTGGTTATGAGCAGTGACACATTTCACCTTCTCGCGTACTTATGCAAGCCTTCCCCGTCCCCACCCCCGAATTCAGTCGCACGGAATTCCAGGAAGAGTCTCCTGCCGAGTTGCGAGGTTCTGAGTGGACTGCCTTGCTTTCTAAACTTCCTCTCGGAGAGGAGTCCAAGTATGGCTAGATCCACTCTTAGCCCTGCCAGCTGCAGAGAAGAGTTTGGACCCCAGGTTATGACACAGAGTCAGTTCATTTCAGGCTTGATCTGGGTGCCTTCAGGGAGGCGCCCCCCTCAGTTGTTTCGCAGTGCCTCCTAAGGCTTCTCAATCAATTACATGAGATGCACGTGGACTTGTTCATGTGTCATGCATGGACTTTTTGTCCAGCTAGCTTGTTAAATAGCCACTCTTTCTCCACAATAATTGGAGTAACATCCTTCAAATTTCATCTGCTCACATAGTTTCATCACCCTCCTGTCTTACCTACATTTGTGTCTCTTCTATTTTCTGTTCAGAATGAATAGTTTCTCTATTTTCTTGAAGGTCTTTTTCCTGAATTATACATTTGGTTCAGTTTATCTCATGCAAGGCTCCAAGTACTTCTTCATTTCAACGAAGCTGAAGTTCAGCTAAAGTTTGGTTATGGTTTTGCAGCCTAAGGCATCAGTACTACAGTCACTTCTGCTAAGCATGGTAGGCAAAGCAAAAGTTTCAGTTCCACCTACTTTTAAACAATCAGACAATTAATTCTAATAGTCTATGAGTAAACAATTTTAACCCCTAACAATCTGTTCATAATCATTCACAATAATAATAAAAGTTACATTGGTTTATTTCTCAGGTGTTTAATTTGTATCCATTATCATGGCATCTAGGTAGCCCCCAATATTAATTTCACATTACAGCAGTTTGACAAGAGGTGAAAGTGCTATCACAGATGGGAAAGTAAGGCATAGGCAAGTTAAGTGCCGTGTCTGTAGTTGGACAATATGTAGGACAGGTCAAAGACCACAGGCTATAACCTCAAATCCTAAAGAGAAGTCCTCTACTCCTCTGGCTATTGATGATTTTACACATAGAAATGGAGGCAGGTAATGGCTTTATTTGTAATAGACAAATGTAACTCTAAACCCACAAACATCAGAACACATTAATTTGTTATTTTAATTTCTAGATTCTTGTTGGTATAATTCAGTGCTTGATTTCAGGCAGTACATCAAAATAGTGATGGTTGGAGAACTTGACACCTGGTCAGCTCCTAGTGCATGAATTAAGCATTGGGAATTCAGAAGACAGTTACATGGTCTTATTTACAGGATGTATATTCCCCATACATGGCACACATCTGAAACAACTTCAGTGACAAAAACTCAAGGAAGATGCCACTGATGCTATTCCTTGTAAAATTCTAGCCTCACACCCTACTTCAACCCTTCGACTTCTGTTTTCAGGAAGGCATCATGTGGTTGTTGAACACAAAGCAATTTCTCATCAGTCATCACCAACTTCCTCTTAAACCAGCCTGCTTTTAGTTTTGGTGGAGCCAAGTAACCACGTACCTTCACAAGTATTCTAGGTGTGTCTGCAGGCAGGCAAACCAATAAACCTACAGGTGAAATTGTGAAGGAGAAGGGGGAAATAAAGGGGGGGCAAATACAGTTCACAATTTTTCTTTTTCCTTACAGTAGTGTGAAAGGCTGGGTGAAGGATCTCTGGTGTCTTGAGAGGCCAGTGTGGAGAACAAACAGGGAACTGCATGATTAGTAACTAGAGAACAGTTTCAAAGAAAAATAAATAAAACTGTTCCTCCTTCTTTTGTAATCTACAGTAAAAATCTAAACATAATCAGTGGATCCCACAGGTTATGGCATGAATAACTTAAAAGGCATGAATAGTTGTTATTATTGTAACTGTAACATATTACTACATATTATTTAACTAATAACTATAGGCATAGGTAACTTAAGAGTATATCATGTGTCATAGGATTTTATATTCTTCCCTGCTAATCCACTTTAGGTCACTGCTTTGATTGAGGTGGAAGTTTGTATTATCTGATCTTATGTTTTATTCTACTTGTAAAAATGGAAATAATTGGTTATTTGTGATATCCTATACAGATCATATAATGAAAATAATAGAAAAGTTAAGGAATTCAGGTATTCAGTGTTGCTGGAAACTTATCCATCTTCTATCATCATGCTTATAAATGTGCAAATACTGTGTCTTCTGATGTTTCAGGTTAAGGTGCATAGTTCTCAAGCACTGAGAGTTAGATGGGAAAGAGATAAACTAAAGTCTAAGATGAGGAACACTTCAAAAATATGCACCAGCATGGCTAAATACACATTATTGTAATCACAGAGGCACCTTGTATTTGCTCATTCATAAATGGCACTGAGGTGAGGGGCCTGGAATATTACCTAAGTATTAGGACAATATCTGGAATTGATGTACAAAATAGCTGTCAGATTACAGTGTGGTAGAAGCATCCGGGCAGTGTATTGTATGTGCTCTGCTGATGTTTGAGATCATTGACTCAAAATTTTGCAGTGGAAAGTGGGAGGTATTTTCATTGCTTTCTTCTGTGATTGTTACTTCATTATAGTGAGCTGTTGATAATTATCAGATAGCTACATAACTTGTTCCAGTATCTGCAACATAATTTAAGCAATGAGGGATACACTTGCAGTAATTACTGAATAAACTATGAACAAACTACAGTTTCCAGAATTGCTGTAATGTGTAACACTGGGTGATTGCTTTAAAACATCACTGCTTCCAGGTTCCAGCAGTATAATTGAACCAGAAAGTCACAGGATGCAAACACTGATTATTTCCCTCCACCCCTTCAGCTTTCTGCCTTGTAGATCATTAATTAGACATCTTGAGAAAAGAAGTTTTATGACTCAATCTTCGCACTCCTGAAAAAAAAACCCACACAAAACCAAGACAAACTAATCTGTAGGAACTTAAGGAACTGGAAATGTCATCTATTCTTCTGTAGATGTGAAAGAATATGTGGATGAGTACAGGAGTATGCTTAGAAGTGAGCTTCAGAGTTGCTGGAACAAAACAGCTGCAGCTATAACACAATACCATTTTCATGACAACTAAAATACCACTTACTAAGTCTGAATTTGTGGTGAACATACCATATTCTCTGGTTCTTCCTCAAATATTTGTTCAGTAATTCCCTTAATTATCTGCTGTCAAACTTTCTTTAAAGAGCCTGAAGAATGGAGTGAACTTAGCCAAGTTGGTCCTTCCTGATAGCTCAGTGTAGCACTGAAACAATGCCAATTTCCTAATACATGCTGCAGTTTGAGAGCTGCTACACCTTTTTTCCTGCCTTTTGTGACTAAGATTTCTCTTTCTTTGCTACTGCTGATTATTTTAATTCATTGACCAAAGACTAGGAACTTAGCATTTGCTAGGACAAGTGGCAGCATTAGCAACATGATCGTTTGGAACTGATGATCTTGGAGTTGTCTTCCAACCTGGTTGATTCTGTGATTCTGTGACATCCTTATTGCTGGAACCATCAGTAAGCATCATGGCTGAATCCAGATAACAGGCTTTAGAAACCATCCGTGATACAACGTATGGATAGATACATTTGTTGTCTGCTCTTCTAGTATGAATTCTCTCATCCAGCTCCGTGATTTTGTAATCTGCTCTCAAAACGCACAAATACTGAGGAAGCTCTCTTTTTTTGTGATGGTAAAGTCTAAAGGAGTTGTCTGACTCAGACAGTAGACATAAAGAAAAAATCTCCACTCCTTCAAGGTTTTAACTTGAAATGCTAGTTTTTCAAGGGCTTATGTCTGCAGTCTCACAGGTGTCAAGAATATATTCTTCAGAATAAAAGTATCTAGGCCTATGTTTCAAAGCCCTTGAAAGCTATCCTTGCTCTCTGCAGGAAAAAAAGAGCACTTTGTCACCATGGCATAAGCATGAGGAAGTTAGTGAGTCATCAGTGCAGAAACAGCTAATGATTTCACCATTTCTCTGCCATGACAAAGTTAGCAATGCATTTATTTGCATACTTTTTTACTGATTCCATGCAGAATAAATAATAAATTATAAATACTACTCCCCCTCAATGGAAACACAAAGGATAACTATCCAACAAATATTGTCATCTCACTATATTGTATGTACCCAAGCCAGAACTGGCTATATTATCTATCAAAGCACCTTTAGCACTAGATAAAGTTTGCTGGATTATTTCAAACTTTCATCCAGTTCGATACAGAAGAGACAGATAAGCAGCAGAACCTTCCAAATCCTAAAGAAAAGCTTCATTTGTGGGATTGTAACAGCCATTCCATGTTAAGTAGTATCAGTTTCTGGCAACATTTCTGGTTTTTTCAAGAGCTCTTTAAAATGGAAAAGACCCATGAAGCACTCAGAGTTGTCCAGGAGGTATTATGGAATCAGTTTTGCATCTTAGATTTAGTGCTGCATGGTAAGGTCTCTACATCTATGAGCGGAGGAATTTTATGTCTCCTGAGTATGTTTTTTGGTTCTCATCTTACAACAAAGCATGCAGTATGGATCTCAATTTCTAAACATGTGACTTGGGAATATTTTTAGTAGTTGTTTTTAGCAGTCAGTTAAGTAAAATTTTAAAGGACAGGGAATCAAACTGATTAGGTCTTTGTGAATGAAGAAATATTCATGAACCTTCATCTAAGCCATGGGCCAGAGAGATTGCCAGAAAAATTTATTTAAAGCTATTTTCCTAGAAAGACAACTCATGACTGCTTCATTGCAGCAGAAAATTCAAGGTTCTGTTAAAGTAAGAGTATTTAGTATGGCGGCAAGGAAGGTGAGATAAAGATTGTCTGCATACGGTTTATCACAGAAAGTCTAAGTAATTATGTTCTTTTCAATGATCAGACAGCCCCTAAAAGAAACCTGTTACGTTCATAACTGGATCAACGGAGTACTTGAGGAAGGTATTCTAACTTCAGAAGAGGGAATCTACTTCTTTGGTCACTTCCCACACTCCTGGATTACTCATGATGATCGGAATTACTTTTTCTGTCCTTCTGTGTCATGCCCACTCATCTCTAGGCCTTTCAGATTTGCAGAAAATACATGAATATAACAAATCTTTTAGGAATAATATACTTCCCAGTTTCTTTCTCTGTCTAGTCTCTACCCACGTCTTTCCCCTCAGCCTGCTTCCAGAGTGTTCATAAAATCACTGCCACTGTTAGCAACACATCTTTGGAGGCAGCGTCTTTGTATGTACAACTTGCTTTGTAAACTGGCTAATGCAGAAGAAATTAGAGCATTCAGCCTCTACAGCTAATAGATATGTTCTCCAGTTGTTTTCTTCATTGTGACTAATGTCAAGATCAGTTCTTTCAGGAGAAAAACCCAACCTTACAGCAATTCTGAACCAAAGAGCAGCAAGACCCAACTGCTATACTTAAGTCATCCTTCATCACTCAGGTTGTGCCTTTCATTACTCAAGCACGTAACTTCGTATATCTCCTAATAACACAGAGGAGACATCAGCTCATACTGTTACAGGCATGGAAGAAATCGGTATGTCTAACAGAATTGACACAGATTTAATCTTCAAGAATAGACTCTACCACAAATTTCATCAGGGAGCATCAACTTCTGATCTGTTACTTACCTGTAAATATTCAGACAAATGTGTGCCTGGTGAGGGTAATAACTTGGACTAGTCTGGGAAAGCGCTGGATACACTGCCTGGCAGTAGTCACACACTCAAACTCACATAAATATGTAATCTGGGTGGTATATCAGGTTCACATATCATTTTGGCTTCCCAGAAGGACCCCAGTGGAGTCAGGGTAATACTATACATTCTAAATAGCCAGCAAGAAGCAAAATCAAATTTCTGTCAATTACTGTTTAAGATTCTTTCATCAGCTTCATCACCATGTAAGCCCAAGATAGAGTAATTTTAATACCTGTCACCATTTGTGCCGGTAGCATGTCTATTGATTCATCATTTAGATTAAGTGGTGGGTGTTTTTGTATTCCTGCAAAGATAAATGAAACACTAGCGTGTTGCCAGGTCTCCCTTATGTACTATTTTTCATTTCTGTCCCAAATCAGTTTTGAAAGCTGTGTTTGATTTTTATGTTAATTTTTTTATTAACTTCTAGATTGTTTTTTTTTTCCCTAGGAGTACCCTTGTTTTGTGGGAGAAACCAACAAATGCCCTTTAGGCATAGAGAGCACGTGGCTTTACTTTCATAGAGGAAAAACTTTATGGCTCCTTAAGGTTCTGTCAAATTTGATAACCCACTGTTAGGCTTGGAACCAGAAAGTGCAAGCCTTTCCTGAACAATGGGGTCTAAGAGACAGAGTCTTCATTTTGTTTCAAGTTGCTGCACATAAGACCACCAACTGACACCACCACCCTGATGATGGAGCTAATTTCAGCCAAACAGTTAGACTTCCTGTTTTCTGAATGTGGTACCAATTCCAACCCAACCATGGGACTAGTGGCTTCCTGTTTTCTGAATGTGGAGCTAATTCTGAGAAATCAGCCATAACACCTGGGAGACTGAGGGGCTTGGAGACCCCTGAAGACTTCTGAAGACCCCACAGTGACAGTACTGAGCATCTGCACCAGCAGCAGGTGGTTGGTGTGGTTAAGCAAAACCATTCTTGGAATATGCTAAGTAGTTCTCAGAAGAACATGAATATACAGTAAGGCATCCAGGTAAAGGAGAGAGACCACCAACTTTGGGTGGAACATTTCCCCACTGACATGGACTGCTGCAGGGACACCCCAGATCCACAGTGGTGTCTATCCCCAGTTTTCCTTTTCTTTATTGCTTTTCCTTCTTAACAGTGCTAACCCTTTCCCTCACAAACACACAATTGAAGTAGTTTTCTCAACCAAATACTTGTTTCTGTCTTGCTTTCATTTGGGCAATCTCTAAAAGAACCTACTCTCCTGCAATGGTGAGTTGAGGCATGGGGTCCTGTCATCTGAATTCTGGGAAGAGAAGAAATTGTGTCTGAAAAGGTATGTGAAATTGTGAGAGGATATACAACATTCTCTGTTTTCCAGCTGAAAGACTTTCTGAGTGGATTACAGACCCTATCAGTACCATCTCTGATGTTGATTTGGCTTCTGCAATTGATTTTATGTCTCAAGCTATAAGGACTCAAGCAACAGTAACTGAAATACTATCAATACTATTAAAAACCTCCACTCCCACAATTATCTATCATTATTCCTCAACAGGAACTTTAAGGTCAGATGCTCAGTCTGGTAAAGCAGACTTTAATCCATTAAATCGCTTTGACTTTCCCCTCCCGGAAGGGCCTCCAGCAGTAGGGTCTTTCTGTTCAGATACTCAAGGAAAGTTTATCATTTTAGAGTAAATGTAATTTCCTGAGCAACTCAGTATGGTTGGGTTCTACAGAGCCCATAGTTTTCTTGCAGCATGCAGGTACCAGGTTTCTATACAGTGAAGGAGTTTAGCAGTGGTCTGGGTTGCTCTGCCTCAGCAGGGGTGGAAGCTCTGCTATCATGTGCACAGGTGGGAGATCGCTCCAGCAACCGTGAGGTCCTTGTACACAAGATGTTTCAAAGAATTACAGTTACTGCAGGGCAAAGTATGGTTTTGCCCATTTACCAGAAGCAGGCTCCAAAGAGAATACACTAACCTTCTGATAAGCTAAATTTAATCACTCATGACTGGTTTATATATATGAACTAAATTTTCCAACTTTACAGCATTTATTTTGATTGCATTTATAATGCCAATTATAGTCCCAGTTATCAGACATTCATTTATGATATAGGTTGATTTTGCCTTAGTAATGAACTATCAAAAAGACAATGTGACTTACAGTAATGACATTTAGCAGCTCACTAAAATATCTAGAGAAGAAATAAGAACTTCAGAGAGTTGTTTTTCTTTCATGGAAACAGAAGAGGACCTTGTGAATTAATTTAAAAAATTTAAATATCTATTTTCATCCTTATTTATTCCATCATTCATAAATTTCAATTTTATATTCTTTTTTGTGATGTTAAAATACCTTAAACAAACAATGGACAGCTTGCGGATTGTCTTTTGGGAACACTGTCCCTCAGATTTTCCTCATGTCATGGCAACATACAAGCAATTAGGCTTTTAATGAGGCTGAAAATTTGTAGCCCAAATAATGTAATGAGTTTGACTGTCTTCCAGAACAACTGTGGCAGTAATACAGGAATGCATTTAACCGTATGCTTGAATCCATAACTGTGTTGTTGAGCAGCAGCAGTCTGCCTGGCTTAAGTGACACGGAAGCCCACACTTAACATTTGCTGCATTTGAAGGATTTATTGTCCTACTTCTTTGTCTGTGTGAAAAGTACCCTATTTCTGTTTTTTCATATGTCACACTCTCCTGTCCCATTGTACTTAATCATATCCACAAATTATTCAAATGAGTTTATAATACTACTTAGAACTGCACAATATTTCACAAATGGGAGGTAAATTAGATTCTGTTTCTTAACAGAATAGAAAAGATTAAACTGTATCAGTGCCATAGACTGAATTGTGCTGATGACTGTCAGGATTTCTAATTTTGTATCTGTGGTAAATGAGAACCTTTTGTTTCCTCTTCTTTACAGAAAGGTCTTGCATCCTAATAAACATATTTATTTATTTATTTTAATTACTTCATGTACATTATTTGTATTACTGTAACTGTAGAGTAAACATCCATCCTCAAAAGTAAGGAGCTAATTAGTTGGGGCAGTTGCCAGATACCAGCTGCATACATTCCAGAGTCACAGTAGCAAGAATTCTATTAAAATTATCCTCCTATTTAGGTAACCATAGCATAGTTCTGTTAAAGTTACTCTGCACAAAAAACCAAACACAACAAAAAATGCTGGCAAGTTACCAGCACAACCAGCATTCGTTAAAGCTGAGAAAATTACTTCATGAACACTGGATTTTTTTTTTTTCCGGGTAAAAAAAAAACCACCAAAACCAAACAACATACACAAAACAAAATAAAACAAACAACCCCCCCCCCACAAACAACAACAACAACAAAATCCAACCAAACAACCAAACCAAAGAGCAACCAACTGACAAACAATCAAAGCTTGAAAAATGATGCATGAAAAAATTCTAAACCAATTGTAACTCGAAAGTAAATGGCAGATTTAAAGCAGTCACCTGGAGTCTCTCTGCAACTACCTGAAGGGAGGTTGTAGACAGGCGGAGGTTGGTCTCTTCTCCCAGGCAGCCAGCACCAGAACAAGAGGACACAGTCTCAGGCTGCGCCAGGGCAGGTTTAGGCTGGATGTTAGGAAGAAGTTCTATACAGAGAGAGTGATTGCCCATTGGAATGGGCTGCCCGGGGAGGTGGTGGAGTCACCATCATTGGAGGTGTTCAGGAGGAGACTTGATGGGGTGCTTGGTGCCATGGGTTAGTTGATTAGGTGGGTTGGATTGGTTGATGGGTTGGACGCGATGATCTTGAAGGTCTCTTCCAACCTGGTCTATTCAATTCAATTCAATTCAATTCAATTCAATTCAATTCAATTCAATTCAATTCAATTCAATTCAATTCAAGTCTAGTTCTATTCTATTCTATTCTATTCTATTCTATTCTATTCCATTCCATTCCATTCCATTCCATTCCATTCCATTCCATTCCATTCCGAATTTTCTATAGAGGAAAACACAAACCTTCCTGAAGTAATAATAATATTTTTAAAAGATAATTTATTTGAATAGTGGTTCCTCAATTCAAGTTTAGATATTTGATATAGAATTTAATTGTAAGCAAACAAAAATTTAAATTTGCTGGTTCAGTAGCTTAAAAAAGGGTTAATCTTATTTTGCATGACTAAGAGGAAAATTAGAGAAAGAATGATCCTTAAACATATTGGCTATCTAAATCATTGCAGAAAATTAAACAGCCTAGGCCAAATTGTCATTGTAGGAACTCCACAGAGCAGAAATAAACAATGAACTAATTGACCCTCTTGAGTTTAACAGATAATTCAGTACAAATTACTCTTACACTTTAACTACTAATTTCAGGTCTTTAGTAATTTACAGTTTTGGTGTCTCTTTTCATAGTGATATCATTAGCATAGGTATGTGGAGTTATATAGTAAATTTGGAAGAAATTGGATGACAAAATGTATTTTTCATCCAGTTTGTATATTTTCCAAGACACATAAATAGCCCTTTAAAAGGGAAAGCACTTTAAAAGTTTCTACTTTTTAAAAGCTTTGGGGAAAATTTTCGCATGCTTCAGTATTAATATTTGTAAAGAACAAGCTTGGACTCCTAACACAAGGATAAATTCCCTATACATAACTGCTGAAGATGTCCTAATCCTAGCCCTCAGTCCAGTTTTAGCCTTGCAGCATACCTAATTCCAAGAACCAGCCCACGAATTCAGTACATAATTCAATTCCTCTGCTACCTGGAATCTTGTAGAAGCAGACTCCCAAGAAAAGCATCCTCCTCAGTGCCACCTAGAGCCCGAGAACTGGATCATGAACTATGTATCAGAAAGGGTTGATCTCAGCTGTAGCTGAACCGTAACTCAACATTGTTTTCTCAGCTTCATCAGTAATCTTGAATTTACCTTCTGCAAGATTAACCCTCAAACTACAGAAATTCAGTATGGCAAAGAACTCTTAAGAGTTATGCTTCAATATCTGTTTTACAATCCCTTCTTGTAATTAAAAATGTGTTTTATATAGTTATTCTATGATTCTAACATTCTACCATCTATATTTAGCTTTGCTCTAATAGTCCTTCCAGGTAGAGAATCTTAACAATGTATATTAGTTATCCATTATTATCTAAAGTTTAGATTAAACTTTTTAAACTCAGTTACTTTTATTATACTTATTGCTCTAGATGTCTCACAATAGATAAATCTAATACAAACCTTAAATACAGGTTTGCATCATAAGGCCACCTCAGCATGGTAGGTAACATAGCAGGGAAGCACTATTTCACATTGTTCAAAACATGGAAACTTCTTTTTACCAAAGAATGGTAGGATCATTGAGGTTGAAAGTTACTTTTATGTTTGACCTGGTCCTCCTGCTCTGAGCATGGCTTTCTTCAAAGCTGGGTCAAGTTGCTCAGGGTCTTGTTCATCTGGGATTTGAAACTCTCCAAGGCAGGGATTGTACAACTCACTAGATGACCCTTTCCAATGTTGTACAATTTTCTCCTATATCAAATTATTAATTGCCTTGCTGCAGCTTGTGACAGTTGCCTCTTGTCCTTTGTGTTGTGTGTGTCACAGGCAACTCTCACACCTTCAGATTGCTCCACTCAGGTGATGGAAGACAACAGTTAAGCTACTCCTCATCATTCTCATTTCCAGGTTATACAAGGAGAGTTCCCTCTGCTCTTCTTGCTTACTATACAGAATACAGAATTAACCAGGTTGGAAAAGACCTTCAAGGTCATCAAGTCCAACCTATCACCCAACACCATCTCATCAACTAAGCCATGGCACTAAGTGCCTCATCCAGTCTCTTTTTAAACACTTCCAGTGATGGTGACTCCACCACTTCCCTGGGCAGCCCATTCCAATGGCCAATCACTCTGTGAAGAACTTCTTCCTAACATCCAGCCTAAACCTTCCCTGGCACAGCTTGAGACTGTCTCTTCTCATTCTGTCACAGGTTGTTCTAACCATCAGCTCCCTCATCATCTTAATGATTATGCACTGGCATCTCTGCAGCCTGACTGTCTTATGGCAGAGGTCCCGGTGCTGCACCAGATGTGACCCGGGGGAAAAAAATAAAATCACTGTCATTACCTGCTGGCTATGCTGTTGCTCACGCTCTCAAGAATGTTGTTAACCTTCATGGGTACCAGAGTGCCCTGCTCACTCATGTTCAGCTTGCTGTGTGCTGAAACCTTTGCTGCAGAGCTACTAGGCAGACACTCACTCCCCATTCTGTACCCATGTCTGGACTTTCCATCCCAAGTACAGGGATTTGCATTTGTTTGCATTGAAACCCATGAAGGTTTCATGGGTTGGCCTGGTCCTGTTGGCCTAGTCCTCCTTGCTGCAGAGCAGATCAGCACCACAGATGTCAAAGCCCAAGCCCTAGGTGTGGCAAGGGAGCCTTTCTCACCACAGCAAATTAATAGGATAAAAGTCTCAATTTGTTCTTTTAAGCTGAACTATTAATTTTTATTTCATTCAGAAAAAGTTGAAATAGGCGGAAAGTAGTGTTGGTCAGCTGGCACTGGCCCCTTGCTTTTCCTATAAAATAAATGCAGCACTAGAGTCTATTTGAATTACTCTCCAAAACTTAGCTGTGTTTCACTATGTGCTGAATCTTTGCACTTCACATTTGTTCTACTCTTTATATTGTCTGCTAATGAATTTCTAATATTATCCTTTTTGTTTATCTTTGAAAAGGTCTCATAATATGCTAGTCACTGTATAGTTTCTTTCCAAAATAAGCTTCTTACAGACATTCACTATCTAAATCTAATTAATTAAATTAATTCTTCTTTTGTAGTAAAGGAAGACAACGTGAGAAATACAAATACGAAGACACATCAAATATCCATCAAAGGCTTCAAATATCCATCAAAGGCTTTTTTTCCCCAGTACACTTTTTGGGAAATTGCATCTGTAATGCAAATGAAAAGTAGTAACAGTGGTTCTACCAAACAGACAGAAGATACACAGATTTCTTTAGCTCTCTCTTTTTTGATGTTTAAAACATTCCTAATACTCCCCTTTCCCCCACTACCACCTTTGAAGAGAGACCTGCATTTTAGAGCTGCACAATTGTTCAGATTTTAACTAATTGTATCCTATTTCTTTGATCTGTTTTCTTTCTTGATGTCACACTAAAAGTACTACTTTCATGATCTGTTTGTTATATTGAGGAATAGATTAATAGGCATTGCAATAGAAAAGAACAATTTCTATGTTATAAAATATTGCAGAGTTTAAGATTGCAGAAGTAATTTAGCTAAAAGCAGGGGGAAGGAAGTAATTTTTTTTTAATTGCAGAAAAAAATAATCTGACTTTTAAAAATCATCTGCTTAGATAAAAATGAAGTTAAAAATGATAGAATTAAACTATGATGTCATGACTTCCATAAAGCCTTTGACCCTGTTTCTCATGAGAAAACAGGTTGCTCATAGCTTGGATGAGCATACGCTCTGCTGGATAAAACACAGCCAGGACCAAAGAATGGTGGTCAATGGAGTTAAATCCAGCTGACAGCCAGTCACAAGTGGTATTCACTACAAGGGTCTCAAGACTCTGGAATGGATTGTCCAAAGAGGTTGTAGATGCCCCCTCCCTGGTACTTCAGATATTGTCCTGATAAAATTAACAGAATAATCTTGAAGCAACTAAATCACTGCAGAGAGCTGAAGAATAGTTGGCATATAGTTATTAGCAGTTTTCTGAATTCCCTTTGTGCTGTGCAGTGTCTTAACACTGGAATTGTTCCTGCCTCAAAGAGATTAAATTAAGCTAAAGTTCAACATATGGAGTTTAAAGATAACTGCAGAGGATGGACAACCAAGAACACACAGAAAAATAATGCCACATAATTACTTCTATTGATAAATTCAGTGAATGGAGACAATGCAATGTAATACATCTAGATTTTGTTAAGGGATCTGATATAATTTCTCACCAAATGATGTGTTGATTAAAAATTAGCACTATACAAAATGGACCAAGCACATGCTAAAATCACTATGACTCAGAAAGTAATTTCAGGGAGGATTTGTAATGGCATCTTGTAGGATCAGTTCTATTCACTCTATCATTTGCTGGGGAACCTCACAGATAAAACATAATGAGACCACTAATAAGGAAAAAAAGTAGTTCTAACACCTGATTGGAATTTCATTGTAAACTGAGTTCCCTGGAATAATGGTGCATTTTAGTTCAATGCAAACGCATGTCTGTAAGACACAAAGATATAGATCATACCTGTAATTTACAGAGCTCTGTTTAAAGATCAGCATGTCCAACATAGAATTGGAGACCTGATGGATAACAGCTGTGAAGAGTTTATAGTGCTGTAGAGCAGGAGGAGGTGAGTTGTTGCCCTTTCCCCAGGCACAGACTGGCCACAAGCAGTGGATGCCGTTCCAAAGGACCTTAGGAAGTACAGAACAGGAGGCCGAGTGTCAGACAGAAACTCAGGAGAATTGCACTAAAGCCAGTAAGATTTTCCCCCACTGACAAACAATATTTTACACATGTGACGTGGCAATTGGAATGTATCAGGAAGAGCATGGCCAGCAAATCAAGAGAGGTGATTCTCCCCCTTTTCTCTGCTCTTGTGAGACCCCACCTTGTCTATCACATCCAGTTCTGCTGGCCCCACCATAAAGGCAGTATATTGAAGACTGAGGTATGCTTACCTGCTGTGCAAAGCTGGCTTGCCTGGGAACTTCTAGGAGTCAGTTCCTGGGAAGCAAATGACCATCTCCTACACTCCATTGTGAATTCATCTATGAAAAAAAACACACCAAAACCAAACAAACAAAAGTGGTAGAATTGGCAATCTGCTTCTAGTTTAGTGCCTGGTGAATTGCTGCATTTTCAAAGCAGTTGAAACTCCTTGGATGGAAATTGTCTCACCTAATATTAGATGCCTGCAGAGTAGATGTGTATGCAGGACTAGGTGTCAAAGTTCCTGTTGTGATTAGTCAGACCTAGTGGGGCATGTGAGACACTGGAGGTGCCATTGTCTGTATTGACAAGTGAGGGGCACGCAACTCATCTCCAGGTCTGGGCTGGAGATACCTGTGTTATAACAGGAGAAATCTCTGTGGTTCTTTATGCCTTATGCTCACTAAGACATACCAATAAGCCCATAGCAATTTCTAATCTTAAAAAGATACAAACCAAATAGCACTAAGAAAAAGGAACTGTAAGAGATTTTACTTGTTAAACATACGCAATCATTGGTTGCATAGGAACTAACATAAAACCCATTGTAGTTATGTCAGTGATAACAACTACAGCAAAGATAAATTTCATGCTATCTGAAATAACATCATCTATTTTTTAGAGGTGGAATAAGAAGAAAGCGTTTGTGCTTGAAGGGGTGGATTTCAAGATCGACTAATAATAAGATAATTATGGTGTTTTAAAGTTCAGCAGGAGATATTAGGCTTAATAATGACCCTATTAAGAACACAGAGCCCAATAATCAATAGTTGTCTTGACCCACAAGGTTTACACTTAAAGGATGTAATCCAGAGCAATAAAACAAAGAACAGGAAAGTAGACAAAAGTGTGAGACAAATGGCTCTGCTTGTAAACTGTACACAGCAAAACAAAAGGCTATGAGAGGGTATGTGAAGTAGATTAATAAAAAGACTATGACATCAGAACCTGTAATGCTTAGAGCTGAATATATCTGAGTGTCATTGAAACAAAACAGTGCCACGTTTAAAAATATGTTCTTCATAAAGCACTGTGTCAGTACTTGCTCATTTGATCTCTGTACCTCAAGCCAAAATATTGTAACAGTATTATAGATGTAACATTAGGAATCATGGAACTTGATTCACTGTCCCAGAAAAAGCAGGACTGGCACACTAAACTAATAAAGCAGAACCACTATGCAAACTAGGAGTATTTTAACCCCCTGTTGGAAGTTCTGGGTTCACACCATCTCTGCAGCAATTGGGCTGAAAGCTTTTCAAATTTCTGTTATTGGTGAGGTTTCATCGGGGGTGGGGAAGGTTGTGTGTGCATCCTACCCCTCCTCTCTGATGTGCAAAGATGAGTTAAAATAAAAACCAAAAGCACAAACTTCTCTGTAGATACTTTTTTCCCAATTTCTTTCTGTCCTCCCCACCAGTTGTATTAATCTTTAGGGGAAACTTCAAACAAATTTTCAGGCTGTTTAGTCCAACTCCTGGGTTAAACTTGGCCTTGAAGTCAGTGTCTACTTTAGAAAGCAATGCAAGTGCAAGAGGAGGAGACTGCAGGCCAGGTGCTCAAGAGCCAACACCTATCCTGTACTCTTCACTGCAGATTTACTTCCATGTAACCTGAATACTCCTTGATAGTTGAAGTGCATTGAGACCTGTCCTAGAGAACCTGTTCTGGTTTAGCTCTCACAAAATAAATTCATTTCACATGTTCCCAGATCCAAGTGCAGCAAATGGAGATGGCCAGGAGAATCACTTCAAAAGTTTGCTCCTCATCTGAACTAAAATGCTAATGTAGGGACACTTTTATACTTTCATATACATCACTTGCAGGAAAGTCGGTAGTAGTTCTGTGCTTCACCTCAAATATTATCCCTGAGACAGTTTAAAATTAAGAATGTGTGCAAATATTTTCTGTAACAGTGGTTTCATAGTCTCCTTTTAAATTCTATCTAAAACATACTGTTATTCTATTTTTTTTTGCCAACTTGACACGAACATCTAATGTGTAGCTGTATTTTATGAATATATAAATAGCTACTTTTTCAAAACAGGGCTCAAATTTATAGTTGCAGGTTATTCATTAAGCAAGAAAGAAGCACTTTTCGTACATAATAAAAATACAATTGTCTAGTAAGAGTATACAAAAGGTTCATCCACATACACGAGAGCTCTCGAAGACATAACAGTGATCTTCAAATTGTTGCTTCATCATTTGAAACTGTCCGTAGATGCTGAAAACCAGGAAGCATCTCTTTCAGATAGCTGTCTCTCAATAAACATTGTTATTACTTCCATTGCTTTTCAGCTACATGTTTATTCCAGACATTGTAAGATAGAGTTTCACAAGTGCCTTCTCCTTTTTAAGCCTCCATAATCATGAATCATTTATGTGTTGCTAAAAATATGTTTCTTCTTTGCCATAAAGGATAGTACCTTCAGCTGCTTGATCTGAAGCCACATCAGTATTAAGGAAGCTTGGCAATGGTTTGTAACAGTTTTCCCTTCAAATTTTTGCCTATGAAAGGAAAAAGAAAGGAACATTGCTTGTATCTTCAAAAATCATTGTATAAAGTTTTATATATATGTAGATATGCATATATATGGAGCCAGTAATTGCCACGTTTTTTATCTCAGCTTTCTCAGATTTATTCTCCAGAAAGCATAATCAAGTGGTGAGAAAAAAAAAAAAGATTAACAGCCTTTCAAAGAGCAGAGAACAGCGTTGCTTTCTTTTTTTGCTTCCTCTGAATTTCTATTGAAACTTCATATTGTGTCTGGGCTTAAAAATTTATTTTTGAACTAGAAGTTTAGAGACCTTCTACAGATTACTTGAAAATTATTGTGACATTATGGCCTACCAAACCAGTGTAATGAATCTGTGATCTGGACTCTTGATGTAGAGGGAAAGTGCCCTAAAATGGTGTTACTATTGAAGCTTTTATTGTACCTCACAGTAATTGCACTGAGACTGAGCCTTCTCTTGGCCATCAGAGAGATCTTGAGCTACTTGGTGCTTTCACTAGAAGACATGTTTTTCTAGTCCTTCAGACAGTTTTTGTGACTTTTCTTTGTAGCAAGCTTATTTTTGTCAGAATATTCCACAAATTTCTGATACCAGAAATATAACAAACTAATATCCAAAACAGAAGAATTATAACATCTCTGCCTTTTCTTGTCTGTATGTCTGAGGTTGCTCTACCTGCTTTTTGATTAAACATTTCATTGGAAACTCATACTCCGATGTCTCTTCACTTTAGCAATGTCCCATCTTTTTCTGCCCATTCTTTGTTCCAAGACATACAATACTATTTTTGACCATATAAAACTGTGGAATTTGTGTCCAGCTTACTGAGCAAAGCAGAGCCCTCTGTACACATCTCCTTCATTCAATTTTGCTACCTCTCTTAGTGTAACTGATTCAGGCTACCTCCTTCACGTGGTACCTCTTTTCACATTACACAAAATTAGCACAAACCTTTCAGAATGATGTGGAGCAGATTTTAGATTGAAAAAAAAAAAACCTGAATGTACACAGAGTAGCATGGAAAACATTTACTTTTTTCTGTCTGCAGAAGTGAAGCCTAATGGCATGCTCCTAGCGGTCAATGTACATTGGCTGGTGATTTTATGACTTTGTAAGACAGGAACCTATAATTAATGAGGCTTTGAAACACAAAACATCATTAATTATAGTTTTCCCTTTACATTTCAGGTCCTTCAGGTTCTGAAGGACTCAGCTGGTGGGTTTTGTTGCTAAAAAAGGCAGGCTGGAGAAAGCAGTTGACTACTTTTAAATCCCAGCCTGAGAACTCTCTTTCTCCACTCAAGATCTGTTATAAACTTAATCCATCCCAACACTCAGAGAAGTTAACATTTAAATCTAATCCAATTTTAAAAGACAGTAAAATATTTGGCTGGATCCAGCTCATATCTTGTAATACATGTTCTGTCATTTTTTCTGAAGTCTTTATGCTTTTCTCAAAAGAAAAATAAAAATAAAGAAAGAAATTGTTGAGATGGGAAAGAACAAGCAGTGTAACCAGAACATCAAAAAAGTGTAAAATATCTAAAAATTACACCTGTAGGTTGATGCTCAGAGAGGATAAACAACCAGATACATACACAGAGGCACAACCCCTACCATGTTTCTTTGATGTCTCTAGTACAAATGTGGACAAAGGGCTGTCTTTACGAAATAAACAGGTGAAATCAGAGCCTGAGGCGGATTTGTTATCAACTAGCAATTTCCTGTTGTACTCACCAAAGGTACAACGAACAAGATAACAAGAAAGGAATAAAATAGAGGTTGCAACACAAGCCTGAACAGCATGTTGATGCTGCTAAGAGCATATCTTTTTTCCTCTTATTTTATTAAGATATATATGAAATTACTGTGTTAGAGTTACTGATTTCAGAGAAAACCACGGACCCACTGGCTGGCTCCATGCAGTTATCCACCCAAGGGCTTTTTTGCATAGATGACATTTCCTCTGCTTTCCAGCCACATCTGTGCTCAAACTTCCTCAGCACTCTCCTCTTCCAATATTTGTCAGAAAATTCACCACTTCCTCTGTCATCTCCCACTCTCACTTTAGCCCACACTGTTAGCCAGATTAAAGACAAATTTTCCACCCCAAAAAAAAAACCCCCAACATCCCTTGCCCTAAGCAAACCAAACCATCTCATCCCACCACTTCTAGGCAGGGTGTTTGCAAATTTTCTTTCTTTGACCTGATTCTCAGATTTGTCTCTCTCTTTGCTCTTTTGCCATGGTGAGGAGCTAATATCCTCATTTTGGGGGAAAACTGAGAAGAGGTACCTCTTTGATGTTAGCATGGTTGGATTCTGCACAGGATTGGTCCATTCTCATTGACCCCTTGTGTCCCATGATGTCAACTATCCAACAAATTTTTCTAGTTATGTCTGCAACATGCATGAAGTGAGCAGCTCATGCAGGCAGCATGGGAGGATGACTGGCAGGGTGAGTGAGCCCCCAAACAAACTGGCATATCCAGTGGCAGCTGGGCTGGAACCTCTAATGCCATGTGGAGCCTCCAGAGTGGCCTCAGAGCTCTCTAGTACAGAGCTGTGACACACAATACAGACACATCCTCTGGGACTCTGCTGTTCCTCAGATTTAATGCAACAAGTACTGCTCTTCCCAGCTGCCTACCTCTGGTGTCTGGTCTGGCAGAGGTTCTCCTGCTTACCTCTCTCACAAATGCACATAGCTCTCGCAAACCATACTGACAGCCTTCCTTTGCACAAGATCCTTCATCTGCTGAGGCTGTAGACTCAGAGTGGCATACCTTTCAGTGTTTGTTTCATCAAGAAGTCTAGTTACGTTCTGTATTGTTTAGCAAGGAACATGGTTGTCTCATCCACTACTTTAGATCATCTTTCAACCACTGCCCATATTCTGCTTTTTCTCAGTGCTTTCTCACCATCTTCAGCTATACATTTTTGTAGCATCTTCTCCAGCTTCTTCCCACAAAACAGCTGCTGATCAGGTTGCTTTCTCTGCACTGTGCAAAATCATAGAATTGTAGAATTGTTAGGGTTGGAAGGGACCTCAAGGATCATCTAGTTCCAAACCCCTGCCACGGGCAGGGACATCAGGTTGCCCAGAGCCACATCCAACCTGGCCTTAAAAACCCCCAGGGATGGGGCTTCTACCACCTCCCTGGGCAACTTGCTCCAGTGTCTCACCACCCTCATGGTGAAAAACTTCTTCCTAACATCCAATCTGAATCTACCCATTTCTTTTTTTTTTTTTCCATTCCCCCTAGTCCTCTCATTACCTCTCAGTAGATCTTGCTGTATCCAGCAATGCCTCTGGAGAGACCCAGGTGTTAATGTTTCTCTGCAAGATTCAGCTTGCTTTGAGAAGGCAGCCTCTAGCAGTCAGACAGAAATGTATTTGTCTTCCTGCCACTGGTATAAATCGGAAAAGTTTATATTGCTGTGTTGTGTGTCCTGAGTAATTCAGAAGAAATGTGATCATGTGGATGAAATCTTTATCCTTGTGTGGTCTGCAACCAGTCCAGGGAGGTGGTTGAGGCCCCGTCCCTGGAGGTGTTTAAGACCAGGCTGGACGAGGCTCTGGCCAGCCTGATCTAGTGTAGGGTGTCCCTGCCCATGGCAGGGGGGTTGGAACTGGATGATCCTTGTGGTCCCTTCCAACCCTGACTGATTCTATGATTCTATGATTCTATGATGGTGAAAAGCAGACATTTCTGTTAAAATGTGCTGCACTTGCACTCAAGTCTGTGCATCAGGAAGCATTTCCTCTAGACAAGGAGTGCTGGGGAGCATTTTGCAAAAGTAGACAGTGGCTGAGGTCTTTCATTGCAGAGTTTTAGTAGCAGAATTAATCTGCTACAAGAAGGATTTTCTGTCCATTCTTGTTATGGTGGGAGACAGGAAAGGAAGAGTGGTGAGCACCGTAAGTAGCTTGAGATAAATCTAACACTACCTGCGATGTTCTGGGGAAAACTTCACTGCTGGGGAGGGGAGCGCTGATGCTAGCACTCTAAACTGGATCACAGTCCCTTCCCAACTTCCTTACTCAAGCATCTGTTTAATATTGACCTCTTATGGTTGCAAATTGTGACTCATATTTCTTAAGATTTAATATCAACAAAGGTAAAAAGATATTTTTAGCATCGAGTTAAAGGTGTGGGAACAGCTGAGTTTATGAAGCTCTGGATCTGCCCTGATGTAGATCCCTTCAGTCAGAAGTCACAGTGCACATTTAAGGGCACCAACTATTTCCTGTGGTAAGAGCTACTCTAGCACTGGGAATAGTCTCCAGGGAGAGGCCATTTCTTGAAAGAAATTGAGTTTTCAACAAATTCTTTTGATTGCCCAGGCTTTGTTTCTTACTCTTCAGGAACATGGACAAGGAGACAAAAGCAAGTGATCAATACCGATTTGTTAGGCTGGAAAGGACTATTGCCTGATTTGTAGCAGCTAGCTATAGAATCTTCCTTGTAATATTATATTAATATTTATTCTATTACATATTATTTGTGTTATAGATTGCATTAATGGCTGCTTTTGTATTATATTATTAAAATAATAGTGCATGCTTGGAGCCATTTTCACAAGCTGGAGCTTCTAATCATCTTGGGAGATCATTCTGCAGCCAGAAATAGCTAAAGTACAAAGTAGATCTGGGTATCCCCAGCCTTTGATTAACTGTTTTCCATGAATCCTCCCGACAAATACACATTGCCTTCCCCAGGGTAGGGCCATGGTCTAGTTGATTAGTTAGGGTTGGGTGATCGGTTGGAGCTGATGATCTTGGAAGTCTCTTTAACCTGGTTGATTATGTGACTATGTGAATTAAGTTGATTATTCAGTTGCTCCCTTTATTTTGTCACCATGGGTTTCAAATAAACTACAGTGTATGCTATCCATAATATGGTTCCATTGAATCGTAGAATGGTCTGGGTTGAAAGGGACCTCTGAAGGGCATCTAGTTCAACTCCTCCCCTGCAGCCAGCAAGGACACCTCAACTAGATCAGGTTGCCCAGAGCCCTGTTGAGCTTTGCTTTGAATATCTCCAGGGATGGGGCCCCAACCACCTCCCTGGGCAACCCAGTGTTACACCACCCTCATAGTAAAGAACCTGTTCCTAGCAGAGAACATTTCCAAATATTATCTTCATCTCTGGTGAGAGAGAACTTTCAGGATGATTTCTTCTATACTATTTTGAACACACAGTTTATGGTAACACCCATTAATCACTACTGAACATGTTATTTGAATAATGCTGAGTTAAAAATAACTACATAGGACAAGACCAGTCAGGCACATAAGCATCATTTTAATGGCAAGTTTTTTTTTGCATTAAAATCAAGGTAAGATCAGTATCCAAGGGCCAAGGACGCAGTTATGACCATTCTAGTAAATCTTAATGTTGAGCTCCTCAGTAAGTGGGGCAGAAATACGTAAAATGAGTTTCTGTGGGGGAAAAAAAAGACACAAAAATAATGAACAACTTTATGTTAACTTGGAAAAAAATATTGGCTCAAAACAGATAATAAGAAAGGAAACAAACTTAGACCTTCATGATTCCCTTAACCTCATCTAGTAGGCAAGACTGACCCCGAGGCAGTACACATTTTGTACTGCTGTATCCAATTCAACATCCATTTTAGTTATTCAGGAACTGTTTAAAATTAATTAATAACATTAATTAAGCATGGAATTATAATTACAATACCTATCCTTCTCTCTCTCTTCAATGTTAAATGTGATGCATTTTATGCTACTTGCATAATTTCCATCTTCAGTATTTCACCAGTTTTATCTTTAGGTTTTGGAATTAATCTCTTTAAATGCATGATCTCCATTCACACCTCTTAGCTATTTCTTTGCCCACTCGCAAATTCTTGTTGACATCACTCTAACAGTCTGTGCTTAGATCACTTCTTCAAAGTGTAAATCTTTCATCAGAAATAGCTATCTACTGCAACTTGATAAATAAGAATTCCACTTCCTGAATAATTTTGCCTTTAATTCAAACACAGGGCCAGATCCAGACATATGTACTGCAGCCTCATCCAACCACTAAGCCAAAAGCACTAGGAGCCAGAAAGGCCACTCCAGACTGCATGGACATTGAGAACTATGACACCGAGAACCTCCCTGCATTTCTCAGCAGAGGATGCAAGAGAAAGGAGGAGGACAACCTTCTTATGCCCAGGTCATTTTGTTGTCAGCACAAGTATGGTCAACAGAAATGTTCTTTCAACATCCCTGCTGCAGTACAATACAATTTCTGTAGCTCTTAGGGTACAATACTCAGAGGGAGAAAAAAAAAAAAAGAGGATAAGAAACTCCTAATAATAGGAAGATTTTGTGGACTTACAAATGACAGATCAGGGTAGTACTGCATGAATCAGAGAGAAAGAAGTGGCTTATTACTAAGCAATATGCACCTATTTATATCCAAATAACTATAGCTCAATTATGCACTTAAGCACTGCTTTCAGGAAAATTTGCTTTCTCTAAAGCAAAAGCAATATGGTAGAAGTTACTTCCTACTACATCCCTTCAAACAGTACAGTCTTCATCCTTGTTTATCTACAATACAGAATGTAATCTCATTAAGCCTGTGGAAAAGTGGCAAATTTGCCCTTTAGATTTTGGGTTTGGTTTGGTTTTAATTACATGGATTGTAAGTTTTCAAGATCTGAACCCAAGCTGCTAGTGCTTTTTTTCTTTTTTCAATAGTCAAACATAAATGCCATTACCTCTTAACAACTGTACAGGGATGGTGAGAGAGATTTGACTGAATCTCTTAGAGCTGTAAGAGGAATATATTTAGCTGGTTTAAATAATGTAATCATTGTGTGGTTTTGGACTTTCCCTCCTACAGCAGCATGGTGGGTTTTTTCTCCCTTATTTGAACTAGCACATAAGTCACTGAGATCATCTTTCACACTCAAATCAAACTTTAGATGATACCATCGTGGCAAGCTTTTTTTGTCTTTCTTAATTATCTTTTTATGTGATGCTGTTAATGTGCAGTAATCCTCTGGATTTCTGTGATTGGTGCCTTCAAGCACATCTCAATTGAATGTTTTCTTTAACCTGCCACATTTATGTTGCTTTCAGCTTGCTTGGAGGCAGTTTGGCTGTTATAACAGTTTCCTCCCTTGAGGTGATACCAATTACACATATTTATGACACTCCCTCTGAAAATGTGATTTTTACAGTTCTCCAAGGCAGAAATTTATTCTCAGCAATTTTCTTCCTTCACAGATTCCTTCAATAAAGTGAAAGTTAGAACCAGACGCATATAATGGGGATCACACTTCGGTTACAAATAAATGTAAACCATTAAGCCTAGTGGGCAGAGTAACAAGATGTGACATCCATTGCTTGTTGCCTCAGCTATTTTTGACTGAATGAGGATTTAGCAGCAACTTACAATGTTAGTACTGGGAATTCCTAGATGCAGATCAGTGCTGAGATGCAAGTAGTACACCTCACACAAAGCATGTGTGATCCACTTCAGCTTGTTCATTGGTGACAGATAAGGAGCAAGTGACCAGAGCAAAGGAAGTTTATTCAGTGTTGCTCCTTTTGTTTGTTCTTAGGTGGAAAAGAAAACTGAGACAACAGAGGCTGTTACAACTCTTTAGCAGGAATGTTTAGTCTGTCCCCTTTAGGATGTCTCCTTGCTGGTGCTGGAGGAGCACTGCACAAGCAAGCCATGCATTTTGATCTGGGACACTGAAGATGGACATTCTAAGACACGGTAACAGTTGTCTCACTGCAGTAATATTTTGCTTAGGAACACAAAGGAACAACAGATATTTGTCCTTCCCTCTCTGAAGATAGGAAGACACTCATCAGAGCCAGCTACACTGTGATAATGATTGGACACTAAGTAATTGTGAGAAGAGACTTCTATCACTTCTTTTAGCAGCTGATAAATATCTTGGACAAGTCTTCTCATTTTATCAGAATGATAATAATGTCTATAAAACTGCTAACATTTCTCCCAGTTTGTGGAGCTGTATCTTCTTTTCATTATCTCATCAGTTTAAAAACTTGTAAAAGCAGCAGATATGAAGTAAAAGAAAGTGTATGTGTAATAGCAAAGATTAATATTTCCTAAACCAGCTGATACTTTTGCTTTCTTCCCTCCCAAAAAATTCAGACTGTTGTATCAAGTGTCTGGTTATACTTGGAAATGTAAAAGAGGACTTTCTGTTATTCGTTGACTATTCATTCTTATTCATTCTCTTTCCCTAAGGATTTTCATAACTGCTCAGTACAGCTCTTACCCCACTCAGCTCAAAACTGAAAGCATCTCCATGGATGGCCCTTCCATTCAGAGCAACAGCATGAGGTCTCAGTTTCAGGCCAAGAATCGTAATCTTGTTGTACTTCAGAGTGTCAGCCCCTTGGTAGCCATTTTTAACTATTTCTGTCTTCAGGTTTCCCTGGAAAAAGCCACAGAGAAAATCTTAGAGAGACAACAGCTCTTTAGAAATTATTTAAAGCGTACTGTTATTGTTGTGGTCTCATCTTTTCAATGAACATATAGAATGTCTTTCAGTGTAGACAATAAAGTCCGAGATAGTAAAGGAAAAATAAGAATCGTTAACTTTCACATATGCAAGCTTTCAGGTGTGATTATAAACTAACAAAGTAAGGAACACAATAGCATTTACAACATTCATTTAGACTCTTTTTGGACATTATTTTCTACTTATTGTCAATACAATTTTGTTTCTTGCATTTACAGGGTACAGTGGCATATGCAAAGCCAAAATACAGAGATTCAATTAGTGACCTTAAGGCAGATGTAATTAACATCCACAACTAACTGCTTTAAACCCTTAGCATCTTCAACATCAGCTGCTAGGTATTTTGTCTCTATTCTACATCCCATGTCTCCAGAGCTCCTGCTAGAAATCTCTGTTATATATGTCCCATCTTTAAAAACACTGAAGAAAAACCTTATGTCCACAGAGCTTTGTTGGTTGTACTTCTTATTTACTGTATATCCTGTGTTTATGGATGTACCAAGAGGACATACAAAGTCATTAAACAAATCCCTGTGGGTCACCAGCACCAGTAATTTCCCATACAAATACTGGTGAGGAATCATTGCATTTGTTATGTGATCCAAGTTGTTGAGGAAATAAAGATAAATTACACTGCTCAGGAAATGATGAACTAATATGCAATCATGATTTTAAAATATATGCCAAGGAGAAACCCATGATGGAACCTTTTGCGTAAATGATCCTGCATGATTTCAGTAGTGCATGGTAGGAGGGGAGCAGCAGCTTGATCACAGTATCTGTGACTTACGGTTGTGCTTCAACTGCTTTTTTCAGGCATCAGCACTAAAAATAAGTGCTAAACCCCAGCATACTGATTTAAACTGCCTAGATAAGGCGTGTTTGCTATCGTGGAGCAAATGGGGAGAGGCCTCTAAAAGCCTCTGAAGAATTTGCTAGGGTGCTTACATATAGTCTCTCATCCTCACTGGCAGTGCTCTAACATAGAGGGAGGTTTAGTATAGAGAGACCATCTCCCTGTGGTGATTTGTTGCTGTCTCAGGTGTAGCTAAGCAGGAAAGCTATTTAGAGGTGGCCACGTACACCCAGTAAACTCAAGTGTGAGGTGAACTCTGTGATTACAATGTATCAATAAATAAGGTTGCACTGGAGCTCTCTGAGTCCCTGATCCAAGACTCTACAGCGGATACCATTGTCCCTCTGACCAAGGTCTAGAACTGAAGGTCTTGAGGAGATAGGTCTTGAGGCGATGGTCCAGGGAATGAGTGACCCTTTCTTTACTCTTTAAGCATTTAGTAGTTAAAGTAATTGCCCAGGAAGGTCCCGAGTTCTTGTCAGAGAAGTTCTTGCCAGAAGCCAGGACTTTCTCCTGCACTTCTGAATACAAGAGTTGTGATTTTCCTTTCTTCCTGTCCTTTCAGAAGCTCCCATTTCCTTGGGCAAGCCCTCCTGCCACCATCCCTTGAGTGTAGTCTGGACTGACTTTGTACAGTCTAAGCATATCTGCCTTGTCTGCCACCTCTGGGGATTAAGGCAGACTTTATGTCTCTCCCCCTCATCTCTGAAGTACAGCATATCTTACACATCTGCCTCAAGTTTTTTCCTGGACTGGCAAGCTTAGCATATGTGGCACTTCAGCCTAGGTCACTTTGCCATTCTGCATGCTGAAATGGAGGTGTCAAGTGAATTAAAATACCAGTTGCAGTAAGGCAATAGCAGAGAGCAGGCAGCTTGAATCGTTTTCTGAGATTTAAGTACTTGCACGAGTCTTAAATCCTGCTTTGTACTTCTGGGTTGTTTAAATGAAAATATAAATGAAAGGGTCTAATGCTGTAGCTTTGTGTTGGGTTCAGAGTAAATGCTGCACTGTCAGACCTTACTGGTAGATCTCTTAGGGAACAAAATTTGTGTGTTCCCCTAAAACTGGGTATGATTAAATTAGAATCGTAGAATAGAATCATAGAATCAGTCAGGGTTGGAAGGGACCACAAGGATCATCTAGTGCCAACCCCTTATTCATCCACAATATTTTCAACGAATATAGGAATATGCAACTTATATCAAGACTTTCATACACTTCTCATACTTCTGCAATTTGCTATTTGAGACAGATTGTTTTCTTTATAAAAACACATAATAAAAAAAACAACAGTAGAGATATTGGAATGCAGATAGGGACTTCAGTCATGGATTTACAGGCAGAAATCAAATATGAGCAATCTAATTTGCACAAAACAGAATCTAATATAAAACTGGATATTGTTTTTCTGTAGCTTTACTACAATAAATTATTGTACACAGGCTACAGAAATCTGAAATTATTCTTTTTGCTGTTGAAAAATCTTTTTTTTTTTAGAAGAATTTATTCTTTCTTGATATATCAAGTGGAAGATAAATTAAAAATTAAATTTAAAGTCTAGACATGTGGTATTAGTTCCAGGAAAATATCTCACAACTATACAAGACTACATAACAAAATCCATCTCTTACCCTGCCTTGCTCTTGGCTCCTGGAAGATGTATATGCTGAGAGAAGTATCACAGTAAGGGTTGACACAATTTTATCTTTTGACTATTTGCTGTAGACTACTTTGGGGCTTTTAGGAGTACACAGTGTGAAAGTCACAGAATCAGAATCATTTAGTTTGGAAAATACCTTTAAGATCATCAAGCCCAACCATAAAACTAAAACTGCCAGGTCCACAGCTAAACCATGTGCCTACACACCACATCTATGCATCGTTTAAATACCTCCAGAGATGCTGACTCAACCACTTCCCTGGGCATCTTGTTCCAATGTTTGACAGCCTTTTCTAATATCTAACCTAAACCACCCCTGGCTCAGCTTGAGGTTATTTCCTCTTGTTCTATCACTTGTTGCTTTAGAGAAGATACCAACATCCATCTTGATATGTCCTCCTTTCACGTACTTGTAGAAACTGGTAAGGTCTCCTTTCAGCCTCCTTTTCTCCAGACTGAACAACCCCAGTTCCCTCAGCTGCTCCTCCCAGGACTTATTGTCTAGACTCTTCACCAGCTTTGCTTCCCTTCTTTGGACTTCCTCCAGCACCTCAATATGTTTCCTGTAGTCAAGGTCTCAAAACTGAATGCAGTATTTATATACAGCCTTGCTAGTGCCAAGTACAGGGGGAAAATCAGTTCCAATGTCCTGCTGGACACACTATTTCTCATACAAACCAGGAGGCTATTTGCCTTCTTGGCCACCTGGGCATGCTACTGGCTCATGTTTAGTTGCCTGTCAACCAAAACCATGCCACAGTCTACATACAATATCTTATTTCTTACCAAATGCTACAATTGTAGATCTGTATGGATTATTGAAGTTGGTTAAGGTCTTTCACAATAGCTCCCACAACTTCCTGTCATATACTTCATGAGCTTCTGGTAGATTTATATCATTTTTCCCTGTTATAACCTAGACCATTGAGGTTTTCTGTTGAGCTTTCTCATGACATGTCTGTACAGAACTGAGCGCTGTGTGAAAGGCATTAATGCACTGACCCTGAGCTAATCTATTCTTGAGCATCTGATCAGCACAGTGGGTTGCCAGTAACACACTGAATCACTCTGAGGGAGACCAACCATGGGAGCAATCTCTCTGCTATCAGACAAGGAAATGCAAGCTACAGAAGTGAGATCACATAATTCTCTGGGCCACAAAATAATAAAATTCAAGTGATCAAAGTTTAAAAGTTGCTGGAATATCCTGAAGAGAGGAACACAGCATTTTTCCACCCATCAGCCTGAAAGTGTTCACAGGTGGAAGACAAGGAAAAGGTCTCTCATCCACAGAATTCAAGGGGGAAAAAAATCTTAGCTGAAAAAGTGCATTTTCAGATTCATATCACAGCAGGGACACTAATGATGTGTCACTACGATACTCAGTGAAGCAAACATAGAGCTGCAGCATCATAGCTGGACTATTTGGCAGCTGTCTGTAAATGAAAACTTTGGGTAGTTTACCAGGTTTAAAGGCTGAGCTGTAAGGAAATAAGGTTTTCAGAGAACAGTTAGACATCAGCACCTTACAATGGCTGCACTAAAGTACAGCATGTATGCAGGTATGTATGTATGCAGGTACCTTGTATGTTGCTACTTACTTCGCTGAATGTATATTTAGCCAAGAAGTAGTTCTCCTTCTCAATAGTATCTGTCAAAACACAGAGCAATGAGATTGTTATCAAAACAGGGAGAAAAACCCATAAGCAATTCACATCAATTGTAGCATGTGGCTAAAATCAGGCTAACATGAATTGTGTGCTTTTTAATATCTTCCTCTAGTCTTCTTGGAGTGATCTCAGGGGAACACAATGGGAGTTATTGCCCTCTTTAGCATACCAGCTGTTCCCAGTGTCACACCTTTCTCACATCAAAACACAGACTTCAAGAGCAATCTGCTTTTCATCTCTGTAATGTTCAGCTTAAGGTCAGTTCTCTTGATATTTCTAGCAGGAGTCTGTGCCATTATACTGCTGAAAAGGCATCCTGATGAGAATTCTAAATACAGACAGTGCTTCGCTGTCTTCACAGTGGGGAACCAGACCAGTGCTTCACAGTGGGGAACCAGACTTACCAATTGAATCACCATCATCCCAGAAGAGAGAGCCAGAAGCTTCTCCTTGTTCATCCAGGGCAATGATCAGTCCAAATGGGTTCAGGCGGCTATTGACAAACACATTGAGAAGTGTCAGCACAGACTTGTGAGCACTATCCCTTCCAAATTATTTAACAAAAACTTCTGAACACAAATAACTCCAGTTTTAAGGTTACCAAGAAGGCCATGACAGAAGAATGACAACCATGTTCACCAGAAGGACTCCTGAAATTATGGCAAAAACTTTATCTTGCCTTGTCCCCACTAAAGTGCTCGTGTAGGCAATGTTCCCTCTCTTTAGTGGCCTTAGTGGATGATAAACAGGCAGCCTGCAAGGTCACCAGTGCTGCCTTACTGTGGTTTGGATTGGTTGCTGCACAGTGCTCCCTACTCACATTAGCTTCTGAGTATGGTTCAGAATGGTATATTACCCACTGGCATAGGGAAATAATTTTCCTCAAAAGAGATCTGAACTTTTCCACCCTGCCCATGGCATTTGATAAACTCATCCAAGGAGAAGAGTTTTGCATTTCCCCTTGCATATGTTTTCTCTGGATGACTGGAAGCAGGTCAGCATGGCAGTTAGAGGTGCAAAAACTTTCCTGAGCATAATCACAGAGCCAGGAGTAGGTTTCAGCTGTGCAACTGATGATGTGAGTCATCTCTAGGGTGACTTCTCATAATGCAATGGAGCAATCAGTGAGATACAAGTACTGTGGTTATGGCCTGGAATGGCAGCAAGAAGCTGCAGATAGCCTCTCTTCTCCATTTTCTTTTAATTGTTTTTATGGCTGGATGGGGGTCTGACTCACACCATGGTTGTTTGGAGACAGATGTAGGTGACAATACCTCTTAGTAGTGGTTGTGGCTGGTGCCTGCTGTGGCAGGATGTAGCCTCCACGGATGAACAGAGGGATCTTGTTCAATGGTGCAGCTACAGTAGCATAGTTCTTCTTCCAGGTACTAGGAACTTTAAGACCCTACCAGAAAAATGGATGCAGTTAATAAATTGTGAATCCAAGCACTATATATCATGACCATATATCACTGAAAGAGAGGCCAAGAAGTACAATTTCACCTCAATTACATCAGTGAAATTCCAAACAAAAGAAAAGAAGGATTTCAGGGGTATTATTTCAGTTCCTTTTTTAACATGAAAGAGGATCTAGCTCCTGCAGTTATGCATATGCATGAGAGAGAAGCATCATGAATGAAAGACAGCAAATCGTCTTTAAAAATGGTATCATTATTCCATATGCTGTGAAAAAAACACAACTCTCATCAAGACACTGAGCAAAAAGCAAAAGAAACTTTTGCATCCTCTTTTCATGCATATGGAGCCTGTCAAATTTTGGTTTAAGGTAAGTGATTCATAATCATTTGGGAACATAAGCTGTAGATTTTCTTCTCTTTAAAGGACAAGTCTTTCCTTTTCAAAAAGTAATTACAGCATTCATGCATGAAATTTGTACATGCAGACAATCAGCATTAGGTTCTTTGCATCATTCCTTTCTAGTTGAATGCCTCAAAACCAGGTGTAGGCAACGCTTATGTACAGGAAGGCTTTGCTCTTTTGCTCTGTAAATGATAGTTGTAACTTATGGTAAGTATACAACCTTGGGTTTGGATAAACACCATGTGTATGGCAAGTATGTGCCAAATGCTTGGAGCTGAGCTTTGTTTATGTCAGAGGTATGCCTTGCAGGCAGTGCAAGGGACACCAGGGCTGCTGTCCCTGTGCCCAGCCCAGCAAGGGGGCTCAGAGTGAACCACAACAAGAAAAGTTGAATTAAATGCTCAACCTTGTAGTGCCATAGTTTTATGCAAAGAGAAAAGGGAAAGGGTTGGATGAACATTTGTCTGAAGACACCACTGGCCAATGGTGAAAATCAACTAATGTCTTCAAGAATAAGTCTGAGTTTCCTCAGAGAGCATTTCTGTCCTGTTCACTCACCTGCATGCATCATTCATCATAGTTAACAGCAGCCTGATGCTCCTGGACTCACACTTCTGAAAGCTCTTAGCATCAGCCTAAACTAATTCTGCTGAAGCCAACATTGGTTTTGCCTTGCAGACTGCAGGATAAGTTAGGTTGAAATGGAGCAGTATTGGAAATGCAGTACTGGGGAGAGTGTTCAAAAGTGCAAAACTTGTGGTTCCTGAAACTAGAAGAGTCTGGCATTTTCCACAGAGCAGATTGTTCTGTGTCTCTTGGAAACATCTTTGGAAGAGGAGCCTAACCCTGCTCTCTGAATATGCCTCCTGCCAAAATTGATGCATGTGCAAAACTGCATGCACAACACGGTTTGCAGCATGTTTTCAGAGTGACTTGGGTTTCTGTCTCTGTTTCTATACCAGGAAGCATATCAGTACAAGAATCAAAACATGCAGTAAGTTATGGGGAGCAGAAAGAAACCTTGAGAGTTTCATAAATTCAGTTCTCTGTGTCTTAGAGCTTTGCAAACCAAAAATAGAAAATAAAATGCTACTGAAAGCTGTATAATTTACTCTCACAACTACTAGCCTAGTGCAGACTTTTTGTGCTCTGCTTTTCTTAAGCACAGATGCTGAGGTAAAAATACTGCTGAACATTGCTGAAAGTTCTTTTGCTGGAATAGTATCATTTTAAATAATGTAAAAAATGAAGGAAAATTAATCTTAAAAATACATACGGTATAGTAGTCAAACCATGATGCATCAGGGAAGTATACATCTACAGATCTTGCTCCCTGTAATGGATACAAAATGATTAGAATAGTTTTCCTTTTTGCATTTCTGATATTACATTAGCTTGATTATATTTGCACAGGGAGAGATGTATGCTGAATATTCTAATAACATCAAATCTTGGATATTATGGCTGAGTTATTATCATAACAGTGGACTAGGGCTGGTTGATCTATTACACTAAACAGATGAGCCTGTCCCATGTGGGGGGGTTTACTGCCAATCTGCAGGATGACTCAATGTGATATGATTATTTTGTTCTAGTACATAGGTCTATAGCTTGCAAATGTAACTGGCCATGTCCAGTTCCTCTAACATCTGAGCAATCCCAGTAAGGTCTACAGCAGCATTTACAAGGCAGGACTTAAAATCTGACATCTGGAATGGGGGGGATATCACAGCTCAGTGTCTCTTTCACCATCCTGTTGCAGAAGCAGGCAGAGAGTAAGGTCTAGCAAAGAGAATATACAGATATTCGTCTTCTTGGCAACAATTTAAAGTTGCAGGAAAGTAAGAAGTAACTTGCTGCTAATTGCGCAATTGCTGTACTTTGTTTTGCAGCATCTGTTGTATCATATTGTTGCAAGGATGCTGTTGGATGAAATCCCACTCTAAGAAAAGTTTGATTCCAGACATGTTTCCTTTTTTATTGAAATTTGCTTATTCTCATAGATTAATTTTGACTCTCAATGCCTGCCCCTTTACAGAATTACAGTTTATCACCAAGATCTACCCCAGGGAGCTGGAGAGATTTCATATTTATCTATAAAAATCAATAAAAGGAGTAAGAAATAAGTGGTTTATTGAAGTAAGTAAATCTCACATTTGAATACAAGCAATGTTAAACTGGAAGGTCATCTTGTTGTTCAACCTGTCTCCCACAGTGGGCAGCATAGCTGTTTGAGGCAAAGTGTCCTAGTGTTGCTGGAAGGATGGTCTGGGTATTTTGATTTGTCTGTTCAGACCTTACTAGCTGTTCAACAAATAAAGGTAGGCTTAATCTATGAAGTGCCTTGAAAACTGGAAGGAAAAACACTATAAAGTCAAGATGTCTCTCTCTGTATATTTTTACTGTATTATTATGACAACCCACAATATTCTGGTCTGCAGAGAAGTATGTAACCCCGTCTGAATCATGATGAGCCTCACTTTCATGGCTCCCTAAATAACAAGCCAATGTGTAAGGCAGTTCCCTGTTTTAATTTTAATGGATATCTCACTAGCAGAACAAGGAACAAAGGGATAGCAGCTGTCCCTGACCCATCTCCTCTAAACAAGTGAGTGCCATGCTGCAGTGCGACACAGCCATAGCTGGCCTGCATTGCCACAGCTCACCTCTGCCCCCTGCTCTGCTAGGTGGCACAAGCTCTGGTTGCCACTTCTCTCCCACAGCAATACCCAGCAATCTGTTGCCTCCAAAGCTCTTTTTTTCCCCAATCAGGCCACAGGCACTAGAATATATACTTTCTATATCCTTATAATGCTCCCTTTTATTCACTTCTTTGCAGGAAGCCACCCCTGGCTTGTCACTCTTCATGGAACGGTTTCTCTCACATCTTTTTATCATCTTGCTGGTCTCTTAAGCATGTCAAATGAGAGCTAACATTGTCGCTAATGTTTCCGTAATGAATTAGTTTGCCTGTGATGATGGAAAACTCCTATTACAGCCCTTGAGATGCTGCAGCTCCAAAACACTGTGACTGAGTGGCAACACAGCAACCAGTTTGCTTTGATATCTACCTGTTTCTTCCCAGCTTGACAATTACTGCTCTGTGTGTGTCCTTGGAGGGAGCTGTCAGCACAATAATAGAAGCATGTGAGGGGCAGCATTCAGCCTGTTTACAGCCATTCAGCACCTGGAGTGGCAAGGAAACACCATGCCCTCACTTTCATCCTCCCACATCAAGCACTGGGCAGCTCTCTACTGTGCTGCTCAGAAATGCATTCTGCAGGCTTTGACAGTGGAAGTAAGAAACAGGTAGATATAAGCAAACATGCCCTGAATGTCACCCAATGCCCCACGCACAGTTCTCTCTCTCTCTCTTTTTTTTTTTTTATTTCAGTATGATGGCATTTTTTAATTATGGTACTTGCCTCTTCAAGAACTGGAGCAATCATAAAAGCAGGTCCCCAAAGGAAGGCAGTATCTATTCCATGAGTCTGCTGATCAGTGGTAAATCTAGTGTGGAAAGTGATATATGTAATGTTAATTTTTATAGATCTTGAAGAACATTTTGATATTACTGCCTGTGACAAGATATCTGCTTCCTCAAGACATCTTTCAGTACTGCCAAATAGTTTTCTTTGTTGAGGGAATGCCAAAACCTGGATAGAGATTCTGAAATCACAGTAGCATCTTCCATACTGCAGCAGACCAGAACGAACACAACATGCTACAGCTGATTTCTTTTCAAAATAGCAAGAGTTGGGAAACCAACTAACTTAATTTCTGACCACTGGCTTGAGAGTTCATTGTGGGAGTCAAAGAGCAGAATGGGAACCAGAACCAGAAGAAGGAACACAGAGGAATGACACTCAAGCATTTGTGAAAATCCTTGGATGTGGTTTCCTGGACCTTTCACACATTTACATTAGGAAACTTTTGCAGGAAAAACACAAAACGGTGTTCATACACATTGAGCTTTTAAAACTCCTTTTACTGAATGCATGCAAATTTACAGAATTTATTCAATGCATTACAATTATTTTGGATTCTGATCATGTCCTCCAGAGTGCTTGCAGTCCCATTCACCTGGCATCACCTGCCAGCTTGGGAAGAGATCTCTATTCCAACATGCATCAACTAATGAAAATATTGAATAGCACCTGGCAAAGAGGAGGGATCCTCCCCATCCCAGAATTGTTCACTCCTCTAGCATCAAATCCCTGAGAATTTAAATAGGCTTTCAATCATTTGTAAGCCTGTCTCTGAAGACATTTGTAATGGATCTTCCTTCCCTAGTTAGCTTATAAGATGTACACTAAATGAGCAAAAGCACAGCAGCAATAAAAAGACACCTGACTGGTGGTCAGGTTTCTGAAATATTGCAAGTTTAGGGGAGTCATGGAACTCAGGAAAACGTGTTCTTGAAGGCATTCCTCATGCTCTGCCCGAAGGAAACCTCAATTTATTCAGTTCCTTTAACTGACAAAAAGCTCTTGCAACGCCTTAATCTTGGTCATTATTGCATTTTGACATAATGCTTTGTAAATATTTAAAGTAGGGTGTCTTAACGTTTTCAAAATATAGGACATCAGTTTTTCTTGTCATCTCAATAGCTTCTCTGTATATTTAATTTTGCCATAATAAAACCCTAATACTGACTCAATGTACTTTGCTATGGGAGATTTGAGGAGAAAAAGTTGATCAAGAAATTTTGACACAAGAGAAGGCAACCTTATTTACATGTGGAAACATGCATCTCACCAGCTAACTCAGCACTGTTTCTTAAGCAGTTATTGGAACTATGAGCACAAACTCAACAAATAAAAAAACTTTCACATGTTGAAATACAAGCCATTAAGCCATATCTATGAAAGGTTCTTAATTCCATCTGCATGGTTCCTATGGTTAGATGCTTGCCTCCGTTTTGCCTTATTTCTCCCCTGTTCAGCCATTAAGCAGAGCTTTCCTTTTCAGTAATAGATTACCACCGCCTGGTCTTTTTGGACAGCTGAGTTACTGGAGTCTCTGTTTCACTGAGTGAAAGTCTTAGAGGCAACTAAAATACTTATAAGAATCTGCAGGAATATTGTTCTTGCTTGTTATTTGAAATGAGCACGTAAATATTTGATATGAAATGAAAAATCTGAAAAGTGCACATGAAATAGGTATTGCTTGGAGACTCCCTGCCCAGGCAGAGCTGATTTCATGGTGAGAGATGTGAACTCATAACTGTTCCAGCTGAAAAACTAGTGCAGTTGTATAAGTTCTCCTTTGTATTTGTTACAAGAAAAAGATCATTGTAAAATGCCATTAGCTGCACATTGAAAATTCTGGTTTGGCACGCTCTCTAAACCCCACATTTTTACTCCTGTCAGCATCTGGGTCACTTTTTCTACTGGGCAGGCCCACTGAATCAATGAATATTAATTTGTGATCTAACAACAATTAACCAATAGTAATAAGAGATACTTATAATCTGTTTTAGAATCTAGCTATCAGCAAGTTATGTTCCCAGTAGGATGGGACCTGGGAAATTAAACAGTTTCTTCTGATCTCCTGATGCCTACTTTCTTTACACATATTTTAGAAATTTTATTTCCTAGTAATCCCAGTCTGGTCCCATTGACCTGTTAATGGCTGGAGCACACCTTCCAGCTCAGTTTCACCCAACAAAAATCTCCACTGATGCATCTGAAACTGTTCTACAATTCAAATTAAAGTACGTCTGGAAATCTTCTAGTATAAATGTGGCCCAAATAGAGTGTATCTACACTGGAAATGGTCAGAAAGCACTAAAGTAATGCTTTAGTGCTAATATTAATGCCAAATTAATTCAGTTATTTCCAATATTAACACAAATCTGACTAAGTAAAAATAGAGCTAAAAAATAAATTCTTGGAATAACATATAGACCCTTGTAAGACATGAGCACCTATAAAACTCCTTAATGTAACCCATTTAAATAAGGTAGCAGAGCAGGATACTGCTTTTAAAATTTATCAGTCATCCATTATGCTGAGTAAACAAAACACATTTTATGGATATCCTTTCCATACTTGGCTGCTGTGCACTTTAGTGTAATCTCAGCTTAATTTGGAAAAAATGCCTTACCCTTTAACCAAAATGTTTCTAACCTAAAGGGAAAAAGAACATTAAACAGTCCAAGCTGTAGCCTGTGCCAATGAGACTGAATTGTCAGAGCTTCAGGCAGTATCTTTTCATGTGTATTATTTGCACTCCTTTTGCTCAACTCTGTGCATAAAGCAAAGTAGAAAATGTCCCAAAAGCTGGTAAAAAGCTAATTTAAAGATGCTGAGAGGTAAACTAAACCTCACTTTGATTCCTCCTTCTTCCAAAACCAACTAGTTGTTCCAAAAATCTGAGGTTACATTTTCCAAGAGGCTTTTCAATCCATATTTATTAATCTCTGTTTAGCACCTGCTTCTACCCTCAAACATCTCTATCTCTGGGTTATTGTGTGTGTGTGCAATTTGTGGACACAGATGTAGTCTTCATGCATAGAGCATGCAGTTGCAAGTGCTAAACTGGAAACTGCAAATGCTGTGGAGGAATAGAAAATGGTGACTTCTCTCTATGAGGTGTTCTTAGCATGCCAGACCAGAATACAGGTTTCACAGATTTCATTCAAATACAGAAAATACAGGTAGGTAATTCCTATTTTTAACATAAAGAAAAACTGTGTATTTGCCTAAGACAAGACACTTGCAGAATTCTTCTTACTGAGTGATTTTTCACTGTAAACAAATATAGGCTGTATCTTAATTAAATCCATTACATATTTTAGGATTATTTTTGTGCTTATGATTTGATTAGGTTTCACTGTAAAACTGTTCTCTTCAAGAAAGAGTACACAGTAATATTACTATGACTATTCTCAAATATAAATTATTTTATACATAGAAGCTCAAATACTTTTGTGAGTGAAATATGGTTAAAAAAAAAGAGACTCCAAACTCACTCGTGCATCAGGGACCGCACCACTGTGCTTCCATGAACGTGAGACTCGAAGAACAAGGTGTACAAGTATGGCAGCAGAGAGTATCTGATCCGAAGCGTATCACGGGATATCTTGGCAAACTCTTTTCCAAACACTGCTGGGTCTTGTTCCTGTTAGGGCAAAGCTTTTATTAGTATTGAACATCATAACTAGGGACTGCAAATTCAACAGTCCACCTCTGTGCAACCTAAGGAGAGCTATGGCTGACAGTATGGTGCAAAAGTGAATGGTTAAATAAGGGCTGGTTTGAAAACTGGAAGGTGTGTTAAGAACATCCGTTATCACCAAACTAATATTTTTATCACGTAGTCCAGAGCAGAGCTGATATGGGAAAGAGTTATACCTCCTTTAATTCCTCCTGTCTGACCTTCTCCAGCGCTAAAGAGAGTCGACTAAGGAGTCACACACCTCCCTTCCTCCTTCACAAAGTTTTCCCTTATTACATGGTTTTCTCATTAAAATTGAAGATTGTATGATAAATTCCAACAATAATGAAACATAAAAGGAACAGCAGTAACAAAGCTTTTTATATTATCTAATGCTTTTCAGACAGGAAAAGTATTAATTAAACCATTTGTAATCCCCAATGGATTAGTCAAAGTGGATATTCAAGATTTTATTTTAACATTATCTTAATACCAGTTGAACTCAATATTCAAGTTAAATTTATCCATTATTATGTTTATGTCAGAAATTAGTCACTGACAATATTCCCTGCTGGCTCAAAGCTCCAGAGCATCTATCTATTATTTCAAAAATTGCACTATAGTTTTACCAGTATTCTGACACTGCACAAATATTGCCTAAGTTCACAGAAAAACAGCTACACTTCTTAAATTAAGACCAGTAAGAGATGTTAGTGTCTCCCAAAATGCCTTGCTCATTTCTGTCCATGAACAGAATGTTTTAAATGCATTTAAGTAATTAAATAAACTCACATGTATCTTCTGTTATTTCTGTCAGTCACTCAACATTGAGTTGTAGTTCCTATCACATAGACCAATTATTATTTTCCTGCTTGTTAAATTGTCCATATGTAATTAATACCCACTCACCCAGGTCAGATCCCATTCAAAGAGCCAAGCAAGCATATAGCATATCTCTAATTTTAGTAGAAAGGCAAATGGAAAATATTTATCACTGGTAGCAGCTACCACCTCACAGACATTTGTTCTAGAGAGAAAAATGTCAACCTATCTCAGGAATTTACAGGGTAATTCCTGATTCTCTCAGCAACTACACTGTAGCCTATCATTCCTGCATTTGGCCAGTCGCTCAATGTCCATCATATTTTCATGCAGAGACAGAGGTCTTTCTGGGGGTGTAAATGTTGCAACATTTTAATGACACAACTTCAAAGAAAACTAATAACCTGAGCTCCAAGTATTGCACAGATCAGTTTACAGGGAAAAAAAAAAACAAAACAAAAACAAAACCAAAAAACACACAACAAAAAAATCAACCCACACACCACCAGACACAAAAACCAAACACCAAACCAAACACATTCATTGAGCTAGCAGAACCATTTCATTGTGCATTGTGGTTGCAGATAAACACAGTGTACTTAACAAGGCTGCAAGACTTTCCAACTGTTCGTAGTTAGAAAGAACCCAGTACTTCTTTCTATTTGTGACAAGTTTTGAATGGACAGTAAGTCAAATCCAGGGCATGGGTCACTTTTTTATTCTTCTCATGGACTCCTGGGCCCTTTTTAGTTCCTTCTTTGCTGACAATGCTGTCACTACTGCTGACTCTCCTTGGAGTTCTCACATGTTTGTCTGAAGTTTCTAACAGTGGCATTTGTTTGAAGCTTGCTTTTAAACAGCAAGGATGGTGTATAATGCCCACTCTCCCCTTCCTGCAATACCTGTTATGGTTGAAGAACTACTGAAACAAAAATTGAAGGAAACAAAAGAGTAGAAAGATGTGCTGACACTCACTGGATGCTAAACAAAACCTGGGCTTTAGTAGATAAAAGATGTCGAAGAATTTTACCAACAGCATGGTAAGAATGTTGCCTGTCATTCAACATATTCAGTACACTTTTCTGCATGGCTTTTGGATGTTATATACTACACATGCTTCAGTGTTCCCATGCCACCTTTACATTACTGATGGGAAACAATTAGACTGCACCATGTAATTCCTGTTCTCAGTGCAGCACTCCTTCTCATCCATCACTTCCATTTCCCCAAGAATAGCCAGTTAATTTCTGAGAAAGTAAGACACATCACTATTGTCATTACTGGAATTATAGGCTACAGCTTTGTGTAGTTTGTTTACTTACACTATTTCCCTCTGCATTGTGGTTCCTGGAAAATGGATAGAAAGAGCCAAGTTGCATCCAGCGCAAGCAGAGTTCGTAGGTGGTGTTGTAGTTAAATCCACAGATATCAGCACCGATCTAAAGAAAAAGTAAAGTCATTGGATAAGTGTGATTGTAGGATATTGACAATCTAAATTACACATTTAAATCTAAATTGTAGGATATTGGCATATATATTGTGTAAATATGTGAAGGGCAAGCATCAGGAGGATGGAGCCAGGCTTGTCTCATTGGCGTCCAGTGGTAGGACAAGGGGTGATAGGTGCAGGCTGAAGCATAGGAAGTTCCGTGTAAACATAAGGAATAATTTTTTCACTCTGAGGGTGACTGTGGAGACATTCAAAACCTGTCCGGGATGTGTTTCTGTGTGACCTATTCTAGCTCATTCTGTTCTGGCAGGGGGCTGGACTAGATGATCTTTTGAGGTCCCTAATGTTCTGTGGTTCTGTAATTGTACCTACAGAAGTTTGTTAATAAAAATAACTTCAGAAAATCTAGCTCTGGTGACTTTATAAGAGTGCTCTATAATGATACAATTTTTTTCTGGGACTGAGAGAATACTGGTTCAAGGAGGAAGGTCTGACCATATTTCAGTAATTCTACAAGTCTCCAGTCCAGCTTGCAAATACATAATATACAGAGATCAGGTTTAGATGACGTGCACTGATTTAATCTGAATCTAGCAAGGCTATTTTTGTTTCTCTTCAGTCAGCCAAGATTGATGACATTTAGCTTTTTTCAATCTGCAGTTCCTTATGCTGTGGAGGCTGTTACTGCTGGCTATCTCAAGTAGTTTATTTCAGAAAACATTTCAGTTAAAGCGGTATTTTGTGCGAGCCAGCAACTGCCTGAAGGACACAGGACTTACATAGGGGATGCCAAAGAGGTTGAATTCCAGCATTCCAATGATTGAATAGCGCAAGTCCTTCCACTGAGAGAAGTTGTCACCCAGCCAGTGAGCCCCATGCTTCCCACTGCCAACGAAGGTAGACCGGCTCAAGACAAAAGCTCGCTTTCCAGTTGCCTGCTGGACAACACTGTGAAGAAGTCCAAAGAAGATCATAAAAAATATGAAGAGTAACCAAGAGAGCTTTGAGACACAACTTTATCTGAAGGGGTATTTTTTTCTGAAATTATTATTATTGTGCTCCTGAGGCATGTGGAAACATGGCTGCAGAACTGCAAATAATGGGAAGGTTTATTCAGTATTTTCAGTCTTCTAAAATATTAACTTGTGTTTAACTTATTCTCAGCACTGCCTTAAACTGAAAAATTGAAAGATACTTTTATTTCTGTATTAGTGAATTTAATGTAGTGTTCTACAGGTTCCTAAAAAGCAGTGTACTATGTTATTTTTGTCAATATAGGATATATTTAGAGATTTGCATTGGTAAATAAATTTCTAATATCCGGGAAATAAACACAACAATATCAAAACTACATCTGAACATCTTAATAAAAAATAAATAATCAATATAGAAACCAAAAATGTCATCATTCGCAAAGTCATCCCATCTTTTGTAGTATTTCCTCTAGCTTCCTGTCAGTTTAATATACAAACAAAACTACAAAATCAGTGGTGTAATGAATTACTCCTTTCCTTTTGAAAATAATTTTGCTGCATCACCAGACAATCAAGGAAGTACAGTATGCCCTGTTGGCAAACATTACAACATTTCAGAACACAGGATAATCTCTCTACATGAGTGCATATGGCAGAACCTCAAATTCATCACTCCTTTAATACAATTTGGGCAACACAACCTAGATTCTCTAGGAAATTCCAGCATGAAGCATTAATGGAGTTGTTCACCATACACCTCCTTCTCCCTTTCTTTAATGAGATTTGATCAAGGGATCTTTCATTCATATTCATAATGGTCAATATTTGGTGTTGGTTCAGTAATGACACAGTGCCTTTGAAATGTTTCAACATTTGCTTTGGAAGCAAAAAAAACACAACAGCTTTCATGCAAACATAAACATATTAGCTTTATAGTCCAGATGGAGCAAGAATCTGCTGATTCTGGGTTGTAGGTGCATTCCTGGGCCCAAGAACAGCACAAGACTACATGTGCATTGAATAAATGGCATTTTAGAACCATGTAATGCATATCTTCAGTAGGATTCCTCTCCTCTGGCTGTGCACCACACTCTTTGGCTCCATTTTCAAATGTAGGTGCTGCTGAGGGCAACAGTGGATAAACTCAACTGTGACCCAGAGCTGCATAAGCAATTTGCAACAAGTAATTTTCTGAATAAATTTCAGTCAATTGTGAATCATTGCTGAACAGATCCTAGTGCTGTAAAATGTATTTGTTGACTGAAATTACTTACAGAATATCATGTACAATTAACTCTTCCTGCTAAGCTATGCATGAGCTGATTGCTGCTAGTTCATGTTACACAAATTCAAGCTATTTGATATGAGTCAGATGACACACTTCCTATTATCTGGCTGAATTAGGATAATTCTTAGAATTGGTTTATGTAAATTATAAACTTGTCATTAATTTTCAGCCAGTATTCTGCAATTGATGCTGGTTTGCTAAACACTCCTGTCAGTAACCTAATTTAGTGTATTATTTGTGAAGAGTGAGTGCAGAAAAGGATACAGCTAGCCTTGAAAGGAAATGTGTTTGAGAAGCCCAAATGAATATGTATGAAAAATTCTTCACCAATGTTTCCCAGCTTTACAATGAATCCAGCCTCTGCTTATGCTTCTGATAGTGTTTTCCAGCCTCAAAGGACTCTCTACATTTGGCTGAGCAAAATATGTGCTCCTTTTGGAAGGAGCTCTGAAAGTAAGTGTTATAGGAATGGAGAAAGTTCACAGGTTTGGGGGAGGCTGCAAGGAGCTGTGCAGCAGCAATCATCCCAGTAGTGCTGGCTGAGGTTAACCCAGACAGGACAGTGTGCATGCTGAAAGGGCTGGGGCACACATGTCAGCACACAGAGCTTTTCCTGCTAAATTCACAGGCTTTATCTCAGGCAACCAGCTTTGCTGACACAGAGCCTGGATAGAATGAAAGAACAGCTCAAGAAAATTAGGTGAATCCAAAGTCTCTATTCAAACCAATGCAGTGTGTGGTTATATCAACTCCAGTGTGCAGAGGACAAATATCAATGGAGAGATCAGTGATGGGAGGATCTTTGCTGAGACTGGGTGGTAGGGTCCCAAAACCCATGCTAAGTCCCAGGTGTCCAAGCTGGGCTGGGTGGCCAGTGAGATCCCAAATTCAAGGGCTTTCTGATCCTTCTCTCAAAAGCTGGACCCCTCTTCAGCAGGCCCACAAAAGCTGGCACACCACTTCTGGCTTTTCATAAAATCATAGAATTGTTAGGGTTGGAAGGGACTTCAAGGATCATCTAGTTCCAACCCCCCAGCCATGGGCAGGGACATCTCACACTGGATCACGTTTACCCAGTGCTTCCCTTCCCCAGGCTTGGTGTATAAAATACAAGTGAATCAACACCAGAAGTAGGCTCACTTAGGCACATCCTCTGGATACTATTACAATACAGCTACTGAATATGAGTGCTAAACACTGAATTAAGCCAGCTTTGGCACTAACACTGCAACATTAAATTGATCCATGTTTTAGCTCATTCTCTGCTGGAAAATGCATGATTTGCCCATTTGATTTAATCCATCAGCTAGCTTACCACTGTCACTCCAGCTTCACAGCAACAGTCTGTCTGCATAAGCTACCTTTGAGTGCTTCCCAGCCACAAATGAGTTTTACAATAGCCAACAGCAAATGCAGGTCTGCTCTCCTGGGCTGACTGAGCTCCAAGCCAAAATGCAAACCACTGCCTTCCAGCTTCAGAAGCAGCCAGGGGAGCTGTGTTGTTCAGATCATTCACGGACAGTGATAGGAACTCTCTGCTTGGGCCAGAGTAATGAGAGGATGGGAGAATTCCCCTGACACCCCACAAGGTTGCATTCTGCAGCAGCTGCACAGGAGCAGCTCTAACAGACTATGAGAACATCTTCTTCTAGTTACACAAAAGCAGCAACTGAAAAGTAGATTCTGATTTTAGCTAAGAAAAGCAAAACTGGAAAAGAATCTCTTTCTTCTTCCAAGATTCTCTTTTCTTAAAACTTCTTACTAAATTACAAACAATAAAATGAAGCATGAGGCTGTTTCTTATTAGATACTAGGATAGATATCCCAAATAATATCATCAGCTTTTGAAACATATTCCAATCACCTGAAAGCTGCTTACAAATACTTTAGAAAACTTACTTGAAAGTTGGTTCTGTCTGTGACCAGCCAAAGAGTGAGTGTGTGTTATAATGCTCCCCAAGGTAAGTCTTGGAGTCAGGACACAATGTCTTTTCTGACAGGGAATGATCAGAAATGCCTGACAATGATAAAAACCACTGTAAAATTATATACATCACAATTAAAATCTCTTCATATTTCTACTCAGTTCGAGGTGAACACACCAAAGGATTGCAGTGATTAGAGGTTAACACACAGCCATGAATACCTGCTTGTAGATAGGCACATGTCCTCAGAACAGTGAGAGGAGCAAGTAAACATTATTAATTAATTTCAAGTTTTACATCCAATAATCCAAAACATCTGTACAGGTATAATGTATTCAGTAATAGCCAGAAAGAAAATTTTTGCATTGCTAAATTAAGAGCACACCAACATATTCTTTTACACAGTGACAAATTTTACTTAAGAGCAAAAATGTTCAAACAAGCAAAAAGCTAAAAAATACACCCCCAAAAAATAAACCTCCAGAATACAGACACCCAGGGAACTTGTATGGTTGTGTGAAATTGTGAGACCTCAGTTTGCCTATCACTCCACTGCAGATGGAGGGAGGCAGCATGATTCTGCCCTATCATTGCAAAATTCACACCTAAGCTCTCTCCCCCTGAGGCATCTGTGACTAAAAGGACTAGCTGCATGGCACTACGAGCTATGAGTGAGGAGTGTCACAGGTGTGCAGGGGAGAAAAAGTATGAAGGTGTAGCAGTCCACAGGGTGTCATCTGCTAGGGCCTGATACAACTATCCAGTAACCCTTTCTATCAACAAGACATAGGCAGTGAAGGCAGTGCTGGCTCTCTGCCTTCAGTAATGGTCAGGGGCAGCCCTGACGTTTCCAGTACAGCACTGTTTTAGTGCTGAGCCAAGAGGAAGCAATATGAGGCACAGATTTGATGCATAGATGCTGCCTGGTCTTTGATCCTATACAAAGGAGATGCTGGTATTTGGTGCAGAAAGTGCGATTCTCATCCTCTCCAGGTAACCTCCATGAAAGTGCCATGTGAAGTTCAGCCAGAATTGAGCAGGTCAGAAGTTTGGTTTATACAATGTATTTCTCTTCAGAGACAAAGTTGAAAATGTTATAAAATCCTCTCACGAAAAGAAGGAGATCCTCAAATATTCTTCTTTTGCATGCTTAATTAGGTGCACACACTATTCTAAATATTAGGCAATCTCATTGCCTAATCACACTTTACTGCACACTTGCAGTTGGTTACTACAAAGTGCATTTCTCTGTAACTGAAACCTCTCTGCTCTGCTGTGCCACCACAGCTGGAATCCTTGTGTTTGGATCTTTAGATACACAGACTCCAGTGCAGATGATCTGCATCAGAAATAATTTAATTTATAGGCAATTTCCAAGTAACTCACAGTGATGTAACTTTCAGGACACTAAGGTTCTGGGGAAAGTCACATTTAATGTCCCAGTGACACTGAGCTATTAAGGTGGTATATAAAAGAAAATGCTACCTTGAGTCATTATTTTCATACTCCATTCTTATTCTGAGCATTTTGTTTTCTGCCTCAGTAACACAATTGCATATTAATCTTCAGGTTTTTACAGAAAAGTGATTTGAAGGATGTCTATTTTTTAGAAGCTCAAACTACAATTACATGTAATCATGGTTATAATTTAGATAGGGAGTCTGCACTGACAGGGAGTCTGCACTGGCAGAAAGCCTGAGGCACTCAGTCTAGGACTTGCAAAGACTGGGTTGCTTAACACAATCATGGGCCCACAAAACCCTGCCAACCCAGAGACATCTTGCTGGACTAAGCATCTTAGGTCCCACCTCACTTCTACACCAGTTGAGAGTCTGGACAGCGAAGGGCATGCACAGTTTTGGCATAAAGTGGAACATAAAGCCTTTAAACACTGGCTGAAAACATCTTCTACATCTTGGAAAAACCGCCATAGGGTGCTGTCTGTGGAAGGGAAACCAATAATGTGGAAGTCTCCAGAAAGGCCTTATAGCAGGCTTCTTTTACTTGAAGGGGGCCTACAAAATAGCTAGAGAGGGAGTTTTTACAAAGGTACATAGCACTGGAACAAATAGCAATGGCTTTAAAATGGAAGAGGGTACATTTATATTCAACGTAAGCATTTAATTCTTCTCTGTGAGGATGGTGAGGCACTGCAACAGGTTTTTCAAGGCCAGGCTGGATGGGGCTTTGAGCAGCCTGACCTAGTGTCCCTGCTCATGACAGGGTAGGCTGAAGCTAGATGATCTTTAAGGTCCCTTTCAATGCAAACTCTTCTATGAGTCTGTGATATGATTCTAACACTGTGAGTTGCAAGCAGAAGTGCATCCCTGCATGAGAAGGAGCAAGTCGGAGAGAGACACTGGTCTAAACCCACACCTTCTCTTCAGTATCCCCCGTTGTCCTTATCCAGGTCTCTAAGTCTGACTCCTCCGTAATGGTTCAGACTTCAGTGCTAGCTGACACAGAGCTGCATGGCTCAGAATCCTCTTTATGGGTCCTTCAGTCCTTTATTTGCAGGTAAAGGGAGCTCTAATGTTTTGGACATCTTCCCCAAAGTCTCATCTTTTTTCAGAGCTCTGAATGCTAACAAAAATGGAAGCAACTTAAGGCAAAGGTGCAAATGTCTTGGTTCCTGGGCTTTGGACAATGCCAAGACCCACAGGGCCAGCATGCAACAGTTACAATTAGCGTTTTCCATGCAGAGAGAAAACATCAAAATCATAATGAAAAGCCCTGCTTCTGGTTTCAATAATTTAAAATGTTTTTATAATATTTTGTCATGCTTTTGTTATGTTTGTGTTTCTCTAGCATTCAGAGTGAAAAGAAATGAGATTTAATAAACAAAACTAGGAATTCGTATGACAGTACAACAGCCTGAAGGGGAAAAGGGGACATTTCCAATACTTCATTGTCAACTCATTTATGTATCAACTTCTGCTGCATATTAGCACTTCTCAGGCAGCCAGGCTTCCCTGGGGAAATGTTGGCTGGATTAATTGCCAGGACCACTGGCACTAATTGTAAGTACTCGTGGCTTCCTGAGGAAGAATGAGCGTGTCATTAACTCAGCTATTGGAAGGGGTGTTCCTATTCCTATTAGTGTCCCAAAGGCTTAGGCATTTTTTAAACTTGATTTTAGCCCATTTCTAGTAAGGCAATGAAAATTTCTTTGCTAAAAGAAAAAAAAAAAAAAAAAAAGACAGCTAATTAAGGCGTCAGGGGAATGCCATCTTCCCTGTCATGGTTTGTGGAAAAGGCAGGGACTGCCCATCCCTGGGACTAGCAGTGGTGACAGTAAGGGAGAAGGATTACTCCTTCCATAAATCTGTAGCTGAGTTACAGTATGTAGGTATCTAGCCTATTCTCTGATGCAGACCAGTTGCTCAAAGAATAGCAGAGAAGGTCATTTTTCTAGTACTCTTACAAGGCAGCCCCAGTGACAGTGGAAAGTGACTTCTGTTTGATACTCCACCAAAGGTAAGCCAATCAAGTCCTGAACAAATATGTAACTGAATACACAGAATAGGCAGGGAGTAAAAAAGATGGACAATGAGAAGGATTAGGATAAAAGAAAAAAAAACCAATAAAACAAACAAACAAACAAAAACCCACAAACCAAAGCAACAAAAAAAACCCACTGTCAAGGAAATCTTACTTACTAGGAACATAAGGAGGGTTATTGATATCATTACCAGCACATCCAGGATACTGGCCTCTTAAGAAATTGGATGGTTCATTCATATCCTGTAAAAAAGAGATTAAGATATATGTCAAAATCCTCTCCTTTTTTTTTTTTTTTGGGGGGGATGGGTGTTTTTTTAAAGAAGGGCAAATATAATCAGACATACAATCCAGATCCCATCGTAGTCGAGGACATCCTTAAACTCCAGACACATCTGTGTCCACCACTCAACAGTCCTGGGGTTGGTATAGTCAGGAAACACTGATTCTCCAGGGGGCCAGGCCTAGAGTTCACAGGTATAAAACTTGGTTATCTTCCCTTTTCTGTTACACAGCTGCTATATTGCTTTGTAGCAGCATTAGACCAAAAGCATGAGAGAATTTAATAAGCCAACCTTTCCAACAGCAGGAGTTACACCATCAGAGTTGTTCACCCAGACTCCCATTTCCTGTCCAAGTTCATAAGGCCTGTAAGTGCCTGGTTCTTCATCCTTAGTTATGAAAGGGTCCTGAAAACAGTGATTACACTTCCATTATTGAAGTTCCAAAGGTAACAATTACTTTCTGTTCATGTATTTTAGAAAAAATTGGGTTATATTCTTGCATAAAAAAACATTAAAATTTAACAAGAGCTCCTTATGTGCTCTCAAAAGTTATTAAACTTGAGGGTATTCAATAATTTCATATCATTTTTGCCTTTCACAAGAAATACAGCATATAAAGATATGTTGTATAAGGCAAAAGTGATATGAAATTATTGAATACTCTCATGTTCATTTTTTATGAGGCATTCTATGTTCAAATGATTTAAAAGAGCCACTAGATTTTACTTTCCTCCCTGCCAAGTTCTCTGCTTGGCAGAGTGGCATGCCATACTGGGCATTTCCACCCTTGGACATCTCTGGGTTTCCTCCAGGGCAATCTTCATTCCAGCTGCTTCAACATTAGCAGCTAAATGCTTAAATAATTAAAACTTCAAGAAGGTTGAAGTTTGGACACATGCAACCTTGAAAGGACCCCACTAGCCCTCCCCTCAGGTCTGGCATCAGACAAGGGTGTTTTATGCCAGTCTGGTGGAGAGCAGCCAAAGTCATGTCTGCAGAGTCATACATCTCTGTTCTCCCCAGGTGTGAAGAACAACAGCAGTTTACATGCCATAGATCATCTTCTCTGCCCCTTTTGCTTCTTGGGGTGGGCACCAACTCCCACTGCTGCCAGTGGCTTTGACAGATGGAGTTTCTCAGCCTCAGGATGACCATCAGTAGCCACCAACCTTATTGAAAGGGAACAAAATATGCTCCTGGGGGAAGATGATGGCCTGCCATGCCAGTAAGTAATAAAGTTAGAAATACTTTGAGATGCCAATGAATTAAGACAACTCTGCTCAGTAGTCAACTGTGACTAAAAGGAGATAAGTGCTATTCTACAGTATGTCCCCAACTGGGAAGAATGAAGGAAGATTGCAGCCATTTTAGAAGTAGAGAATTCTTGCTTTTCTCTTAGAAATTCTTATTTGTTCCAGTTCTGCTTAAGGTAATGCTTTCAGTTATGAAACACAATGGAATCTGAAACAATTTTTCCATTCAGTTAGAACTGATACAATAATTTAAGTGAACAAAAAATAGCTGATCCTAAATGGTAAACTTCTTTAAAGGCATATTTTAAAGCTCATTTTAATACCTGAATTAATTGTCTGGTTTACTTGTAAGCTCACTGATAACTATAGTCCTAGTGAGTAAAGTATATTCTTTAATGCTTCAAAAACAAAGCCTCTGATAAATCCCTAACTTAAGTGCAAAAATCTTTTCATCTTTATCTGTCTAGCTCCAGCATCACCTCCATAAAGAGTATAACCATCCATTACATTTTAAACTTATTTAATAGCTCAGCCCTTGGAAAAGATAGAACTTGTCCATCTGCAATAATTATCTTATAATTGTGGGAAATATGTCTCTCAAGGGACTTGAAGACTGGAAGTCAGATTAATTAGCACTCCTAATCCAAACTTCTGATTTCCTTTAGATGAAAGTTTATTCCAGTGCTTATACAACATACTATGCTGACTTAGTATTGTCCTAAATAGAACAAAACCTTCTCATGCATTTACCAGTTTTTGGTGAGGAGGAAGTTCATGTCTATAATATCATCCCTAGCTCATCTTTTTGCAGCATTCAGAGAGGAGATGCTAAGCATCCTTAACTCCAGCTGACCGCCCTGAGACCTGAGGGCACTCAGTATTTACCCAGACTGATGCACATCCACCTATGGCTCCAGATTTTGTCACACATCCATAAAAATTAGTATCCAGAAGGTTTAGCCTGTACAGCTCGTGCAGCTGGACTTTTGAATGTTAAAGCTAACAAGCAGCATTTTGAATCATGAGCATCTTGCTATTGACTTTTAATTTGCCACTCATGTCATTCCTAGCTGTTTTTATTTTTAGTGTGATTTAATGGAAGGTTCATTCGTTCTTTAAAACACCTCTTCAAGTAATAATATTTATCATTTTATTTTGTAGCCATTGCTACTTTTAGAACATCTCTTTTTTTATTTCTAAAGAATATGTGTATTCTGACTCAGCTGAAGCATGTGCATTATTCAGTGCAAGAATGATGACCAAGTACTGACACTTAGACAAAATTTCTCTTAAAAGGAGGTGGGCTCTAAAAGACATCAAGAGAGAGAAATGCTGAAGGACTGTATTCAGAGATTCTGGAGATGGAGCCAAGTTGCTATTAAGACAATCACAGGCACAAGGGCCTCTCAGCACTGGAAGCAAGCATGGGGACTGGACTTCCTAAAGGGGAGGCACCACCCACCCCAGTGATGGTAGCACAACCAAGTCTGAGATGAGGAGGACAGAACCCATCTCTCCCAAATCCTACTAGAGGTTTTTACATAACACTAAGTGACTGCAATCAGAGCCCATATTCCTGAAATCATTGTGAAGGAAGCAACAACCTGCTGCACTTGGGGAACTCACTCATTACTGTCACTGTATCCAAAGGGACCTGGGAGCACCAGTTGACAGCAGGCTGAACATGAGCCAGCAGTGTGCCCAGGTGGCCAAGAAGACAAATTGCATACCGGCCAGTATCAGGAACAGTGTGGCCAGCAGGAGCAGGGAAGTCATTGTGCCCCTGTACTCAGCACTGGTCACACCTTGAGTACTGTGTCCAGTTCTGGGTCCCTCAATTCAAGAAGGATGTTGAGTTGCTTGAATGTGTCCAGAGAAGGGCAACAAAGCTGGTGAGGGGCTTGGAGCACAAGCCCTATGAGGAGAGGCTGAGGGAGCTGGGGTTGCTTAGCCTGGAGAAGAGGAGGCTCAGGGGAGACCTTATTGCTGTCTACAACTACCTGAAGGCAGGTTATAGCCAGGTGGGGGTTGGTCTCTTCTCCCAAGCAACCAGCACCAGAACAAGAAGACACAGTCTCAAGCTGCACCAGAGGAAGTTTAGGCTTGACCTTAGAAATAAGTTCTTTGCAGAAAGAGTTATTTGCCGTTTCAATGGGCTGCCCAGGGAGGTGATGGAGTCACCATCACTGGAAATGTTTAAAAAGAGACTGGATGGGGCACTTAGTTCCATGGTTTAGTTGATGAGATGGTGTTGGGTGATAGGTTGGTCTTGATGATCTTGAAGGTCTTTTCCAACCTGGTTAACTCTATATTCTGTATCTGAACAAAGTGAAGATTAGGCCAACAATAAATACAGAGCAGGTACTTTTAATGAAACTGACAAAAAAAACGTCAGCAAACTGAAGAAAGCAAACCTCAAAACTTCATCATACAACACAATTTTTAGCAGAAGGAAGGAAATATTCTGCTGTTCTCCAAACACTGTGGGCCACCTTATGGAGCACTGTAAAATCCAGCTATCTGCTACACAGAAAAGTGTATTCAAACTGGGACACGTGGAAGAGAGCTACTGCAATGAGATATGAAAAACTCACCCATTGAAGAGTGAATAAAATGCTTTCATTTGTTTAGCCTAGAAAAAAAAAAGGCTGAGGAAGAATATGCTTGTTTGAATAAGTAAGAAAGTAGAAGGGACGAGAGACTGGCAGTTTGTGGTAAACAAGAACAGTAGCACCAAGGTGAAAGATGTAAACTGGCTTTTAGGCTGGAAAATGGAAGACTGCAATTACAGCAAAGGTCCTGAAACAGCATTTGTGGAATTGTTTCCTACTCCTTCTCTTGTGGATCGTCTCAGCCTGACCTGTCCCTGAGGCATCCTTTGGACCTGTTCACAAAACTCACTCAGGAAGGGACACGTAGCCGTGGGCAGCTGACTCCCTGCTCAGCTCGCCTTGGGGATAGGCAGCTTTATCCCAGTATCTACTTTAATCTTTTCTGCTGGAATTTAAAGAGCTTTCCTTCTAATCCTGTCCCTAGTGGTTATGGAGAACAAAATCAGGCTCTCTTTTCTGTGACGATGCTTTGCATCCTGCATGCACTGCTTCAGATCTTCTCACCCCTGAGCCTTCTCACCCCAACCCTTCCCAGGTGGCCCAGACTGTGCTGGGGACTGCAGCCCTCCTAGTATTGCACTGCTGGAGGGCCTAGGAGAGCAATATCTTATGCATCTGTCAAGGATATTTATTTAATTTCCTAATTTATATATTTTTAAAATATAAATTTCAGTTTAGTTGGCCTCCGATTTCTTGTCATTGGCACTCACTGAGCAATTGTGACAAAGCGTAATTCTGGCACAAAGACAGGTTTCTCTGGAGAGAAAAGGCAAATTTTGTTAAAAAAATTGGCAGGGAAAGATGCAAAATTCCAATTTTCACTTCCACTCAACTTAATTTGTTTGGTCATACATGAATTTTGGTTAGAGGTTCAAAATGTGTCTTAGATTAATTTTAGTAAAAAGTAAGCGTAACTACTGAGTTACTAGCTTTCCAGAGTGACTATTAATAGATTTATTTTTCCATTATCCAGTTATTTTTGCATACATATTAAACTAATTTGACCATTTTCAGGAAAAGAATTGCATAATAGCAATTTTATCTCAGTTCAACCCTGAACAAAGGCAAGATTTATCATATCTGAGAGATGGTGCTGTGTGCTGGGTTACACCCATCCTTGATGGGGGCTGAAAGTACCCAGCTCCCAGGTGGACATAAGAAACTTGATCCAGAGAGAGACTTGGGGTTTGCCTTCCCAGGAGGAGAAGTCTCCTGTGTGAGAAGTGGTTTACTCCACTCCCACTTCCTGACCAGCAAGCCTATAAAAAGGGGGACGTCTTTTATTTGTCTTTCTTTGCCTGCTTCGCCAGCTTGAGAGAGGTCATCTGCTGCTGCTGCTTGCTGTATTGATCACGTGGTGGGGCCCTACTTTTCAAGCTGCATCCACACTTTCTAAAGAACCGAATCCACTTACATCCAGGGAATACAAAGCCATCCAGGGAATACAAAGCCATCCAGGCTTGGTTTTGTATATTTTCCTATTTACCCGCATCCCTTACCTTTGTAAACCCTCCCTATTATTGCTCTATATTTTGTTGTTGTAAAAAAATACCTCTTTTACTTCCAAACTGATTCCAGGCTATTCCCCTACCTGATTTTGTTTATCTTACCAGGAAAGCTGGGGCGGGGGGTGGGGTGGGGGAGGTGGAGGTGTGGGGAGGTTATGGAGAGGGGGGTGGGGACGGGGGAAAGAATGTCTATCTGTTACCATTTGGGGTTTTAGCCTCCGGGTAAAGCTCACATCAGCACATGCTGGTATACTGGTACCTGATAAATGCAACAAATTAAAATGCAGTTATCATTCTTAATACCTGAAATACAGCATCTTATAAAGCAATTCTTAGTCTGTTTAGGTGGAAGCATTCACAAACTTATCACAGAGGTAGTGCCTGTTTGTTGTCTGCAGGCAGAGACAGGGGATGGCCATGCAGCAATCCACTCCCCTACAAGGCTCTGCAGGCATATGCACCTCTTTTGCAATAGCTTGTGTCTTGAGAAAGGAAGTCCTGCCATAACATGGTGATTCTTACAGTTTCCTTATAAAGTAGGAGCTATGGTTGGACTCAATGATCTTGAAGGTCTTTTCACCTGAAACAATTCTATCATTCTATGGAACCTGTGGGAAACTGCTCTTCAGCTCTTCTCAACAAATGTCAAAAATGAAAACCTTTTGCAACAGCACAGGTTAGCAGCATCTAGGTGCTATGAATACTGTGCTGTAAATAGTTGGAATGCAGAAACCATTAACAACATCATTAATTTACCAGAATCACAACATTGTGTTTTCCTTCCTTCTTCATCTGCTGGAGGAACTCTGGCAGACCTGCGTAATTCACTTTATCATACGTGAAGTCCAGGTGACGTTCCATGTAGTCAATATCATAATGTTGGACATCCTAGACATTTTAAAAGTAAATATTACATGAATTTTTCATCCAGCTCTGGAGGCCTCAGCACAGAAAACACATGGACCTGTTGGAGCTGGTCCAGAGGAAGACCACAGAAATAATCAGGATGGAACAGCTCTCCTACAAGGAACGGCTGAGAGAGGTTGGATTGTTCAACCTGGAAAGGAGAAGGGTCCAGGTAGACCTCACTGAAGCCTTTCAATACTTTAAGGCGAGGTGGGGGGAGGTGGGGCTATAAGAAGAATGAGGACGGACTTTTTATCAGGGTTTATTGCATATTACAAGGGATAATGGTTTTAACCTAAAATATTAGATACGAAGAAGATATTTTTTACAGTGAAGGTGGTGAAACACTGGATGAGGTTGCCCAGAGAGGTAGTAGAAGCCCCATCCCCAGAAACACTCAAAGTCAGGTTGGATAGATCTTTGAGCAATCTGATCTAGTTGAAGATGTCCCTGCTCTTTGCAGGGGGTTGGAATAGTGTGGTGAAGGCTCAGAGCAAATACTTCTCCACACTGCTTAAGCAGCACACTCTGTTTAGAGTACAGGTCAAAGTTCATATACTGTTCAGATAGTGCATAAAGCATTGTAAGTCACTGTGTTTGAAAGTGTAACCTACTAAGCAGGTACAAGACAACCCACACAGGATAAACCTTACCAAGGGTAATCAATACTCGAAGCCTATACTTGCCCCTGGGCAAGGGGATGGTAATGTGGTGAAGGCACCATATGCCCCCAATATTGTAAAACTGGTCCCAAAATGTTCAGCCACATTCCTCCTTCCACCCTCCTTTCCAGATTGGGTACTCAGCCCAGCTCACCATATGAGGGCTGATCCCGGCCCCACCTGCCACAGCACAGGATCGGAGACATCCAAGTCTGCCTCCCGGGAATCCTCTGCTACAATTTTATTCATCTCACTTTGGATTGTAAAATTAAGATACCCAGTGAAAAATCCATACTTACGTATGGGATATCATAGTGGCGCATGCGATCGACCGTTTCCTTTAAAACGTCCAGGCTGCCATAACCCCATCGGGACAGATGAAATCCCAGGGACCAATAGGCAGGCATGTGTGGGCGTCCAATGGCCTACAGAAGGAAGAGAGATGAAGAGTAGTTATTCTGAAATGCCAGGAAAGGATTCCAGCCTGTGACAATTAGGGCACAGGTATTGCACATCCACAAAATACCCTTTCCCTTCCCAGAACAGCTGCCTGTGCAGCATGCTCGGCTTCAAAAGTGCACTTCTTCTGGTGGACTCTTGTCCTTAGCAGAGGCTCTGAGTGACATCCACACTGAGCATCACTTCTAAGAACATCTCTATGGAAGACAAGTGTATAAAACCCAGGCTAAATGAGGGCCTTGCTGAGGTCTCAGCCTCCACATAGCAGCATGTGCCTTCTCTTACACAGCACCACCTTGGAGCCTTGCATTCCCTCATCCATGGCAAGTCCACAAACACTTTAGTCATCAGCAGGCGAATTTCTGACGCTACACAGCACCATTGGCTTTACTAATTTTTCTTGCTGCATCCAGCTGAACCAACTCATCAAGAGTTCATTTGAGCTCTCCGAAGTTTTAGTTGTATTTACACACCACCCAGATGAAATTCAGTTACTTATGACTGTCTGCTCTTATTGCTAGCTCACAGCATCGCTTTGCCAGGCACTGACAAACCTCTTCAAGGTCAGAGTTACTGTGTAGTCCTGAAATTCTCAACTGAAACAAATGGTAATGAGTTAAATATGATTTTATAAATATTTGATTTCTACTGGCTCTACATAATCCAACCGTAAACTGCATAAGGAAATGCAATTGAGAGCACAGAGGAGCAAGACATCCTGCTCTGCTTCCCCTGGTAAGAGCTGCTCTGGCAACCTGGGTCAAGCAGTGAGTATGTATCTGTTCCGAGAAATAAACTGAAATCTGGCATTGCCTCGTTAGTACTCACTGGTGTTTTCCAGGACATGTCTTGGAATCCTTACTCCAGTTTTAAACAGTTAGATCCCTTTGTTCAGTATTTCTAACATCCTTATGCACAATACATGAAAAATCAAGTAGCTGGTCAAGCACCCATGACTTAACCAGTTGCAACTATTGACTCCCTTTGGCTAAATAGCTGTTCCTCCCTTATTTCCTTGTGGATCTCCATAGTTAGATAATTACGCTAAGATGTGAAAAAAAACAAAGCTTGCATATTGGCAACTAAACCCCATCAACTGTAATCAATAAAACAAGGCATTTCTGACACTCTATTGCATTGCTAAGCTCTTCAGAAAGCATAAAGGCACACCTTCCCATGGGATTTTTCTCCTGTAACAATCTGACCTGGGAAAGCAATGTTGAACTTGAAATTGCCCTAAAATACTTCACAGATGCTAGAGCTGGTGGGATGTGCAAACTGCACTGGGCAGAAAAACAGATGCAGGAGAGAAATGTGGGGAAAGCAGAGGATGCTTTAAGCACTCAGACTGGAGGAACACAGAGCAAATTGCTTCCAAACTAGAATGTCTTGTGGACAGAAGGGAAACTTTAAGCACAAAGCATTACAAATTTGGCTACAGCGTGCTTTTGCTTGTGGAGATGCTGCTATCTCACCTAAGAAAAAGCAGGAGGAGGCCAGAACAGCTGGTGAGATTAGTGATTTGAGGCCCTCCAGGAGGAATGATCCAGATGAGCAGCACAGCTGCCCTATAGGCCTGCTGCTCATCCCATTCCACCAGACTTAAGTGTCTTCACCTCTTCAAAGCTTACTTCACCTCCAACCTAACTGGAGGCTAAACCTTTCAGAGGAAGCAGGAGTAGCTCTCATCACCATGCTCCTGATGCAGCTGCGCTTACCCTTCACTGCATGCTGCTCCTGTGCCCCTGCTGGTAGAGGCCCTGGGCAGACAAAGGTGGCCTCTACCATGTAGGGGGAGGTCAGTGGGCAGAGACGTCTTTGCCACTATGCTGCTGTCTCACCTGGCTACACGTCATTTATTTCCAGCTTTCCTAGATACACCTGATTCCCTAGACTATTGTTCAAGCTTTGCTGGGGCTTCCTGTGGAGACCTGAATGGGGCACAACAGCTTAGGACTATCTCCTAGACACCCTGTGAACCAGCACTGAGGTGTCCAGCAGAGCATGGCAAGCCTCAGGGCAAGAAGTTATCTTTTATGCCACAACTGCACTCGCCCTGTTAAAGACTGAGAGACCTGGGGCCGTTTAGTCTTGAGAAGGCTGAGAGAGGATCTGAGGGGTGGGTGTCAAGGTGAAGATACCAGTCTCTTTTGGATGGTGCCCAGTGAGAGGACAAGGGAAAACAGGTACAAGCTAGAACACAGGCGGTTCCGCCTCAATATGAAGAGACAGACACTTCTTCATGGTGAGGGTGACAGCACTGGAAAAGGCTGCCCAGAGAAGTGGTGGGGTCTCCTTCTCTGGAGGCTTTCAAAATTTGCCTGGATGTGTTCCTGTGTGGCCTGCCCGAGGTGATCATGCTTTGGCAGGGGGGTTGGATCTCTGGAGGTCTCTTCCAACCCCTAACATTCTGTGATTCTGTGAAGAAGCAAAGGAGCTTGTTTTAGACCAACTGAGGCCGCAAGATGAGCTCCATGAATCCCACCACGTTGTACTCCTAAAGCAGATACACGTTTTTCTCTTGTTTTCTCTACTGTAAACAAGGAGTGGCCTCTACAAACAAGGTTAAAAAGACAGACCAAAACAAAAGAACTCCCTAATAAAATAAGATGTTTTGTGCACAAGCTTCCTCCTTTGTACAAGATGAATAGGAAGAACAAGCTGATAAGCATCAGTCCTGTGGCTGAACACAGAGCCCAGTGCCCTGGCAGGATGTCTGTACAGCATTTGCTGCCTCTCCTTGAGCAGGCTGGGAAATGGGAACAGCTGTGGGGGTGGCCAGCCTGGGTAGAGGCAGTGGGAACTGCTAGGCAGACCTGCTCCAGGTCCTAAGATACCCCGAGCTGCTCCTGGGGAGGATGGTCAGCCTGAAATATGGCAAATACAATGTAGTTCAAGAATTGTATTTGCTTCTGTGACCACCTCAGTGGGGACTGGAGGTGAAGTGAGGCCAAAAGCATGCTGACAAGAGTCCTTCCCAGAGGGCACATCCCCAGCACTGGCTTTGCTGAGATTCAGCCACTCACCCTTACGTAATGGTGTGGTCTTGCCTTTGGACCTTAACTGCCCCATGGTGAGGCAGTATTTGGTGAAAGCATTCCTTGAGGAGTTTGTGATTACAGCTGAACCAACTGAAGAAAATCTACCTTGCAAGCAATATATTCAGTTTTAAAGCAATTAGTTCCCCAGGTTCACCACATGCATCTATGGTGAGCTTAATTGAAATCAGCAGAACATTTGTAGAGGAAGGATGAAAACAGGGCAGCTGGGAAAACAAATGTTCTTTCTTCTAATTATGCTGTGGACTCTCTCTGATGGATCCCCCTGAAGCTTCCTGATAAAGTAACTGACATATGGTACCTACTCACAGATGGATCAGCAGAGGCAGGAATGTAATTTTGCAAACCTGAAAACTCATGTTGGATTTGATATATATTTAGAATCTAGTTAATTCATATAGATGGCATTCTGCATACAGATGATCATAAAATGCAGTAGGCAGAGAAAGGCTGCTTGGCAGAATTGACTCCCACAGAATAAGAAAAAGTAAATGAGGTATGGCAGGGGAGCTGAAGGAGGAAAACATAAGAAATGCATAAACAGCGAACATATGGGATATCCAAACTGAGGAAAAAAAGGGAAGATATGGTAGTGCTGAAGCAGAAAAAAACCCCAGATACTATTTTCTGTTCCACAATTCCTCCTGCACTTGGTTCTTAAATAACTCCTGGTGTTGTTTAATAAATTCACTGTTAGCTTTTCCAGGTTTACATAACTTGGCATTACACAATAGTGGGTTTTTCAAATGCACCTGGGCACTGATGAATTGAGGAGGCAGCCTTTTGCAGTAAAGATAAGGTTTGGTGAAAACATGCAGACCTAACAGCTGAATTCTGTGCCCAGGAAGCAGGTGATCTGTATTCACTTTTCCTATGTTATTGCACAAATAACATTATTATAAGGATCAAGGATAACAGCTAAGTTGTAAATGCTATACAGGAAATCTGGATTCTATTCTATTAACACTATGACAGAAGATTTGATTCAAGAGAGATGGCTGAAGAGTTATTATGTATATATCATAGAGGCCATATAGATACTCCTTCCCATGGTTACAAAGGAACTGATATCCCCAGCAAAGCAGCTCCCATGGCACAGATAACTGTATCCAGATCATCCTCTGTATCTGAGGCAGGCAGATGAGTGCTGTGGACACCTAGTAGGCAAGGTGTGATGTCTACTTAAAGTCTATTCACAGAAGCTGAGCTTAGGAGAGCAAGAAAGGCCCTGCAATTGCTCATCCATTAATAAAGTGCTCACAACTTCAGGAATCTAAAAACATTTAAGGACTTTCAATGCCAAGCTCTTCAAACCTTGTTCTTTGCTGTACAAACACTTAGTCTTGCTTGGGGAACCCATAGATTCAACCACGAGACTCTCACAGTGGTCATCACTTCAAAACAAAGTTAGGAGACATGCATTATGGTCTCTTAAATCTTGTCATCAGATAATTTGCGAAGAAATAGCAAATTCATGGTCTTTCCAACCAACAGCTGCTAAAGGTCCTTTTGTTGAACTATAACTTTTCCTGAGTGTCTTGTTATGGAGAACCTATGCTAGTGCTATGGCCTGTAATTCTGTCCTGAAAGGCCACTAAGGGACTTAGCAAAGATGGTCTGGTCTTAGGTCTGTCTTCAGCAGGGCTCAATGAAATGTCTGAGCTCTTTAACTTATTACTGCTTTTTCCCATCCCCCTTCAAACTGGGTTGTTTACCATAAAAAGTGAGCTTTCTGCTACGTAACTGTTCTGTTCACTGGACCTCTTCTATCATAGAAGGAGGATCTGATTATTGTACAAATGTGTGTGTGTGTGTGTGTGTGTGTATCTGCGGCAGGATCATCTCTGATGTGCCAGAAACAGTGCTCCTCTTGTCTGGGATAAGGGGCAGGAGGGAGCAAAATAATCAAGTGAAGATTTCTCCTTCCCATTGCATGATGCTGCAGTGCAGTGGTGCCACTGGCAGGACACATCCTACAGCCCACCTCTGTTCCACACAAGACACAACAGGGAGGATGAATGCATCAGCATTCAGCCCTCTGTTCCCTTCTCTCTCCCTGCATTGCTCTTGAAGCCCTTTTAAAGCAGACTGGCACTCAGGGGGCACCATGGCTTTTTCTTCCACCTGTCCTCCTTATCCTGATGCACAGAGAGGCTGGTAGTCCTGGCAGAGCAGTCGCAATCATCCCTGATCAGCATACAAGGAGCCTCGCTCTTGACACAACCCAGCTGCTCCTAGCTGTCCATGCAGCAGTGGCTCTGGGCAACAGCCTGTGGGACAGCCCTGGATGCTGGCAGCAACTTGGAGAGGTGCATGGGGAAGGCCTGCCTCCTCCAGAGACCCAGTAAAGAGCTTTGTAACAAAGCTGTCTTAGCTTATTGGTTTGGAAGGGAATTACATAAAAGCACTAAGCAGAGCTAAGGTCCTAAATCTTTCATAGAAGCATGGTGGAGGCCAAGAGGCTTGCTCAGTTCTTGAAATGGCAATGAAGGCAACAGCACAAGATGTTTGAGAAAGGTGTGGGGACTTCTTTCTGGACACAGCTTCCTTGCTCTCAACGGCCATGTACTAGCTGGCACTGGCCACCCTGCCATAGCACTGGGACCATCCTGGAGAGGATGCAATGGGTGGTCCCCATGAAAAAGCCCCATGCAATGACTTTCTGCAGATGCTTTCACAGGTGAGAAGCGGGTGTCATTCCCCCAAGGAGCTTATTGCAGCAGAGTAGCCTGGCCCCACCACGGTCCTGTGCAGCTGGGAGCTCCCAAAACACCACTCCCCAGAGAAAACCCATTCAAACAGACAAAAAGACCTGAGGGATGCTGCTGAGGGGTGCCTTGCTCCTTTCCACCCCCTCTCCTTCCCCAGGGCATGACAATGATTGCCCAGGAGAGTCCTCTCAGCACAACAGAAAATACAATTCAAAAATAAAGCCTTTTCTGTCTCCTTCACCTTCCCACATATCTTTTACATAAAAGCCAACTCATTACCTCAGAGACTAATAATATGGTAATTGTAACATTTGTGATCCTGGAATTTCAGGATGTTTACTGAAGTTATTATTTCACTGTGAAATTGTTACTGTGCATTCTTTACAATTCCCCAGAGAGCTGAGTGCAAACTTGAAGAACACATTTTTCTTGTCCTGGAATGTGACACATCTAGTTAGGAGACACCCACCATCTCCCTTTCACCTTGTTTTCCTCTCTCCACCTCCGTTTCCAGGGAGGCAGGGGTGGAAATGAGCTGCCAGTACCCATCAGTTAGGGGGTGAGGACTCTTCTATTTTTTTTTTCAGCTGCTGGCCACCTGCTAAGCCACAGAAATGCTGCCTTAAAACAGCAGCAAAACACGTTGGAAAGAACAAGGATGTCTCTAACCTCCATCACACTGCCACAGTGACTCCTCTGAAATAGGGGCTTTCATTCCAGGGATCACAACTGCAGCTGTCAAGGGAATCACTTCACTTTTTCTTTCTTTGCTGGTTTCTTTTTGCTTGAATGTCAAAGTGCAAGTTCAAAACACAGTTTGCTGATTGACCTGTGTCACTCAGGTCAGAGGTGGCTGATGGAGAGGATGTGCAGGGGGAGCTGGAAACCTCAGTTACAGAGCAGTCACTCCCACTCAGGGATGGAGAGCAGCCTCCCACCTCTCTAGGAGTCACCACCTGAACCTCTGCTTGGCAAAGGAAGGTCTAACACAGCCTGCTGACTTAGGAAGGCTTCCCAAAACAGTGACATGAGCGAGGCTTCTTTTGATTTCTACCACCAAAACACAACCCAACAATATGGTCCTTCTTGGCTAAATCCTCTTTTCCCTGGGCCAAATCAATGTTTCTGTTCCCATTTCAGGAATTTTAAAACAAATCAAGCATAAGATACAGAGGCTTTAAAAATCCAGGAAAGAAAATATTATTGCTGAAAATAAAAGTTCAAGTCTCCTGAGCAGCAGAGGAGCAGGCAGAGAACATGCACATATCACAGCAAGCTCTGACTCTCCAGCTCCAGGATGTCTTAATGCAGGCTGCTCAGCACCTCCAGTTAAAGCTTCATCCTCAGGGTCTGCACACATGGATCCCTTCCCACATTGACCTGCCCCTTCTCAGATTTGTTCCACACTGTTTAGGACTGGTGCTGCTTTCTTTTTTGCACAGAGCCTGGTTTTGAGGTGGCAATTTTCTGTGCAAGGGTCCACTTAAAGCATCACCATTTAGTGGACAGGAAGAATAGATTACTTGCTGATTTTTCTGGGTGACCCTCCCCGAATCAGAACTGCCTGCAGCTATTCACATGTACCCTCAATCCTTTGGAACACAGTGGGCAACTGGAACACGCTCTTTGGAACAGCAGACTATATTTCTTTTTCACCTCTGTATTCTCCAGTGTGATTACATGGGTTTTCATTAGTAAAACACAGACTGGTTCTCAAAAATCAACAGGCAATTCCACTGGCAAAGAAAGGCTTGAAGCTTTTGAAATTCATTCAACATCTCTAAAGTCCAGTAGACATGAAGTTCCTAAATACTCCCATCTGTGCTCTGCCTAGTTTGTTTCATCCATCCACAGTGTCAAAACTCAGTTATCGTCATGTGGTGAAGACTATGTATTACCATAGCCCAGAGAACAGTAAGCTTGGCCAAATTTCTTTCTAACCATTGCATCTGCCTACTCTCAGTACTGAAATGCTGTAGGAAAGGCTAGAGACGTGCCCTGAAAGCCCAGACAGTCTGCCACACTCAAACAAGACAGAAGCACAGACACAAGCACAGAAGCTTGTGCACCTGACAGGTTGAACATGGACCTCAAGCTATGGTTTTGTATGAACAGATCAGGACAAAGTTTTGGCTGCACTGCCCACTGACACTATTAGATTCTGACAGGAATTTGTTACAAGGTACTGCCCGTGTGCCATATGCACTTTTACTAACCTCTGTGTACTGCTGAACTACGTTTTCAGGAGTTGGTCCAAGGAAGATGTAGAAGTCAAGGATTCCCCCAATAGTGCGGAAAGTTAAAGATGGATTTGGGCTCAGAGAAACATCTGGAAGGAAAAAAAAAGCAGGTTCTCAGTACAAACCAGATCTGCACTCTGTGTGGCAAGGGTTCAAAGCTGCATCAGGGGAGGTTCAGACTGGACATTAGGAAATATTTCTCTACCAAGAGGGTGATCAAACACTGGAGCAGGATTCTGAGAGAAGTGGCCAATGGCCCAAGTCTGTTACTGTTTAAGAGGCATTCAATGCCATTTAATAACATGCTTCAACTTCTGGTCAGCCCTGAAGTGCTCAGGCAGTTGAACTAGATGATAAGTCCCTCAAGGTCCCTCCCAATTGAGCTATTCTATTTTATTTTCTACTCTACTCTATCCTATTCTACTCTATTCTGTCCTGTCCTAGGTGTACGCACACAGACCTTTTCTGTACATAAACGCATCACCAGGCATGGTGGCTGCGTGTTCAAGTCACTAGCCAACGCCTTTTGGGTAGTAGGATTGGATGAGCAAACAGGACCTGTATGTAGGTTAGCAGTTGCCCAGCACTTCTGTAATCCCTGCTTTCAGACTGGCACTATGCAGCAATAAATCACAGAAACCCATACAGGCTAGATTGCAGAGATCCATTTGTCTCAGTTTCATTTATATGAAAAGGAACTCTTGTGTTTAGAGTTCATCTCTGCTATTTTAATCTTCTTATTGCAAGTCATTGCCTGTCAGGGAAAACCGGTTTTATAGACTGAGTGAAGTTTCCCCCTTTCCTGAATTTATACCACTGGATTAATACTGTAAGGTGACCATGGCAACACACAAAACTATTCTCCACAGACAGAATATAGAACTAGCCAAAACTGATTTGATTCAGTTATGCCAATCTCAGAGAAAATTACTTCCACTTTCTCCTTTCCCTGCATATTCATTTTTTCTTTAAAAAAAAAAAAAAAAGAAAATTAATCATATTTTCACTGACAATGCCTTATTTTGTTAACCAGGCATTCTAAAGAAATTTCTTTGAAAACTTCATAGTCGTTCCTGGAATCTCACTTATGGAACAGTCACCCATATTTGTACCACACTGAAAAACCAGTCAGTAAACCAGTTTTTCATATTTACTAATTTACCATCTTTCTATATGCAATCCATACAGGGAGTCCACATATCCTTTTACCTTGTGCATTGGAGTTCAGAAGAAGAACACCATGGGCATTGGAATCAGGTTCTACACACATGTAGAAAGGGTGAACTCCATAGAGATTGGCCAATGGCTGCAACATAAAAAGCATGTTAAGTATGGCTTGACTTTGATACTTTTCATGGTTTTTGTTAGCCAGATACATATGCAAAGGAAAGGAAAGAGATTCATTCATAGAGACTTGCTTCGAACAGTTGGGCAGTTTTTAATCTAAAATGGTGTGAAGTCAAACTGATAAAAAAGAGTTACTTTTTCTGCCTCACCACAATAATCCTTTTCAGTCTTGCCCAGTTAAACCTTCCATATTCTGCCAAACCCTCCAAAATGGCATGGATAAGAACTGCTAGTTAAAATAGACTCATCAACCATTGAACCCACTTTAGCCAAACACCTAATGAGTCCTGTTGAAGTCCAGCTTGTTTGGATGAACAGGGATTGATTCAGGCATGCTTTTCTGAACAAGGATCTTGGCACACAAAATGCCCTTCTTTTTTTTTCCTTCTGAAAATTAACTGCATCATGAGAAAGCTTCTGATTAAAGCTTTCAAAGTCCCCTCGAAATGACTCACAGTTTTGTCATTTAATTAAAGCTTACACCTGCACAGCCTGTAACATTCCATCTTTGCAATTGATTCACATTAGTGATGTTACCATATAGAGAGAGTGCTCCCTCAGCAAAGCTGTGCCTGACCACCTCCTTTTGGTGATACAAGTTAGGACAAAGTGTTGCATGAATTACCGTTGGTGCTTGATCCCTGCTGTACATGCCATAGGTAACAAAGTCCATGCTGTGTTTGAAGGATGTGTGCTCCTGCTCACCAAATCCATACACTGATGTGGATGGCACAGTGGTTGTGATCTGTAGATACTGGTTGGAGAAAAACAGATCAACCAGGGGACTGTCCCACCTGTGACAAATAGAGGGAGATGGGATTATTTATCTTTGGCATACATCATTTTAAGTTCATGTCTTGCTACTTACACTCCTTCTGTATTTTGGAGAATAAAAATGTGTTTTAAAACCACTAAATTCTGTGCATGCCTCTAATGTGCTTAACCTTACACATATTAGATATCTGCTGTTACAATAAAATGCATCAGTATAATTTTGAAAATAACAGCTAAAATAACAGAAGACACTATCTGTAATCCTATTACCAATATAAGTGGTTGCTTGTGCTATTTCTATGGCAACCAACAGGGCAGACTAGAAATTGTTATTACACAGCAGGGTTCAGAATCCTTAATGAGAAGAACACGTATATGTTATCAGTTTTTTACTTTGTAATATTGTGCTAGATCAGGACCCCACTCTTGTTATCCCTGACTTTGTGCAGGCACCTAAAGAAAACGGATAGCTTCTTTCAGACTCTGCTTGAATGAGATATTTTTATTGTGGTGACTCTCCTGTTTTCTCTCACCAGCTTAATGCTTTATTTTTATTGAATCGTCTATGGACACAGACTCACATTTTAATTAGATGTTACATTCTGTTTCCCATCTCTAGTGCTATAATGAGCTACCAGCTAGATGAGGGAGAACATAGTCAAGCTGTGGAGAAGTGTTTTGTTAACAGTACTGTGTATGCCATGAGTACCACAGTTAGATAGCACCCTCTTAAGCCTTGTTTAACTATGAATTTGTTAGAACTAATTAAAATAAATGAGCATACAGCATAGAAGTGGCATAACTCTCTTTTTAATGGCCTTTTGTCAGTGATTCGGACAAAATTTAATAATTGATCAAACTGACCACTAAATCAAAGAAGTGGAAGTTGGGCTGTGCCCTTTAAGGCAGGGCTCATTGGTGAGCCCTGGCTGCCACCACACCACTGGTTGGGAACAAGTCCCTGCTGCTGGGAGGACTGGGAGTGTCTATGTATTTTTTAAAAAATCTATTTGGCCCTTCTCACAAGCAGGAAAAGTAAGACTTTGTATTTAGTCTTGATTTGGTTGTTTACCAGTGGCAACCCTTCCTGCTTTCCATCATCTCCTGCACTAACACACGATACTGAATAAGGTTATTCTCTTATAGGAAGGTTAATGCATGCAAAATATCCCGGAGAGTCAGATACAGCCCTTGGGAAACAGAGGCCCTTCTGCAAGAGGCTGCTGCTGTGTAGGAACAGGAAGGGTCTCTGGAGCTATATTGCTGTCCAAAGAGGCACTGTCATGTATCTTTTCCCTGTGCCAAGGCAGGCACGGTCACTGCTCTGAACAGACCATGGGGTTATGCAAAAAGCAAATGATGCCACAGGCAAAATGCTTTGGGAAGAGCTTAAATATCTGTCCTAACTCATTGAGCACTCTCCATGATGTCTGTTCAGAGGACACGAAGATTTGTACATTTATGGTACCCATATTGCAGCACTGATATTTCCCACAGATAGAGCAATTAGTGTTACCATGGCATTAAAAGTGCTCCTTCCACTCAGAAAATCCTCTCCCTGCCCAGGAGGGTCACTGGTGTGGTGAAAACCACTGCCCTAGGAGCAACCCCTCTGCCCCATCATATTTTCCAATGTCATGGAAAAGCAGTTTTACACCTCACGCACTCCCTCAAGCCACTGTCCTGGTCTCAACTTCTGCATGACATCCCCAAAATAGTGTTCTGATCTGCACCCTTCCATCATTTGGCTCCACAGGGGTTGCCACTCGCAACAGTATAGCTCCTCACACTGTGCTGACTGCCATTGCTTTCCAGCAGCCTTTCCCTTTCATGAGATCTTCACTTGCCAGAACAGCCATGAGCTAAACATAGCATTAGCCACAACATAAAAAGCCCAGTAATGACTCTCTTCTTTCTAGGCGCCATTATGCCTTCATCTGAAGTAAAGTGTGGTCAGGTTCTCCCCTGGCAGGTCTCTGCCTCCACTCCCAGCTGGCTGCCCTTGCGCTGTGCAGCACACTGTTGTAAGCTGCTGTGATACTTTATGTGTTGGCAGAGATCAATCATTTAAATGAAAAAAATATTATCTGTCATTCTTTAAACACTTGGAGAGAATAAAAGAAAATGTTGTACTTCTCCAACCTCCCCTCCTGCTGGTTTTAAGCAGATAGAAGGAACAAAACAGGAGGGAGCATAAAATGATACCTTGTGTGCAGAAATTTGAGTGTTCCTCCTTTAACAGTCCTACAAATCATAACAGTGCTGTGACGGACAGCAGAAGGGATGTAAAAATCTGCATTTTTGAGATCGTACTGTCAAAAATCCAACTCCTACTGGCAGTCAGACATGGCAAAGCCTGTGAAGAAAAGAACCCTTTTCTTTGCACAAGAGGTAATAGCTACACTAAGGTTCACCCTTTAGTGCCTCTGTGATGGGAACATTCCTGCTTGTAGAAATACAAGCTGGTTTCCCCACATGTCTGCCTGGTCCATAGTCTTCTAACAGTTGCCTGCTGCCTGCCTGGGAAGTCTGTCTGATAAACTCTAACATTTTCTTCCCAACATTGTGCACTATACTAAACTTCTCTATTTTTTAATCTTATGCCAGGAAATAAAACAAACAAAAAACAGGATTTAAAAGATCTGTGTGAAAAGTAACATTTCTACCCAGCAAATAAACTAGTCTCATATCCATCCATCAGCCCACAGGTCACCACAATGAAACGTATCTGCAGTGGACCAGGGAAACAGTTTTGGACCAGGGAAACAGTTTTGGACCAGGGAAACAGTTTTAAAGGAAAGTGGATAGGCAGACAAATAAAACATCCTGTTCATGTTGAGGGTGTAGTTTATGACTCACATTGTCACAACACTTGAGAGAAATGGCAGGATAAAATTGTTTTCAGAAGTACAGTCATCAGTCCTTTGTAATATAAACTGGACATGACAATTTACCTCATTGAATAACTTCACTCTGTTGAAGTCAGTTGGAAGGTAATAACCACAGTATGTGCAATTCCTTGGAGCACCTAGTTACCTACCATGAGCAAGCAGCCAGTGGCACTTAAACAGATGGTCCACTAGAATTAGGAGACTTGGGACATACATATGATACACCATTTGGACATGTATTAGGCATTATCTGTACATTCAAAAATAATTTTAGGTTAGAAGTAGGGCTTTTTTCCTTCTTGTTGCAGTGATTCCAGGAGAAATGAGCTCATGATTTTAAGGTATGAACACTTGTCTCAGTCACTTGATACCCTTTACGCCTTTAGGAACCACAGTCTTGTGAAAGGAAGCACACCATATTCATCATCTGTGTATCAACTTAGGTAGAAACTTCACATGTCTAGCAGAAAAGTGGGTGTAAGCCTGAGGGCAGAGCTTGGGCATACCTTTTCAGAGGGTACAGACCATCACTGTATGCACCGGCTGCCTATAAAGCAGTAAAGCACCTCAGGGGCTGAGGTGTATAGGCCCTGTTTTCAAATGAACCTCAGATATACCTGGTCCCTTACTCATCTCATTTGAACTGTCAGGGAGCATCATCTTAGAAGTCCAGGTGGTTGTGATTTTCCATTACTCTCAGACTGATGAAAAATGCTTCCACTGTGTGCTGGTTTTGGTTAGAGTTCAATTTCTTCATAGTAGCTAATA